>OZ007598.1:300789137-302007565 GCA_963931845.1 Maratus michaelseni
TACATTTAAGACACATTCTTGTGTGCAAATTCTTTAGTACAGACCTGTATGCTGCAAATAATTTTTTCACATACATCATTGTGTAACTGAATTTTTTATCTGACCCTCTAAATGAATGATACATGCTTTGCACTCCATATTCAATAGAAAGCATGTTTTAGCATTGAGTTCACTCTAGAAAGAAAAAGAGTAGGGTGTTAGTCACCAATAAGGAACTACTGAAGAAAAAAAGGGAATTAGTTCAATAAAAAAGGGCATTATTTCTAGAGAATATGGTACTATGTTAAGTAATGGTAAATAAAAAGAATATGTAAATGTTTGGTATGATAAATAAAATAACTTTAATTTAGAATGATTTTATGCATTGTAACCAAATAGAAATACCGTGGAAAGATTTGTATGTGACATTGCAGAGTACATCTAGAGGGGCAGTTTACTAGTTTTAAAAAATGCAGGGTGCTGTGTTTATTTAGTACAACTTAAAAATGCACTAAATTTCATTATGTTTGAAATAGTGTAACATCATTAAAATCCACTGCAGACGATTTTTTCCCATTGGCCATAATGTAACAGAATAACTTTTAGTGTCCCTGTAAGCAAATTATAAATGCTATGCATAACATTTTCAATAAAAATCATGCTACATTAAACGTGAATAACATATATTAATTACATGGCGATCAGAGTATGTTTATGAGAGTTGGAGCACAGAGAGATGGCAGACAAGCAAATCAAGTTCATAAACACTTTTCTACTAGATTGGATTTTTTTTTAAAGTAGAAAAAAGATTAGAAAACGTTCTGCATTAAAACATTTTTACTTCAGTTTTCAATAAGATACAAAAAGATAAATTTATACTTTATAGAACTATATTCTACTTAAAATTTAAGTTTTACGCATTGGTACACATCCAGATTATGCAATATTGATTCAAATTGAATGTAACATATCCAATATGGTGAATATAGTATTTATTATTAGTAATACACAATATTTACTACAGTATAATTAAGTTAAAATAGTGTATTTAATATAGTGAAAATTATTTTCAGAGGGTGAGAGAGAAGGAACCCGATATACACCTCCCAAGGCAACAGCTTTCTAAAATTCTAAATTATATATCTGTAGGAGAAGGATTATTTTTTGATCTACTGGGACACATCATTAAATCAATATTAAAGGTAACAAGAAGCTATATTAAGGAAGGAAAGACACTTTAGATCAGCCATAGTCAACCTTTTTTCTGCGCGGGCCACAGACATAAGTTTGCTACGTTATGTGGGCCGCAACAGACCATAGTTATACAATGATGAAAAAAAAAGCTACTTCAATTAATATCGTAACAAAAGCAGTATAACTATGCAATATAAGAAAATTAGTATAGTCAGTATTAGCTATATAAGAATAAAACGTAATAATATAGAATTTTCAAATTCTAAAATATAAAAAAATATCTGATTTCCTTTAATAAATAGGATTTTTGCTCAATTCAAAACCTTCTTATCGTAGTATGTCAAAATATAGTAGTACCAATTTAACTAATTTTAAATATTGTTTGATTAGTATTGAAGCTGAAAAAATATATACACCTCTGTAACACAAATAGGACTATATAATTAAGAATTTTTGACTGAGAAAATTACATACTTTTAATTATAACAGGGAACATTTTGTTTTTCCAAAAAATTTGTAAAAAAAAAAGAGAAGATCTTAAATTCCTTTTATGCACATTTTAAATATAAAATATTTATTTATGATTTTATTATCGGCCGCACATAAAAGTTAGCCAGGCGACATGCGGCTCGCGGTTTGAGTATGTCTGCTTTAGATGGATTGGCAACTGTGAAAAGATGCCGAGAATTCAATGGTTCACTGAAAAAGATCGAAACATTTCTGTATCAGTCATATTTACTTATGATTTTGTGAAAGTTTCTCTATATTACGGTGATGGATAAGTAATCGAAATGAAAAAAAAAATTCCTTGATTGTCCCCAAATTTTTCATATATTTCCATCATAATTCAGATTGACAAAATTCCCTGATATTTTTATATTTTATAGGTTTTCCAGGTCTATGTCCAACCTGCAAAAGAACCAAATACAGTCGGACATACCTAGGATGCTCATGGTTAATACACAAATTTTTCCTTTCCCTTGAACATCCCCTATAAGACTAATGCAAAAATTTCATGTTTAATGTGCAAACTAATATTACACAGTACCGCTTAATACGCGATAGTCTTTCGGTCCATTAAAGAAAAAACTCTCACTTAAGCCACGAATTCCTCCTCTCTTCACCAGTGCTGCCAATTTAAGGGATTTTTTATATTTGGATAAAAAAACTACTATTTCTGAATAGTAATATTAGTCTAATTTAATAACAAATTAATTAAAGCAAATATTACTAATCGGAAATAGTGATAGATATTTTAATTAAAAACCCAGCTAATTTAGCAACACTTCAATTTTTCTTTGATACTGCATCTTAAGATTGTTTATCTCTTGCTCAGAGTATGTTTTTGCTGAAGTAGAGAGAGATTGACAAATTTTTGTTGCTTTTTGTTACTTTTTCTTCTTTCTTTACATGGTATATGCTATCGATTCTTTTTTTCCTCTCGTGCAATTAAAAAAAAGCCTCCCTAGTACTGTCTGCTTCTGTTTATCTGTGTCATAATACAAAATAATATACATACATAATACGTCATAATACGTAATAATACATAATAATACATAATATATCTCTGAAAGCAATGGTAAATAAAACAGCATTCGCAAAATCAATAAACAGTTCAGAATCAATGTTACGTATCCTGCTAAACAATCCAGACATAAATGAGAAATTTTCAGTTGCCTATTTGTCCTACAGAATAAAGGTAAAAACTAAAAACTATGATGGCATGTAAACGATATTGTTTGACTGGTCAAACTTTAAACATATCTCTTAATGGTCAGTAGTGAAACAGAAGGCTTCATGGATAGTAAAGACAGAAACGAGTTACAGCAATTTAGAAATTGGTACTGAATCATATACAAACTTGATTCTGGGGAAACGGCAGCAGTGAATACCAAAGATTTAGAATGTCGGAGAAACACCCTGCTTACGCAAATTGCCAAAGTATATATTGGTTGTGACATCTTCAATGTTGTCAAATTGGAACTCGTCTCCAAAGTAATGTTTGACTGGTATACTCAAACTTTGAACATATCTCTTAATGTTCAGTTGTGAAACAGAAGGCTTTGTGGATAGTAAAGACAGAAACGAGTTGGACCAATTTAGAAATCGGTATTGGATCGTATACAAACCTGATTCCGGGGAAACAGCAGCAGTGAATACCAAAAATGTAGAATGTTGGAGAAACACCATGCTTACGCAAACTGCCAAAGTATATATTGGTTGTGACATCTTCAATGTTGTCAAATGGGAACTCATCTTCAAAATAATCAATTAAAACATTCACTGTGAAAAGAGGCGAATATGCTGGAGGGAAGTGCAGTTCAGATCGAGTTCTTGTCAGATGAAATACAGACGGCCCAGAAAAATTAAGCTCTTCGTAATTGGTAAATCATGAAATCACCACTGCTTAAATAAAATGAAGAGTTCATTGTGTGAATATGCAAACAAGAAACAGATTTGGATGACAGCATAAAACAAGTATGACTATGGTTGTATATTTTGTTTACTTTTTGCCATGTTGACAATATTTATTTTCACTAATATTAATATGGATAGATATTCTTTATTATATTGAAAATTAAGGAGTGATTATAAGGGTATACTCATCATCACAAGTACTATATATGATTTTAATAACTGGGTTCTGTGGTAAAAATTTAATATTTTTGGTTTGTGTTAAAAAAACTTAGTTTACTAGGAAAATTACTTTTGTTGTTTAATTTTCGGTTGTAGCATATTAATTTTTAATAAAGTCATATTTGAATCTATATTTATTTTCAGTTATTATTCCAGTCAGCCTTATAAAAACAAACAATGAGTCAATCTTGAATACATTTAAATTCTAATCAATATGCATAAAAGACACAATTTTCGACAGTAAACATATAAATGAAAACTTTACATTTCATTTAGACAATCAGCTGTATAAACAGTCTCATTTCCTGCAACATTATATATACAAATCAGGTTTAATTTGTGGTCCCAATTAATATGTGACTTTTGTCCAGTCCCTTGAAACCCTTAACCGGGTTCAACTGTAACATAAAGTGGGATGAATAGGAACACAATTAAATAAAAGGACTAAAACAATTATCTTAAAAATAGAGATGTGCAAGGTGACGTCATGAACAGGTTTTTGCTGCTGCTGTAGGACAGATATCGATACCTTTATCAATGCTTTTGCTACTTGTGTGACCTACAGCTTTTTCAACGTTTTACAGTAAAAGTCACGTGATGTGAACTGCTCTATATATACAAGTCTTGTTAAGATCTTTACTTTATGCGAGTTTGCAACAAGTTAAGAAATTAAGTTTTACATAGTTGGCATCACTGCTTTCACACTTACAAGATTGCAAACTTAAATAAAAATCACAGGCATTTGGTATCTCCAAACCTTCTGTAAATACAAAACTGCTGTTAATGAAGTTAATTTTTTTTTGTTACATATAGGCATTATAAAACAATACTCCATATTAGTTCTTTTTTATTTATTAAATGGTTTCATGTAAGCAATGATATCACTTTATTGTTGTGATATCATATAATTGTATTAATGTGTGGAATTAATAGGAAAAGAGTATTTATTGTGTTCAAAAATATAGATTTATTTTTATTTTCTAATTAAAAGAAATGTCACAGCATCTTTATGTTTTAAGAACATGATAACCTCAGTGATTCGTTTCTCTATTACGTTAATAGAGAATTTGATAAAAAGTTTATGTAAAAAAAAATTATTTTTGTGTAACGATATATATCTGTTCGATATAAATTTTGTGTTTCCACCACCCCTCCCCCCTACTTGTTACTTATTCAATTTGATCTTATGAAGCAAAAATACACATGGATTATGTTCAGCATGTCTAAAAATCAGGGTTCATACTCCTCCTGGAATTCCTTGAAAACTCCTTGAATTCCATTTTTTTCTTCAAGGGCCCTTAAAACTCCTGGAATTTACCTGTGACTCCTGGAAATTAAAACAAAACTCCTAGAAAATATTAAAACTACGATACATTAAAAATTTATTGATTTTGTAGAAAATCGCAAAAAATCTAATTATTTCGTCATGGAGTAGTGTTACCTGCAACTGGCACAGTTCGCACGACCGGTGCAGAAAGTGTATTACGCAGTAAACATGCGCAACTGGCAGCTAAGAAGAACAATTGAGCTTTTGGGGAAATACGAAAAAAAAATTAAACTGGGAACTTCTAATACTTAGCAGTGAATTTGACATTAAAATATTGAGGGCATTTAAACAAAAGTTTTAAATTTTTGCTTCTGATACGTATCAACTGGAGCTTAGTGATCCATAATGAGAAATCAACATTCTCTTAAATCTCAAATTTCCAAAGCCTTTTTACTATTTTAAAATTTAAAATTAGTAAGATTATTGAAGATTGACATTTCAGGAGGAGCAACCCCATCTCTGTATATACCATCTTGAAAACATATAGCGAGGTTGTATTAAAAACTGTACTTACGTATTATCCGTGCCAGGAGATTGATCGCCAAAAATGGTTGCCAAGTACCAATCTTGTTTATCGTTGCCAGTCATGTTTTCAAATGCAGTAATTTAACTTTATCAAATAACATTGTTAAAAATGGTAATTAATATAAAATAAATAAAATGCAATATATTGTTTATTAAATTTATAACATTGTTAAAAATAGTAAATAGTATTATTTTAGTAAAATTAATAAATGGTAAATAGCATAGTAAATAAGAAAGAATAATATTATAGATTATTCCCATGCAGTAAGAAAACAAAATATAAGGGTTACTATAATTAGTAATATTGGCTCCATGCCTGGCGCAGTTGGCTTAAAACTGGCACGGATAATACGTAAGTACCTTAAAAACTCAAAGCAAATCTCCTGGAAAATTTTTTTGAGACTCCTTGAAAACTCCTGGAATTAACTTTGTTAAAAAGGGTATGAACCCTGAAAAATATTCTTTATAGTTAATTTTTTAAGTTTATGTTGTTATGATTAGCTAAGTTTATGTTGTTATGATAATATAAAAAGCTAAGACCCTAAGTTTATAAATGATTTTTTGCTTTAAAGTTATCTAATATTGAGTTTTTTCAGTTAAAGTTGAAAACTGTTTTAATTTACCCTATTTTATAGTATAGCTCAAATGAAATTTCATTGAATACTCAGATATATTGTATGATTTAGTAATCTGAGATAAGTTCAAGCAAGACAGGTGAGATTAACAAACATGATAAATGAGGGGTTTTCTGTATGGGTACTAAAAAAAATACTTAGATTTCCTTTACAAAAAATACTCTCTAAAAGGGATAATGCTTTCTATCATGGACAAAAAGGCTTTTACATCTTCTATCATCAAGACAAAGTTATTATAAACATTCTTTCTATAACACAATCCTTTATATACAAAAAAAAACCTTTTACATTTGTTTGAGTACACACATTTTTAATCCCTTAAGCGTCATGCCCAAGACATTCGTGGCAGTGTAGGCTACTCTTTTAAAATTCAGAATGTTTGATTCAGACCAGTTTTTTTAATAGTGTAAGTGGCTTTATTCTCGCACTATTTTATCTGCCTTTAAATAAGGCGAATACTTCTACTTCAGAAAACTGGTGGCAATCAAACAATCTGAATTGTAAAAAAGTAGCCTACACATATCGGGCTAGACGATTAAGGGGTTAAACACATTAACCAATGTATGAATTGTGTACAGTCACACTGGAATTATTCACTGCACCATACAAATCTTAATTGTTTTGAACAAGAACGCTTGTTCCTTTTTTTTTGACAGAAATACCAAACTAATAATCAATATTAAATAAATATTACTTGGAGATAAGATGCATTCTAATAAGTAAAATTTCTGATTAAAAAAAGCAGCTGATATAGTAGTATGAAAATTACAACTTGAACGAGACCAGAATTGTATTTTAACGTTGCAGCAGTCAAAGTGTTAAACAATCATCTTGGGAAAATGTTTAGAGCATGATGATGAAATGCTTTTCTTTATATGAGACGAATGCGGTCTTTATAAGAGATGGTTTCAAAAACTTTTATGCAACATACTTCATAGAGGATTGGCTTTGAATTTGTGAGGACATGCAAATGTATTTTTAAGATATAATTTTAAGAAAATCCTCTAGAATATAATTCACAGACATTTTTTCATTTCTATTAACATGCAGATGCGTTTTTAGATGGCCACTTTGTGAATATTCATTAGGGCTTACATCATAAAAGAAAGATCTTTCAGTTTGTATGCTTAAGATAATGTTTCTTAAAATTACTACTTGTTGAAAATCCCTTGGAACATATTTCACAAACAAATGGTTTTTCCTTTGTATGGGTGCGCAAATGTACTTTAAGAGAACCACTATGGGAAAACCCTTTTGAACATATTTCACAAATAAAAGGTTTTTCCTTTGTATGGGTGCGCAAATGTACTTTAAGAGAACCACTTTCTGAAAATCGTTTGGTACATATTTCACAAACAAAGGGTTTTTCCTTTGTATGGGTGCGCAGGTGTACTTTTAAAGTACTACTTAGTAAAAAAGCTTTTGAACATATTTCACAAACAAAGAGTTTTTCCTTTGTATGGATATGCATATGACGATCCAGATGACTACTTTGTGAAAAACCTTTGGCACATATTTTGCAAGCAAAAGGTTTTTCCTTTGTATGAGTACACAAATGTCTTTTAAGATCTCTATTTCTTGAAAAAATTTTAAAACATAGTTCGCAAACAAAACGTTTTTCCTTTGTATGGGTATTTAAGTGCTCTTTCAGATGACCAATTTGTGAAAATCTTTTGGTACATATTTCACAAACAAAAGGTTTTTCATTTGTATGGGTGCGCAGGTGCACTTTCAGATTACGACTTTTTGAAAATCTTTTGGTACATATTTCACAAACAAAAGGTTTCGTCTTTGTATGGATGCGCATGTGTTTTTGCAGATTACTACTTTGTGAAAAACCTTTGGCACATATTTTGCAAACGAAAGGTTTTTCCTTTGTTGGAGTACACAAGTGTCTTTTAAGATCTCTATTTCGTGAAAATTTGTTAAAACATACTTCACAAATAAAAGGTTTTTCCTTTGTATGGGTATTCAAGTGCTCTTTCAGATGACCAATTTGTGAAAATCCTTTCGTACATATTTCACAAACAAAAGGTTTTGGTTTTGTATGGATGTGCATGTGTTTCTGCAGATGACTACTTTGTGAAAATACTTTGGAATTTATTTCACAAGTAAAAATTTTTTCTGTTGCATGAGAGTGATTCTGAGGCACTGACATATTCTTTAGAGAAAATATTTATTTTCATAAAACATATAAGATAAATAACTGCATAAAAAGATAATTTGTTGAACTTCTCCAAGAAATTGCTTCAAATACTTTTATAAGTATGTTAGTTGTCCACCTTTTTATCTAAAATGTTGAAAAAAAAAAGAATTAAACTTTTTTTATCTGCCGATAATACACATTAATTATCAATTTTTAAAAAAATCAATAATTTATATAGCCACAAAATAAAAATAAGAGATATTTGTGGAAACTACTGGTTTACGTATTAACTTTAAGAAAATGGATGGTTTGCAGTACTCAGAGCCGTCCTTAGCGAAAGCGAGGCCAGGTGCAAGAACTTTTGCAAGGGCCGTCCCTTCCAAACTATTTAATCGTCTCCCATTCCTACCAATGTTGCTAGTTTAGCTGATTTTTTATACGACCTGCAGAAATTTCGAATATTATATTTGCTTTATTTAATGACAGATATTATATGATTAAGTAAAGTGAAGATAACTATAGAAATTTTGAATAAAAAATCATTGAATTGGCAATATTACTTCCCATAACGCAATCACCTTTTAAAAAAGCTTCCATGACATACACAGTGGCACACCAATGATTGCACTTTTTATGGGAGGGGGGTATGTTTTAGTACAGGTTTTACTCAGACTGGACTCAGGTTATAACTTTTTTTGCAGATTTTATAGGGTGTGAATTCATTCTTGCCCTTTCATGTCAGAGCGGCATTTCTCTCTCTCTCTTTTCTTTTCTTACTTTCTTTTTTTGGTAAATTAGTGACATTGTAACCGTGGTTGAAAACACAGAGAAAGAATATCCCCATACTTTTTAATCAACAAATTGCCGAAGAAAGATAAGAAAGGTACTGTTCGACAGGGTATCGTGTCTACTTTTCGAATTTGGTTAAAACTTTTGAAATAGAGGTGATCTACATATTAAAAATTGTATATACACCCATTTTTTTACATTAGTTTTTACTTCCTTTTATCAAGATAGCCAGGAAAAAGACATCGATTGTATGCTTGTTCATAAATGTTCGTAGAGTTGGATGAGTTCAAAGTTTAAAGATGTTAATGTTATTTCACATGACAAACTTTTATTTATTACCTTTACACAAAATCATCTCACTGATTTTTTTAAATGATACACAATGCATAGACTCAAATATTGTTTTTCAATTCAAAAACAAATTTTGATTAATAAAAATTATTAATAAATTCATTTTTGAAAAATTGTGAATTATGATCAACATTAATTTTCACAGAAAATGGACCACAATTGTGAAAAAAAAAACTTGGGTATGTAAAGTGTACGGCTCATTGCAATCAGTAGTTTTCAAGTTATACATAAATTTTACTTCTTGATGCCCTAAGGGACTAAGGGGACGGCCTCCTGTGATTAAAGCTTACACAGAAAAGAAAATGTTAGAAATTATCCAGAAAAATGGTCTGGTAATTTCTTATATATAAAGTAAGTTTGCTTTACACTGAACAATTCTGTATAATTTTTCTGATAATTAATTGAATGTTCCTGATACATATCTTTGTAAAATATTTTATTCTTCTAAATTTATGAATTTTTTTAATTTAAAACTCTAACACATTTTCTTTTATTGCTCTATAAAGATTTAAAAATTAAAAATTCCAAGTTGAACTATTTTTAATATGTAGACAACTTTTATTTCAAATTTTATGTGAATATTTGGAAAGCATACAAAATACCGAGTCGAAAGTTACCTCTCGCATTTCTCTGCAATAATTTGGCAAAAAGTCTCTCTCCATATATATATATATAAATTACGGTCAATATGATTAATCCGGTCATTATTAATAATGACCAGATTAATCATATTGACCGTAACATATATATATATATATATATACATATTTTACAAAATTTAGAATTCCATACCCTATTAAATTTATTGTATAAAAAATTCCTTTTATTAATATTCTATTTACAACCCTAGTTTATTAAAATATTCCCTTTCTTAAAATATTTCTTTACTGTCCATTTTTTAAAACATTTTTTTATCCTAATCTACTTAAATTAACTTTTTATTTCCTGACAAATAAAATGTAAAACTAACATTTCATAAGAATATTTCTTCTTAGAAAACTATTTTCTTAAACTCTTTATTATATTAAATATTTTCTATTTATTCTCGTATTGAAATCTCTTTTATTTCTTTTAATCTGTGTAAATTCACATTTTCCTTTTTCCTAATAGTAAAAAAAAAATATTTTTTTTAAATTGTTTTGTTATCGAGAAACCTATATTCTCAATATGGAGAAACCAAAACTTATTCTATCAGTTTCTCGCGGTTTTTTATTTTCACGATGTTCTAGAGAATTCTTTTCCGGCCAAAAGCCTAGGAGGGACGTATTTCTTCAAAATTAATTCACAGATAAAAATTTGTCTGAGCCGAAAATTGAATGTGCATTGGTTAAATTAGGTCACGTGTTACGAAATTCTTCTTGCACGATGCTCCCTTAAAATGAGCTGACAGAGAGAGAGATGAAAGTTATTTAAAAATATGTCGCTTGCGTTGTAGAGTTCTATATGTTTCAACATAGAGATTTTGCTGTCGAATTGGTGTCTAATAACATGATGTTGTTCTTTAAGATGGAGATTTGCTAAGATTATCATTATGTAAAGAGAGCATTCCCCTGGGTTTAAATAAATGGATTCGATTGCAATGGTGTTTCTTTTTTTCCTTCTTCCTACATTTATTCGGCTACTACTGGTTAAATTTTGTAATACGCCTGCATTAAATTTGGAGATGTTTGCCATATTTTCTCATCGACTGCTGGATGGAGCTAAAAAAATTGCAGTATGCAATGTATATATGTAAAAATGCTCCATTTTAAAATGTATCCAATATTCTTTATTTTTTAATTATAGGAAAATACTGGCTCACAAATACAGAAAAATTTTATAGAATTTGAGTCAGGTCGTGCCTGATCTTAATGTTTTTTTTTGCTCGGCACATTATTACGGGACAATTCTTTTAGCTTTCACTGGCCGGGCTGTATCTGTATCTGGAAATTTTGGGTCAAGGAGACCTCTAGTATATTTATGTGATGTTCGTGAGTAGGCAATCTGTGATCAGCTAAGAGTTAATTAAAATTATGCAAAATCAAGCAATTTTTAAAACAATTTGGTGAAGAAAATTGTTAATGCCTTTCTAAAAATTTAAACAGAAATATTACAACAGGAAATTCAATCAGATATAATAGTTAAAATATTTATGTAGTTGATGAAGTATATGTCCATATATATACAGGGTGTTTCAGTTAAACGTTTCAGAACTTCTAAGAGGGGTAGGGTACATCATGACAACTCGAAATCATATAGCAATGTGGGGTTGGAAATGCCTTCCTGAAGCGGTGTTATACACAGAAGCACCATAAAGAAAAGAGACCGTAAGTGAGAAATCGTTTTCATAATACATGAAAAGAAGCAAAAGGTACATGGATTAAAGTAAGTGTTCGAAATTGCTTCCACGGGCTACAATGCACGCGTCACATCTCCGACGCATGGACATCCGAACATTCTGGAATACTCCAGGCGAATTTCGAATTTCTCCGGCAGCTACTGTGATTCTTGCAACCAGTTCCTCAGCATTGTCAACAGGGGTGTCATAAACTAGCGATTTCATATGACCCCAGAAATAAAAATCAAGACATGATAGGTCGGGTGACCGAGCAGGCCAATGCACGGGACCACCACGTCCGATCCACTGTTGACCAAATGTGACATCCAGGTAGTTACAAACAACTCCGCTATAATGGGCAGGGGCTCCATAGAGTTGGAACCACATTGTCTGTTGCATCGATGCAGAAATCTGTTCATCTCTCAACAGTTGTGGCAATACTTGCTGCAGAAAGAGCAAGTAGTTATCTCCGGTTAGACGACACGGTAACAGGTAAGGTTCGATGAGGTGATCTCCCATAATACCGGCCCATACATTGACCGAAAATCGAATCTGTGCTGCACGACGTCGTATTGCATGCGGGTTCTCGACCGTCCAGATATGGTCGTTATGCGAGTTGAAAATTCCTTCCCTTGTGAAGGATGCCTCATCGGAAAACAACACTTCAGCAGGAAAATTGGTATTTGTAGCACATTTTCAAAGGTACCACTGTGCGAAAGCAATACGAGGTACATAATCCTCCGGTTGCTGTATCTGGACATGCTGCATGTGAAACGGATGCATGTCTTGTTCTCGGAGAATCCCCCAGACGCTGCAAGGGGAAACCCCGACTACGTTAGCTAGACTTCGTGTACTCGTTCTTGGATTCCTATGAACCTGTCTCAGCTAACCTCTGGTGCAGTCTTGCAAATAAATTATGACTGGGAATACGCCTCGTCGGATATCGTTCCACGTACAAACGCTGTGCCCCAGGTAGCACAGCAATATCGGCCCGACATTGCCCAATATTGGGCAATCTTGGCGTGCATCGGGGAAGACCGGTCAAGTTTTACCGATATTGGCCGATATTGATCAATGTTGGCCGATGTTGAATCTGTAATATTATCATTTCTCTAATGTTCGACATTTAAATTTTTAACTTATATATAGTTCTTTTTTAGCAAGGTAGAAGACAGAAAACAATTTTAACAACACTTTAAGTTCTGTAAACCTATGGGGAAAAACTCATACTGGCGAATATCGGCCGACATTGATCAAGATCGACCAAGATCGACGACTGGGAAGTGCATGATATTCAACCAATCAGAGACAAGCATCCTTTTTCCTTTTCCTTCAGTCTTGTGATTAAAACATGGCCGCGAATGCGCGTTAGTTCTGTGTGAAAATTATAAACATCTTCTGTTTTTACTCTCTAATCGGTATGTATTCCCATTACTTATAATCTGTACTGTTTTTTGAACATTTGAAGACATAATTTTATGCATTTTATGAAATAGATTTATTTTAAACGTATTTTTTTTTAAATCTGTTTAAGCGTAACCCTAATTGGTATACATCGTTTAATGTTTTTGTTATTATTATTTTATTATTGATTGTCTTGATTCTAATGAACGATTTTTTAAATTTTACCAGATCTAGAATGCGTATAGGTATGCTATTGAAATGGGTATTTTCTATCGCAAATATTTTGTGTCTTTGTGTAGGATGCAGCTTATATATTTACTTTTAAATTTCTTTCTAAAACCATTTTTCAAGGCAATCACAGTGAAATGTATTTTCAAAAATATTTTACATTTCTCGGTTTAATAATATTTACAGATTTTGTTTGATTCACGATTTTCTGTGTCTGATCTTTCATATTATCATTTATGTTTTAAAATTGCATTTTAAAGTTTAAGATAAATAAATTGCTGTTCTTCAGATGCCTTTTTAAATAATAAAACATACTTTCTATATTTAAAAAATTATTTCTGAAATATACATGCGGATTAATTTTCTTTTTATTTTAAAAATCAACATTCAATCTTCCAACTTTCTCTTTTATTCTTGTAAAATGTAACATTCCTTCATCGCATACATATGTTAAAGTAATATATATGATATCCAAATTCTTTACTTCATATGAGGTTTTTTTTTACAAAAGCTACAAACACAGCTGCCAACACCTTCACATTACTTACAAGTCAAACATTTTTAATAGGGATTATAGCTTAATAAAGTTTTTGTAAAGTAGTAATAATTATTACTTAATAAATTAAATCAAATAAAAACAAAACAACCCATTTTATAATTTTGTCTTACATTATAAAATACTTCATAAATGTTTTGTGTTTATTCGACTTTTAAGGGGGGGGGGGGGCAGAGTGGAAAATAAAATCTAGTTTTTGCAATATAAATAATTCTTTAACATGTATTCATAATATTTCATCCTAAACATACGTTTAAAATTTTTCTGTTGATATTTAACCATTTACCTTTTTTTTTTTTTTTTTTTTTTTTTTTTTTTCAGAATCTTAATTGTACCATGGTCTTTGTCATCTGCCAACCTCTTGTAGACAAAAAGTGTCGTTGAGTCTTCAGAATCTAATCCTACTGTGGTCTTCATGTCATCTAATTTTGATTCCATCTACTTAAGATACTCTATCGTAAGTATGCATGTCTTGTGATTTTTTTATTCTGATTGTCTTAAAAATGAAAATGACTGGTCCAAAGTATGTTTATTTGACTGAAAAAAAAAAAAAAAAAAAAAAAAAAAAAAAAAAAAAAAAAACAGAAATTTGGCAGGTATAATATTGTAGAATTGTTTAGAATAGTATATATTACGATAACTATCCTTCTGATACTGGAAAAGTGTTAAAAGAAGAAAACTATATTTGTAGTGAGAGATTCGAGAAATCTTCACTTTTTAGAATGGTCAAATTGAAACATTGTAACATATCAATTGTAAATATCAGATTTTTTTTTATGGGACAATTTGTTTAGAGATCCCTTTTTAAAGATTTTTGTTGATCCTAATGTCGTCCTATGTAATATACAAGCATGAAAGTTCTTAGTTTTTTTACTGAAATCTTTTTTTTTTTTTTTAATGTCACTTTGGCTGTTTCGGAGACTGATTAAAAGGATAAAATAAAAAAAAATAATGCCCTGAAAATTTAGAGAAGGGGGGGGGGGATAGATAAAATTGTAATGGTGTACAAATTCTGTGCTTTTAGATTTTCCTTGTAACATATGCAACATTTAAAATATAAAACTAATAATATAAGTTTAAAAACTGATTTTAAAATGCATAACAAAATAATTAATATGTGTGCTCAATTTTTTTTCTATTGTTCCCAGTTTCAGCGAATATTCTTTCAAATGCAAAATGAAGGTTGGGGGGTACTAAAATAAGAAATAGAGATAGTTTTAAAAAAAAATAAAAATTTTTAAAGCGCTGAACTAATATATATAATTTTTTAACTATTTTGTGCTTATAATGCATGCACATCATGCAAATTTCGCGATATTATCTCTGATTTTGCTTTAGAGTATTTTTCCTGCAAAGTTTACTTCAGTTTGAGTAGCTATGCTAATATAGTGCAGAAATTTCTGTAGTGGTTTCAATTTTAATGTCTTTTAACTTTTATTGCATATTTATTTTACGTATATCCCAATTACATTGTGTAATTTTCACAGATATTTATTTCTGCATGTTATATTGCAATAATTTACTTTCATGCCTGTACATATATGGTAAGTATGAAAACTTATGGTGATCATGAATCTGCATAATTTAGAAATTTTAACTTTTCAAATCCTATTTAATTTCTGTATGAAATAAATATACCACATTTATAGCATAAAAAGGCATCTTAATCCTACCTAAAATTTAAACTTTGCATTATTTAATAATGGAATGATGCTCGCAAGCTAATGTTAAACCAAGGGAGTTTTGTTTAGAAAGTTCTTGTTTGCATTTTAATATTTTGAAAGGAATTTTTTTTACATAAAATATCTGAGGTTGATGTCTATCAGAGCTTCTTTGTACTTTTCTGATTTTGGTTGATTTTGTTTTTCTTTGAAGACACTTTTAGTTTTTATCACTTAAGATATCTCAAAATTATTGATTTTATTTATTGATTTTTTTTTTAGAACATAATATTTTCCCCAACAGACTGTTCATCACTTATTAGTCTTGAATCAGTAAGTTCAGACTGAAGACAGTCAAAAAGATAAAATTAATAAATTGTTAATTTTATTAAACATTAAATTGATTTGCAGAAAGTTTTTGACCCAATATTTATGTGCACAGGAAGTTTTCGGTTTTATATAAGTATGCTGATTGATGAATTTTGCTATTTTTTATATGAATGATTGAAAAATTTTGCAGGTTTTTTTTTTTTTTTTTTTATGATGTTAGGCTGACAAACTTTGCACTTTTGTGGTGATCAACTGATGAATTTTGTACTGTTTTACTAAGACTGAATGATAAATTTCATTGAAATTGAGAATTTGAAATGTTCTGTAAAGAAGCCCATTGTTCTGCGACATACATCACACTTTTAACCATATTCTGCTTTTGGTAAAAACTACTTTCTAGGGAACATTAATATTATTTTTGACGTCACTTCTGACAAGAACTAATATCTCAATCTATGAAAAATGAAACAGTTGAAGAAATCAATGTCTGGTGGATATCCCTGTGTTTGATTGCTCTCTAAAGATCACGAGTGTGTAGTTTTATTGTGTAACAAACGACTACCATGAGTGATCTTCTGCAAGCACGTAAAATTTGATTTACAAGATCTACAATCTATCGATAGAATAGGAGTATCGCTTCTGTGCCGAAAAAGAAGAAAATGAAGTAAGTTTATTGAAGTTACGTCAAAAATAATATCGATGTGGAAACAAACTTTTTTTTTACATATACTAAATTATTTAGCTAATCATTACTTAGCTAAATTACGTTTTCCTAAAAATAGCATGTTAGTTTCGATTAGCCTGCGGTTTTAAGATAGTGAAAATCAAATTTTGATAGTTACATTCTGAATTATCCTGTAGCTCATCGGTAAACATATCCTTTTTTAAAATACTTCTGCAAATTAATTAATTTTAGGTACTTTGTTGTTGTAGTGCCCCTATCCCACACACTTAATAAGTGTCATTTATACTATAAACACACTAAAGCTAGACAAAACTCTTTTGATTATCATTCATACATTAAAATTAAAAAAAATTATGCTTCTAACTCTGGTTTTCATGGTGAAAACCAAATTTTGATAATTGCATTTTGAACTATCCTGTGTTTCATTGGTAACCATTTCATTTTTATAAAAGTCTTGCTGCAAATTAAGTAATTTTAGGTACTTTGTTGTTTTTATTCACTATAATTTCTTTATATCTCTATAAATAATTATTGTATGTTCAGAAGATTGGCTTCATATTATGCAAAAAAATCTAGAATCAGTAAGTTCAGACTGATTCAGAGTGCAGACAGTCAAAAAGATAAAATATATTAACACAAGTTTGGTTAAATATTTCAGGTGAAATTTTTTTTTTTTTCAAGCTATATTTTTTTACTATTAAATTCAAATCTATCATTTACATTACATAGTTTGTAAATAAAAAGGAGAATAAGTAAGCATAGTATAAGTAGTAATAAGTTATTAATTTTCATGAAGAAAATTCACTTGGACAAATTTTGATTTTTGCTCATTCTACTTTTCTAGTGAGTGTGAAAATGAAGTTTGATAAAGCAAAAACAACTGTTATCTCCAGCCACATTGAGAAAGTCCTGTGAGATCAATTGGGATAGAAACTGTTTTCAAAGAAAAAGAAGGAGAGCATAGGAACAAGAAATAGATGACTTGGAGAAAATTTGCTTGTAATATGATAATATAAATAGTGATAGTTTGTGAATAAAAAAAAGTTTAATTTGATATGTTGTGATTTCAAATAAATGCAGCGGCCGCAATGGCCTATAATTTTTTGCCATGTTTTATTTATCTTATTCAGGACAGCAGGTCATTTAGGGATCAGAAGACATTAATGGGGACTGTTCAATTATTCGAAAACACCTGCTAGCTTGTTAAAGCTATGGGCAGGTTCTTTTCTAATTTCCTACTTAAATTTGATTTTTTTTTTTTTTTTTTTTTTTGCATTGGATAGTTGAGATTGACCTCAGCTATCTTATGCAAAAAAAAAAATGTTTAAAAATATACAAATTTAAACGAGAAATTAGAAAAGAACCTGCCCATGGGTTTAACATTAGCGAGCAGGATGTTTTAGTGTCAGTGAAGTGTCCCCTTAAACCTAACGCCACTCATTCTCCAGAAAAGAACTGCAGAGGGAAAGTTGCCATATAAGGTAAGGGCAAAGTGTCTTGCTTTACCATCTGGCTCAAATGACTCAATTTTTAGGAAGTTTTATTTATTTCTTTTAAAACTAGTGTTCCATGTTTGAGATATTTTAATAGAATACTATTTATAAAATAAATTTACAAATATTTAAAATCATTAAAAATTAATTTTAAAGGCTTTGTGAAACAATTCATAAAATCCAATTAAAATTGAAATTTTAGTAAAACATACATAAATTATTGTGATATTTGAAAGCTAAGCTCTTCGAGAAAAGAATAGCTTTCCTGACTTTGTTTAATGCCTTTGTAAAATATTATTGATTGTTTAAATAGTCATTTCAATTGCACTTTCTATTTAAAATTGCTATTAAGAAGTAATTTTAAAGAAAAATATAATGATATTCAATGAATAATATAGAATTCCAACCGAGTGTTTATCCCCGAGTTGTATACGTGAGTCTCTGATTCAGAATGAAGAGAGTCTTAAAGATAAGATATAATTTTTTTTTTTCAAAGAAAAAATTTTAAACTAATAAATTTTGTATTGATTTTTGATAATTTTTAATATAAAGTAATTCAATTTTAAAAGTTATACAACAGGTGGATTTTTGCATAAGTAATTTAACGAATTGTTTTCAACTAAATTTTGCCAGAAGATTTTTTTTTTTTCAAAGTTTATATAAATACAATTAAATAAATCTGAAAATCTATATTTATGGTAGGAGCAGAAAAGAATAAATACCTACAGCTACATGTTATTTTTCTTAAATTTTTAATAATGGTTAAATATTTCGATTATGTGAAAAAAAAAAATATATAAAAAATTGGTAATATGGCAAAAAAAAAAAATGCTGTATATTACAATTTTAAATCTTACCACTTCCACAAATTCAAATTATTATTATGGATATAATGATTTTTTATTTTTAATGAAAAAAGTAACATTTAATTATCTTTTTTACATTTTAATGTTTTCACATAGAACACTGAAACTGAAAAAAAAGAAAAAACATCAAAATGTAGCTATTATAAAATTTTGAATAAATTATTTTATTAATATTAAATTTAATAAAATGCTTTTTTAGTATTCTTTCATTCATAATCTTTAATATTACAATTATATCTAATGGATATAATAATAAAAACTGGGGCCTTTAACAAAACAGTTAATCCATGTGGTATTTCAGATGCTTATATATACATGGATTAGCTAATTTAAAGCTGGACTCACCAATATAAAATGGTAAACCTTTTTTTTCCTAATGTAAAGAGTTATTGATTTCTAATATTTTGCTAAAACAGGTAATCAATATCTCCCTATATGAGAAAAGAAAGATTTGCCATTTTATAGTGCTGAATCCAGTTTTGGCCAATATCGGTCGGTCCGACGTTCACCGATATCGGTCGGTCCAGGGTTCACCGATATTGGCCGGTCCGACGTTCACCGATATCGGCCGGTCCGACGTTCACCGATATCGGTCAATATTGGGTCCCGATATAGGCCGATATTGGAAAAAAAGCTAGCCATGCAATATCGGCCGGTCCGGCGTTTAACGATATTGGTCGATATTGCGAAATCGTTGTTCCCGATATAGGCCGATATTGCTGTGCTACCTGGGTGCGGCTGGCCCACTACAATTTGCAGCCCCGTACATCAAATGCATATCGGCTAATTCTGCATTCGTGTAATCATCCATCCTACTAACTTGGCGTTCTTGTGCGAAATGAAGATTCCCTGCACGAAAGCTCGGAACTTTCGCACAACGCCATCTACCGCGTCAGGAAAGCATTTCTGACTGCCCATTGGTATATGATTTTGGTTCGTCAATGTACCCTACCCCTCTTAGAAGTTCTGAAACGTTTAACTGAAACACCCTGTATAATAATGACATATACGGCCCAACGACGGATAGCAGAGTTATCGAATATTTTTATATTTGTCTTGTTTCATATTACTATACAGAAAAAAAATTTCTGTGATAGATTTTTCTTGAAATTGTCATAGGTACACATATGCAAAAGACTATTTTTTCCAAAAAAGTCTGTAACTAGAATTAAAGATATAGTTGCCAGTTGCAGTAATTTTTAATAAAAAATAAATTCGTAATCAAAGGGTTAAGCTATTAAATTACTCGATCAGTCCACTCTTTATGGCATTAATGAATGTGATAAAGATTAAATTTTTGATCTATAAACTCTATTCTTCCTATAATTGTAACATTAATTTAATTTGCAAATATTAAACATATTAATGTTTTTAATTTGATGAGATAATTTAAAAATAGGAAAAAAATATAAGTAAAAATCAACATTTCCCAAAATTGTCTTTTTCCTAAGAACATTTAAAAATTCGTGATTTCTGGACACCTTCAAATCTTTTGCATATTCTTAAGGTCTCAGTTCCCCTATACCTGGTCGCCGTGTTTAAGCGACAGAACCTATGTATGCGTGTGGGGAGGGACATCGATATTCTATAATGAAAAGAGAAATTTGATTACACAAGAAGGAAAACAAATCTGAGTTGTTACATTACAAATAGTCATTAAAATAATAATGAGCAATTTGTCAGAATCATCATCAGCACCAACCTCTTAAAAATTAACATTAAGTTCATATGTCTATCCAGATTTGTTATGCGCTTAGGTTTGAGCAGAACAATGTCAATGCCTATAGATTGAATATAAGCTACAAACAACACATTCTTTTCTCAAGCGTCAACATTTTATAGATAAAACATTTTACATTTTATAAATAAGCCTGTTTACACATACACATTTGATTGTGAAATAAATAAATAACAACAAAATGAATAATATATATTTAGCTGCCTAAGCAAACAATGCCTGTAGGTGTAGAATGAATATAAGCTACAAACAGTCTATTTTCTTCTCGAGAGTATATATGTTACAGCCAATATGATTAATCCGGTCATTATTATTAACAACCGGTTATTATTAATAATAACCGGCCACCATGATTGAATATTATTAATAATGAATGGATTAATCATACTGACTGTAACATATACATATCACAAAAAATGAATAATAAATACTCAGCTATTTTGTATTAAATATATTTTTTTGGGTGCAAGACCTTCCTAGGCACGAGGTCCTGTGCAGCTGCACCTGCCACACATCTCTAACAGTACCATTAGAACATCAGCAACGTCTTTTGTAGGCCAATACATTTTAGAGCCTTAATATCATCTTTGAATGATATTTTGTAATTAATGTAAAGCCAAGTACTACTAATATAAATGTAATAAACATCAAATAGAAATAACTAATTTTTTTAGAAATACACTGCCAAAACAATTAAAGGATATTTGAAGTTTTATATAAAATAAAGATATAAACGAAATTTTTTTTGCCGAAAATAGAAGAAGAGAATCACAAATGCAAATTTTTCTGGTTTGCAAACTGTCGAGTATGCAAATTTTGAGTTCGACGTCAAAAACGTCTCTTCAGCGGCAGCGAATGAAATTTGACTTTCAACTGGATAAAAGAGAATGAAGACAACGATGATCGGCATTCAGTGATTGCTTTGTTTCGATGAGTACGATGTCTCAGCGAAGTCATTTGACAGATTCAGAAGCTTGGAGAATTGTTGATAGGTTAGAAGGGGGCCAAACTGAAGCCGAAGTAGCGCAAGCCATTGGAGTGTCACAAAGTGTCATTTCCAGGATCTGGAACCGTTTTTTGGAGAGTGGATGTGCAGGCCGAAGACCAGGGCAAGATCGTAGACGGGCAACAACGCCCAATGAAGATCGGTATTTAGCGTTAACAGCTCGGAGACACCGAAACATGAACGCTACTCTTCTCCAACAACACCTTCGCTCGGCTACATGCACCACGATTTCAACTCAGACTGTCCGAAACCGGCTCCATGCTGTAGGTCTGTATGCTCGCCGACCGATGGTATGTGTTAGATTAACATCAAGGCATCGTCGCGACCGCAGGGAGTGGGCAACCGAGCATGTCAACTGGGGGAGAAATGAATGGAGCAATATTCTGTTTTCTGACGAGTCCCGTTTTGCTGTGCATCCGGATAATAGGCGTATTTTCATCTGGAGGGACCGTGGCAGTAGGAATAATCCTGCGTTCGTGCACGAAAGTGTCAGATTTGGCGGTGGAGGAGTGTTGGTGTATGGTGGCATCTCCATTGACGGGCGCACTGACCTCTACATCATTCGAGATGGAGCTCTGACTGGTCGCCGATATAGGGATGAGATCCTCAGACCTATTGTAGTCCCTTACGCTGCAGCAATCGGAGATAACTTTATTTTAATGGACGATAACTGCAGGCCACATCGTGCAAACCTGGTGGAGGATTTCCTTTTCGAGGAAGGAATCGTTCGAATGGAATGGCCAGCGTGTTCTCCAGACATGAATCCAATCGAGCACGTTTGGGACGCTCTAGGAAGACGAGTTTCTGGCCGCCAACAACCCCCACAAACTCTCCAAGAACTGGAAAGAGCTCTTCTGGAAGAGTGGGGCAGAATACCCCAACTCGTCATTAATAGCCTCATTGAGTCCATGCCTCAAAGGTGTTCAACGTTGCTGGCCGCCCGTGGAAACCATACCCCCTACTGAAAATGATTTTCTTTGAAGAAAACACCTTTTCTTATTCTTTTTTTCTCATATGCACAAATTGTGTTTTTTTCCCTTTGTACACAAATGCGCAATAAAATGCATTTTTTTCTGCCAAACATGTGTAATATATTCTCATATAACCTACTATGTCTGTCGACCATGTATCAATCAGCTAAAAAGTTTCCCAGATACAAAATCCACCTAAAACTGCAATATCCTTTAATTGTTTTGAGCAGTGTAGTATAACTAAATACTATAGAAAATATGGTTGACAATTAATTTGTAGCATTACAAATTTGAAACAAAATTAAATAAATTCAAAATGAGAAAAAGAATTTCTGTCCCTCGGATAAGTTACCAAAAGAATGGTTACGTGCAGTGATTTCGCGTTTTGTATTATTTTTTGACAGACCAGGCAATGCCGGGCAGATCAGTTAACTGTATCAATTTAACTGCATGAGAAACAGATTAAGATAGGAGGGAAACTTATATATGGACAAGTGAATGAAATAAAGAATTATGGCATAGACTTTTGGTTATGTAAATTATGTATACTTACAAAGAATGTCGAGAGAAAATCTTGTGAACAAAATGTGAAGTATTCATTCAAGGAAAATCAACAAGAACACCATTTAATCATGTTACAGAAAGAACAACATGCATTTTAGAAAGGTTATATGTAGATTTATGCAAAAAAATGGAAGTACACTCATTGGGATGGAGTAAATACATGCTGAAGGTAATAGATGAATTTAATAGAAGATATTCTATTAAATTTTGTAAAAAGTAAAGATAAAATAAATGAAAGAACTATAAATATAGAGGAGAGAAGAAAAAAATGAAACTGGTAAAAATGTAAAAGTGGTGTAATCAGATAATGGTTCTGAATTTACTAAAGAACAGCTCATATAATATTACAAAAGAAAGAGTATAAAGAGTGAAAGAATTAAGAACCCAAATCTAAACTATTTAGCAAATCTAGTTCATAAGAATGTCCAGAACTGTCATAAAGATGTAGTAAATTCTAAAGATAAGTATAAATGGTAATCAAGCAATTAAAAAAGAATTAAAGTCATTAGAAAAACACAAAACATGGAAAATTGTTGACAGACCAAAGATGTGAAAGGGCTGAGAAGCAAGTGGGTTTTTACTGTAAAAGAAAACAGCTGTACAGTATAAAGCAAGATTAGTAGCTGACGAATCAAGACTTAAATTTGCAATAAATTATTAAGAATCGTACAGTTCGGAATTGAAAACTAAATCATTTAAAACTTTATTAGCATTTGCAATGATGAAAGACTACAAAATTAGGTTTTATAACATTAGGAACAGCTTATTTTTATGCAAATTAATACTGCTATTTATATAAATTGAAGGAGGGAAAATGCGAATGACAGGAAATTTATACAAATTGCAGCAGCAGGAAGATGCTGGTACGAAAAACTGGCAAATATATTTGATAAAATTGGATTGCAACCATGTAAAGCAGATCCCTGTGTGTTTGCTAATAAAAAGGATAACTTTGTACCTCTGTGCAGTGCCAAACTGACTCAGCTAAACATAAATAAGCAACTGGCAAATTTAGGAAAAGCAAAGAAGGCAACAAGAAGCACTGCAGCCATGACGGTGTGGAGACTGGTCAAGTAGATCTCTGCCATGCAGAGATCAGGTGAATTTTTGCCCCACTGCCATAAATCAACCCATTCAGCTGATCAAAAGCCCGACAGGGGCCTGGTTAGTGATCTAAATAAATTAAAAAGATAATAAATTGGTTACTGTTAGAATGTATGTTTATGATGGAATAATAATAAGTGAATATGAGGAATTAATCAGTAAATTGATTGAACAGTTGAAGAAAGATGTAAAAATGAATCAACTGAAAGGAAATATTAAATTCCTTGGTATAATATTGAAGGTTTCTCTTGCTTGTTCTCTCTATTGAAGGTTTCTCTTTGTTCTTGCTTACATAGAGAAGATCTTAGAAAGATATAACGGGCAGAGTTGTAAAAGTGTGAAAACTTCTGGTGTTCATGGAATAAATGTAGGTGAGTATGAAAACACAAAATTGAACAAACATTATATAAAAAAATACTTGGAAGAATAGGATATTTAATAAGAATAAGAACAGATTTAGCTTTTATTGTTTCAATATTCATAAAGTCCTTCTGGCCTGTACCGGGAGGAAAAGGTAGCTTTCATAGTCCATGTTTTTAAAAGTTCAACTCATTTTACTCAAACACCCGAAGCTAAAATGCTTAAAACCCAATTATAGAAGATTCAATCCCGCGTTTTGTTAATACTGAATTTGAATGCGAATTTCAGCATGAGGGTTACAGCATAACAAAAATAGAGTTTCAAATTGTCAGCCTCCTAGAATTTCAAACTGCCATATCTCAGCCATTTTTTAAGATAAAACCAAAACAAAAAATGTTCAGGAATTATTGTATCACGATCTAATGCTTAACGGAAACAACTTTTCCAATTTATAAAATTTTATACATCTTTTTGAATTAAAAAAAAAAAAATTAACTTGATGTTATTTTGAAACAAGATGGTGCATGAGGCTGGCAAACGAACTCGGTCGAGACCTTGGTATGTTCTGTACACATGATCAGTCACGTTCATTTCGGTTCATAAATATGAGAATTACAGCATAACAAATATCAGACTATTTCAAAATCTCAGTCACACTAGAATTTCAAACAGCCATATCTCAGCCATGTTTTAACATATAGCCAAAACAAAAAATGTTCTAGAATCCTTGTATCACGTTCTAACACTTAACAAAAACAATTAAATTTATAATTTTTTGTATATCTTTTTGAATTTTTAAAAATTTCAATTTTTTTAACTGGCTGCCATTTTGAAACAAGATGGCTGATGAAGCTGGCCAACGAACTCGGTCAAGACCTTGGTATGTCCTATACACATACTCCCCCACTTTCAAATCGGTTCATAAATAAGAGAGTTACAGCATAACATATGTCAGATATATATATATAAATCAACATTTGAACGGAGGTCATGATCGGTGAAAATATACCAAAATTTTTTTGGAATTGCTCTCCTCTGAATGGCTGCAATAGGTAGCTTTTTGTAATGAAAGCTACCTAAAATTCCTAGAAAAATTCATTTAAAAGCAGTTGAGAGAATTTTACAGTACATTCAAGGCACTAAAAACTTTTAATTAAAAATAAACAGGACCAACTGTCACTTTATTCTGAGGCTAGCTGGTGAACCACACAAAGTTCAAAATCATTAGTGGATATATCGTGTAATAGGAGAATCACTAATTGAATGGAAAAGTAATAAACAGAAACTGGCAGTGCTTTTGACAATGGAATCTGAACTTTTAAGTTTATGTGATGCAGTTTGTGAAGGAAAAAAATTTAATGAATGTATTACAAGAATAAAACCAAGAAGAAATGGTAAGCCATCCAATACAAATTGGCATTGACAGCTAATCTGTAATTCATTGGATCAAAAGTCCAAATTTTAATAATCATAATGAACATATTGCTAGAAAATATAATTTTGTGAAAGAATGAAAGGAGAGATTGAAATGAGATACATAAATACATCTGAAATGGAGGTAGACGTAGTGACTAAGAATATGAGTTATATGATCAGTAAACATACTGCAAGACTTGGAATGGTTTAAGATTATTGCTATGTGAAAGGGGGAAAGAAAGTAAAGTTGCATAATGATAATTAAATTATTTTATTATCAGTTGAACACTTGGACAATACACATATTTCAGTAAAACACCGTTTATATGTTTCTCATTTATACATCATTTCAGTTTGGTTCCAATTCATCCTTATGTATTCCTCCCTATGTCCAATGTTATGTAATGTTGTAATCTTTCATTTATATGATGTTAGGCGTCGTTTCTTTCATGCCATAACCAATTTTCTCAGAATTTTTTTGTTTTCTGCTAGCAATATTTGGGGGAAAATGAAGTAAAAAGAAAAATGTGTAACTACTACAGGGACTATTTGAAGTTCATGGAATCTGTGGAGAGGGTGGGACAAAAAGAGCAGACAGTGGGTTGTCTGCTCATGAGATAAGTTTGAGATGAGTAAATATTGCTTCATTTCCTGATTTTATTGTAATATCGACTGTGTTTGAGTGCAACTTCTATTTTTCTTTCAGTCTCTTTTGAACACTAAATAAGCTTCTAAGATGTTCTGAAAATGAAAGGCACCTTTATTAAAAGAGAAAATTGAAATTTCAAAAGAATTTGATAAAAATTCAGGTTTGACAAAAGTAGAATATGTGAAGAAAACAGATATTCCTGTTTCAACACTAAAAACCATTATCTACGATAGAGAAAAAATTGCAGACAGAGCAACAGTTTGTGGAAACGAAGAAATTGTGAGTTCAAGATGGCAAATTTACTAATGTTGAGGACATTTTGCTGAAGTTTCAATCTCAATGCCATGCAACAAATATTCCAGTGAGTGAGACCATGCTGATGGAGAAAGCAGGGTTGGCAAGTTTTTGACAATGTGACGGTTTTATCCGGTTTTAACCGTCATGTCAAAAACCCCTTTTTGACAATGACTGTCAAAAACCTCAAACTGAATCAAAAAACTGTTTAAAGTTATTTTTACAACATTAAATTTACAATTTTTCGTAATTTTTAGTGTTACACACATGGCTAAACTTTTTGACAGTTTTAGACAGTAAAAACCACATATCCTGTATAAAACTAGGGTTGATCCAGGAAAAAGTTGGGACCTATCTAGGGTCTCCTGCACAAAAATCCATTTTAAAAAGCAGGCCCGTTCACAAAATTCCCTCTTAATAAGACTGGTCCCTTCACAACATTCCTCTTAATAAAATAGAACATTTCACAAAATTATATTCCATAAACAACATACTCTCCATGGATTATTTTTATTTTGTTAGGTTTTTAAATGTATAATTTACAAAGAAAACAAGTTCACAAGAAAGAAAAACTTTAGCAGGACTTAAAGAAGTTATTATTATTAAATGTTTGGTTCGAATTTGAGCAGTAGGATGAATTTGAGCAGCTTTCATCTTTCATAACAAAACAATAATTTTAACAAAAATATAACAAATTTCACAAAAATAATTTTTATTTTTCCCAAAATGGGCCCCAAGAAAAAAAATCTTCGACTCTTGAAAACTCAAAACATGATTTTGGTTTAACAAGTTGTTTTGAAAATAGAAAATAATTCTAAGCTATAAATATAAAATAAAAAATAATTAAAAGTATTGTTACATTAAAATATAAACTAATCAAACTATTAAATACTTGTATAATTTAATGTATAAAATTTTATATAATTTTTATATTGTTTTAACTTTCATCCCAGGTTAATAGAATCGAAACAAAGAAAAAAATGTTACACCTGTTCTTTGCTTGTAGATGCACATTGCACAAACAAATGATTAAAGATTAAGGATGGACTTGCAGCTACAAACTTGAAATAATATGTTCCAATAAATAAGTAAAAATACACTATTTTATAATGTTTAAAAATTAAATTTAACATAAACAAATTGTTCTAAATAATTAAGCTGAAACTAACATAATAAAATGAAGATATATTATATATGTGTAAATATTGAAAATAACAAACCATCTTCTTTTAAGTTATTGATCTAAAGACTGTTTAATTATACTGATTTCATATTATAATTCATTTAATAACTCGGAGAACATTTGAGTTTTAATTGTGGTAATATCTAATGTTTATCTACAAAAACAAACATTTAAAATCATTAAAAGTCTGGGTAACTTATGATCAGTCACTGAATAGTGGCCACTTTAGCTTTACACGAGATTTTTAAGCATAAATTAGATTGCTAAATTTTTTTATAATAAACTGAACACTTAATAGTAATAAAGATATCAATAGTATTTTGAAAAATGCACTTAATAGTAGTTTCAATATTTTTAGCTATTTTTCCTAGCGTGACATTTGAAAAATAATTTGAATTGTGATATATAATTTTCTTACAATTTAATTATAGCATAACTAAATACAATTTATTTATATAACATATAAATTATTATTTAATCAGTTTTTAGCTTGATTTAATATAAAATATCACTAATGATTGCTAAAAAAATGTGTAAAAGGTTTCTGGCAGTTTTTGACAGTTCTTGACACTTTTCGACAGGTTTTTGACATGTCATGTCAAAAACCCCTTTTTGATGTCAAAAACCCAACTCTGGGAGAAAGTGAAAGAAATTTCATCAAAATTAAATGTCAGAGACGCTTGCTTTTCAAGAAGATGGGCCTACATAAATTTAAATTCTGACATGGAATTTCATCTCAGGTTATGAGTGGAAAATCAAAGAATATTCCAGTTGATTCTGTTGAAGAATGTTTAAAAAATTTACCCAGCAAAATCAAAGGATATCAGCTGAAAGATAGTTATAACATTGACTGTTCTCTTCTTTCACCTCATTCTTACAACAACTCTAACCTTTAAAGCAGATCATTGTCATGGTGGCAAGAGAAGTTAGACCACCTTAGTATTTTACATTGTGTAAATGCTAATGGATCAGAAAACATGATTCCTTCAGTCAAACAGAAATCTCAGAAACCAAGATGTTTCAGAAACATAAAAATGTTGCCAATATTCCGCAATTGCAAAAGCATGGATGACCACTGATATTTTTAATGAGTGGCTGTAGAAAATGGATAAAAAGATGAAACGACAAAATTGTAAAGTTTTGCTTTTTATGGATCAATGCATTGCCCAGTCTTAACATACTAACTTTTTGGAAATTTTAAAGGTTGTTTTCATTCCATCAAACTGCATTAGTCAACTACACCCCTTAGACTTGGAAATAATCAAGAATTTAAAGGTGCTCTAGTATAAAAAACCATAAAAAATGAAGAAGTTAATGCCAACTTCTTTCAGAGATGAATTGGACTGTATTACTGATGTCACACACAGAGCCTTTTTTGTTTCTCACAACACTGGTGAGAAATGATTATTTAATGTTTTAACTTTTTTTCAATGTATAGTACATCTTAAACAACCGAAAATGGTATCAAAATTAAATTTGTATGATTGCAGCATTATATTTCTACATTTAAATATTTTTCATCTCAGATGACTACAATTTTGACTGTACATCTTTCGCAGTTATAATTCTTTTTTTAAAGGGTCCCTTGAAAGACACATAATCGGTGCTTTACTGTATTTTATTTACTTCCTGTGCAGGGGTGCCATTTCAGAAATTTCGGGGGGGGGGGCAAAGTTTTTTAAGTTAGTGGCATAGCCAAGGGTGAAATTCGGGGGGCTGTACGGAGAGGGGCTGTTCGGGAGCCCCTCCAACCTCTCCGAACTAGAAACGTTTACTGAATCATAGATACAAAGACAATAAATCTCATGCGGAATCTCAAGGGACCGTTAAAAAATTCCGTTTTAGACAGGTTTTTGTCTTAGCAAGAAGAATTTAAAGATATTATGAAAGTTTTCAGTTGCAGGAAGGTACCGTTTTTTCAGGTATTCTTTGACTGTTAAAACTTCTTTTCTATAAAGCACTTCTGAAGAGCATAGGTGTATTACAGTGTAACGTGTCTAAGCGAAACCTGTCTATAACATAATTCATTCTCAAACGGGAAAAAAAAATCAAGTTTTGACGAAAAAACAATTATACTTGTAATCATACCATTAAACTTATAATTATACAATTACTCAATTATATATTACAATTAATACTTATAATTATACCTACAATTACCCAATTATATAATTACAATTAATACTTATAATTATACATACAATTCTACTTGCTAAGATGGAGACCTGTCTAAAATGGAGCTTCTTTCCAGTCCTTTTCAACTCCTTCTTTGCAGGTTTTACTGCAGGGGCGCCATTTCAAGAGTTTCTTGGAGGGGGGGGAGCAAAGTCTTTTTTAGGGACAGGAGTTGAAATAGTGTTCAGGATTGCTCAAATCGTGTATAAAATAGAAACAGGCCCCTACAATAAAAAATGCAGTGTGAGATTTTGCCTTTTCTTAACTTCTTTCACAAACATGTGATTCTTCAGCGAATATTCTTTAAATTTTAGTAATAGTCCGTGGGGTTTTTTTACGCAAAAACAATTTGTCAACCAATTGTGGTAAACATCGTGAATTTTACGAATTGGAATTAGAAAAAATAGTTAATTTAGCAAATTGGTCATGTAAAAAATCATTAATTTTTCCAAACGACCATGGAGAAATATTGCGAATTTTGCCAAAGATCACTGAAACAAATAGCGATTTTTGTCGATCGGTCGCAGAAAAAAAATCGCGAATTTAGTATAACTATTGCCGAGAAATATCACAAAATTTGTCAAAAGATTGAGCAAAAAAATCATGAACTTAGTAAAACAATCGTGGAAAAAAAGGGGAATATCGAAAAAGATCACGCAAAAAAATATCAATTTTTGTCAGTCGGTTGCAGAAAAAGACTGAATTTCAACAAACGATTATAGAAAAGAGTCGGGAATTGCGTCAAAAGATTGCAAAAACAAATAGCAAATTTCGTCGATCAGTTGCCATAAAAAATGTTGTGAATTTTGACAAATGGTCAAAAACAATTCGTCAACGATTGGAATTTCGAAAAAGATCGCATAAAAAATATCAATTTTTATCAGTCGGTTGTGGAAAAAGACTCCAAATTTCAACAAACGATCATAGAAAAGAGTCGCGAATTTCATCAAAGGATGGCGAAAACAAATAGCAAATTTCGTCGATCAGTTGCAAAAAAAAAATGTCCAATTTAGACAAATGTTTGAAAAAAATCAATTCTGTCAATAATTCACAGAAAAATAGCAAATTTTGGAAAATGATCACAAAAAAAATATGAAACAATCATGGAATAAAGTCGTTAAATTCAATTGGTCAAGAGGTAATAAGCACACGAACACCATCAAGAAGTTACGAAATTTACAAATGTTGTGATCCATAGGCATAAGAAAATTTTCATTAATGATTTTCTGTCAGTAAAAATTTTCTGCAATCATTTTTTACCTTCCTCTTCAGACTATGATGTAAATTTCATATAATTCAGAAATCTGCGAAATCCTTAGTCTCAGGTCCCTTGCTCCTGCATTGGGTCGGGCAACATGACCCAATCTACAGTACGGATCGAGCCAGGTTGATTTGGTTTATTTTCATTGCGGGTCAGGTTGACTTGGAACATTTGGCTATGGTTGGGACATATATGTCCCAGTGGACTATTTTTTATCCTATTAGTACTTTTAGAAATCTGTCATACACTTATATTAAGATATTTTCAAGAGAAATCTGTCACAAGAAATTTTTTTAGAAGCTGTAGAACAATTGAATATAATATTAGTCGTCAATCCTGGTTATCAAAGGGTCAATTGTTTCGGGTTCAAGTTGGGTTTTCACTATTTTGAGTCCAGATCATGTTGCCCAAGTTTTCAAAGAAATCCTAAAAAAATCATTTTTCTACATAAAAGATAAAATTGTTATTAGAGATATAATTGTAGTCTAACTTTTCCATAATCAATATTAAAATATGGGTTAATTTTCTTTTATTTCAGGAGAGGTTGCGGTCAATGAATTTTTTTGGATGTTTCCAGGTTTACTGGAAATTACAGTCCTGCATCCGCTACCCAAAATACATTTCGTTTTGGGTTAGGTTGATTTTTTTTTTTTTTTTTTGCGGGTTGAGTAAATTTTATACACTTCGGGTTGTGCTTTGCCTCTTTCGAATTGGGTTCGAGATGAACCGATTATACAAAATGGGATCTTAATAATTTTCAAATGAAAAACTATAGTATATTTGAATATTAATGGGTGTATATGTGTTATTTTTTGTACATAAGCGGTAAACCCGTAGATTACTTTTTCATAAATATTTTAAAATATACATTAATTTTCTTTCACTTCGGGTTCAGATATGAATATTTCGGATTCGGCTTGAAATCTGTCGGGTTAAACTCAGGATTCGAGTCAGCTACAACTCAATCTGGGCAGGTCTCTAGTGTTAGGCTGTGAAGATTTTTAAGAGCATACTGTATATATAATATCATACAATTAAGCAAATGATTTAATAACATTAAAATGATTGGAATAAATATAATGTGACACTAATGAAACAAAATTAATAAATCAAATAATTAGGAAATTGAATATACCTTCCCCGCCCCCAAATAAAAGAAAAAAATTCTCCTTAAATTTTAGGCTAAAGAGAGAATTTATCACTAAAATTCTAGACCTGAGGGTGATGAGTTTTCTGTTAATCAGGCTGTACACGAGCAATTCATAGAGCATTTTCTCACATATATTTATAAAATTAGCCAAAATACTCATTATTGATAAATGTCTCACTTAAAGAATGTTGCAATAGCAAGGCTTTAGAAAACATTTTTGATAATTATTAGTTTCAATATTTAAAGTGTTTATTAAATATTTATTACTTTCTTCTATCTTAACAAGAAAAAAGTATTTGATTCATATTCATTTTCCACTTCCGGTTTTCGACAGATTTATACATTTTAGAAGGCGTTGAATGCAATTGGACTGATTTTAGAAAATGTCTGTCTGTATGTCTGTATGTGACAAAAATGTTGTGGGCACTGTATCTCAAGAACTAATACACAGAATTTAATAAAACTTTAGATTCAGTTAGATCTTGATATAAATGGGAGGTGATTAGATTTTGGTGTAAATCGCCCAACAGGTGGCGCTGCTATTCTACATTTTTCATGATTTTTACGATAGCTATAGCTCAAGAACTAATGCACAGAATTTCACCAAACTTCAGCTACCTTTAGACCTTGACAAAAAAAGACGTTGATTACATTTTGGTGTAAATGGTCCAAAAGTTGCTATGTTACATTTTGCACGATTTTCATGATAGCTATATCTCCAGAACTAATGCTTATAATTTAATAAAACTCAGTTAGACCTTAATATAAATGGGTGCTGATTTGTATTTGGTGTATGTGAAACCTATATGAGACAGAAGAAAATTTTGGGATTGGCACATTAGACTAGTATTTTTTATTGTAATCAAATCTGTGAAATCTGACGTTATTTTAGCTTTTGATCATATTTTGATATTTTTTCTAACCTGTGATAACTGGTAAATTTTCTGAATTTCAAATTCCTTGGGGAGGGGGCAGTTGCCCCCCCCCTACCCCCCTATTCTTGTATTTTATATCTTTTTGAAATGATAATGGAATGTAAGAACAAGATGTTTTACCATGAGGTATATATGTTTGGTTTTCATGGTGTTATGGTGGAAATAAGAATATTTATTTGTTGTATTTAAAGCACAAATTTATATTATGAAATAACTATCATAATTTTCAACTAAAATGTTATAAAATAAGTAACAGAAACACTTTCAGGAATGCATAAATGTTTTAAAACTAAAAGAATTTAAACTAAAAATGGAAATAAAAAACAGTACCTTAAATACTATTAATTAAATCTAAAAAATGTCCAATGAACACAAATAATTTATGTCTTAAGGTGGAAATTAAAAAAAGTACATCATTAATTAAAACGAAATGTAATTTGTGCATTAAAATTATCTCTAAAATATATTCACGTCATAAAAATATACTGAAAAAGCACGTAGAATAAATATTATAAAATCAGCCCAAAAATAACATTAAAATAGACAAACGTTTCATTAAAACAGTGAAAATACATAATAGACCGACATAAATATCATATCTTTACACAAATTACCTTCAAACGAAATGTTGCTTAAATGGTGAATAATAGGCTTATAACTCAATTACACAATAACACTTCAACAACTTTCTTTTAATTATTAAAATTTCTCCGCTTTGTAGAGAAATAAAAAAGAAATGGAGTTCATCAGAAACAGAGAAATATGTTTTTAACAGTGAGAATAATAAGAATTCCACCTGAAAGTTACGATATAACAGGTAGACAGAAAATTTTCTAGTAAGTTAGGCAACGCCATTTTACGATTAAATTCTCGAACGACGGGATACCAAAAAAACTTTTCGATTGTACCTCCGTGGTACCTTTATGTTCTATTAATAATGCGCTATGCTGCCATCTATCAGCCTTAGAAAAATTTAATAACTTATTTTTTGTATGTTATACATTATATGAAATATTAGGTTAGTTCGAAAAGAGAGAGAAACTTTTCCCTCTCTCAATATCGCCACGAATTTTATCCAAAAATGATCCTTTGAAAGATCAATATAATTAGATAATTATTCAAGTTACAATTTTTAAGAGATTGAAAGAAAGATAAATCCCGTTTGAACTTAGATGAGGAAAAGTGTCCCTAGACAAAAGTATCCTTTTAATAACTCTTGAAACTTTCTCTATGAACAGGGCCGTACACAGAGGCCGCGGACCCTGGTATTAATTCCAATGCGGCCCCTCACCATAAGTATGATTACAATAAAATGTGTTTAGACGAAAACACAAACAACCACTGAAAAATGCCGTTTTAGACAGGTTGTATTCGTCTTAGAAGGTATAATTCAGGGGTCTGTCCAGATTTTTTTTCACAGGGTCCTGTTTTTGTGAAATTGTAAACAGCTTTTTATATTTGTGAAAAATCTAATCATAATTTTGTGAATTTGAAATTGTTGTTATATTCAGGTTCTTGTTTATGCATTTTTAAGAAGATATATGGATATAAAATACATATATTTTTTTATATATGTAAAAGTGACAGGTCAGATTTTACTTTTAAATGATTAATTTGTGAAATGTTTGGTTTAAGGATGGAAAAATTTTGTGAAAAACCTATATTTAGGACAAAAAATGTTGTGAAGGGTCCTGTTTTAGGGAAAATAATTTTGTGTAAGGTCCTTTTTGAAATGAAAAATTTTGTGAAGAGTCCTTTAAAGGACCCAATTTTTTCCTAAACAGATCCCTGTAATTACTTTCTCTTTTGGCTGAACCATGATTTTTCTCCCGTTTATAGCAGGATTATGTTATAAACAGGCTTTACTGTATTAGAAAATAAATTTTCTGGATGTTTTTTTTAGAAAATGTATATAGTATTTGGATAAAATTTTATTATTTTTCGTTTACACAATTATAGTCTGTTGCATTTGTAAAAAACACTTTTTCACATAAACATTTTAAATAGAAATTGAAAATATTAATAAATTTTAATTGAATTCATCGATTAATTTCGAATAAAAAAGTTAAAAGTATGAAAGAAATAAAATGCAAAACATTCATATGTTACTTTACTCAACTTCCTACCCAATTCCTGTTCACATGTCTGAAATCATCGACGCCATTAAAACAGATGTACCATTTCAAAACTTTCTTGAGGGGTAGGGGGGGGGGTGAAAAACTATTTTTGATCTTGTTGCGCACAGTTGAGAAACAATTGACACAGTTTCATTGTCACTTTATTATTATTTATAAAACAAGCTGACCCGCCCCCGCATTGCCAGTGTGCGTGATAATAAATTTAAACGAACCTCAAGTTTGTATGAACTTATATCTTTAATCCAATTTTGCATGAAATTATATTTTTAAATGAAAAATTCGCGAAAAAATATTGATATTTAGTGATAAAAGCGCTCTTTAGACGACATTTTCTTATTTTTTCCCAGAGTCGTTTCATAGTTTTAAAAAAAATCTTGTTGTCTGGACTCTTTGAAAATTTTATCGGTTTTTAACAGTTCTACAGCTCATGTTAAAATTTTGTGAAGAAATATTGTTATCTAGTTGTAAAATAAATATTTTTTCTTCTTGCTTTTTCATTTGTTTGTTTGTTTTCATGTTGGCTCCTTTAAGATAATAATAAAACACAAGTTTTCATCTTCCAAACTCTCTGAAAAGTTAATCAGTTATAAATATAACTGTATCCTAGCTTTTTTTTAATTTTGTGAAAAAATATGCATATTTAGTAGTGAAAATATGAGGCAAAGCCACAACAAAACACCTCGCTTTTTGTCGTTTCTTTCAATTTTTTAAAAATACTTCTACATGTCCGAGTGTTTTGAAAATTTTATAGGAGATGTAAATCTGGTCTACCTAGATGCTCTAAAAAAACTGTGTCAAAATACGGACGCTTCGCTACTTTTAGCGTAAAAAAAAATCGCCTTTGTGGGGCAAAAGTGACCTGTGTTCAATGGTTTTCTGAAAGGGTTGAAAGTCGTAATTTTTTAAACCAATTATACAGTCAATTAGAAGAAGTTTTCAGCTTTAAGAGCATATTTCGTTTTGTTGGTACCTCTAAAATTTCGGCTGAAGAGGGGTTGCCAAAAGGAAAAAAATGTCCTTCAAGAAAATGACTGTTTTGGAATTTTTTTTTCAAAAGGTTAACAACGATATATTTTCTTTCCGAAATGACTGTGGTAAGGAATTGACTGTGTAAGAGTATAATCTTTCTAAATTTGTAATCCAATTTTAACTGTATAGGGCAGCTGCAATTGACGTCATGTTAAAGGTAAACAGTACAAGTAGGCAGTTCTGATTGGTGGAATTACCCTTACCTCCAAGTGAATACAATGGTTGATCAGCTGATTGCAACTGCCCTATTGAACAGTTTGGCTGATTTAAAATTACAAAATAACACAAAAAACCGTGTGTTCATTCTTCATTTCCTGCCAAAGAGTAAATCGGGTGCTGGGCATGCACAAGCACTTTTGCCAGCTCGCAAAGAAATATGCAAGTTTTTAATTACAACCTCGGCTAATTATGAAAAAATTAAAAATCTGAGCCTCAGGTGTATCAGGACCTACCTTAGACTATTCTCACCTAAAATTTCAGATTTCTATGTGTGGTACATTTTGCTAGCATCACAGACAGACACGAGCAGAGAAACTTCCTTTTACTAGTATGGATTAGTCAAAGTTCTCATTATTAATAAATGTGTTTCCCTTTGAGAAAGTTGCCATAGGAAGGCTTTAGCAAACATCATTGATATTTATTAATTTCTGTGCTTAAAGTGTTTATTTAATACTAATGTTTCTGTTTAATCAAATATAACAAACTATAATAACTTTATTGCAATTTCAGATTTTTTAAAATTTTGATAAATTTTAAAACATAAAATTGAGGGGTATTTTTATTGGTCTGATAGGAAATTTCTTAAAATTATGGTCATACAAGCCATAAATGTTGAACATTGCAGACTGCTGTGAAGGCAAAACTTTAAATTTATTTAACTCCAAACACTGTTTTTCAGCAGTTGTGTCACAATAACTTTTGGACAAGTTGATGGATTTACAAGTCAATTAAATTTTCTACTATATCTGAAAAGAAAAAAAGCAATATTTTTTCACATTGTAACATAAAATGGGATCCATCCATTTGTATGGATTTTGAACTTTTTATTATAATTTTTAATTTTCACATTTTTTTTGTTTATTTTTCAAAAATAATAGAGAGATAACGTAATAAGTAGTATTAAAATAAAATGATGGCTGAAAACTATGCAATCTGGACTTCAAAATCGTGGTAAAATTAGTTTCACAAGACGAATTTGTCATACACTATTAAACTATTGTTATTATTATTATTATTATTATTATTATTATTTTACAATTTAACAAATGTTTTTTTTTATTTCTATAAAAAATCTATAAATGAATTCAAAAAGAAGTAATAGTCTAAATTAATTACAGGGTTCCTAATAAATGATCAAACTGCAGTCAATTTTCTTCATTTAAACTTTTCTGGTCCTCTTTATGTTTCACGAGTGTTATACTGCGCACACTGGAAGATTTAAGGCTTCAAATATATTTAAAACTCTAATATTTATATGTGTTTTAAAACTATTTATGACTTAAAAGTAATAAATATAAAAAATATTCCTATAAAGTTTGATACAAGTGATTCTAATAATTTTAATTAAAAATATTTAACCATTCACTGACTTATGATATTTTAAAGGTATTAGACGCCTTAAATTGAAATATATCAAAAGTTGTTATTCACTTGCAATAGCAATTTTTATCCCTTTCTTTCTTATTGGCTAATTAGTTTACTTATGTTAAAATTGAATGAAAAGGGATCATCTAACTACCGAGTCATTTGGATAAAAAAAAACTAAAAAACTTCATAATAGAGGGATATTTGTTAGAATATGAATTACTTGAGAATTGGTTGTTTAAATTTCACCGGCTTCAAATGCCTGACACCTGCATCTTTGTTGTGTGCGTTCTGCTGTTTTTTAATAAAAGCTGGACTGTGTTTCAAACGTAAAATGTCCAATTGTCAAGGATTTGATACATACAGGCTCTGCGCCACCCCATCCTCCTAGCCAACCCGTAAGAATGGTCTAACAAATTTGGACTTTTGAATTTTAATATTTGTTCGTTATTTTAATTTAAATTTTTTACATCAAAAAGTACAAGTCAACTTTTTTTGGTAATTTATATAAAAAACAGGCCTAAACAAGGGGAGCTGGGCCCCGGTTATTTGTACTGGCTCTACCTCCCTCTGTACGGGCCTGGCTATGAAATTAAAACATATAAATTCCAAGTAAAATAAATTATATATAATTCATTTATTCTGCCTTACTTTTCAAATTATGATTTAAAAGGAAACAATTTACAATATTTAAAGAGTCTGATAACAGTTAAGTACATGACATCTTTGACGGCAAAAAATTTACCTTAATAGATCATTTAAAAGATAATAATAATTCTTGATCTGATTAAAATTGTTGCATTGTTACAGAAATGAAAACTCAAAACAATATCACTGAAATAGAAGTTATTTGAATCACTTTGGATTAGTTATATTTTGTCTCAGTGCTCAAATCTGAACGTAACCAAGACTTAATCAAAATAATTTTTGCATAATTTAATACTTACTTTAATACACAAGAAACAGTACAGCAATTTTTTAGCCAATCTATTTGTCTAATTTAAGGGAACTTGGGAATGTTACCTTTGAACATTTTTGTTATTGAGTATTTTACAATATTACTAAAAGCATTACTGTATGGTTTTATGAACAAAATGAAATGAAACAAAAATGATTTTGATAGTAACTTTATTTTGGAAAACAAATATGTAATTGCCTATTTAAGAAATTAAAATTTTTAAAAGATTATGAGTAAAAAAATGTATACATTCACACACACACACACACAAGTCTTTCTTTAAAATGAGATACTATAAGATTTTCACGTGTACAGTAGATAAAGAAAATAAAATTTAAATGATAGCTATAACTTCATCAAATGTTGTCCAGGAATTATATGTAAATTAAAGTTGCAATTTTAGTAAAGCTATTTTAAAATTTTCTAGGTACATTCCTCAATGTATGTCTAACTTCTTGCTTTGTAAAATAGCACATAGCATAATTTTAGATAATTTTATTTTGATTAGTCTAGCTCTGCAACATAGCTGGCAACTTATACTTAAAAAAAATGAAATAAACATGTTTCAAGTGAGAAAATTTATTTTATAAAATGTGTTTTACTTCTATGCTGTACTTATTTGATTTCATTTATTAAATAAAGTCTTTGGTTCAAAATATGTATATTTGCTTTTATGAAAAGTATAAAAGCTATGAAGCAAAGCTAAAATTTAGGTAGAGATGCTGGCTATTGATAAATCTTTCAAACCATAATTACTGAGTTTATTATGCTTGGGGTTCGGTGATATATATATGATATTTCTTTTCAAAATATCATGAAATTTGATATTTTCACATATTTGATATTCATTTTCACAATATTGCAAATAATATTTTTGATATTTTCAGTCAAAACAAGTGTAAAGGATTTTTTTAACTGTTATTAGCTGTGTCATTCTATAGATAAAGAATTTTGGCTCTTGTGGTGGCTTTTTTACCCCCCCCCCCCCCAAAAAAAAAAAAAAAAAAAAAACCTTTTCCAAGCTTTATGTTTGAAGCTGAATTTTTAAATGTAGAATCAATAATTATGTGGGACAATATTTACTTGGAAAAGTCACTGAAAAATTAAAGTATCTGATTTAGATAAATTTGCAGTTTCATTAGAAATACTTTTTTCTAGTTTTGGTTTTATTCAGTTAAGCAGAGCAAGCTTACTATATTTATGTTCAAAGTTTTCAATAAAAACAACTTATTTTGTTGTATAAAACATAATTTTTTTTCAAAACATGATTACTAAATCTTAATAGTTTGTTTTTTGTGTGTGTAAAATGCAAACTTTGTCTGTTTTCAATTAGTTGATCTTAAATTTTGTCAAGTAAGAACAAAAAGAATAGAAAAAGACATTTAGAATATTGTTTTATTAAGTTTTCATGCTAAATTACATATGTTTTAATTTCCAATTTATGTTAACTCTGAAAATATTTCTAATCATCAGTAAGTTGACTATTTTGTAAATTTCTGATATATATAAAAAATATCAGATATATATCAAAATATCGGATATTTTTGAAAATATCATGATATTTACAAATGCTGATTGTGCTAACAAAGAAACAGTTACTAATCTTCCATTTGAAATAAAACTGAGCATTGTCTGATAAAATATTCTTTGAGTTATAAAAATTAAGAAATTAAGTTATGAAAATTAAGAAACCCAAAACTATTCATACTAATTAAAATTTAAAAAAATACTCTCATCGAAATTGCCCTTATTTATAGGAATTAGTTTTTAATTTAGTTTTTGTTTATGCTTCTTTATCAATTCATAGGTGTGTTGGTATATTGATTGAAAAGTTTTTTCTTTATACCTATAGTAGAAATAACACATGAAAGATAGAAAAAAAAATGGGAATTAATTAAATTAAGTGCTCATAAACTATGAAAAATATTTGATATGTGAAATAATACATGAGTTAAACATTTTACCATGAAATTTACCAGAAGTAACTAAAAGGGGCTAAAGAAGAAATAGGCAAAAGAAAATTTAGGTACAATGGACCATTTTACTAAAAAACTTTTTTTACAGACAAATGGAGTAATATAAGTTGTTCCCTCGAACTCTCTACAGTGTATTCAGTTTCGATTCAAGGTAAACGCAGGCCCTGCATAGGCACTTAAGGAGCAACGGATATTGACATTGACATGATTTAAGAAGTTCTTGGAGCAGGGGTCTGGGAGGGGGGGGGGGGGGGGGGGTTAGACTGTTATTGAGAACCAGTCGTCTTCTGTACGTGACCTACATTTTTTTCTCTATGCACAAGTCAATGTCAATGTCCATTGTTCCTTAAGTCCCTATGCATGTGTATTGCTTGCAGTATTACCCGATAGTCGAAAGTCAATTTCCACAAAAGTTTTAAAATTTTCCCCAAATCAGTGCTTCTTTTTTCGAAAAAGTCCCCAAATCAGTTTATAGTCAAAAAAGTAAATTTTAAATTTACCAGTATAAAATTATTTAACTTATTTAAGCTTAAAATTTTTTCCCCAAATTGAGCCTTTAAAAAAAAAAAAATTCCCTATTTACAAAAAGAAAAACAAACAAACTTGTGAATCGCCATTTTTATCATGATCAATTAGTTTTTGAAGAATATAATATGAATTAAGAAAAGATAAATAGATATTACAATTAAATGTATAATATTTTAGAATTTGAAATACGTGCAATCGACGAATCCAGATCCAGTGTTGTCAGGTAAGTAAATTTTAACCCGAAAACATGAAATAATGAAAAAAAACTCAGAATTTTTCCCCCAAAATGTTGATTTTCCTCAAACGTTTCTCCACTAATCACTTGTCTCCAAAAATGTCCCACAGAGCCTCAAAATTTCCAAAATGGGGACAAAATCTCCAATCTGTCAACACTGATTGCCTATGTTTACTTTAAATGTAACCTGAACGATCTAAGCAGAGACTATCATACACTGAATTGCAGATATAAAGTTCATCTCACATGTGTTGTGGTGGTGGGGCGGAACACAGTAGAGTTGTCATTGTACAGTTGTACTCCATGAGCATTGATGATGATGGATTGAAAATCAGCAAATGCAGAAGGGAGGGATGGGGGAGGGGAAAGTCTAATAGAGCCATAAATTCATTTTTATTTTTTATCTAAATTATGAGAGAGTGCAAACAGTAATTGAAAAAGGATAATACACAAGTCAAAGTTAAAGTCAGTAAATGCAGTAAAAGAATTTTCTGATAATGCTTTACTACTACAACAGACAGCAGAATGTATCATTAATCGAATTAGAATTTTTAATCGAAGTATATTCTGGCGTCATCACGCCATTTTGTTTTGCCTATCCACTCTGTAGTAAGAAACGGTAAGTGATGTTTTCCCAAGTTCAGAAGAAACGGAGCTGATCGAGTTGGGCCGTGGTTTTCCATTTATTGTTCTAAATATTCTGTTAGTGCGTTTCTACTTTTTAGGTGCGTTCGTAATTATATAAATACGTAGCACCTATTGTCGTTGTCTGGTCCGTCCGCATATAACAACGCAAAAACTACCTAACCGAATGGTTTGAAATTTAAGATATAGATATCTTTGTAGAATTTTGTCGAGACATTTCAATTTTTTTAAAAATCGAATCAAAACTTTAGAAAATGTTAATAAAAACATTTATTAAGAAATGTGATTTTTTTTTTTAATCGGCGCTTTCTTATAGGAGCTTTCGAAGTTTAATCGTCAAGTGACCGAGATACTTATTTTATTACAGAAATTAATCTGCAGACGATATAATTCATTTCACAGAATTAAAAATCATCAAGATCTGAATATTTATATAATTAGATATAGTACGAACGCACCTCGTTTGTAACGTTTGACGTACAATTTCCAACTTGTTCTTTTAAATGTAGACGAATACGTGAGATTTTAAGGAACTGGTGCTTTACACTCACGCAAACATGTAAACATAAGTTTGGCAACTTTTTGGTTGGCGCGATTTTCAAGGCCGCGCCAAATGAATAACTTAATACAATGGCTAGGTTGCCATTAAAGGAAAAAATCCTCTAAATTTGGCGACTTTTTTCCTTTTTTTAACTGATTAATTATTTTTTTTTCTGCTTGAGTGTAAAGCATCTTAGCCGATTTTAATTTTCATAATTATATTGAGAAGACGGATTATCTAGTCGAAATAGAAAAAAGAGTTTGTTATATTAACTACAGTACACTCCCTCTAATCCGCAACCCTATTAATCCGCAAACGCCTATAATCCGCACACTGTTTCAGATGTAAACAGTGAAAATTTAGTTACCATTAACTTTACAAGAGAAATTCAAAAGGCGGCAATTTGATTGACGATGATCGGTAGTCAGTTTCCTCATTTAAATTTTTGCATTTCAATGAAGTAAAATTTTATTTTTCAACTGAAAATAAAAAGTCATAATCAGGAAACTTTCTTCCTGTCTGTTACATATTGTAACAATAAAAAATCATGATGTCACCCAGCAAGTTTTCACAGAATGGTTTGAAAACTGTTTATAAAAGCCTGTATTCATTAGAGTACAAAAGTCAGTTTACCTGTAAATTGTAAAATATCACTGCTCTTAGACAATTGTGCTGCACATACAAAAATATTACAGAAAGACATCTCTACATTACTTTTTCCTCCGAATACAAATTCTCTTATTCAGCCAATGGATCAAGGAATTATTCGTAACATGAAATGTCAATACAAATTGAAATTTATGTGCAGAATTATAACCTATGATTTATCAGCTAATATGGAGAAGTATATAAGGCAATTTACAATTAAGGGCTGAATTTTTCTCTTGTCTGATGCATGGGTCTCTGCATGCAAAGACACTTTAGTAGGTACAAGGCATAATTTGAGGTTAGCATCTTCATTTATAGACAGTAATGGTGATGATGTTGACTTTTGTGGTTTCGGTTTGGTGTTTGGATAGTGCTAAACAGAGATCTGCAGAAAAATTCACTAACACAAAACTAAACCCAAAAAATTCACTAACAGTTGTGCCTGATTTCTCGAATGGATAAAATACAATTGAATGAATATCTTCCCAAGATGAAGCTCCAATTACAGTTTTGCAGATGATGACATTATAAATACTACTCTTATGAATTCTACTGAAAATAGGATAATTGTGACACAGAGTATAATGATGAAGGTGAAAAAGTAACTCTTGAGCGGGGCTTAGATATGGGTTGTAAATATCTGGATTTTCTTCCGAAACAGAGTTTAGTTTCAGAACAAGAAATAATGACTATACATAGACTAAAAAAAAAAAAAGTACTAGACCAAAAGTCAAAAGTTCACAAACAAATGACAATTGATAATATGTTTGATAGTTGTAAAAACAAACAAAAGAAATTGTAAAATAAAATTGAAATAATGTTTCCTTAAATATGTGATTTTTATTTAAATAACCCAATGTTGTACAATATCTTTCTTTTTTACCAATTTATGCATTAATAATTAATTCACGGTAAAATTACAGGAGAAAAAAAAGTAAACAAAATAATGACCTATAATCCGCAAAATTCTATAATCTGCACAACCTTTGGTCCCAAGCTGTGCGGATTAGAGGGAGTTGACTGTATGTATTAGACTAGTATTTATTCAGTGGTTGTAAAATCTGCTATTTTTTTTACTAACGAACCATAATTACGTATACTTTATAAAAAGATGTAATTATTTACAGCTGCATTTACTTGTTTTAAATTGTAATGATTACAAACTATTTTTTCTAAAGTAGTCACTACTTCTCTACTTTTAGAAGACTAATTTCGCAAAATAATTCAAGGTTTACCCAAAGTTGAGTAAAAAATAGTACCGTAATTTCGGGTAGATAAGCCGCGGCTTATACGTGTTTAAAAGTTAAATTTTATCTTTTGCGGCTTATCTGCCGGTGCGGCGTATACGAAGTAATAACGATTTTTTCAGAAAAAAAAATCGGATCATGTACATATTATAGAGTGAAAATCTGAAAAACAATATTAAAAATGCTTCACGGATTAGAAATAGCAATTGCTCAAAATATATCGGGAATTTGGTAAAGTAATCGCCGCTTCCTCTTTACTATTTCTGTTACTCAGATTGCTTTTCTAAGCATGTTATAGAATATCCCATTTTAAGTTCTTTTTATTTCATTAAAAAAGAAAAAAATCTATACATGGTTTCTTTTTGCATAACGAAACGTATGCCTATAATCCGCGTCGGCATATAATCCGCAAGTGTCAATCTCATAAGATTTTGAATAAAAAATTATCGTATAATTCCCAGCGGCGTATAATCCGCAGGTGAAATTTTCACTTAAAAAAAAATTTCACAAGATCTACAGGACTAACGTTCAGCCATAAGAGAAAAAATATTGAATCTATTGTAAAATATTTTAATTTTTAACTTTTGTACTTAATATAACACTTGATAAATAAATAAATCTGAAATAAAAAAATGATAATTCAGTACAAAGATATTTGCAATTATATTACACATAAGTAGAATAAATTCAGAAGATTTACATTACTTAGTACAAAATTATAATTAAGTAAGTTAATTACTTAAATATTTGTCTAAATTAAATATGAAATCCTTGTACTAGTTTTTTTTTTTCTTTTGTCTTATTTTTAATTTAATATTACGAGATCAGTGAATCAGACAAAGATTTGTCTGGCGCCATCTGTCGAAGTTAAAGCTTACTATGCCATTCGATTATCGTTTGAATCGAATATCGCCATATGCGGAGAATGAATACCTGTAATGGATGAAGCATAGAGTGCGATGTTTGTAAACTAAATATGAGTTAAAAACTATTGTAAAGCATGAAATAAATGGATTTAAAGAATCAATTATTAATATAAAACGGAAATCAAAAGATTATTGGTAAGTTAAAAGTACTTTAACAATAAGTGCGGCTTATACGCCGGTGCGGCGTATACGATGGAATTTCAGCTTTTTTTTTACCCTTTTCGGACGTAGCGGCGTATACGTCAGGGCGGCTTATCTACACGAAATTACGGTACTTGTACATATTTATGCATATAACCGTACATTACATAACTTTAATTTATTTTCTGTATAGTAGTTATTGTAGCAGTTCATAAAATTTCTTACTTGTTTATTTACCCAAGTTTCCAACATGCACTTAAAGTGTTTTTCTAATTGTACATCTCAGAATTATTGTAAAACAACTCTAAATACAAAAACATAATCCGGCAATAGTATAATACGTAAATATTATAATTATCATGTTATAATTGTTAATATTCAGAAATTTCTTTGAATCAGCAGCACATGAAATCTGAATAATTGTAAAGAAACTAAGAAAAATAGATGATAATGAATAATCTTTTTGACACATGAAAAATTTATTTCAAAAGCCACTTATCATTACTCGCTATTAGTTTCATATTTGTGCAATTCTTTTTTTTATGTTCATAGCATATTTGTGCAAAAAGTAATTTATTAGTAAAAATTTTCCTTTGGCACTGATCATATTTTGGTTTACTTTTCTTAAATTTTGCTAATTGATTAGCATACAAAAGAAATTATTGTGTGATCACCTGAACACCTGCTCTTTATCTCTTTCTGAAAAGTACAGGTAAGAAAATTAATAATTACATGTGAAAGTTGTTTCTTTAAATACATGTTTGTTCATTTTCAACAAATGTTGCATTTTAAAATTACAATTTAAGAAACAAAAATGTTTTTGACATCCAATGATTAGAACATACATTTAAAATACTTATTTTAAATATGTATAATATATGCAGGAATTGGAAATAGCATTTTACAAGTAGTGAAACTATAATAGTTGCTACTTTTTACAGTACTTTGTAGTGTAGCGTGCTACATTTTGAATAACGTAGTGTAGCAAGTCATGCAATACAAAAAACGGTAGTTTGTACCAAAAACTAACGCTACTTTTAATGCTGCTGCAGGGAGGGAAATGCCATTCTACAAATCACGTGTCAGTAACTTGCTTCTTTTGTACAAAATTTGTTCTGCTCTACACTTTGTGAATCTCGGCTGCAGTTTATAGCAAAGCATCGCATGAAGCCATAGATTTTTCTCTTTATTACTTGTTGCTAAAATCAAGTACTAACCAACTAATAATTTTTTTTGGTGGCAACACTTATCTATTTACTCATTATTATATTTTCATGTTTTAATGCCAGGTTTCTTATTATTTGGATCTGCTTTATTCACAGATTTATTTATTGTTTGCTTTTAGAGGTGTTTTGATATTGAAAGAGGATGTACTCGCTGTTTCTGTGAATAAAACATGGATCATTTGAGACAAAAGCCATTGTAGCAAAGGACAGGTAAGAAAATGAATAATTAAAAGTGAAAATTGTTTGTTTAAAAGATGTGTTTGTTCATTTTTAACAAATGTTGCATTTATATACATACAGATAGGTCTCAAAGTACCCCTTCTTCAAATGTCAAATGTAGAGTTTTGCTGTAATTTTCCAGATTATAAAATCAGACAATTAAATATAATTAACTCTAAAAAAAATTCAATGCAATTAAAATATTTGGAGAGTTAAGTAAAATATATATAGGGTAGATGTGCCAGTAATGGACACCCTTAAGGGTGCTGACGGGTTAAAGTTATATATTTTTAATGAAATAAGTGAAAGGTTTATATTTTTAATAAAATGAATGCAATTATGAATGATGATGATGATGAGAATAATGTGTGGCGATAAGTCCATTTTTTTCCAATGGTGTAAAAAACTATAAAAACAAAACCCATGAACTTCTGTTATGCTTGTTTGTGTACATAAACAAATGTCTTCTACATGTAAATGTATATATTAAATAATGTTGAACAAATTGTTTCTGTGTATGAAACAATGTATAGGTTGTCAGGAAGTACATGTAAAAAAAGTCTTCCCTTGTCAAGGTCATTTTCCCATTCTCTCAAAGGTCCAACTATAACAAGAAAGTGTTAGGATATATATCCTTATAACAGGTCCCAGAAGTATTAGAGATATCTATTATCTTATCACTTTATATCCATAAGTATAATTTGTTTCTTTTTATATATTTTAATTTTCCAAAAATTTACGTTTAACCCATTTGCTGCCAGCCACGCGTATATGCGTGGTTCAAATTCGTAATTTTAATCTAAAATTACGTATTCGTACCGGGAATTTTGAAAGAAAATTTTTTATTTTATGTAATCACAAAATGTCTGTAATTAAATAGAGTAAATATTGCAATTAGTATTTTCTGGTATGTATTCGAACTTTCTAAATAACATAAAGTTCCAGTAATTTTAACCCGGCAGTGAACGTGTTAAGTATCAAGTAACTCTTAAGTTTAAATATCATTAAGTATCTTTATTCTTCCTACATAAAGTTTCAGCTGTTTAAGTATCCATTAGTTCTCAGAGCAGCTGTTTTCTTTCTGGCTTTTGGTGAGACCATGTTTACTTTTCTCTGGTTTTCCATCCCCATGCTTCGGTCTTAATGTAATGTGTTAATCTGAGGAGAGTTACGACAAGTGGCATTACCGTATTTTCGGAAATATGCGCCGCACCCATCGTAAGCGCCGCATCATTGAAAAATCAGTAAAAAAAAACAAATATACACGTAAGCGCCGCACCCATTAGAAGCGCCGCATCATTGAAAAATCGGTAAAAATGAAATAGTCACGATCGGCAAAATTGAATTAAAAGTAACAAGAATAGGGATAAAATCTTACAAGATATATGAATTAACAATAAAACACAGGTTATCTTAAAATACAATAGGAAAAAAAATACGTACTACTCCAATCGATTATTCGATTATCATTTTAATCAAATATCGCCGTATGCGTTGTGCTTATGAAATAAATATAATTTATCAACTATTGTAAAGTATACAATAAATACTTTTAAAGAGTGAGCTATTGATATTGAAACACAGGTATCTTAAAGTACAATAGGAAAAAAAATACGTACTACGCCAATCGATTATTGTTTTAATCGAATATCGCCGTATGGGGTGTGCTTATGAATAAATATAATTTATCAACTATTGTAAAGTATACAATAAATACTTTTAAAGAGTGAGCTATTAATAGTGAACAGAAAATAGAGAAATATGGGTAAGTTAAATATATTTTGACTATAGTAATTACGTTTTTATAACAAAGATATATTGTGATACTATGTACTGTTTATGAACTTTATACTGAGATTAAATGAATGTAAATAAAAGTGAAATATGAATGAATGTTAATGAATCCATGTGTTTAAAAGTGTATTTGAGGCAGTAAGACTAAAAAAAACCTGAAATGAAGGCTTGTTTTTCACAATATCCAGATTTTGCTATGTTGAGGGGAAAAAAATCATCGTACCCGCCGCCCTGGCGTATGCGCTGCATCGCCGATATTTTGAACTTTTAAACGAGTATGCGCCGCGGCACTTACTCCCGAAAATACGGTACATGCCTGTCATTGCCTGCATTTTTTCTTATAACAAGTATGTTACATCATGTATCCTAGATCATTCAAAATAAAGGGGACATTTTGAGTTTTGGGATGGAGAGTGCATAGCAGATGAATTTTGTGATAAGCGTAGGGTTATTTATATGATGGTTTGTTGCATCATCTTCAGCTTCGTTTATTATTATTTCAGTTGTGTATGGTAGCTGAGCACAAAATGTTGACTTGTTATTATTGAAAGCATTGCTTCCTGTGATCAGGGCTGAAACTAACAAGGGGCAGAGTGAGAATGTGTCCTGAGTTCCACAATGGACAGTGAAAGGGACATCACATGAAAATTTGATATGTTATTTGAAAAATATATATACACATGAAAATTGGGTAAAATATCTTGTAACCAAAAAAATCCAAAAGAAAAATTGAGCCAAGTTTATTAAATTTGTCAAATAGATAAAAAGATTTTATCTACAGTACAACAATAAAAATGAATAAGAAAAAAGCTTAGGCTATTTCTATTTTCACAATCCAAATATACCATGCCTATGCCTCCCATTGCGGTTAAATCACTTCTTGTGTAAGAAGAATAGCTAACTAACATTTTAGAAAATCACAATCCACTCATGTCACTATCCAACAAAGGTAATTGCCAAGTGATTCTCCCACTTTTTTATTATGTGAAAATATTCCACGAAAGCTGTTGGAATCTTGCTGAACAGCGTAAACTTTGTTTCAATTTTCCACCCATTTGCCATTTCTAGGTAATTTACCACCCTTGTCGACAACTGTAAACATTATTCCTTTTATTACAATTACTTTTTTTACATCCATATCTAGTTTTAAAGGAGGCACGGTCAGGCAATTTCCTGAGATAGTGAAACTAAGGGATTGAAAATTCCCAAAATAAAATACAGTACTTTTCGGTTAGCCGGGCGCCAGTGAGTATGTACATTTCATTTGTAAACACATATATGTGTATGTATGTATGTATATATATATATATGTATGTATGTATGTATATATGTATGTATGTATATATGTATGTATGTATATATGTATGTATGTATATATATATATATGTTTATATGTATATGCAGATATATCTGTATGTATATATATATGTGTGTGTGTGTGTGTATATACATAACACTGGCATCCGGCTAACTGAAAGTACCTAAAATACTTACTAAAAACTTAATAGGTTTTTTTATTAGAATATGTCATGTCACATACATGCCACTTACTTATCTTGGTTATTGTTTTTAAAAGTTTTTAATCCTTTTTACTTTTGCTATTCGTTATTCGTTTTGTTAAATAAAATTAACAGTTCTTTTTAAATTAGTCTGTTATCCTTTGAGATCCATTGACACTTTAACACACTTTCTTTTTCAGCTGATTGGATTAAATTTATTAAATCTTCATTAATTTTGAATCCTTTATCAATAATTCTGGGCTTACTTAACAGCAAAATGTTTTGCCGTAGCATAATTACTCAGTCACCTTATTTTTATTGGTATTTACCTTTATTGGTAATTCCTCTCAAAAAGTACCAAACAATCAATACTACTTAAAACTTATTTTATTTGTTCTGAAAATTGCTGACAATTTGAGTGTAATAAATTTTAATTTATCAAAAGTGTAATTTTTTATATCTTCTTATTTTTTGTTAGATTTTACCAATATTTGCAGTTTATTTGGGGCATTCCATCAATGTCCGTGAAAGTAAGTAAACACCAACATATTTTTCCCCTTTAATATTGTTGATAACCTTCTAATATCTTTATGTGAAATATGTCAATATAAATCAGGAATTTTAAATGGATAAATTTTAATTAAATAATTCTTTTTTCTAATTTCTTATAATATTAAAATTTAATTAAAAATTTAGCAAATTTGAATAATTTTTATAATATTGCTACTTTTTTCTCACATAATTCTTATACTAATTTCTTTGATTATTATGCTGAACTCTTCATTTACAGTAACTAAATACAACTATAATTGCTTTTATCCCTACTTCCATCCACACACCAGGAGCTGAGAGGATTTGTTATCACAGCTGTGAGGGCTGGCTTCAAACCCATGTCTAACTCATAGGCTTCACTATTTAGAATATTCTGCATATTTCTCTGACCCTTGGTGTAAATATGTGTTTCAATCCTTTAAAGCAGCGCTTCCCAACCTTTTTTCTCTCACGTACCCCTTTCTTAGACTTTTGTTTTCTGAGTACCCCTTCTCACATAAACCCATATTCCAGATATTTTTGCTTTTGTTCATTGGTAATATTCTTATGCTACTTACCGATGTTAGATGCAGTTCTCTTTCAGAATTCCAATTTTCAATCACGTATCCAATTTGAACCACAACATAATATTAACATAAAGTCTCTCAAAATATTAAATATTATCTAAAAATTTAAAATTAAGCACTCACAAAAAAGGATGAATCTCTGCACCCATTAGTATAAGTTAATGAGTTTATGCTAATACTGACCAGTCGCACACTAAAATGATGGCCTGCTTTCAAATGAATTTAAAATGAAATCGTAGAAAACAAAAGCCTCGATACGATTCATGTTTTTCCTGGGTATAGAATTGCTAAAAAGAAAACAACAAAATAAAAGGAGGGACACATGTGAAATCACAAGATAAGGAGTGGGCAGAGATAATGGCGACATAGGATCAACCAATTACTTAGTTTAGGCATTTTCCTTTATTTTATGCAAATAGCCTGTTTTAATTTTACACAAGTCTCTCTTTGTAAACAAAAAATTTTCTGTTTTCATTTTATTTTAAGTTTTATTTTTGCATTATCCACTGTTATCAATATAATTTTCACGTACCCCTGATTGTTTCATCTCGTACCCTTGGGAACTGCTGCTTTAAAGTATGATCACACCTGCTATTTGAGTGAATCAATCTCAATATGTCTTTTAATCTGCAACTGTTTCTCAAAACATGTCATGAGATTAGAATTTTGTGTGTGAAGCATAACTGAAACTTTTTCCGAAATAAATCAAAAATTCTTCATGCTGTGCATAGCTTCAGTACATGTAACAGTTTGCTTGCTCCTCACTCTTTCAAAATCAAGATTGCTACAATTAGCAGACATTCTATAATGATTTTAAAGATTGTGTGTTGAGGGGAGGGAGATTGTAGTTATTTAATTATTGATATAACAAAGTACCGAATAGAGAAGAAAAATGTTAAAACATTGATGAGTTTAAAGATTTAAACTTTGTAATGTGTAAGGGAAATGAAAATTTAAGATATGATTTTTTTTTTAAATCTTCTGAAACATTGTCACTCATGCTATATAATTACAGAAAAGTCTGTCCACTGATTATTACATTTACAGAAAAACAACACTCAAAAATGATATATATTAGATTGACTTAAAAATCAACATATACATAGACCCTTCAAAAAAATGCATCAGCTCTAGTAGAGGTGAAGGTTGGATAGTAGAAACTTTCCTAGTTTTTTGGACTGTTGTTTAATCATTTGATTGTGGGATATGAGGTAGATGAATTCAGGACTAAAAGTATTAAAAAATTGTTGGGAGTTCCTGGTTAAATAATGAATCTCACTGTGAGTTTGAATGTGATAAAGTTGCTCTAATCTACCAATGTTTTTCATGCAGTGTTAAAAAATACACTTAAGGCATCAGAATAGCATTCTCAATTTGAATAAAAATGATAAGGAACTTCTGCTAGAACTCATGTTGAAATATACTGAGCTAAAAGAAAACATTTCCTTTCCATCTTTCACTCGAATGGGAAGTGAAAAAGTGTTTCATAAGCTTGTGAAGTTGTCGCAGCAATATTCACAAAACTTAAACAAGGTAGATGAATGTAGGTGACTGAATGGATTTTGAGCATTTTACTGTGTATGTCACAAAAATGTGTCTTAATTTTTAAAATTTTGTTTTTTTTAATTTAATTTTTTTTCCAATATTTATTAATTATACAAAAGTATAATTTTATTTAGTGTGCTTTTACAACAATTTTAATAAAATTTATATATTTTTTCTATTAAACATTATATATATAATATTGTTACAAATTATGTATTGTATTCATGTAAAATTGCAGATTGCCTGAATAAGTTTATTGTAACATTTATTTTTTATTGTTTTCTCATACTGTTATTGAATGGTAATTTTGGTTTCTTAAAGAGCTGAGCTTTTATTTTTAATTAGTATATTAACCTATAATAATGTTAAAATCTTTAAAATTAGTAAAAAATTTTGCCTAATTACAATAATAGCCTTGATAAAAAGATATCATTAAACTATAGAAAGCTACCAGAAAGTTTTTATGATTAATATTATATATATATATATAATATATATATACTTAAACTTTCCTCTGCAATTATTCTGGTTGATAACTGCATGACTCTTGACATTTTCCCTGTCAGATCTTAGTTTAGTTTTATAAATTTATGTACAAACTACCAATGCATTTTCTTTTATAACTTCATGAAGGTTTAAGAACAAGTATAAAACTAGGCTTTTTTCAAACTATTTTGATCCAAGAAACTCAAATGTTGTCACAAGTGGATGTTGCCATGGGGATAAAACACAGCACATTTTCCACTTTATAGATTGATTTTAAAAATTGCATTCGTATCTCAAAGAAGACCATACAGTAGACGCAGGCTTGTCCAACCTTTCAGTAAGCAAGTGTGGACTTTAGCTTGTGGCAGACAATGAAAGGTGCCATATTATTCCCATGATTCGAAAAATGCAAGATTACTTTCTCCCTTTACCACTGATAGCGATATGTCTGCAGGATACACATATATCTCATAGAGGTAATAATTAGCGCCTTTCGATGGAGGTGGCTCATCAAAACAATTGAAAAAAAAAACCTATCATAGTGAATTTAACATTTCATTTTTCTCGTGATTGGGGATGGACTATATATAGCTCAGTGTCAACATAGTTAAGTGCGCCCATCAATGGAGATTTCAGCTCACTCCCCCACCGCCAAATCTGACACTTCCTTGCACGAACGCTGGATTGTTTCTAGTGTCACGTTTCCTCCAGATGAAAATACGCCTATTATCAGGATGAACAGATAAATGTGACTTGTCAGAGAAAAGAATGTTGTGCATTCATTTCTCCTCCAGTTGTGCTCTGTTGCCCACTCTCTGCCGGCCCCATGGTGCCTTGCTGTTAAAGTAACACAGACCACTGGTCTGTGAGCATACAGACCTACAGTGTGCAGCCGGTTTCGGACAGTTTGAGTCGAAACCAGTAGCCGAGCGAAGATATTGTTGAAGAAGAGTGGCATTCATATGTGTCTCCAAGACATTAGTGTTAAATATCAATCGTCATTGGGCGTTGTTTGACGTCTACAAACTTGCCTTGGTCTTCGGTCTGCATTTCCAGTCTCCATGAAATGGTTCCAGATCCTGGAAATCACACTGTGTGAAACTCCAGTGGTTTCTGCTACTTTGGCTTGTCTTTGTCCCCCCTGTAACAGACCAACAACTCTCCAAGCTGCTGATTCGATTAAATGACTTTATGGAGACAACACATTCATCGAAACAAATCAATTACTGAATTTTGATTATGATTTTCTGCCTTGTCATTCAGTAAGTTGAAAGCCAAATTTCATTAGCTGCCGCTAAAGCATCGTTTTTGACGTTAAACTCAAAATTTGCATACTCCAAAGTTTGAAAATGAGAAATATTCGCATTTGTGACTCTTCTTCCATTTTCTGCAAAAAAAAAAAAAAAAAAAAAATCGTGTATACCGTTATTTTATATGACTTAGAATATATTTTAATTGTTTTGAGCAGTTTAGGTGTTATGTACTGAAAAAAATGTCCCTTTATTAGAGGTGTTCGCTGATCAGGAGTGTTTGTGTTATAGAGGTCTTACTGTATTTAACATTCATGAAGAGTGGCTTATGTTGTAGGGAAGGGAAAGAAATTAAATAAAATTAACTCTACATACTGATATTATAAAAGAGAAGAAATAAATCCAGAGGGAACAAATTTCAAATTTTTCATTGCCTGATGTTTTTAGTGTAAGGAGAGATAAAATTTTGAAATTTGACCTACGAACACACAATTTTGATATTTCACTGATGAAAATTTCACCTTTTCTTCCTGGATGCTTTTTTTACATTTGCCATTCTTTGTAATTGTTCCAAACATGTATAAGTAAATCTTTATTTATGCTGATTTTTATAAACTGCATATTAATTCTGAAAGAAGATACTTAATATTTATTTTGCAGATTTTAATTCATCGGAGAGGGTTTTAATTCTCTAAATCTTCCTTTTTCAACATCACCAAAATTAAGTAAATAAATACATGCACAGTACACAAATAATATTCACAAAAACCATCTGATTTAAAACTAAAAAATCCTATTTAAATCAAAGCTGATTATTTTTTATTTTTTTAAAATTATGATTTTAAGAACCTTGAAACCACCACTTCTCTTATTCATCTGTCTGAAATTACAAGTTCTCCTTGATCTCGTTTACATATTGATTTTTGTGGATCATTTCATGGTAAAAATGTTCAAATTGTTGTGGATTCATTTTGAAAAGGTCTTGAAATGAATCTGATGTCATCAACTACAGATCAGCTATCATCGATGCATTACGATAAGTGTCCAGTACACATGGTTTTCTAGACGTTGTGGTCTCGGACAACGGAATCCAATTCGCATCTACCGATTTTTGCAATATCTTGAAATGTAAGATTCAAGAAATTTCAAAATTGGTCTTTTACAATTAGATAAGTTTTGATTGTGCTTCCTGGAAGTAGTTCAAATGGAAAAAATAGTCCAAACAACTAAAGTTTCTTTGAAATGCATGCAAATTTGAATTTAAAAAAATGCATAGCAAATTTTCTACTGAGGCAACAAATAACTCCTTCATCTTCTACTGAATTAGTACCTTCTGAATTATTAATGAAATAAAATTTGAAGACACGGTTAGATCACCTAAATCCAGACTTTGCGACTGATTTATATCACAAACAAGATACTTTTTATAAGGAATAATTTGAAACATATAAGTTGAGATCCTTTTTAGTATATAATCCTGTTTATATACAATATTTTGGAAATGGATCATCACAGATTCCCGCTACAGTTATAGAACCAACAGAACCAGTTACTTATAAAGCGAAAACTCCAGCTGGTAACATTATACATTGCTACATTTACAAAATGCTTTGTCGTTTGTCTTATGAAGTTGAACGGTTCTCTTCAAAATATGATGATATCCAGAACCCTAATGCGAGCCCTATTCCCCGATCTGAAGGAGCTAATCGCAATTTTTCATCAAAAAACAATGACAGCAATTTCATCACTACACCAGCTGGGTGTCGCCAACAGATCAATCATCCTAAGCATTTCAAGGACTTTATTATGACTTAGGGGAGGAGGGTGTTATGATTTATCTTTATTGTGGTGATATTGTCTTATTCTTATTTTGTTCTTGTTTAATTTCAGGTCCGAATCATTATTTAATATATATATATATATATATATATATATATATATATATATATATATATATATATATATATATACATCTTGCAACAGCCATTCATTATTCTAAATACTCCATTTATTACCCATTTTGCCTTTTTGCTCAGTAAATAGATAAATATATTTTAAAGTTTAATTTTATTACTTAAATAACTATGTAACTGCCTTCTCCCATAACATGTGTTTAATATTGCATATGTTTTTATTTATATTTAAGGTGCAGATTTTCAGGAACTTTATTCTGACCATACAGTGAAAAACACTTATGAAGACAAGTAATGCCTAAAGACTTATTTTTTCCACTTCATCAATTCTACCATAAAAAAGGTGGTTAAAGAGGATTTTTTATTTCTAAACTAGTAAGAAATAGCATAAATTTTGTTATTTTTATATGTAAATTTATAGATTTAGACAATCATTTTTATAAGTCTATCAAGTTGTTAGAAAGTGTTTTGCTATTGAGAAAAGTTCAATTTTTAGAACAATATATACAATAGTTGTACCACTTTTTCTCATTGGTAAAAGATCCCTTTTTAATGCATAAATGAAAAATTTGAAAAATTTTATAAAATTATGTCATTATTTGTATTTCTAATTTTGTTTAATACTGCCAATCTTATATACGGGAGAATTTCTGCTTAGAAATCTTTGGAATGTGTAATATTTTTCATTACAGTAAGATTGTCAGTTTATTAAAAGTGGCTACACTTCTCATGGGAGGAACAATCATTTAAATATACATACATTAAAAGTATTAAAAAATCTAGTTAAAATAATAATGTTCATTTCTGTGTTTATAATTTATAAAATCATCTATATCTTACTTTAAAGCCTTCTTTACATTTCATAATAAACAGGCGAATCGTGTTTGTGTTATAAATGAATCTGTTTTATGAAGTGTAAATTGTTTTTTTCAAAACTCTACTGCAGCTTTGCACATTTGTTTTCATTTTTCAAACTTCATTTTCAAGGTTTGCTTAGAAATCTAATTCACATGAAGAATAAAATGTTTGATGCCAAAAATCTGATCCTTAGGAATAGACTGAGACGATGTTATACCAAAAGATCCAATTTCGCTTTGGAGAGACTGGTGAAATGAAATCCCTCAACTATCTGAATTTTCTGTTCCTCGACATTATTTTGTTAAAATTACAGGTTAGAAGTTTGTCAAGTTACAATTGCACTTATTTTCTGATGCAAGTACAACAGCCTTTGGCACAGTTGCTTATTTGTGTGTGTACACCTCTGAAAAAGATATTCAAACAGTCTTCATAGCTTCTAAAAACAGAGTAGCTCCTATTGAAACCCTCACTCTACTAAGGCTTGAATTGATGGCTGCATTATGTTCTGCTAGATTAAGCTGCAGCATATTGAAGGCGCTACATATGGAAATTCCATGCATTTATTGGATTGATTCTAAAATAACATATTTTTGGATTAAAGGATCATCTGAAAAATTTAAACCTTTTGTGAGAAATCGTGTTGAAGAAATTCGTAAGCTGACTTCAGATTCAGATTGGCATCAATGCCCTGGGACAGATAATCCCGCAGACCTCGTCTCAAGAGGAGCAAAAGTCTCCGAGCTCATCACTGACCCAACTTGGTTGTTAGGGTCAAAGTGGCTTGGCTTCCCACCAGATATTTGGCCTAGATCTGCAGATGAGGAAGAAATTGATGAAAATGAATTAGAATACATGAAGTAACCTAATCACATATTGAATTGCGAGTATATAATCGAAGAGCTTAAAAATCCTATCAATATAATGAAATTTAGTAATTTGGAGAAACTGATAAGAATAACTGCTCGGGTAAAAAGATTTATATTGAAGCTGAAAAAATCTACTGAAATTTGTGGCCCTTTAACAGCTTAAGAATTACATGAAGCCGAAAAACACTTAATACGAAGCGAACAAAAGCAATTTTATAAAGATGAATTTGAATTTCTCAAACATGATAATTCAGTAGAGAAGAATTCACACCTATTCAATTTTGTTCCATTTGTAGATGAAACTGAAATTATATGTTTAGGAGAAAGACTAGAATTTGGTGATATTTTTATGGAAGAAAAGAATCCAATCATTTTGCCTAGACTTTCCTGATTAACAGTGCTAATTATACGTCGAGATCATGAAAAATCAATGCATGCCAGAACTGCCCACACTTTGACTAAAATTCGATCACATTATTAGATTCCAAAAGGAAGACAGTTGGTGAAAAACATTTTTAAAAAATGTCTCATTTGTCGAAAATATCTTTCTAAACCTGAAGATCAAATCACAGCTCCAATGCCCAAAAATAGAGTGAATGAGACTCCATCATTTTCAATCTGCGGCTTAGATTTTGCTGGGCCTATTTACGTGAAAAATCTCACAGAAATTCAAAAATCTTATATTGTGTTATTCACCTGCGGAGTTATTAGAACTTGTTAGAGATATGACAAAAGATTCCTTCCTACTTGCTTTTAGACGATTCTTAGCTCAAAGAAGAAATTGTAAAATTATCTATTCCGATAACATCGAGAACTTCAAAAAAGCTAAACAAAAGATTGAACGAATCACAGCTTCTTACTCCAATGAATTTTTTTAATTTTGGTAAAGAACCTTCACTTCCTATTAATTTTTTCAATGTGATTGAAGATGGTTCGAAGAGATCTGCACTTCTCAAAAGAAAAAGGTATCAATCATTACTATTAAAACAACTGTGGTCAAAGTGGAAAAAAACAATATTTGCTAGATTTGAAAACATTCCATTTATTGAAAAATCCCATTTCACATCCGCCACTAAAAGAGAATGATGTTGTTTTGATCGAAGATGACGTAAAAAATAAACTATGAAAACTCGGCAAGATCCAGAGAGCTATTCCAGGTAGAGATAATAATATACGTTCGTATGAAATAAAAACAGCCAATGAAGTTCTAAAAAGATTTATTCAGTGCTTGTATCCTTTAGAAATTTTAAAAAGTTGACCATTTATAAACTTCTTCTTTATTTTAAATCTCGTTTAGAACTCTAAAAGCTTTTTTTTTATTTACTTTAAATACAATATTATTTTAGTTTAATATAAGTAAGAACATTAACTGTTTGAAAAAAAAAATGTCATTTTATTGTGTTAATTTGCAGGTAATATTTTTCATTTTCTTATATTTGAATTTTATACTTTTATGTTTAGAATTAATTGATAGTTTGAATTTGATATTTTGAATTTGTATTTGATTTTTTGTATTTGTATTTGATATTTTTTATTTGAATTTTGAAATTGTATTAGATTCCTGAACCACTGATATGAAAAATAATATTTTTCATGATAGAATTTTGATTGATGAACTCTACGCTATGTACTACAACTTTCACTTCAACTTCCAGAACACCCTGCTTTTTTTGTAAACAGAACGCAACAGAATGTTGCTTTAAGAATAAAATGAATATTTTGTGTTTGAAAGCTATGACGTTCTATCGTCATTAGTAAATGTGAAAGTGAAGCATTAAGTCTCCCGATGAATAGTTTTAAAGATTTTTGCATATAATGTAATATAGTAACTGTTAATAGCTTTGCTTTCATTAAAATGTTTCCTCAAAAGAATTGAAGACCAAGAATCAATGCTTTCGATCTTCACTATCATGATGCTTTTTTACTTAACTTCAGATTCTGTTTAATTAAGATATATTTTTAATATATGATTCGAATATTTAAAGTGGGATGTGCTATTGTGAAGTTTTACGACAGCTTTTGAACTTGATTTGATTTTTTTTTCAGAGTGAGCTCCTATGTATATGTGCATTGCATCTTCCCAAGGGCACCGTCAAAATTCGATGCTAAAAATAAATTTTAAATGTTTAAAAAAAATATTTCAAATCCATATCTTCTAAAACTCATCCATTGGTTTAAGCTAATCAATTTTTATGTAAAGATGGAGAAAAATTCGTACAATAATAATACATAATCTACAGATGGGACAGATTTTTATTGTTTTCAAGTGCAATTTATTTGTATTGTAACGAACAACAGCGTCAAAGTTTGAGAAATGTTAATCCTATTTTCAAGCAAATTAAATAAAAATGTCCTTCAATTTCATACAATGTATGAGAATTTTGGTACTTCTCCTTTATCCCGTCAACTACTTTCCATTAAAAAAAACTATCGCCAAACTATAGGATTTAGCCTTTTATTAGTGCACTAGCTGACATGCCCGTCGGTGCCTGGACCCGTGATAATAAACTTAAAAATACCTAAAATCAATGTTGAATGATTTTAAATTTTTAAATGAAAATCTATCCAAACGAACGGAAGGACAGTCGTTAAAGTTATTGCCGATTTAATGTCAATTTAATTTCTGATGTTTTGATATATTAAACTTTCAATTCTGACCAAAAGTTCCTGAGGAAACCTAAATAATATAAAACGCTCCCCCACCTTTCTTCTTTTAAACTCAAAATAACATACAGTTTTGGTTTATTTGTTAATTCCATTCGAAAAAAAATTCCAAAACCTTGTTTCTAAGATGATTATATTAAAATTAAATAAGAATCACGCATAATTCACTTTTGTATTTTAACAGAATAGTAAGGCTACTATAATGTGTGACTCGTGCTATAGCCAGTATACGTCAGGACACATGGCCATCATTATCTTTTTACATGTGAAGATTTACTCCATTGTGAAATTTGGTAATTTTTGAAATTCAATATTTGTAAAACGGGATAATCATTAGATTTGAAATTTATATCAAGAAAAATACTATTTTTTACCTTTCTAATGCAGTTTGTCTAACAATTTTCTGACAAATACTTTTCGAGCTATTAATTTTTTTCAGTAACTTCAAATGTTTCATTTTCCGAGATTAATCTGTGGCAACGATTATCGAATTCCCAGTCGTCAGCAACACGTACCTTTTTATTAAAGAGGATGACATGCTTGTTATCTCATCAAATGATTTTTAATGTTTTTTTACTGATTAATTCGTTATTTCCCTAACTAAAATAAAACTTACATCTTCGACACCATATTAAAGGAGAAAAAGCATTGAAAAAAATGTTGTGATGCATAGTTATGTACAATAGATCAATTTCAACTGACATCATAAACATTTATCGAACAGTTGATAGGGATAATTAAGAAAAATAATGTAACTAAATAAATATTATTTTTGTTTCTGTTTTCATTAATATATTCTAAATTTTATTATTTAAAGTTATTGATAAATGATACTTTAATGAATGGGGCTTTTCCTAATTTCTTTTTTTTTCCTTTCTTTTTTATTTGATATTCTAATGGCAATATTCTTCCATTTGGTTATTGAGTGCTACAGAATGGCAAATAATTTGGTGATAGTTTTTCTTTTTAATGGAAAGTGTTCGATGGGATAATAGAGAAGTACCTGAATATTTTTCTACATTTTATAATTATATTAAGAAGCATATATTTTTAAGATTTGCTGAATCTGTTATTTGTTTACTTTTTCATGCATTACATTAGTCACGATTGTCAGTTCTGCTATTCTTTTTAAAATCCCCTACTGAAAAATAGCATGTGCTTTTTGTGGAGCTGCACATAAATGCTGTAAAAGTAAGATTATTAGATTCCCACTTCAACTGTCATAACTGCTGATGAAGCAGTCATTTTCGGCAAAATTTTCTATTACCTGTAAAATTTTTGGGTACTTTTATGTTAGCTGGATGACAGTGGTAACTCGTCAAATCTTGTTGCTATTGGCATTATTTGAATTACAACCTTTTACGTGCAATTTTGTTATTTATATTGATATGTTTGTGTTTATACACTGCTCAAAACAATTAAAGGATATTGCAGTTTTAGGTGGATTTTGTATCTGGGAAACTTTTTAGCTGATTGATACATGGTCGACAGACATAGTAGGTTATATGAGAATAAATTACACATGTTTGGCAGAAAAAATGCATTTTATTGCGCATTTGTGTACAAAAGGAAAAAAACACAATTTGTGCATATGAGAAAAAAAGAATAAGAAAAGGTGTTTTCTTCAAAGAAAATCATTTTCAGTAGGGGGTATGGTTTCCACGGGCGGCCAGCAACGTTGAACACCTTTGAGGCATGGACTCAATGAGGCTATTAATGACGAGTTGGGGTATTCTGCCCCACTCTTCCAGAAGAGCTCTTTCCAGTTCTTGGAGAGTTTGTGGGGGTTGTTGGCGGCCAGGAACTCGTCTTCCTAGAGCGTCCCAAACGTGCTCGATTGGATTCATGTCTGGAGAACACGCTGGCCATTCCATTCGAACGATTCCTTCCCCGAAAAGGAAATCCTCCACCAGGTTTGCACGATGTGGCCTGCAGTTATCGTCCATTAAAATGAAGTTATCTCCGATTGCTGCAGCGTAAGGGACTACAATAGGTCTGAGGATCTCATCCCTATATCGGCGACCAGTCAGAGCTCCATCTCGAATGATGTAGAGGTCAGTGCGCCCGTCAATGGAGATGCCACCATACACCAACACTCCTCCACCGCCAAATCTGACACTTTCGAGCACGAACGCAGGATTATTCCTACTGCCACGGTTCCTCCAGATGAAAATACGCCTATTATCCGGATGCACAGAAAAACGGGACTCGTCAGAAAACAGAATATTGCTCCATTCATTTCTCCTCCAGTTGACATGCTCAGTTGCCCACTCCCTGCGGTCGCGACGATGCCTTGATGTTAATCTAACACATACCATCGGTCGGCGAGCATACAGACCTACAGCATGGAGCCGGTTTCGGACAGTCTGAGTTGAAATCGTGGTGCCTGTAGCCGAGCGAAGGTGTTGTTGGAGAAGAGTAGCGTTCATGTTTCGGTGTCTCCGAGCTGTTAACGCTAAATACCGATCTTCATTGGGCGTTGTTGCCCGTCTACGACCTTGCCCTGGTCTTCGGCCTGCACATCCACTCTCCAAAAAACGGTTCCAGATCCTGGAAATGACACTTTGTGACACTCCAATGGCTTGCGCTACTTCGGCTTGAGTTTGGCCCCCTTCTAACCTACCAACAATTCTCCAAGCTTCTGAATCTGTCAAATGACTTCGCTGAGACATCGTACTCATCGAAACAAAGCAATCACTGAATGCCGATCATCCTTGTCTTCATTCTCTTTTATCCAGTTGAAAGTCAAATTTCATTCGCTGCCGCTGAAGCAACGTTTTTGACGTCGAACTCAAAATTTGCATACTCCACAGTTTGAAAACCAGAAAAATTTGCATTTGTGATTCTCTTCTTCTATTTTCGGCAAAAAAAATTTCGTTTATATCTTTATTTTATGTAAAACTTCAAATATCCTTTAATTGTTTTGAGCAGTGTATATGTTATTATGATTATATTTCAGCTATTTTCAAGTAAGTTTTTATGATATTATATTGCATTGTTAAAATAGTGGCTAGTTGTGATGAGCTAACGTTAAAAGATTGTTAAAAAAAAAGGTTGTCAAGATTAAAAAATTTTTGGCAATCACTGGCGCCCGGCTAACATAAAAGTACCAATGTTTGTTTTTGGTAAAGCCGCACTAAGAAAAAATTTCAGATCGGTCAAATAATTGTATTTTGTTAAGCATTAAATTTTCTTATTTTTAATCTAAGAAAGAAACAATCATGGATTTAATAAATTTTGCAACATGCAGTGCACCCAAACAATTTTGATTAAATTGATAGCGATGTCTCAGACATACCGGGTTTTTTTTTTTGGCGCCAAAATGGCGATTTTAGATTTATATGGCAACCTTGTGTTTTATAATAAAATTGAATATGGGAGTAAATAATAAATAAAACATAAAAATAATTAATAAATACAATTAAATTAGGTTTTCTTGCCAAAATGGCGCAAAGAAAAATCATGCCAATCCCGTTGTGTCTACGACATCTGTTCCATTAAATTATGTAAGGGCATTTTTAAAATTTATTAAAGTTTTAAAAAAAATTGAGTAATTTAATATATTTTAATCTCTTTGTATTAGTTTTATTGTTTCAGAAAATCTTAATAGTAAATAAATCAATGACACTGGTATTTTTAGAGTATAATCAATCTTTGTTTACAATTCCACCTTGCCCAGATAGCTTGAAGTTATGGTCAGAGTTAGATGGTCAAATTTCAATTTTGAGCAAAGTTGCAGCGTTCTCTGACTTTATGACGTCATATGCAGATGTAAAACTTTAATTTAAAATTACGGCTAATTAATAAAATTTTGAACAAACGAATGTACGATAACAAATCTGTGTCCAAGTATCTTTCATTTAAAAAAGAATTATGTAATTTGATTCTGTAGTTTGTTCTCACGGACTATCGAAAGAAAACGCTTAGCGTTTTAAATATATAGCTGTGGTAGTCTTTTTAAGATCTTTATTTTTTGATAGTTTGCAAAATGATAATATGTTGGAAAATTAAGTTTTACATTTTGAGCATCACTGCTTTCATACTTGCAAGATTGCAAACATCAACAAAAATCACAAACATTTGGTTTATTCAGCCCTTTTTTAAGTATAAAACTACTGATAATGTAGGTTAAGAATTATTCATTTTTTGTTACATATAGTCCTATAAAATGGTATTTCATTTAATTCATTCCTTTTTATTCAACAGCTCATATTGGTATACTGCTCCTTTGACGTGACATCATATAATTGTAATATGTAGATCTAATAGGAACACAGTATTTATCTCTCTATCTCTCTATATTAAAAAAAAGTAACCACCGCTGCCGCCGCTGTCAATTAAGATTTTGTGCCTTGAAGTCTTTCTGGACTAATATCTAGAAAACTATTGCATGTAAAATTTTAAAAATTGGTAGTTTTATAAAGAAATGTTCGATAAACACGCTGAAGCAAACAGTTTTTAAATCGAAGAATTATTTTAAGAGATATTTAAAATCAAAGTTCGTCAAAACAGTTTTTTGAAAAAAGTTTTATAGGAACGAAAACTATCCGCAGGAATTTAACCATAATTTGTAAGGATATAGTTGACAAGTTTGCGGAGTGCAGACTGCAATCACTTTTTTAATTTGAGTAATTTTTTCAGGTTATATTTCAATTTTTTATTCAAAATTTTCATTATTTTAACGAAGATTTATTTCATATTTCATAAATTTCATTATTTGAACCGTTGCCAATTTTTTATTCAAAATTTTCATTATTTTGACGAAGATTTATTTCATATTTCATAAATTCCATTATTTGAACCGTTGCCAATTTGTAAAATAGCGCACGTAATAAGATTCCCTTTCAATTAAGAAATGTATTTACACGAGACTATTAAAAACAGAAATAAAACTTTAAAATAATATTTAAATGATCACGTGTTAAAAGCAATAAATGTAGAAAATGACGTAATAAAAATATACTTGCGCGTGAATATTACAAAGAGAAATACGAGTAACTAGGGAAATTCACGTCACATTTAAAATGATGAAAAAAACAATATTTCCAAACAATTTCAATTAATTATTATATTTTCATGAGAGATCAATTTATTTCGACATATCTTTTACCCATTATTGCAAATTTTAAAACAGCGTAATAATAATATTTCCTTTCCAATGTCAAAATTCTTCTATTTGTTTATTTGGTGTTACAGTTTAACGATAGTTTTTTTTTTTTTTTTTTTTTTTTTAAATGAAAATTGATTGACGGGGTAATGGAGAAGTATCAAAAGACAAATAAGCGTTGAATTAAAAATTCCCCGATGAAAAAACTAACTCGTGTAACGCATCTGATGTCAACTGAAAGTGACGCGACGCCACGATTATGCACGTTTGGCGCTAAATCATATATTTTGGTGACAGTTACCGGTCAATTCACCACCAACCTTCAACTTCCCGTGCAACTCTCAGTTGAGTAACCCGAGGTTCGCGAACTAACTGCCGGTTGATATTTCCGAATTCTTCGTTAACTTCTGGGACATGGTTATTCGACTCTGGGTTACTCGACGGCAGGTTGAAATGTGTATATCTCATTGGCCAAAGGGATCACATGACGTAGCAATAGTCTTTATGGGTTCTGTCCTCCCTTGATTCAGTTTTCAATAACGAAACAAAACAGAGTATTGAAAGAGCATAATTGGAGTAAATTGGATTTTTGATAAATAAATTTACAAATAAATTTTGAATTAACATTTTGATTTGGTGGTTTTGAAATATTGTCACAGTCATAAAATGCTCATTTTTACAAAATTTTATAGTATTTTTTTTTTTTTTTTAGTTTTTTGAAAAAAAAAAAAAAAATATTATCTACGTTTAATAAACAATTTTATGACCAGGCTAACACTAATAAGTGGAATAAAAGCAAATAGGGAGCTAGATTTATTTATTTTGCAAAAATATTATATAAAAAGATATTTTCATATATTTTTAATGTATGTTTTTTATTTAACTAAAATAATTGATTACAGATTCAATTAAATTATCTTGGATGAAATTGCATGCTTGGTAGCATTTATCCCTTATACGAGACCCAAAAAAGTGTTTTTTTATGTGTAAATTATTATAATTAATATATATATATATATATATATATTTCATTTCATATATAATAATTTTAGAAGCTGTTTGAAAAAATTCTTGTGAACTGCGAATTTTTTCAAATAATCCTCTTAAAAATGTTTCTTTCAAACAAAAATAATTATTTTTAACTAACAAGTCTTTTTTTTTTTTTTTTTTTTTTTTTTTTAGTTATTTGATTAAAGGGAAATTGGAGTGTTTACTTTTTGATAAATAAATTTACAAATAAATTTTGATTTGGTGGTTTAAAAATATTGTCACAGTCATAAAATGCTCATTTTTACAAAATTTTATAGGATATTTTTTTTAAGTTTTTTGATTAAAGAATATATATATATATATATATTATCTACGTTTAATAAACAATTTTATGACCATGCTAACACTAAGTGGAATAAAAGCAAATAGCGAGCTAGATTTATTTATTTTGCAAGAATATTATATAAAAATATATTTTCATATATTTATTTCTAATGTAAGTGTTTTATTTAACTAAAATAATTGATTACAGATTCAATTAAATTATCTTGGATGAAATTGCATGCTTGGTAGCATTTATCCCTTATACGAGACCCAAAAAGGTGGGGGTTTTTTTATGTGTAAATTATTGTATATATATATTTTTTTTAATTTCATATATAATAATTTAAAAAGCTGTTTGAAAAAATTCTCGTGAACTGCGAAAATTTTCAAATAATCCTCTTAAAAATGTTTCTTTCAAACAAAAATAATTATTTTTAACTAACAAGTACATATTAGTTCAAATTATTTATCTATTACAAACGGATAAACATTTTTATATATTATAACGATATTTTAACGCAAAATTCCATCTTCTATAATTTTATTCTTTAAACAAACATGAAGTGTAGGAATAAATCTGAAATTTAAGAAAAACTGCTGTTTTTTATTCTTAAAAAAAAAAAAGATTTGAATCTTACATACAATATTTGAGTGTAAGAACATTTGATTTTACATTCGTTAGATGGCGCTACCAAATATTCTCAGTAGATATTTTACGTCTTGAAAACTTTCTTAATAATCACTATAATCTTGACTTTACAGAGTGAAAATATCCTAAAAGGGCTAATAATTAAAAGTAACACATTCTTTCACATTATTATTATTTTTTTAATTAACATTTCGTTTGCTTTCTGCATCACAAATAGCATTGAAAACGAAATAAACGTCAAAACACTTGTCAACGCAACCGCCATCTTTGCTTCAATTGCACATGCGCGTGTCGAATAACTGTAGACGAATAGGTTAGTTCAGTTACTGAACTTATGTTTCGTTTTCTCCTCCATTTTCGGCTAGTTGAGTTGGCGGAGAATTTGATTTCAGGGTCAACCGAGAGTTACAGCGTAACTCGCCAGTTGAGGTTGACGGTGAGTTAGGGGGTTACAGTTGTAATCTGTTTCAACAGCAGTTGATTCGACCTTAAAATCCCTCAGTCAAAGGAAAATGAATGGAAACCCTGTTACAGCAGATCGCCACTGGTTGTTTAATTATAATACAATCTTCCGTAATCGTGTTAGAGATGATCAAATCAGAGTGTTTTTAAATCATGCGGTGTCAGAACGGGGGTTGGCGAGCGCAGCTCGTAGGGGGCAGAGCCCCCTAGTATTAAAAAAAAAGTAACCACCGCTGCGGCCGCCGCTGTCAATTAAGATTTTGTGCTTTGAAGTCTTTCTGGACTAATATCCAGAAAACTATTGCAAATAAAAATTTAAAAATTGGTGGTTTTATAAAGAAATGTTCGATAAACACGCTGAAGTAGACAGTTTTTAAATAGAAGAATTATTTTAAGAGATATTTAATATTAAAGTTGGTCAAAGTAATTTTCTTACAAAAGTTATATAGAAACAAAAACTATGCGCAGGAATTTAACCATAATTTGTAAGGATATAGTTGACAAGGTTGGGGTGTGCAGACTGCAATTATTTTTTCAATTTGACTCATTTTTTGAGGTTATATTTCAATTTTTTATTCAAAATTTTCATTATTTTGACTAAGATTTATTTCATACTTCATAAATTCCTTTATTTGAATCGTTGCCAATTTGTAAAATAGCGCACGTAATAATATTTCCTTTCAATTAAGAAATGTATTTACATGAGACTATTAAAAACAGAAATAAAACTTTAAAATAATATTTAAATGATCACGTGTTAAAAGCAATAAATGTAGAAAATGACGGGAAAAAAATATTAAAAAGATAAATAATTAAATTATTCCGCGTTTTCAAAGCATTAAGTAGAGTAAGATTGATTTATTTCGACAAAATATTTTATCTATTATTGCAAATTTTAAAACAGCGTAATTAATAATATTTCCCTTCAATTAAAAGCTACATTTTTACGTTTAATAATTACGTTTAAATCAACGAAATAACTAATAAATTGGTAAAATATAATTAAAAATACAGATAAACGTTGAATTAAAGATCACTCGATGACATAACTACCACGCATAACGCATCTGGTATCAATTGAATGCGACGCCACAGATATGCACTTTTGGCTTTAAATCCTATATTTTGGCGACAGTTCTTTTCTTTTATAAAAAGTAGTAGTCGGGATAATGGAGTAATACCCAATTTTCTATTAGCATCGTTATAAAATTTCCCGATGCAATGACATTGCTTACTTAACCATTTTGCACAAGTTGATTTTCAAATGTTTAATTAACCTTATTTTATCAACAGTTGTTAGCTGTCTCGACAGCAGTTGATTCGGCTTTAAAATCCCTTGGTCAAAGGAAAATGAATGGAAACCCGATTGTAGCAGATATTACAGCGAGCAGCCGATTACACAAGGCCGATTATAGCAGCCGATTACAGCAGGTCGTTTAATTATAATTCAGTCTTCCGCAATCGTTTTAAGGTTATCAAATCAGAGTGTTTTTACAGTTTGTGGTGTCAGAACGGGGGTTGACGAGCGTAGCTCGTAGGGGGCAGAGCCCCCTAGTTGTGTTAAAAAATCGACTCATTTTTATTTTGTAGCTAAAGAAATGTCACATCTTCATGTTTTATGAACATAATAAGCTTCAAGAATGAACTTAGTGATTTGGTTTTTATATATATGACATTACTAGCAAGCTACGCCCACTACGCTGGTCAATTCCTCTTAACGAACCTTTAATCCAGGCATGTCAAATTCGTTTACCGCCGCGGGCCAAATTAAGCATTATACACTAGGCCATGGGCCACATAAAAAAGCGGTTACCATTATAACTAATAAATATTACACTTGCACAGAAAAAAAAAATTTTGCGTACAAATAACAACCATGTTAATGGAATATTCACCCAAAGTTCCAAAGTTAGTATTATACATAGTTTATTTTTTTCTTATTTTTCGAAAAAATACTCAAAATTACTTTTTATCAACCAAATCTATAAAATTTATTGACTTTTCAAAATTGCATTTATTTAAAAAAATTATTGTACACGTTGATCTATTAATCTTGATCTAGCAATGGCATAACTATCAATCTTCCGTGTTTCCTTCAGCATAATTTCCCTGTCCACCGCGGATAGACGATTGCGATTATCATGCTTTCTGATTAGTTGTTAAACCGAACGCTTCTTAAGTCATTTCTGGTTGAACTTGGTTTCTTATATAATATCTATTAATTTCTATATAATTTAATTAATTTATAACTGTAATATAATAAATATTATAATATAAACTAATTAATTTCTATGCAGTCTAATCTCTATATAATCTAATATTTCTATATAATCTAATAATATATATTAATTTCTTATATTATGTCTTCTTATATCTTCATAATCCGCTAAAATACCGGAAATGACGTAAGAAGCGTTTGCTTTTACAAATAATCAGAAAGCGTAAAAAAATCCCAATCGGTGGTGGAGACGGAAATTATGCTTTCCTTCAAGTAAAAAATAAAAGTAAACAAATTTTTAATCAAATATGGCGTATTTATGCGCAACTTATTTCATTTCATTTATTAAATGCTTTTTTTGGTTCAAATTTTGATTGACTTGAAAAATAACAAAAGTTTAGAAGCTACTCAAAAGCTGTCCTATCAAAGTGCGCTACAGAACATAACTGAAATATGCTTAATTGTATACTATACGTTTAAAAATCAGTCGACTAATGAATAATTACTGAAATTTGGAACCCTCATAAACATATACTATTTTCGCTCTAATATGGAATCAAACTGAATTTTGATTAACTGCAGTAATAAATTCTGAAGAATAATTATCAACATCAATCATTAGAGGTGTAGAAAATAGATTAAACTGATATTAACATTTCTTGAAATTAAAAAAAAAAAATCTGCTTTTGAATTCATTGTTTAATGCATTTTTAGTATATTTTAAAATTTTCCACTCCGATGATTTTTGTAATAATGCCTGGCAACATTTAAAATTAAATACATTTTCTTTGTTTGAAAGCTTGTTTTATCAATGTAATAAATTCTGTTTGAAAACGTTAATACTATCAAATAACGAGCTAGCATTATGAAATTTGCCTTGAAGTTGAAGCTTGCTCATGTACTTTGTAATCTAAATTTAGACTCCAAGTACTTTGTGTATTGGTGGTCTATTAATAATCCACGTTCATAATTTAACAATTTAAAATAAAAACTGTAACCTTGTTTAACAGTTCGAACTTCGTGATGGAAAGCGATCAATCTTTATAAGAAGGTAGATCTTTTTATATTCACTACCCATATTTCCAAGATATTTTCTGGATTGACGATGATTAAGCATTTGCATACAAATATTATATAAATTTATGAGCAATATAAGTTTTTAAGCACACATCAGGCAGTAACTTAATCGATTGAATTTCCTTCTCCGTTGCAAACGTCAACGCATTATTCCTAAAAAACTATTTCTCACCATAGCGTTTCCATTTCCTATCGATTTTCCTATTGGATGTTGCCTAGAAATCTCCGTTTTCCTATTGGCTAATAAATCTGTCACTTGAATCCTCCATTATTCCATTTCCTATCTATTTTCCTATTGGCTGTTTGCCTGGAACCCTCGTTTTCCTATTGGTTAATAAACATGTCACTTGAATCCTCTATCATTTCTATATATATGAGCAAATTTCCATTTTTTTCAGCACTGAGGAGGGTATGCTATATGCTACCGAAACCGGTATGCTGTAGATTCAATTATACTGGTGTTTTAATGTTGTATTTTATTTTTACTTTAAACATATCAGGCTTTTATAAATCTATCCACTATATTATATAAATCTTTCTAGCAATGGTACCTATGCTTATAGTATTTTCAAATTACTTTAACTGCTCTAGACATCATTCCTTCAATTTCGTAATGAATGACTTCGACTTGCAGGACATTTAAAGACAATAATTAGTTTTTGAAGCAAATGTATTTTCTTCAATAGGCTATGTGAAAGTACTTTGATTCTCTATTAAGAAGCATCAGTGTCAATTCTGACAGTTTATCTTTCCGATTTTTAGTTTATTTTATATTTTGTGCTGTAGAAGCTCTTAATGTTACATTTTTTCCAAACTCCAACAGTGTCTACATTTCAAACATAAAATTTCAGATAGCCTTTGAATATAATTGTACTGTAAATCACCTTTAAAAAAATCTGAGATGTTCGTCTTCTGTTTATTATATTTATTCAAAGTGGTAAAGAGTTTTAACATATTTTTTAAATAAATCCTGGGATGTATGAGAATATGTCAATAAAATGTCTGTATATCATTAAGGAAAGATCACCCAGGACTCCAGAAAGATCATACACAATTACTAACCTAAGTAATGAAAATAATAAAAGAGCTTAAATTCAATATCCGTATGTTCGACTAAAGCCAAAGTGAAAAAAAAAACCTCGATGACATATTCGGAGTTTTTGTGTCAATTATAAAACTTTTTATATTGTGATTTTTTTTAAATTTTAACTATTCTTAATTAGAACCGAACTTTATTAATTTTAGAATACATTCCTTAGTATTTAATAAATACACTATATTATTTTTTGAAGTTTGTAAAATCGAAGAGAGTAGTAAAATAGAGTATTAGTTTCAACATAAAACAAAAATAATATGAAAAATAATTTTAAAAATTTACGAATTTTCACACTTAAGATTCCGCGCTTTGCTACATACCGATTCTTTATTTTTGTATCTATGATTTTCTTGTGCTAAAGAGTAAAATTGATTTATATCTGTCTGTATACATCACTAATGCCCGATGAGCGGGATTTTTTAAATAAAGAATGCTACAACATTCTGAAGAGAAATATTTCCCTTATTTGACAGAGTAAAGAGACAAATGTTACTATTGAAAAATAGTGGTAACCTTCTGAGCAACAAACAAACAAAAAAACCCCCCCTCAAAACTAGTAACATTGATATGAGTATCTTTCTTATGTTTATATCTTTAAGGCTACGGTTGGTGTAAGTGTGTTTGTGCAAAGTATTTTCAGCATGCATGTTCTAACAACTAAATTAAATACAAGTAAAATTCCAAAGGCTTCGCGGGCCACAGATAAGTTGTCGGCGGGCCACGTGTTTGACATGCCTGCTTTAATCAAACGAAATATTGACCTTAAATTTGACCTTGTGTTTTAAAACTATATGAACCTTTACTTGGAATGCCCTTCTGCATTTCTGAAAACGATATGAACACCATTGCGTTATTACAATTTTAATGTGTCAGAAAAAAATTTGGGCTGTTAAGGACAAACTCTTTTCGTTGATCATTTACAGTAGGATTTGGTAAAGAACGATAACACGACATGCTACATACTATATCCATCCTTGAAAACTCATCTAACAGTGAAGGTTCCGCCAAAATCCATTCGGCAGAATCTTTTTAAAAGGCTAAGTTTTCAAAATCGGGTTTATCTGATTATGAAACTTTCGGCACAGATGTCATATACGCACCACGTTGGCACGATTTTGTCCCCCGTTAATTTGGCTGAATCTTTGTTTTTGAATATTAGTTATGTTATTGCATGCAATAATAGCACTTGATTTTCTATTTCAATAAAAAAATGAAATAACTTAATATTTAAAACGTTGTACATTAATATTATAATGTTAATGTTATAACGTTAATATAAATTATAACGTTAATATTAAAAAACAAAGTTTTCACCAAACTGGCAGGAAGCGGGGGGTCGTGCCAACATGGTGCGTATATGACATTTGTGCCAAACTTTTCCCAATAATTCTATAACTAAGGAAAGTAGAACAATATCCGAGATACTAAAACCATCTCTGATAAATCATATAACTAACAGCGCAAGTCCCGCCAAAATCCATTCTGCAAAGTTAATAATTTCCTTTTTGAATCAGCGAAAAATGTAAGTTGTAACTTAATAAAAACCATTTACAATTCAAAAAATAGTAAATTAAAATATTTTGCATGCTTACAATTAAATAATAATAATAATAATAAAGATATTTGTGTTGAATATATATCGAGTCACAGTGCTTGGCACGGTTTGAAATAAAAATTATTTGCACATTAAGGGTTGAAATAAATGGCGCATTAGCATACATTTTGGAATGATGTTGGTATAATGGGAAAGTACCAAAAGGTATCCAAAAAACTTCGTTCCAAATTAGGCCAATTCTCTGTAAACTCTATTATGGAATTGGTCAGCTTTAAAAAATATAATAATAATTCTGTTACATTATGGTGTCTATGGGGAAAAATCATTTCCGTTGGATTTTAATGAAGTTATAATACTTCAAATATAATGAAATTGATATGCCTCACTAAGGTGGACTAAAGTATGCTATTTGTTGAGAATTAAATAAAATCATGAACTCGTTACATCATAATTTACTTTTATATTTTAACAGAATAATTAATAAGGCTACTATAATTTGTGACTCGTGCTATAGTCCGTATGCACTTCAGGCACATCGCCGTTATCATTATTTTTATATGCGTGAAGGTTTCGCTATGGTACTCCCAGAGGCGGATTAACCACCTACCGGGCCCCTAGGCTTAACACATTGCCCCCCCCCTCCTGCTCTATATGTATACACAATGACATGCAACAATATATATATACAAACATACACACGCACACATATACATATATATATACATACATATTTTTTTAGGACCAAAAAAAAGTCACAAACTTAGCGCTGGACCCTTAGTTTGTCAGGCCCCTAGGCTTCAGCCTACTCAGCCTATTTGGTAATCCGCCTCTGGGTACTCCATTGTGAAATTTGGTCATTTTTGAAATTCAATATTGAAATTTATAACAAGAAAAATACAATTTTTTACCTTTCAAATGCAGTTTGTCTAACAGTTTTCTGACAAAACCTTTTCGAGCTATTAATTTTTTCAGTAACTTCAAATGTTTCATTTTCCGAGATTTATCTGTGGCAGCGATTAGCAAAAAAGCCAGCCGTCAGCAACGCATCACGGAGTAAAGAGGAACTGGAGGTGAAATATTTACGTTTTGCGTGATTGCAAAAATGCAACTCTACATTCTGCCTAAACAACTGGCGGCTTGCTTTGAAAACATCTCCCCGTCCAATGAATTCAGTCATTGTTCCACATGCAACCTCTCTCCGTCCAATGAAATATCTTGGGCCTAATGATTTGAGTAATAACCGGCTTCATATTGCAAGCCGGGTACTTCTCTATTATACCGTCGACCACTTTTCATAACAAAAAAACTATCGCCAAATAAACGGGAGAACGTTGCCATTGGAATATCAAAATAAATAAATAAATAAAATATATGAATTTAAGGACACAATTGTTATTTTAATGAATGAAATAAGTAATAAATCAGTAAAACATAATGAAAAATACACGCAAATATCGAATTAAAAACCACTTGATGTATAATAAAGGCTAATAATTTGAATGATAATGGGCCTAATGATTTGAGTAATAACCGGCTTCATATTGCAAGCCGGGTACTTCTCTATTATACCGTCGACCACTTTTCATAACAAAAAAACTATCGCCAAATAAACGGGAGAACGTTGCCATTGGAATATCAAAATAAATAAATAAATAAAATATATGAATTTAAGGACACAATTGTTATTTTAATGAATGAAATAAGTAATAAATCAGTAAAACATAATGAAAAATACACGCAAATATCGAATTAAAAACCACTTGATGTATAATAAAGGCTAATAATTTGAATGATAATGGGCCTAATGATTTGAGTAATAACCGGCTTCATATTGCAAGCCGGGTACTTCTCTATTATACCGTCGACCACTTTTCATAACAAAAAAACTATCGCCAAATAAACGGGAGAACGTTGCCATTGGAATATCAAAATAAATAAATAAATAAAATATATGAATTTAAGGACACAATTGTTATTTTAATGAATGAAATAAGTAATAAATCAGTAAAACATAATGAAAAATACACGCAAATATCGAATTAAAAACCACTTGATGACATAAGAAACATGTATAATGCTTCTGACATCAAGTCAATGGGACTGCATTTTTGACGTTTAATCTTACAGTTTGGCGATAGTTTTTTGTTATGAAAAGTGGTCAACGGGATAATAGAGAAGCACCACAAACCGTTTTTACGGTCTATTTACTCTCTATTATTTCTCTTAACTCTGTGGCAACGGGTAGCTTTTTATTAAAGAGGATAACGTTGAAAAGAAGTCCCACACGTTTTATCGACAGTTTGAATTTCTTCCGTTGCTATAAAAACACGTGTATTTTTAGAAATTATCATTGGTAAAGTTATAATTCTTTTGAGGTTTTTGGCCAAAAACAATGCCAAATTTTAAAAAAATGCAATATCTCACAAACTATAGAACTTCGAAGAATGTAGTTAATTTGAATTTCTTCCATTGCTATAGCAACGGATGTACAACGTGTCCGAGAAAGGTATTTATCATTCTAAACATTAATAACAAAAATGCTAACAGGTGAAATGGAATGCAGTTTACTGGAAAAGAATGCAGAAATCTAAGAGTTTTTTCTGGTATCATTTGCCAGAGTTACGAAATGGCAAATCATAAAATCATCACTCATCGATTCTCACTGTTACACCGCTAATGTTAAAAAACACATGGGGGGAAATCCAGCGCAGGCTCGACATTCTTCGTGCTACTGACGGAGCTCACGTACAGCTACATTGAAGGTACTGCAAAAAAACTCTCAGATTCCTGCATTCTTTTGCAGCAAACTGCATTTCATTTCACCTGTTAGTAATTTTGTCATTCATGTTTAGAATGATAAAGACCTTTCTCTGACACGCTATAATTTTAGAAACTATTACTCACATTGTTAGAAATTTTGGCACAAATCAGAAAAATGTGAAAATATCTCACGAACTACACTGGCCTCCAAAAGTTAAGGTACAACATGTTTTTTGAAGCTCACCAGACAAAAAATGACAGTCAGATTAAACTTCATAGTTTATATGAATGACAATAATAAGCTTTAAAAAAACTCACGCAAAAATTACAGCTACCACTTTTATTTTATAGAAAAGAATTGGTATTTGTGAATGAGAGAAAAATATGCAATTACGAAGCTTTTGTAATTTCGCGTGTAAGTTTTGTTGTATTCGAACTATTGTTGTCCGTTTTGTTTACAACAGCCAGTAGAGTCTAGAAATGTCTAGAAGAAGTCGTTTCCCCAATTCATTAAGGTGGCGGGCGGTAGGATGGATGGGAATGGGGTTGTCACAGGCCGATACTGCTAGACGGCTCAATGTGTCTTGCAGTGTAGTCCAACGACTCTGGGATCAGTATGAATCTGAAGATTCTGTGTCCAGAAGACATGTTCGGGTCGCCCACGTGTTACAACACTTGCAGAAGACAAGTTTCTAGCTCTTTCGGACCAAAAGAGAAGACGCACTACTGTGCCGCAACTCACTGCAGACCACTTTGCAGCATCAGGGAGAAGAATCTCCGCTACTACGGTGCGAAGACGTCTTCACAATGCAGGTCTCTATGCAAGGCGACTAGTTGTGTGTGTCCCTCTCAACAGACGACAGAGAAGGGCCCGCTTATGGTGGGCAAGAAAACATGTTTCCTGGACCAGACAAGCTTCTGTACTCTTCACAGATGAGTCCAGATTCGCAGTGGAGAGCGATTCAGGACATCTTCTGATCTGGAGAGAACAATGCACTCGATACCATCAATCAAATACTGTCGAAACTCACAGGTACAGAAACGGTGGAATCATGGTTTGGGCAGGGATCTCACTCGGAGGCCACACTGACCTGCATGTGTTCCATGGAGGAACTGTGACTGGTGCGAGATATTGGGATGAGATCCTTGATTCATATGTGTGCCCATATGCTGGTGCTATTGGCAATGGTTTCCTTCTAATGGATGATAATGTGAGACCACACCGAGCTGTGGTTGTTGAGGATTATCTTGAGGATCACGGTTTGGAGAGAATGGAATGGCCAGCTCACTCTCCAGACTTTAATTCGATAGAACATCTTTGGGACTATATTGGAAGACAGGTTGCGGCTTTAAGTCCGCCTCCAAGGAACAAGGCTTACTCCAAGTCTGGTCAGCATTATCTATTTCAGTGTCCGACAATTTAATTGAGTGAGAGCATGGAAATTCGATGCCGCCAATGCATTCAAGCCCGGGGTGGACATATTCCGTATTAGAACCAGTTTTTTAATGTTTCTGTCACATTTTACTGCATAATACTGCGATGTACCGATTTCTCCAAGAATGGAATTTTCCACCATGAGTGCTTTTTTGTTGTAATTTCAGTTATACGTTTAACTTAAGTAAATTTCTATGTCGCATTTAATAAATAACAGTTTAGCGCTCATTTCCTCCAAATTTGTTGTTTCTATATTCATTCATTTGCAAATTAGACGCAAAAAAACCGGTTGTACCTTAACTTTTGGAGGCCAGTGTATTTTGCTTAGGAGTTTTTAATTGGCAGCATTCGATTCAGCATACAAAAATACATTAAAATGTGTTATCATTTTTGACATACCTGTAATACCCGATTTTTAAGGAATTTTTAAAAAAATTGTCCCTCTTCTTACTCCCATTAGGGGTGAAGTTTTTGAGAATCCTTTATTAGTGCGCCTCTACATACCAAGAAGTATTTTGTCAACAATTTTCGTGTTTCTAGGTTCAGTAGTTTTGGCTGTGCGTTGAGTATGAGTCAGTCAGGGCATACACTTTTATAAGTATAGATGACAAAAAAAATCCCTGGAAAAATCTCTTGCGCAAACTATTTAATAGCAAATCAGCAATAGTTGTCTCATTCGTCTAATCTGCCATAATCAAGTTCATAGCCGATGGCGGCTACAAAATCGCTAAAATCGCTCTAAAAGCACTGAAATATGTGTTTAACTGGTTTTTTTTAATAGTTTTGTTATCCTGAATATCAAGTTCCTACCTAAAACTACTGCTGAGATATAACGAAAAGCTGAAATGACATAAAACTTTAGACCTCCATTTAACCCCTTTAGAGGTTGAATTTCAAAAATCGCCTGAAATACATGTTTAATTATTCTTTAGTAGATTTTTTATCCCGAATTTCACGCTCCTACCTAAAACTACTGCTGAGATATAGCGAAAAGACGAAAGGATTTAAAATTTTTAACCCCCTAAGGGTGTGAATTTTCAAAAATGCTTTCTTAGTGGGTGCCTACATTGTGTAAGAAACGTGTCTTCCAAATTTCATCGTTCTGGGACTAACGGTTTAGGCTCGGCATTGATTATGAGTCAGTCAGGACTTATTCTTTTATAATATAGTAGATATATCTTTCATAATTGCATTCATCTTTCCCAATAACTTTCCCATTAGCTCTATCACTAAGCAACTTAGAATGATATGTTATAGGCTCATTAACCATACCTGAAAAATCCCTTCTATCAAAATTTGTTTAGTAGAATTTCTTTTAAAAAGGTAATCTTTAATAATTGGGTTCACTTAATTTTAGAGCTTTCCGCTTTAGCTCTATAACAAAGTAACGTAGAATAAATGCTATACGATAAAACCTTTCAAAAAACGTTATCTACCTAACAGTGTAAAACCTACCAAAATATCATGAATAATCAGATTAAAATGTGAATTTATGGTTTATATTCATAGTAGATGATGATTTGATTTTCTGTAATAGGATTAATCATGAAGGTTTCACTTCAAACATAAACAATGCTTTCAACATTGTAGCTAATACGCCAATTGGCGAGGTATCTGATTGCGGAAAATTAGCCCGAAATCGTATGAATAACTACCCAAAGAAAAGGGGAAAACATGGTTCAAGACTGAAAACAAATAACAAAGTAATATATAATACTCAACAGACCTTCGAAACTTTACTTTAGCAAGCACGTTTTATTTTAAATCACAGCATTTGTAGAAATAATAATAATACACAATTACATAAATAACTGTAAGAATAATATTCAATTCCCAATTGAACAGTTAATATTTCTATCAGTAAAAATAAACAAAAGAATTAAATAATAAAATGATTTAATTTGAATTTCTTCTATTACTATAGTAACGGATGTATGTTTAGAAATTATCACTTGTATTGTTAGAAATTTCGAGATTTTGATGCCAAATTATAAAAATGTGGAATATCTCATGAAATATTTGACTTAGGAGTATTTAATTGGTACCATTTGATTCAGCTTACAAAATTACTTTAAAATATGCTATCATTTGACACATAACAATAATACCCGATTTTAAAGGAATTTTTTTAAAGTTTGTTCCCTTTTTTACCCCCTTAGGGGTGGAGTTTTTGAAAATCCCATCTTAGTGCGCCTCTACATCCCAAGAAGTATATTTCCTCCAAGTTTCGTGTTTGTTGGTTCAGTAGTTTTGGCTGCGCGTTGATCATCTACCCAGTCAGAACTTAGATTTATATATATAGATTAGAGACTTTGTTGATTTCATAAAAAAATCCTTCTATATATAAAAAAAAGTAATGGTTTGGAAATGGACCAATGAAAATCTGCGTAGATATTCTGGGTTATTCTCATCACCCTTTTTACTAGGGACTTTTTTGAAGAGCAATTACTTTTTTTCTAGCTATAATACGGATTAAAAAATTATACCACCAGACGCGAAATATAACAAGCTTTCAGAAATTCAAAAAATTATCACGGTCGGACAATAAAAACTCAAAAAATCCTTAAAAATCGAGTAAAAAATCTTTTATTGAAAAAGTTTTTTTTTTATATTGTTGCCAATTTCTAAGTAAGTGCAAAGGATTATGTTTTATTTCAAATAACAAATGTATTTGCGCGAGACTATTAAAACAATAATGAAAGTTTAAAACAATAATTAAATGATCCCATGCTGAAAGCAGGAAATAAAGAAAATTACGTTGTGTAAAATATTGTGTTTACATATGAATATTAAAAATAAAAAAAATGAATTAAATGAAAAAGCATTATAACCAGTTAAATGAAAAAGTATTATAACTTGATTACAGAAGATAGTCGCTCTTCGTGATATCATCATCATCATCTTTTTAAAACAGAATACATTACGAGGTTTTAAGAGGCTATGTGAAATCAGAACGGGGGTTAGTGAACGTAGCGAGCAGGGGGCAGAGCCTCCTAGTTATGTAAAAAAAATATTTCTATGTAACAATACATATTTGTTTGATAAAAATTTTGTATTTCTACTGCCCTTTGTTACTCATTCACTATGATCTTACATGTGTAGAAAGAGGTACACACACATGGATTTTTTTTGGCATTTTTAAGAATATTCTTTGTAGTTAATTTAACTTTATGATATAAAAAGAAGACGGTAAGACTAAAAATTTTAGATACAATTTTTTGATTAAAAAAATATCTAATGCAGATTTTTCACTTAAATTTGGAAAGTGTTCTTATTCAACCTATTTCACGATAAAGTATAAATGAAATTTCTCGACTCAAAAATATTGAATGCATTAGTAATCTGAGCTATGTTCAGGGAAGACAGATGAAAGATTAATAAACTTGACAAATGAAGGCTTTTTTTTAATGGGTCCTAAGAAAAATACATTGATTTCCTTTACCAAAAAATTCTCTGTAAAATGAATAATCCTTTGTATCAAAGACAAAAAAGGATTTTTCCTTCCCCATCTTTCATAAAATTCCTTCATATGACATAACATTAAACTAACATAAATCTCACTTTTCATTAGTATGAGCAAGTATTTGTTTATTAACACATTAACTTCTGTATGAATCAAATTCAATTCTCACTACAGTACTTCTCTATTATGCCATCGATCACTTTTCATAAGAAAAATCTATCGCCAAACTGTAAGATTAAACGCCAAAAATGCAGTCCCATTTACTTGATGTCAGAAGCATTATACATGTTTGTTATGTCATCAAGTGGTTTTTAATTCGACATTTGCGTCTATTTCTCATTATGTTTTACTGATTCATTAGTTATTTCATTAATGAAAATAACAATTCTTATATTTTATTTATTTATTTTGATATTCCAATAACAACGTTCTCCCATTTAATTGGCATTACAGTTTGGCAATAATTTTTTGTTATGAAAAGTGGTCGATGGGATAATAGAGAAGTACCCTCACTACAATTATTTACTCCATCTGAATCATATTTCCTTTGCACAAGAAAGCTTGTTCCATAAATATGCTTCATTCCAGAAATTTAAATTAATAACCAATATGAAAAAAGATATTACTTGCAGAATAATAAATAAATTTAAAAAATAAAATTTCTGGTTAAAAAAGGCATGTGATATGGAAATCTTCAAAATTACAATTTCAAGGAATCATAATTTTATTTTAACATCAAAGAGGTCAAATTGTTAAATTATAATATTCGAACCATTGTTTAGAGCATATTTCAAACATGAAAGGCTTTTCTTATTTACATAAGATGCAGGATGCCTTTATAAAAAGACTGTTTCAAAATATTCTCTTGAACATACTTCATAAAAAATGCTTTTGCATTTATGCAAATATGTAAAAACATTTTAAAAATATCACTTTTAGAAAAACTTCTAAAATATAATTCAGATTCTAACAATATTTTCCTTTCTGTGAACATGCAAATTTGCTTTTAAGATGGTCACTTTGTGAAAATTCATTGGAGCATACATCACAAAAAGGTCTTTAAATTTGTATGGGTAAGAAAATATTTCTTTAAACTACAACTTACTGAAAATCCTTTGGAACATGTTTGACAAGAAGTTTTTTAATCTGGGTATACAAATGTTGTTTTTTAGATGAGCACTTTGTGAAAAATCCTGTGATTTTATTACACAAACAACAGGTTTTCATTTGTATGGTTGTAGAAATATGTCCCTTGCAGATTTATGTCCCTTGATTATCCCTTGCTGCAAATCCTTTGGAACATATTTCACAAACAAACATAATTTTCCTTTGTATGGGTGTGCAAGTGCGTTTCCAGAGTACCACTGTGTGAAAATCCTTTGGAACATATTTCACAAACAAATGTTTTTTAATTTGTATGGGTGCGCAAGTGAGTTTTCAGATGACCACTTTCTGAAAAACCTTTGGAACATAATTCACAAACAAACGGTTTTTCCTTTGTATGGGTGCGCAGGTGCACTTTCAGAGAACCACATAATGAAAATTTTTTGGAACATATTTCACAAACAAACAGTTTTTCCTTTGTATGGGTGCGCAGGTGCACTTTCAGATTACTTCTAACTGAAAATCTTTTGGAACATATTTCACAAACAAATGGTTTTTCCTTTGTATGGATGCGCAGGTGCACTTTCAGAGTACTTCTAACTGAAAATCTTTTGGAACATATTTCACAAACAAATGGTTTTTCCTTTGTATGGATAAGTAAGTGCATTTTCAGATTACTACTTTTTGAAAATCCTTTGAAACATATATCACAAACAAATGGTTTTTCCTTTGAATGGATGATCAAGTGTGCTTTTAGCCCATCCTTCGATGAAAATCCTTTAGAACATATTTCACAAACAAAAGGTTTTTCCTTTGTATGGATGGGCAAGTGCATTTTCAGATTACTACTTTTTGAAAATCCTTTGAAACATATATCACAAACAAATGGTTTTTCCTTTGAATGGATGATCAAGTGTGCTTTTAGTGCATCCCTCCGTGAAAATCCTTTAGAGCACATTTCACAAACAAATGGTTTTTCATTAGTATGTGTGCGCAAGTGTACTTTCAGAGTACGTTTTCGTAAAAATCCCTTGGAGCAAATTTTACAAACAAATGCTTTTTCCTTTGTTTGGATATGCCTATGTTTTGTAATATCATACCTCTGTAAAAAACCTTTGGAGCATATTTCAGAAACGAAAGGTTTTTTCTTTGAATGGATATTCAAATGTTCAAGAGGACAGCATTGTGAAAATACTTTGGAATATGTTTCACTAGTCTTTTCTGTTGCTTCAGAATGAATTGGAGGTGCTGACATTTTCTTTGGAGAAAATGTGTATTTTCATAGAACACAGAAGATACTTTCTGGTAATTCTCCAAGAAAATCCTTTAAATACTTTAAAAACAAGTATGTCTGCTGTCCACCTTTTTATCTAAAATGTTTTAAAAAAAATTATTGAAACATTTTTTATCTGCAGATTTAAATACATATTAATTATCAAATTAAACAATTTTCATTAATTTTAATAACCACAAAATGAAAATAAGAAATATTTGTAGAAACTACTGGATTACATATTAACCTTTAAGAGCATGGATAGTTTGTAGTACAAAAAGAACCGATAGCAGTGTCTTTGGTAAACTAAAACATTTTTAAAGCCCTTTTATCTTTTAATGATAGTCTTGATTAATGTAACGTCAAGTAGTAGTACAAAAGTAATACATATCGAATTGAAAAATATATACATTACAAATACTACAGCCAAATAGTATAAAATGTAATTGATAATTAATTTGTATCATTGCAAATTTGAAACAAAAACAAATAAACTCAAATGTAAAAAAACAATTTATGTCAGTCATCAGGATTTGTTGAACAATTATGGTAGCTCTCACAGATGTGCTTGGATATGTTGATATGTGTGTTGCATATAAAACTGGAACAATCTGGTGACATATTCTGCATGTCAGTGCTGACTTTACAGAAAAAATAATGAAAGAATCTAAAATAATTCAAAATTTCCACTTTAAATACTTGTTTAACACTGAAGAGTTTTTGGAAAAGGGGTAAGACAAGCTATGCTACCAAAGGCGGACATACTCTACTTCCGAGTCCAGGTTCTTGTGAATCTATTCAAGTGATCAGCCAGGGAGGGCCGATGATGCAAGTATTAAACATTTAATTTTAAACTTACAGCAGTTTTTTTCACCAAGTCATAAACACAAATGCACCATCAATGTTTTTAACCCTTTGAATAATGAAGTCTGGAAACTCCATAGCATTCAAACTATGGCGAACGTCTAAACTGAAATATGTTGTAAGATTATTCCTCTCTCTTTCTTATACCTGATACTTGTCAGGAGGGCAATAAAAGTTAAAAGTGGAATCTCCCTAAAATAACTAGTACAAAAGGCTCTCCACCCATTGATTCCAAAATTCCCTTGCTCTGCTAAAATAGTTGTATATTTATGAGGGAAAAAATGGAATAAGCATCCAGGCTGCTTTCCAGGAGTTTGTGTGGCTGGACGTCTTGGGGGTTTCAGTAGAGAACGGGTTAAAGTTAAAAAAAATCCATTTTCTACAGGGTTTGAAATCAATTTTGTTTCAGAAGGGAAGTTTCACTACAAACATTTGTAGGGAGACCAAAATTTGCTGAAATTTCTTGGATGGGAGGATGTCACCAATGAAACTCTGTGGAGTAAAATTTTGAAATTTTGGGCATGAATGCCATCATTCAGTCCTGAATTTCTGGCCTCAGAACAAAAGAACATTTTACATACAAGTGTGAAACTAAATTTTCATAAGCTTTTCATATCTAAAATTTTATATATTTTTATTGCGTTATTAAATATATATGCGTTATAAAGAGTATTAATAATTTGTTAGTGCTTGATCTTGAGTATGAAAATTTACAGATTCATAAATTGTTTACAGTATTTTACTTATAATGTTTATGGGTTTTATGTCAAAAGTAATACTTTATTTTTCTACTCTATTCGATTTTACGTATGCTGTATTTATTAAATAATAAAAAATGTAAAATAATTTAAAATTTGAAGCTAATTAAGAGCAGTTACAATTTAAAAATATATATAAATATAAAATTTAATAGTTTTTAAATGAGTTGCATTGAAAGTTATACAAATTATCACTTTTGTGCTTCACACAAAACTCCTTAATCCTTCACTTGGGCTTTAGTATAACATAAGAGCTTTGGATTTAAGTTCTTTAATTATTTTCAATACTTAGGTTAGTGAATGTCTCATTATTAATTGATCCTGCTTGATCTCTCTGTCTTTTTTTTATTTTTATTGATATATACAAATTTCAATGACATACTCACATACATCCCAGGATTTTTTTTGTATAATGTTAAAGCTCTCTACCAGTATGAATAAATATGATTCACTGAAGATGAACATAGTAGATTCTTTTAAAAGGTGATTTACAATACATTATATTAAAAGGAAAACTAAAATTTTATGTAACATTGTTGGAATTTTGAAAGGATGTAATGTTAAGAAATGCTACAGGAGACAGGACAAAGTGTAAATAAAACTCATAAAACACTAGAAAGATAAACTGTCAGAATTGAAATTTATACTTCTTAAAAGACGATGCTTTCACCAAGCCTATTGAAGAAAATGCATTTGCTTTACAAATCTAATTATTGTCTTTATTACATTAAATATCCTGTGAGTCAAAATCAGTCAATACTAAAGGATGAAAAGATGTCCAGAACAGATAAATAAGTTTAAAAATACTATAAGCATAAGTACCATTGCTAGAAAATATTATATATAGCTGGATAGATTTATAAAAGCCAGATAAGTGTTTAAAAATTTTATCGAAATTATAAATTTATATTCGTATGCACATGCTTAATCATCGTTAGTTTAGAAAATATATTAGAAGGAAGAGTTGGCAAAGATGAACAGATCTACTTTCTTATACAAAAATTTGACAGCTTTCCATCATAAACTTTTAACTGTTAATTTCAAACTGTTAAACAAGATTACCATTTCCATTTTAAAATGAGAAATTATGAATGTGAAGTATTAAAAGACCACCAATAGAAAAAAAGTACTTGTATTCATTTGAAAATAAAATCACCTAAGTAAACTTCACCCTCAAGGCAAATTTCATAATGCTATCATTTTATTTGATAGTATTAGCATTTTGAAATAGAACAAAACAATTTTCAAAAAGAAAATGCAATTCATTTTAAATGTTGCCAGGTATTATTTCATAAATCATCAGAGTGGACAATTTTGGAATATAGGAAAAATAAATTTAAAAATGAATTCAAAGAGGATTTTTGAATTTCAAGAAATATGAGAATCAGTTTAATCTATTAACTTTACTTCTAATGATTGATGTTAACATTAATATTTAGAATTTATTATTGCAGTTAATCAAAATTCAGTCAAATTCCATATTAAATCGAAAAAATATGGATATGGGGCTTCCAAATTTCTGTAATTATTTATCAATCATCCATTTTTTTAAAGTATAGTGTGCAATTAGGCATATTTTAGCTATGTTCAGTAGTGTACTTTTATAAGACTTTTTTGTGTAGCTGCCAACCTTTTGTTATTTTCAAGTCAAATACACATAATTTGAACTAAATAATGTATGTAATAAATGAAATCCAATAAGTAGTACAATAGACAAGAAATAATATATTAAATAAATTTTCTGATTTGAAATTTCTTTTCTTTTTTTGAAAAAAAAAAAAATCTGAAAAATTGGCCTTTACTAGATAAAGATTAACAGACCAGCATGTACAATCAATTTTTAAAATAAATACAATTAAATTTTATTGTTTTATTTGATAAAAAATAATGCCTAGAATTTTTTCGAAAATAAAATAAACTATGAATAATATTAACTTTGGAACTTTACATGAATATTACTTTAACATGACTGTGTTTTGTACTTACAAATTTTATTCTGTGCAATGGTAATAATATTATCTACATATTTTTTATGTGGCCCGTGGCTTTCTATATGATGCTTAATTTGGCCCATGGCAGTAAACAAGCTTGACATGCCTTCTATACACCATGATTATCTAAATGTATGAGATTCGATTCTATCTTTGTTTCTAAACTAGTGCAATTATTAACCTCATTATTAGTGGTGACCAATATCTACATATTTTATCAATTTTATCGGTACTAAAGCCAACTCAATTTTATCGATACTATCAAGTTTTTATCAGTACATTTAATCAATAAATTGTTACTCTTAACCATAAGAAAACACGAGAAATTTATTAATAGTTAAATTTTTACCTTGTTTAATTAAATATAGTTTAACCACCATCCGTTTCTCCTTTACAATCTGCAACGATCTTGTCCACGTGACTCATAATTATAGTTTAAGTGAAGTACACAACCAAGTTAACATTTAAGAAAATGTTTATTAAAAACTTCATAAAGTTCAAGGGTGGTAAAGCAACAATGTTAAAGTTCACTAAATTTAATCCATCAAAAAAAGTCTATCAAACAAGATCAATCCCATGCCTTGAGTAAAATAAATATTTAAACAACTTTCACCATGTCATAAACATAGTCTAAGCACTGTGTAGAAAGTACTACAAAAAGTATTATATTTAAAATTCATTAACTAATGGGCTTCGGGAAACCAGAATGCATTTTACTGCAGAGATTTCACTGATGCATTATTCCTCCTTGTTGATCAAGGAATCCCATGTTGAGTTCTGAAATTCCCCTCGTTGTTGTTAAACATATGGATGTGGAATACATACATCAGATCCGATGTATTTATGAAGAATCACCATAAAAAATTAAGATTAATTTTGCTGTTAGACTACTTTCACTGAGAAATGACTAATTTTGCATTAACTGCTTCAAATTAGCTCATAAAAACATTGGAGATCTGGTTTCAAGAAGAGACGAGGGAAGCCAAAAAGCTTAAGGGAAGCATCATTCACCAAACGCCCATCAAAAATTGAAGCTGAAGACAATATAAAAGTCAATACAGGAAATTGTAGCAACCCCTGGAAGAGAGAACCAGAACTAAAATTTTGGTGGTGAGGGGAGACAAACAAAAACAATTTCTTCAAGTTATATGAGGATCGGACCCACAGAACTGAGCTATTACATGAAGAAAATTAAATTTATTCTTCTTAAACAAGCTTTTCTTTCACGATTTCAATGTTAAAGTTTAATGAAATGTACACTGCAGTAAACAATACAGGACATTGCAGCACCCCTAGTAGAGAGAACAAGAACTTCAATGATGGTGGTGGTAGTGGTAAACAAACCAAACTGAATGCCTAAAGTTGTGTGAAGATCAGACCCGCAGAACTCGAGATATCGAATAAAAAGTATATATACAGTAAAGATCCTCTCAATAAGTATCGTTCACTTTTATTTTCCTTCAAATCGTCATTTTGGTCAATACTTCAATAAGAAAATTATTGATCTATCTTTGTCAGGGGCTAATGGAGGATAGATTGATATTTCTGTTGCTAATTTCATAGCAACATCATGAGAAATAGTAGTATTTTGAGTGACACAGCAAATCCCAAAACCAAAGATGTCCATCCCTTTATATATATATATAGTCACTTTGAGATCAAAGGAAAAGAAAAAAGCCATCATTTAATATCTCAGCAAGTATGAAGATTATTATTTTTTTTTTTACAGCAGTCTTATATCTCCGGTCTAATTGTATCCAGAAATTTCTACATTTCTACCTGCAGTATATTTTAAGATCTGGAAGTTCATTTTTAAGTAAAATAGGAAAATATACTGGCGTCATAGAGTACTATTTTTTTTTAATCTGCTCGGATGACTTTTAAAAAAATTACATGATATTAATCTGTTGTCACTGAAGCGATTGACCAATCTGCTTAAATAGAAAAACTCTGGTTTCTTATATATAATCCAGTTTAAAAATGAGACTATTTTCCTATGCCTATTCTTGTAGCATTACATGCGAATTTTCACTCCTTTTCTTTGCACAGAGATAAGGTTAATAATCGGTCTTGCAATTACAGTTAAAACATCTACACATAGCTGATGAATTATTTAAGATTCTTTTTTTTAAATATGAAAACAGTTTTTTATATATTTTAATATATAATATATTTGTATTAAATTAGGTTGTTGTTTATATATTTTTCTTTTTGTTATTTCACATTTTGGAATCTCCATTTCGTCAAATTTTATTTCCTAGATGACCACAACATTTTTGTAAGTTAGATGCTGAAGCTAAAGTTAAATGTATTTAATTATAAAAGTATTTAATATAATAGTATTTTCAGTGAGAAGTCACTTCCTCTAAAGTAGATTATACACGATTCGCAAGTTTTTTTATGTTTAGTTGCTTAGACCTACAAATTACAATATTCCATGTGATTGTTGATGAATGGACAATATTCTTTTGTGTTCAAGGCTAAAAAAAAAACTCATCTCTTTGGGAAAACATTAAAAAATTGCTCCATTTGAAAGCAATCTACTATTTAAGAATTCACTTATTTTTCATTCTGCTACTTAAACGATTGAAATGTATGGAATATATCTGAATAATATAAGGAATGTTAATTTATTTTCAGATTAATTTTCTGTTAATTATCAAATATATTAGAAATATAACACTAAAATGTCTATAAAATGTCTATAGCCAATGTCTATAAAATGAGTGAAATTTCAAGTGTTTCAACTGAGGTTTGTTTATAAATTAGATAAATTAAATTTATTCTTCTTAAACAAGCTTTTATTTCAAGATTTCAATGTTAAATTTCAGTATTTAGAAAATTTTTCATTGAAATTTTGCAAATCATGGTTTTATGCAATTGTTCATTATTTAATAATTAAATAATGAAATAATATACTTTTGTTTTCATTAATTTTTTTCTCAGTTCATAATTGTGACAAAAAATAACATGATTAAGAGAAATCAGAAAACACCTTCGTGAATGCAAAATGTAAACAAACGATCAAGCTGCCATTTTACCTACTGTAATGGCATGAGAAAACTGTCCATTGATCATATGGTTCATATGGATCATATGATCATAGTTTCAATGAACTAATTGAAACATAATACATACTTCGACTGTTTATCTAACATAGAATTATAAAATTCCAGTTTCTTCTATAACTGAAAATAATTTAATCCCTATGACTGATTCTTTTCCTAGAATTCATTGCTTACTGCAATGGAAAATATAAGATATGTTACTGTACTATATTTCTAAGCTAAGCGGTGATTTTTACTGTCAAGTAAGCTAAGCACGAATGACTGCTGAAATTGTCAAGAGCTGAGGGCTGGATAACACTGAAAAGGGATGAGACTGGGGGGAGGGGGTGAGAAGCAATTTAGATAATTATTTAATTATTGCTCCAAAAGCAGTTATAAATAGAGCAAAAAAAAAATTTTAGACCTTTAAAGTATGCACTTGGGGCAAAGAAAAAAAAAAGAGGACTTTATTTGGAGGGTGGGGAATTTAAAAATTTAGATCGTTATTTAAATATTGGGTACTTCTCTATTATCCCGTCGACCACTTCTCATAACAAAAAACTATCGCCAAACTGTAAGATTAAACGCCAAAAATGCAGTCCCATTTACTTGATGTCAGAAGCATGATACATGTTTGTTATGTCATCAAGTGGTTTTTAATTCGACATGTGCGTGTATTTTTCATTATGTTTCACTGATTTATTAGTTATTTCATTAATTAAAATAACAATTGTGTCCTTAAATTCTTATATTTTATTTATTTATTTATTTTGATATTCCAATGGCAACGTCCTCTTGTTTATTTGGTGTAACAGTTTGGCAATAGTTTTTTGTGATGAAAAATGGTCGACGGGATAATAGAGAAGTACCAAATATTGTTACAAGAAAATCACAAATAGAGCAGAAAACAATTAATAATTTTAAAGTTTTTAAATTTTAGGAGATGCATTTGGAGGGGAGAAGATCTTCATGAGATGTGGTTGAGGGGGGGGGGGGGGACAGAAGCAAATATTTTAGAAGGAGGGTATAATTTAGTCGGTGGATTAGGTTTATTTATTGATAGTATAGAGCAGCAATACTCAACCTTTTTACCTCGCAGGCCGCAAATATAGGTTTGCGATGTTAGGCGGGTCACAGTATACTTTAAAAAGGGTTAAAAATGTAATTAAAATAGTAAATACATAAGTAGTATAACAAAGCAGTATAGCAAAGTTAATATTATAAATAGGGTTGAACGTTTGTTGCGGAATAAATGTTATCAAAATATTTTAACACCAGTATTTCAAAACAATAAACTTTGTGGTAGATTTCTACTGTAAATGTTGTAGAAATATGCCGCGAAGTTTGTTGTTTACAGATAGCTTTTTAAAAATAGTTTGGTTCCAGTTTTTTCACGTGACAAATGTTCAACTCTAAAAAAGCTAAACTAGCCTAAAAAACCCTAAAATTAGCTATATATGAAGTACAAAAAGCAACAATATAACAATGCAGAATTTCTAAAGAAAAAAAAATCAGGGGATTTTCTCTAATAAATTAGTTTTTGATGAATATAAAATCTTTGTATTAATTCTTTTAATTGTAAAAATATACATTACAAATTTAATTACTTTTGAATAATGTTTGATTAGTGTTGATGATTAAGAAATGTATACAGAATTTATGTAAATGTATACACAATTTTAGCACAAATAGAACTACATGTAAAAAGAACTTTTGACTAAGAAAACGGAATTTAAGATGTTTTAACACAATTTTAAATTAATTATACATAACAGGATAGGTTTTGACTTCCCATGAAAATATAAAAAACAACAGTGAACGCCTTAAATATTTTTTATGCACATCTCAATTCATTTTATAAATATGAATTAATGATTATGTGTCTCGGGCCGCACATGAAAGGTCCCTGGGCCGCAGGTTGTGTATGGCTGGAATAGAATATTAAATATGTCTGAAAAGAAATTTAAAATTAAAGAGTTATAAAGGTTAAACTAAGCATTTTTGGTACCAGGTGGGGCAAAGGGAGAAGTAGTAATTTTAAAAGGGAATTTAGATGATTGATTATTTACTTTTACAATAAAATAACAAATAAAGAAATATATGAAAAAAAAATTATTAAAGATTTTAAATTTTATGGGGGGAGGTGTGAATTTAAATGATTCTTTTTTTTTAGTGAAAATCTGACAAAATACAGAAGATTCTTGTCACTGTTTTACATCAAAATAATTGATGAAAACTGGTTTTTTATTTTTTTTTCAATCTTAATTATAAGCCCTTTTCCCAAATTTATTCCTTTTTGCATTTGAAAAGGGAGGGCTTACAATCAGATTTTACGGTAATTTTATTGTATTAAAATATGTTTAAATTTTTGTTTTTTTTTAAAGGCAAAAAAATAATAAAATATTGATTGTTTCAAATATAAAAAAGAGATAATTTCATTAGTTAAATAAATTGTTTTAAGCAATTTCTCCTTAATTTTTACAATTTTAAGGAAAAATAATGCAATGTTTGATACTTACCAATGGCAGTTTACCAAATATTTTAAATCTAAAAAAAAATAAAATCTTTTAATAAGTAGAACAAGAAAAAAGTGGTAAAATTAAAAAAGAAAACAGAGAAAGAAAATGAAAAGAGGGTGAAAGTTGTGTCTAAGAAATGATTTAATATAAAATTTCCAAACTTATACTTTAGTAATCATTTATTTAACATTTTGTATTAACTAAGTGAAAGTGCATTTGGGGTCAAATGCATTTCTTTGATATGTTGATAGAAATCCACCTGTCTTGTACTAAGAATATCATAAAATGTTTCTGAAAATTGAAAAATTGAAAAATTATTTAAAATGGGCTTGGGGCCAACTTTTCATAAATTTCTAAACATCCAAGTACTTACAAGGGGACCGCCAAATATGATGCGCACAGATTTTGATAATTTTAAAGTATGTTGTAGGGTTCATAACCCTAACTATTCAGGTGAAAGGTTTCCTTCAAATGGGCTTTAGTGTTCGAGAAATTTCGGGTTAAAGCTCAGTATGCATTTCAAATACCCATTAGTTCGCCGTCTTGAACAAGAACTCCGTGGTGCACAGCTAGCGCTCACGATTTGAGAGCGAGAGGTGGGAGTTCTGTCCTCTCTAGTGACTTTTTAAACATTTTAATAAATTGTATATATTTGTCGCATTATAAGTTTTATGCAGAATTACGAATTCTGCATCTTTGAACTTTTTGATATTTTCTTAATAAATACCATTTACATTTTCAAACTTTTCGTGAAAATTTATAGTTTTGAAATTAATGTTTCTATTGACAAAATTCTAAACTAATTTATGTGTCTAGATTTTGTTTAATTTTTTTATTATTTACCCTTTATATTTTAATAACCATTCTAAAATAATACTTTTTTTAACTTTACGAAATTTTAAATGAAAATTTATCATTTTTTTATAATTTATATAAAATATTTTTTATCTCAAATCTTCTAAAGGTATGTATGATTAGGTAATTCCAACAACATATCTTGAAAGGAATAATAGAATATTAAAGATTAACGCTTACATCTAAATTTTAGCCTGTTATATATATTTTTTTTATGCTATTTAAATACATTTATTTATCTGTAAAGTTCAAACTCAACATAATTTTTGATTTGCACAAATAAAAAATAATATATTACAATTATTTTTTTTTCATTCTAACAAGTTGATGCCATACAGAAAAATTCAACTAGAAATGAAAAATCGTTTGTAAATTACAATACATATAAAAATATCTGAAAAAAAAACCCCGTCTGCAATGACTTTTATGGTAATATCAGAATAAATAAAATTTTCTTTTTATTCATTTCATTTAGCTTCCTTTGCAGATAATTATAACGTTTTAAATAATTTCTTTTTCAACTTTTAATGCATTTTTAAATATATTTATCACAATTAAAGTATTTAAAGAAGATATAATATGCTAATTTATACATTCTTCCAATATTGTTAAAACAATTTACATAAAGAATATATTTAATGGCGATTTTTAATACGGAATTTGTTTAGAATATTTTTGCGATATGTATCACACAATTAGTTCCATATTTAATAAACCAAAAATGCCATTGTCGGTGATGATAAATATTTTAGTATTTCAGCAGTTAATATATTTCAATATATTTAGAACAAATCAAATATTAAAAGGATATATTATTTTGTTTTTTTTCTTAATCATTAAATTTTTTTAAAATAGAAAATGCAAATAAAAATAAATGCATTATTTCATAAATACGATAAATATATAAGTAAATACATACACACACACATATATATATATATATATATGTGTGTGTAAACAATAATCATTTTAAAAAACATAAATTAGTTTGGGTTTTCGTCAACAGAAATATTAAAATAAAAATTGCACAAAAACTATAAATTTTCATGAAAAATTCGAAAATGTAAATGGAATTTATTAGGAAAATATCAAAAAGTTCAAAGATGCAGATTTCATAATTCTGCATAAAACTTATAACACGACAAATATATAAAATTTATTAAAATGTCACTAGAGAGGACAGAACCCTCATCTGCTGCTCTCAAATCGGGAGCGCTGGCTCTGCTCCACGGAATCCTTGTTCAAGATGGCAAACTAATAGGTAATTGAAATGCATACTGAAATTTAACCCAAAAACTAAAGCCCATTCGCAGGAAACCTTTGACCTGAATAGTTAGGGGATGACCCCTACAACATAAAAATCATCAAAATCTGTGTGCATCATGTTTGGCGGTCCCTTTGTTAGATAAAATATGAAGTTCGAAATTGCTACTCAAAAAATTCTTTTTAGCTCTTTATTTCATTTTTAAACTGGACCCCATCTCCATGATGCATAATTTTTGAAATATAATTTTTTTTAAGCTCGTTATGATACATTTAATACCAGGATCTGATTAACTTTTGAAGAAAGGGGAAGCACAGTATATTTTTAGGACCTCCTTTCATTTGGGAAAAGTCCCCCCCCACCCCCTTGGAAGTAGCTTAGCCGAGTATAAATGTATTTCATTAAACAGTTTTTTATGTTCCCTACATACATATTCTACAGATAGCACATATTTGTAGTGTACATAGTTGTTCCAACGTTCAGTTACCTGGGTGGTTTCTAATCAGCACATCAAGATGATATAGGATTGATTAATAGTTCATTGGTCACATTAAGATTTCATGGTTAGATAAGTTTCCTGATAGATCAGCAGGTATCAGCACGGACAGTCACCTCATCGAGTTCACGGCTGAAATTCCAGAATTAGTTAAAACTCGATTCCCATATTAAAAAGCAATTGGTCTGCCAAATCATATCTTGGTGAAAAACACATGAAAACCCGATTTCAGTGGTTGACTCGTAGGTTTACCATTGTGTTTTCTTACACCCAGTTCTCCATGTTTTCATACTTTTGGGTGCAGGAAAACACAATGGCAAACCTACGAGTCAACTGCTGAAAAAGGGTTTTCACATGCTTTCCACCAAGATATGACTTGGCAGACCGATTGCATTTTAATATGCAAATCGAGTTTTAACTAACTCTGGAATTTCAGCCATGAACTCGATGAGGTGATTGTCTGTGCTACCGCCTCCCAGTCTATGAAGTAATGTGGATTTTTTCTTGTATTAGACAAACTTTATAAAAAAAAAATTTTAAACGCAATAAAAATATAAATAAAAATAGGAATTAGAAGAGCTATTTTACAGTCATTTTGAAGTCATGCTTAAAAATTTGGAGAAGTAGCTCCTGCTTTACATACATTACGGATAATTAGGCCCTGTTTAATGTGGAAGGGAAGAATTTCTATGAACATGTCATATATGGGCACTCGACTTACATATGGTAATTTTAATTAATGGAAAGTGTTAAAGTACCAAAGTAATAACCGTGGAAATTTGATATCACACCTTTTTTATACAACTTTCTGCCTGTTTTCATTTTGTTTATCTTTTAAAAGTTACTTTTCGGTTGACATTTCTTTTTTTATAAACAGTTTATATAAATTGAAGTAATCTACTCACATAAATTTGCATAAGCTCTTGTAAAACGTTTTTAGCAGAGGGCAAACACAATAATGCATTCATTTTGTTTAAATATATCATTCATTTCTTAGAGTAATTAATCGTTTAAAAGCAATGAAAAATAATTTTTCTTAAAATATAAGTTATTCTCAATTTATGTGCTATTTAATTTTTATAATGGATAGATATTAAATAAAACAACTGATGGAGTCGAAATAAAATAAAAATCTCTGGTTGGCCTGTTAGTTGGTTGATTGAGGATAATTTTTGCACACAATTTTGCAGAAATTATTTGTTAATGCAAAAACCTATGACTAATATTAAAAACGAGTGCTGCTAGCATCTAGAGAATCAAAAAATAGATTAAAGATGTGTGTGATCTACCAATTGTATCTGTAATAAGTAGTTTAAAACATGAGGAAAAATAATTTTATAATATATAATTTATATATTTTTATACTATATAATTTTATCTAAAAATTAAAAGAAATAATTTATCTATAAAACTATGATCTTTGTTCATATTGGGTTGTATAGAAGAAGGATGAAAAATATAATTTCGCTTCACTATGTTTATCCATATCTGTTTGCATTAGTAAGAAAATATATTTTCATATAAAAATACTCCTAAATTGATTGTCATCAATCAGCTATCATTACAGCCATACATACATACATATATATATATATATATATATATAGTTAGTTAGTTTTTGCTTGCAGAAATAGAATTTTTTATTACCTAAGACCCTTCCATAAGCCCAGGCAAAAAGTTAACCAGACTATAAGTTAAAAGTTCATATAAGTTCATTTTTAATTTATCGAATACTTATATGTATACTTATTAAACAACACATACTTTTTAAAAATATATTTTTTTAAATGTCATTGGAATTTTGCACCTGCTACAATTATACCCCCTTTCTATTCCTCTTTAAATTATTCTGTTATCTAGGTAAGGAATCTTATTACTAAATAATTTGTATTTTTGAATGTAAATATGTATAATGTCACAGAAAACTTTATGATGAAAATCACCAAGCAATAAATTAAGATATTATATTTAAAAGAAATGATATTTAAAAAAAAAATCTAACATGATAGAGTATTTCACAAAACAAAAAAGGTGTAAAAATTTGTTTGAATAAGAATAAGTAAAAATGAAACTTACATTACATTCTTGATTCTCAAATAACAACTAGAATTTTTTTTTCTCTACCGTAAAATACCGTTAATCCGCCCCCATAAACGCGACGGAAAATCGTAAAATAATCATGGGGGGGGGGGCGCTTACACGGTATTAAAATTGTAGTATATGATATTTATCGGTGGTGGTTGCGGGGAGGGGGCGGAGATGCTAATGGCCGATCGTTGCAGAGTAGAAAGTGACAAAAGAAAAACATTTTGAAAAAAAAATGATATACAAAATAGAAAAACAATATAACTTCACGATTAATGGCAATTTCAGATTACAGAAAACCCTGGATTTCAGAAGCTTTGAAACTGGAATGCATTTAGATAAATAATAATACTAATATCTGTCATTAATATGGTAACAGAAAAATAAAAGGAACATAATATTTAAAATAATTAAAAAACACTGAGAAATTGCAGTTGAAAATGTCCTGAAATACTTTCTATAATTAGTATTTTATGTGGTATCGCCATCTGTTGTAAATTAGGAAAATTAAATAACTGTTTTTTTTAATCATGATTTCGTATCTATAAATGCTAAATAAATAATACATATCAGAGAAATTGAGAACATACAGAACGAATTGGTAGTGTTGCTAAATTTTTAAAACGAAAAACATTGCTACTACAAAGATAGCAAATTCTTCTGTGGTGCCATCTACTGAGTAATCGATAGATAAATTCTTTGTGTTGGGTTTTCATAATAAAGTTAAATACGACTATAAATTCTTTGATAAAATAAATAGATTCTTTTTTAATGAAAATATTTCACACACAGCATCAAATACACATTTTTTAACTTATTTCATGAGAAACTTTCACTATCGATATTTTTATTACCTTCATACCACCATGGAGATAAATTTACAGCAAAACTAATGTTTGGTTATATTGCTTTTTCAGAGGTGAAGTTGTATATGTTACTTTTGTGTTTGTACAAGTTTGCGATATATCAAAAAATCGTCACGCCTTTCTGATCGTCGGAAAAAAAAAAAAAACAACACTTATGAGATAAAATTTTTGGTGTTGATCTTGACGTGCGCAGCGAAATTTTTTTGGGGGAGGGCGCTTTCTTGGGATTTTTTGAATTTTCCAAGTTGTTTACAAAGTGGGAGGGGGGCGCTTAATCGGGAAGGGCAGATTAATGGGATTTTACGGTAATGTATTCATGCATGAAATAAAATTATAAAACTTTTATTTGCATTTAATTTTTATGATCTTAAAAGAATTGTCCTTAAAAAAATATTTTTTTCTTATTTTAGTATACACATCCCCCTAATTTTGAATTTAAGGAATTCCTTGATAAATTGGGAACACTAAATAAAAAGACAGCAATATTGCTAATAAATTTATTACTCATCTTAAATTCAACTTTACAGTTTATATTGTTTTATAATTTTTGTTAAAATTATTAAACATTTATAAAACATTTATTATTATTTTTATTTAATTCACAAATTTAGAATATGCATTACAAAGAAATTTTAAAACATAGCATGTATGCCACATTGTATTTGTACTTTTCATCTTTCTTCCTTTACCCTTATTGTTTTGTTATTACTTCTATTTTTTTTTTTTTTTTTTTTTTTTTTTTTTAGCATTAGATTCAGAAATTATCACAGTGACTTTTTAAAAGGGTGATTTCAGAAAATATACTGAAATCTTTCATGCTTGAATTCAGTGCCAACCAGAAGCTTTATTCATAGTACATAATTTTATTTATTCTACCTGAAGTTTTATTATAACTTTAACAATAATGAATAGATTTTAGAAAAACTTTTCTACAGACTTACCTTACTGTGAAAACATTACAAGAAGATCTTAAAATAGCCAGACCCACGTCTAAAAAACACTGAGCTAGATTGTCAATGAAATGGAATTGAAGGATCTATGCAAACTTGCAATACAGAAATCTAAAAGGAAGCATGGACTTGAAATGGCAATTCTTTAAATTAGAAATTAATGTGCATTGCTTTGAGAAATAAAAAAGTTTAATTGTATACAGAAACATAAAATTTTGTGAAAGTACAATTTGGTAACCTAAAAATCATTATAAATGAGTTTTAGTTTACTTTATACATATTAAAGACTATAAAACCTCCTTGTTATAAGAACATCCATATTTCCAATGCACATGTCACACACCAGAGCTGGCAGTATTGTGATCCGATATTCTAACAACTGTCTATCGCTAGAATGTCAGTATGCCCAACTGCAACCAGCAGACAACATTTAACCTTGACCTAGGTTGCAAGAATAAAGTTTGACCAAAATTTTACAAATTTAATGAACATGCTTGAATATAAGGAAAGGGCATGTTTATAAATAAATAGTTCCATCAACCAATCTACCACTATATTTTTGTCGTAGCTATAATTGCAGGATTCTTCATGGCAACATAGACCAATCATATCATAGACTAGTTTAACGTAGACCAATCAAATCTCCCCATACAGTAGGAGTCATAATGAATGAACAGGTTTTTCTTGCTAACCAACCGTAATTCAATCAACAGTGACACCAGTCGCCCTTTCCTTACATGACACTATTTTGAATTCATATTACAATATAAAATATCTACTCTCACAGTAATGAATTGCTTTACAGTATTTTTAACAAAAGAACATGAATAATACATACTCCATAGAACACTATGCTAATATTCAAAAGTAAATACTGCCAGTACACAAATTTTACCCTTGAACTCAGGTTGCATGCATAAGGTCCATTGCAGAAAGGTTACAGTTGTGATTTTGCTAAATTTCTATATTCATCTAATATATAAGATAATATTATAAATTAGCGTCATTTCATGTCAAATCAACCAAAAATTTTCAATATTTAACCTGACCATTTCATATTTTAATGAAACATTCTCTCCCTGATGATATAAATGAGAATATACTTTTATAATTTTTTTTATCTCAGTAAATTTTTATACAATTAATTTTTTTAATAAAAAAAAAATCCTCATTTTTTGGTTTGTATAAATGTTTTTAATTTTGAATTTCTCAAGTTCTATCAGACATACAGAGTTGTCTGATCCCTCACTTTAAAGAGAACTTCATAAGGTTTAACTTATTATGCAAGTTGACTATGCTTAATTTAAAAAATTTAATTAAATTTAAAAAATGTTAATTTAAGAAATTTAAAATAGTGTTTTTTTAAATTTTGAAAACATTATATATATTTTTTGTAATATTATAAACTTTAAATTCTGAAAGTTTTAGAGTGGGATCTCAATGGGATCAGCAGCTATGATTTTTTTTTTATTATTATTAATAAGACAATACTGTCTTTAGCATAGTCATAAAGTTGGTGAGGTAATAACTTTAAATACCAGCCTAAACTGGTGTTTAACATTGTTTTTTTTTAACGTAACTGCTGATTATCCCATTGAGATACCACAAATGGATACTATTTTTTAAATGAGAGGCAAAAAAAGTGCTATTTTTAAAATCAAAGGGCAAGCAGGGCTTTTAAAAAGCACCCCACTGGAACTTCCTGGGGAAAACTCTATTTAAAGTTTATATACATCATGTATACATACAACATTGTGATACATCTTGGATTTGTGATGATTAATTCTTACAGGCAGCTATATTAGGAAGTGCCAAAAACACATTAAATTGAGTTTAGCTAATTTGGAAAACTTTTTTCTCCACAAATGAAATTTACAACAGAAATAAAATCTCCAATATAGCTTTATTAGAAAAGAAATAGATAAAGGTTATTAAAAATCCCTTAAATCATTCATGAGAGGATATTTTTTTTGAGAAAATAAAAGTGTTGGGGAAAATTCATATATAAAAAGACATCAAAATACAAGAAAATATATACTGAATTTTTTTTTCTCAATTTTAATTGAAGTGGTAAATAGCTTTTAAAAAAATGTAGCATATCTAAGTTTTTGCATGCTGAAAAATTGCATTGAAGATTATGATCCATACAACCAGGGCGGCGGTAGTGTATACAGTGGTATACGCCATATACTTTCTGGATATTTTTTTTAAAGCTCTGTATACCTTAAGTTTCTCAAGTAAAGCTATAATCTCTGCATGTAACCTCTAGTGTTTTATGATGACAACAGAACTGCATATGCAGGGCCGTAGCTAGAGGGGTACCAATTGGGAGGGCTCAGAATCCCCTGAAAATTTTTAAGCCCCCCCCCCCCCCTGGAAAGTTACCAAGCCCACCAAATAAAATTCTTTTTCAAAAATCCAAATGAAACTCTCTTCAAACACTGAACTTAGTTTTGGGGGCTTTTACAGTTTTACATAAATACTAAAGTGTAGTATTTGTTTAAAAATTGCATATAACTGCGTATCTGCACATACTCAGAATTAGCAACCTTTTGCTGATGCAAAGATTTACTTTTGCATTAGTTATATACTGAAATTTTTCATTTAGCAGCGTTTTCCATTATTAGCATAAAAAACAAAGTTATTCTAATGAGTTTGCTAGTAAATATGATGCTCTTGATAAGCATTATGTTTTGTATTTTAGTCATCCTAGAAAAAAAAAATATATATATATATCAGATCCTTGATTTTTAAATGATACTACTGAAAAAAGCTAATAGCCAATTTAAATACAAGTGGTTTTAGTATTTGACTAGACACAAAAATAATTTTAAAATGCAAAATACATCCTTGATTTTTCTAATGTTTTTATCATATAAAAACATAACTTTAGATCCTTAAGGGCAGCGACTATTCAGAAAAAAATTAAAAGTTGCAACTCTTTTGAAATAGGTGAACTGTCAGCGTTTTATTTACTTTTTGACATCATCACTTATTATTTCACTAGTATAATTATACACTGAAAATTTTCATTAGTGATGTATTCGTAAAAAACCAGAGGGCATATGCTGTAGACAGAAGGTATACCCTAAAAAGTATATGCTATAGTGATTTTGAGAAGAGGGTATACGGTATTCCTTAAAATAATCCAGAAGGTATACGGCGTATTCCACCGTATATCTTATAAACAGTTTAATAAGAAACATAGTGCCTACAATATGAATATGCATTAATTTACCTTTCTATATAATACTTTGATCATATATGTCTGTGTCTGTGCGTGCATGTGTCAGAGAGAGAAATAGTATGAGCCCCCCCCTACATTTTCTTGAGCACCCCCTATTGTTTACTTCTAGTTACAGCCCTGTGCATATGATGATTCTGTTAATGAAAATTTACCATAACTTTTTTAATTTAACAATGATGAACATTTAGATATTCCAGATAAATAATTTTGGCAGAATCCTATCACAATTTTTTGATGTGTGCCAACCAAAAATTCCATACCAAATAACATTTAACAAAATTTATTCAAGCCGTGGTCAGTAACTTATGTATGCGTGCTTTGCACACATTAACCCTCCTCCCAAAAAAAAAACATCAATAGATAAACAAAACTCCTTTTGTAGCAATATATAGAATGCACAAATACATCTTATCAAATAAACTCAATAAAAATTCATTTACGTTTATTTCTCTCTTTTTTTATGAGGGTCCCGGCTTATTAATATCATCTTCATCACTGTCCTCAACCATCAATGACGCACACACATTACATTAATCTTCTACACTCTCTCTGCACCCCCACCCCCAAAGAATGTGTCTAAATTTTAACAATCACCCTCAACCACTTCACGAGAGCCATTTCTATCCTGCTTCATACATATGAACTCAGCTAGGTGGGCGAAACTGAAATTTATCCTTAAATATCTTTATTTACAATCTTCTCATAAACAAATTAAAAAAATTACATGCATTTACAAAAAAAAAAAAAAACAGAACTCAAACTTTTTAGGAAATAACAACAAAAAAGCCAAATTACTTCACATGAATTAACCACTTTAAAACATAACACATTCAAACCATTAAACTTCACTTCCCTTTACAAAACACACAAGTATAAAAAAACAACTCAACACAAAACCCATGTCACAAACACATTCTAACAAACGCAACCATACGACACAACACACAATAAATCAACCAATCGGACAAAATCATTCTAATTCCCTGATAAACCAATCCGATTTCCAGTTCAAATCCCAGTAGGTGTGGAAATAATGCAAAAAACAAATTGTTAGCAAGAAAAATTCATTTATCACCTTGACAAATGCAATGCCACCAAAAGTCTCACTTCTTCTAGGATTTAACTATAATTTTCAAGATCAAGATAGAACTAAATCTTTTTTTGTATTGATACAGTTTGTTTAAGATATTTCAAAATACATAAACTTTAACTTCATGATTCATTTTTCTATAATTGTAAATGCATTATTTTTTTCATTATAATTTATTTTTTCTGTAAAAAAAACAAAAACAAAAAAAACGGTACTTTTCGGTTAAGCGGGCGCCAGTGATATATGTACATATATAAATACATATGTATATATATACATACATATATGTAATTATAATATCTATGAATTTCAAAAGAATGAATTCAAAATTTAATCTACAAAGAGATAAATAATGATATTGTGTAAACAGAATACAACATATATAATAATTAACATGTGCAATCATAATTTTACCATAGCATGTGCTTCAATGGTGCCAAATTTACTCATACCTTAATAATATTTAAAAAAGAAAGAGAGAGAAAGGGAAAAAAAAATTATAGATTGGAGTTGCTATTAAGTAAACACAAATGGATTAATAAATCAAATATGAACATTATACAATGGAAAACTGGACCACAAGAGAACAAACAAGAATTGGATATGAAAAAACACATGTAGATGTACTCGTCAGCTTGGTTGCACCCACATGTGTTTTTAAAAATAATTCAGTATTTCATAATTCTACTGGCATGATGCTAAGAACAGTAGAATCAACCAAGTATACTGAATTATTACCAGATAACAATTGGAAAAAATAAGTTTGGAAATATTTAAATTGGAAATAAAAAACCATTAAGAATATATAATATAATTCACTTACATCGATTATCCTAAAAACATAATAAATCACCTCACTAAATTACCACTAGATATCATTTTTGAAATAATATTGTAAATTAGAACCTTTAAATTGTAAATAAAATATTTTACTCACAATAATTATCCTGAATCCACAAAATATAGAAACTTCTGCATAATATCCACGTCCACATGGCACGCACATAATTTTGACAATCGAGTTGAGAGAAATGATTTGAAAGACAAGTTGAGGGCACATTTTTTTTAAACACAACTCCATCGATGACACACCAACACAAAATGATTCAAAAACACACAAAATTATTCTGGTGATAATACACTTATAACAAAATTATATCCGTGAATATATAATTACTCCATCTAATTTTAATTCCTGAAAGTAAAATTAATATACAAGCAATAGCTCCCTCTATAGTTAAATTAAAAATAATATTAATAATATTATCATATCTACCTGACACGTAAAGTGTCGCCATCTGTTGGTATTATAATTATTCATAATTAATATCTATTTGCATATCCACTTTATTAGTTACATATACATTGCATTAGATTTAATTATATAAATAAATTTTAAAAAAAAATACTACCTAATAGTTTTACATTAAATTCGAATAAAATCTTACAATATGAATAAATCTACACAGAATTTATTCATCCTGCACAGCATTTCAGATATACTTAATAGAGTATATTATGTAAAATAGGTATTATTTAAAAAAAAAAAAAAGTGTTTTGCTACCAGCTGTATTAATCTACTGATATATATTATAGACTTATAATTAAATAATTAATGTTATTGTTATTACTACTTAAATATATTTTAGACTTGTTATTAAATAATTTATGTATTATTTATACTAATACTTAATTATATTTTAGATTTCATAGATTAATTTTAATATCAAATTAAATAATTCATAAACAATTCAAATTATCTCAAAATTTATAAAATTGATAATTATAAGTATTGCTGCTGTGTTACAATCAAATCAATGCAATGCAGTAATTAAAATACTTGTTAAATTTAATATTTCATAGATAAAAAAATAAAAAACTATATATATATTTGTATATATTGCAAATAGATATGTTTGTGAGTTATAATTACCAATGTTATGCATGTATAATTTTATGTGTTATTGTATAAGTGAAATTATAAATGTATGAAAACTGCACATTAATAACACCCTAAACATGTGTGATCGGCAACGCACAATCACATACTATACAAAGTGTATATAATGTTCAATCAAACATTAAATTTCCTAATATGTTATAATTGTATTAATGTATGTTATAATTGTAATATTATATCTATTGTTATATGTTATCGCACATTAAAACAAAAATTTATTACATACCGTGTTTATATTTAAAAGATATAATAAATGTTATTTAAAAGAGTTGATGATTGAATTTATCATAGAAATTGGATAACCATATATTTTTGCTTGATCTCGAATAAATCTAATATTTTTGTTTTTATTTATATCTGAGCATAAGTATTTTATTTGATGTAGATGATTGATAATTATATTTTTATAAACAGATTTATGTAAACATGAAGCAAAATTGGTAAAAATATTTACTTTAAATGGAAAATCAAATCTCTTATCATAAATATCAAAAATTAATTTATAATTATTATTAATATTGATTTTTAAGTCAAGAAAGTTTATATTATTATTAATTAAATCATTTTCGCTTAATTTAAGCTGAGTAGGATAAAAATTGAGTGGTGATGTGCAATTTTTATCATTGAAATAAAATATGATAATGTCATCTATATAGCGATAAAATACATAATCATTGTTCGGACTAATATTTCTTTCATAATAATATAAGTAAAGGTCAGAGAGAATACTAGATGCGATTCCGCCCAGCGGAATTCCCTGGCATTGTTTATAAATAATATTGTCATATATGATGTAATTATTATGCAATGTAAAATTTAGTAAAGTTTTAAAAAAATTTACTGAAATATGATCTTTTAATTTTAATTGAGATTTAAATTCTTTAAATAATATACACATTGTTTTATGTAAGTCTTTTATATCTATGTTATTAAATAAATCATTAAAATCCAATGTTTTTATGAATTTTACCGGATTGATATTATGTATTTTATTAATGAGTTGAAAACTGTTTTTTAGGCAATGTTGGTTATTATGTTTTAACGTTATATCATATATCTGCTTTAAAATATTAAGTAGTAAATTACTTGCATTATTATTATATGTGTTACACCCGATGGTAACAGTGCGAAATTTTATAGGATTTTTATGAAATTTTGGAATTATAACAAGATAAGGATAATTTAAATTATTACATTTGATTTTTAGTAATTTGTGATAATTTAATAATTTTCTATTATTTACTTCAATATTTAATTTAGTTTTATTAAAAATATTACTAGTGTTGATTGCATTGTGAATTAACCCTTTATAGTATTCTTTACAAATGATAGCATAATTATTTGGAGATTTATCTACATAAGTAATTATAAATTTGTTTTGTAATTCTGATATATGTTTATTTATATTTTTAAAAGCTGCATTTGTAATATGATGATAATTTTTTATAATTTCATTTTTCATTTTATCTATAACAGAAAATCTCCATTCACTAAAATACTCGATTGAGCAAAATCCTCAAACAAGGGCGACCCCCGATTTGGCGATTTTTTTGACGCGCGCCAAGCACGGACGCGCGCCAACCTAAAAAACGGCAACCTCCAAATTCCACCCAATCAGAACACGTACTTTTCGGCAGACAACTCACTACTTACACAATTCCTAGGCCAATTTCTTTCACAAAGTAAATACTGATTTTATTTCGTTTTACTGCTATTTACAAAGTTTTGAAAAGTTTTTTTGCGAGATTTTTCCATTTTTACATACTTTTAGCAATATTTTTATTCTGATTTTTTAATTTTTACAATTTTTAACTATTTTTTCCTCCGGATTTTTCCATTTTTACAAATTTTTAGCTATTTTTTCCTCCGGATTTTTCCATTTTTACAAATTTTTAGCTATTTTTTCCTCCAGATTTTTCCATTTTTACAAATTTTTAGCTATTTTTTCCTCCCGATTTTTCCATTTTTACAAATTTTTAGCAATTTTTTCCTCCTGATTTTTCCATTTTTACAAATTTTTAGCTATTTTTTCCTCCCGATTTTTCCATTTTTACAAATTTTTAGCTATTTTTTCCTCCAGATTTTTCCATTTTTACAAATTTTTAGCTATTTTTTCCTCCAGATTTTTCCATTTTTACAAATTTTTAGCTATTTTTTCCCCCAGATTTTTCCATTTTTACAAATTTTTAGCTATTTTTTCCTCCAGATTTTTCCATTTTTACAAATTTTTAGCTATTTTTTCCTCCAGATTTTTCCATTTTTACAAATTTTTAGCTATTTTTTCCTCCAGATTTTTTCATTTTTACAAATTTTTAGCTATTTTTTCCTCCAGATTTTTCCATTTTTACAAATTTTTAGCTATTTTTCCCCCAGATTTTTCCATTTTTACAAATTTTTAACTATTTTTTCCCCCAGATTTTTCCATTTTTACAAATTTTTAGCTATTTTTTCCTCCAGATTTTTCCATTTTTACAAATTTTTAGCTATTTTTCCCCCCCCAGATTTTTCCATTTTTACAAATTTTTAGCTATTTTTTCCCCCAGATTTTTCCATTTTTATAAATTTTTAGCTATTTTTTCCCCCAGATTTTTCCATTTTTACAAATTTTTAGCTATTTTTTCCCCCAGATTTTGCCATTTTTACAAATTTTTAGCTATTTTTTCCCCCAGATTTTTTTATTTTTACAAATTTTTAGCTATTTTTCCTCAAGATTTTTCCATTTTTACAAAATTTTAGCTATTTTTTCCTCCAAATTTTTCTATTTTTACAAATTTTTAGCTATTTTTTCTTCCAGGTTTTTCCATTTTTACAAATTTTTAACTATTCTTTCCTCCCGATTTTTACAAAGAATTCGCAAATTTAACAGTCAATTTTTTCCTAACAAAAAATACCCCTTAAACTTTGTAAATTGCAACAAAACGAAATAAAAACAACGTTTACGTCGTGAAAGAAACTCTCATACAAATTGTGTAAATAATCACTTCTTTGCCACAAAGCACAAATATTACAATTGGACAAAATCTCTAAATTCCTAATTTTTTAAATACGTAAAATTCATTCACGCGGCGGTCAGCAACTTATGTATGTACGCTTCGCGTACATTAACCGAAAAAAAACATCACTGGATGCATGAAACTCACTGTACAGCAATCTCTAGAATGCATGAAACTCATTCACGCAGCGGTCAGTAACTTATGTATGTACGCTTCGCGTACATTAACCGAAAAAAAACATCACTGGATGCATGAAACTTGCTGTACAGCAATCTCTAGAATGCATGAAACTCATTCACGCAGCGATCAATAACTTATGTATGTACGCTTCGCGTACATTAACCAAAAAAAAACATCACTGGATGCATGAAACTCGCTGTACAGCAATCCCTAGAATGCATGAAACTCATTCACGCAGCGGTCAATAACTTATGTATGTACGCTTCGCGTACATTAACCGAAAAAAAACATCACTGGATGCATGAAACTCGCTGTACAGCAATCTCTAGAATGCATGAAACTCATTCACGCAGCGATCAATAACTTATGTATGTATCCTGTACACATTATCAAAAACAAAAAAACAACACTCGATGCACGAAACTACCTCTACAGTAATATCTAAAATGCAAGACACACACTTATCAAATAAAATCAATAAAAATTCACTTACTTTTATTTTTCAAATTTACCCTTTTTTTTAAGGCTTCGGTTTGTCATAATCGCTATCGCCGATCACTTCTGATGAGGCAGCAGTATTTATACAAAAATAACCCTTAAACTGATGTATATTGACGATATAAGCAGGCACTTGATGTCAAGCACACAAGTCAAATGTATCTTCTCAAGAAACAAACAAACAAACAAACAAACCCTTAAACTGCTTACTCAAGAGGACAAAATTCAAATTTACCTCTAAATAATCTATCAAAAACACCTAAAATATCCTAAATTTTCATTAACAACACACTACACACACTATTTCAAATTCACACTTGCCGCTTCGCCGAATTCTTCATAAAAAAACAACACGTCAAAAGATTAAATTCACTTCACTTCGCAAATCCCAGAGTTCAAACAAAAATAAACATGCGATGTGCCGTGATGCAACACTAAAGTCGGCCCAAACAACTTGGGACTTGATTTGAAAACCTCTCACTGTCCAATAAATTCAGCCCTTCTTCCATACACTGTTAAAAATATCATGAAAAATTACCTCTGTTTATAAAGGCTCTCTATTTTCTGACTAATGAGAATGCTACATGAACGCCCTTGGCGTTCTCATTGGTCAGAAAATAGAGAGCCTTTAAAAACAGAGGTAATTTTTCACGATATTTTTAACAGTGTATGCTTCCTTTTTTGGGCCTAATAAATTCCGAAATTATCGATTTCATTCTCAAAAACATTTTTACGGTATAGTGCACCTATATCTAACTCATCACTCTCTGAATCCAACAATACGGCACACAATAAACCAACCAACCCAACCAAACGAACGTAATTCACTCATAAACCAATCAAATTTCTAGATCAAACCGTAGTAGGCGGGGAAGAAATGCAAGGAACAAACCGGTAGCAAGAAAAACTCATTTATCGCTTTGCCAAATTCGACGCAGCCAAGCATCGCCCTCGTTTGAGGATTCAACCCTCGATTGGTTTATTGTAATCAATAGCAATTTTATATATAAATAAATCAATATCTTGAATAAACTGCAATATTATGGATTTGATATTACACTTATATGGAAGGCGAAATTTTGTTCCATTATGCATTAAGTTTTGTAAAATAGGTTGTTCTACAATATTAAGATCACCAGTAATACCATGTGTTGTATTTATGTACTTTTGATATTTTGGGTCATTACAATAACATGGGTAATTATTTGAAGAGACCAATTGTTTTGCAAAAGAATTGTAATTAAAAATTTTACGTCCGAGTGTGCGATTATGTGTATGTATCTATATGTATACGTAGATCTGTGCGTATATATACATGTATATACATCACTGGCGCCCGGCTAACCGAAAAGTACCAAAAAAACTTTTGATAAGTTTAAATTGGTTGGATGCAATCTTTTTTTACCTAAAAAAATATTGCAAGATTTTAAGGCCAGATTTACTTGTCTAAACAATAAAGTTCTTTATAAAATGCTTTTAACAGAAAGTTAGTTATTTAAAATTCATTTTTCAGCTCTATTACAAACTTTAGTTCATTTCAAGATTATAAAATTTCCTCGAAGTTAAATATTTTTTTCTAAAAATAAATTATTTTTAATTATACTGAAAAATTCATTAAAAATAATATATATATATGTATATATATATATATATATATATATATATATATATATTATCATAATAGTAAGGAAAAGATCGACGCTTATCGCATAATTATGGCTACAGCTATAAAACATGATCATCAGATGTCTGATTGTATATCATCTAATGTATATGTGGAACACTGAATTTTCTTTTGGCGGTTTAAAAAGTTCGCTTATATACCGGAAAATACGGTAACAATATATATATATATATATATATATATATATATATATAAAGAAAATGTAAATTTTATAAATCTGATGATAAAGATAGGATTCTCTATTGAATACAATCCAAAATGTCAACAGACTCCATTTATACTACATTTAAAAAGAAAATCTAAAATTTAGAAAAACACAAAGGATACCATAAAGTTACTTACATCTGCATGAGGTAATATAAAACACAGAAACATGATTACCTTTATTGTTCTCTGTAAAATCTTTTTAAAAAGCCAAGCTAAGCTCTATGCTGCATCAAACTTTACACAACGCTTTCCCTAACCCTAAATTGGTTGGATCTTGAATGGATTTTTTTTTTTATCTAAAAATGTTGCAAGACTATAAGGCCAGATTTACTTGTATTCACAATCAGAACCTTTAAAAACAGAATTTCAACGCAAAATTAATTATTTAAAATTTCTTTAAGTTCTGCTATAAATTCGTGAGAAAATATCGGACCTGCAAGCTAGCTGTGCATAACAGGATTGATTCACAAGTCATTCAAACGGAATCGTTTGTTTAGTTATTTTGTTTCTTTACCCCTGAAAACTGATTATTGCAGTTTGTGATATTTCAGTCGAAAAACATTTTCAAAGGTAAATTTCTGTCGTTATATGCCCCGGTTCTTGTAATGATCAAACTTTAGAAAAACACTTTGGCTAACCCTAAATTGGTTGGATCTTAAATGTATTTTTTTTTTTTTTATCTAAAAATGTTGCTAGACTATATGGCCAGATATACTTATATTAACAATCAGAATCTTTAAAAACAAAATTTCAACGCAAAATTAATTATTTAAAATTTCTTTAAGTTCTGCTATAAATTCGTGATAAAATCTCGGACCTGCAAGCTAGCTGTGCATAACAGGATTGATTCACGAGTCATTCAAACTGAATCGTCTGTTTAGTTATTTTGTTTCTTTACCCCTAAAAACTGATGCAGTTTGTGATATTTCAGTCGAAAAACATTTTCAAAGGTAAATTTCTGTCGTTATATGCCCCGGTTCTTGTAATGATCAAACTTTAGAAAAACACTTTGGCTAACCCTAAATTGGTTGGATCTTGAATATATTTTTTTTTTTTATCTAAAAATGTTGCTAGACTATATGGCCAGATATACTTATATTAACAATCAGACTCTTTAAAAACAAAATTTCAACGCAAAATTAATTATTTAAAATTTCTTTAAGTTCTGCTATAAATTCGTGATAAAATCTCGGACCTGCAAGCTAGCTGTGCATAACAGGATTGATTCACGAGTCATTCAAACTGAATCGTCTGTTTAGTTATTTTGTTTCTTTACCCCTAAAAACTGATGCAGTTTGTGATATTTCAGTCGAAAAACATTTTCAAAGGTAAATTTCTGTCGTTATATGCCCCGGTTCTTGTAATGATCAAACTTTAGAAAAAACACTTTGGCTAACCCTAAATTGGTTGGACCTTGAATGGATTTTATTTTTTAATCTAAAAATGTTGCAAGACTATATCGCCAGATTTACTTGTATTCACAATAAGAATCTTTAAAAACAGATTTTCAACGCAAAGTTAATTATTTAAAATTTGATTAAGTTCTGCTATAAATTCTCGAGAAAATTTCAGACCTACAAACTAGCTGTGCATAACAGGAGTGATTCACAAGTCATTCAAACTGAATCGTTTGTTTAGTTAATTGTTTCTTTACCCTCGAAAACAGATTATTGCAGTTTGTGATATTTCAGTCGAAAAACATTTTAAAAGGTAAATTACTGTCATTATATGCCCCGGTTCTTGTAATGATTCATTGCAATAAGTGTTTTGTTAAGTTATCCAAAATCCAAACGATCTATTTAATCATAGGGTCACTGCCTATGAAATCAGCACACTGATTTTCCTGGCTATGATCATAGTCGAGTCGACATACATATATTTTAATGAAAAGTATTATTTTATTTTTAACTGCGTATTTTATTGAACATAAATTATAGAGGAAATTCACAAAGAATACAAATAATAAATTTTTCGTTACTGAGCAAGTATACTGTTGTTGATTTCATTTAACATTACTGAATATTTTGTTAATGCTCAGATTATCCGGATATTTTTAAATGGGAGTGGCGCTATAAAAATACAGTTAAGTATGATTTACTGAATATTCAAAGAAATCGATGGTCTATATAAGATATATATAAATCAAACTGCAGCTTTTAAGGAATACAGGACCCAGATAGCAATTTTTTATTTTTTAAACCATTTTTTAATTCCAACATGTAAATAACAAAATGGTTTTTAAAGAGTTTTAGGTGAAAGGGTTGCAAATATTGCGACAATGATTATAAAACGTTGCTAATTGACACAATCAGAGGTAATTTGTAATTTTGGGACAATTACCATTTTTCTTATCTCTATCTGCATGGTAAGCAGTCTGGCCGCGGTAATTCAACATTTTTAATATTATCTTACAACAACAGATGGCGCCAAAACAATGTGAAATCAGATTTCATATTTCCCCCTTTTTTGAAAAGTTTTTCATTTATCGCAGAATTGGATATTTCAAAGAATTATTTTGTTTGAGCCTACTGTTGTTAAAGAATTCATCTTTTTATTTAAAATATCTCCACAGGAAATTAATATTTTTAACTTCTGTTTTCTGTGTACTCATCTTAAAGGATGTCTCTTTCTGTCATGTCAAAGTATTTCAAAAATCTATACTTAATTTATAATTTTATGTGTTAAAATCTTAGAGAAACTGAATAAGATTTTAACACTTCACTAGCCTTAAGATCAATGGCGACAAAACTATGCAAAATCTGATATTTTTCTTTTTTAAGTATTGAATTTGTAATTTAATTCAATATTTTTATGTGTTATATATTTAATTTTTTATAACATTAGCCTTATGTATCACTAATTTAAATATGTTAATGTGTTATGTTTAATATGTTAATGTGTATAAAGTTATTTTTTTTAATTAATTGTAAGTCTTATTTAAATTTCTCATAACATTTTACTTCTTTTTTAGAAAATTAGTTTCATTTACAATATTTGTCATTTTATATTCGTTATTTTTGTGATTTCTATTATTATTTCAGTATTTACAATCAGAAATTATGATTTAAAAATAAATCATACAGTTATTGTTCTCTATAATTTACAATAGATGGCGACACAGTGTAAAATGTCATTATTTTTAAAAATTATTTTAGGATATTTAGAATTTAAATTTTCTTAGTGTTTTTTAATTATTTTAAATTATTAAGTTCCTTGTATTTTTGTATTGCCTTATTAATGAGAGATATTAGTATTATTATTTATCTAAATGCATTCACAGAAGTTTCAAAACTTCTGTAATCTGGGATTTTCTATAAATCCTAATTACCATAATCGTAAATCGTAATTGCTGTAATAAATGTTAATTCGGTATTTATAAATTAGAAATTGTGATTCAAATATAAATCATACAGTTATTGTTCTCTGTAATTTACAACAGATGGCGACATGGTGTAAAATGTACGTTATTATTATTTTTCATTATTTTAGGACATTTTGAATTGAAATTTGTCAGTGTTTTTTAATTAATTTAAATTATTAAGTTCCTTACATTTTTGTACTTCCATATAATTGACAGACAATTATTATTTACTAGCATGCTACGCCCACTGTGCTGGGCTATTTTTCTAAATGTACCTTAAATCAAACGAAATGGCTTTGTATTTTAAAGGAATGTGGATCTTCACCTACAGATGCTACCTTAGTAAATATTTTCAAACGAATTATATCAATGAATTTGAGCATGTATTTTAAAGCAATAGGGACGTTCACCTGGATTTTCCTTAAATATTGCTGTAAATGATGTGAACGACATTGCGTTATATTATACATTGGACAAAATTTTAGCTAAAAGAAGCAACTCGTTTAGTTGATCATTTATAGTAGAGTTTGGTAGGGAAATGAGGCCATTATGAGATTATGACAACAGGAACTAAAATGTTCTCTATTTAACATACTACTGAAAGAGAAAGCATTGCAATGATTGCATAGATTGATTATTGAACTTAAATAATGTTCGGATTTCTCAAAGCTGGAGGTGCTGGGTTCAAACCCCTGTCGTGCTCGTTGACCTAACTGTTCGGAGTTTTCCATGGGTTTTTTCGAACCTTTCCGTAAATACGGGTTAGGATCCCTTAGAAAGACCCCCACTGAGGGTACTACCCCCAAGGTCTATATCCCTCGTGTAGATAATCGGCCATCATAAAATCAACCAACCGTATATTGGAAGCATTGGTTTTTTTGGTAAAACTTTGCTTCATAATGAAAAACCCCCATAAATTTAGCAATGGCTAATTTCAAAAGTCGTCTAATCTTCTGTAATCTGAATCGTCGTCCAGAGTGACTTTCAAACATAAACGAAACATCCAACAATATTGTAAAAATGCCAACTGGAAGGTGACCAGAATACGAACAATTAGTCCAATGTCTTTTAAAAACCTTCCTGAAAGAAGGAAAGATATGCAGAAAAAACTAAAAAGAAACAATGAATCAAAAAGAACATCGAAAATTTATTTCAGCAAACAATTTTTATTGCAAAATGTAGCCTTTTGTGATAGTAATAACGCATAAATGCACACATCTCCTTAAGAATATTCTTTGGTTCCTAACTTTTGAAACAGTGAATATTTCTATAAGTGAAATTGGCGATATATTAAAAAAATAATAAAATAAAAGAATAGACAATATTCGCTGATCTGAGTTCGAGGCTATAAAAATAATATGTTTGGTGAAAACAAACCGGCATGTTTCCGTAGTAAATTTTTAAATGTCTAAAATTTAATTATTTTACAATATGTATTTGAGTGGCTGACATTCAATAAAATTTAAATATTTGATCCCATATTCATAACAATAACTGCTATTTATGTAATTTGCATTTGAATATAAAAATTTACTCCAAAAATGATCTTGTATACATGAAAAAACACTATTATTGCTAATATCGCTCAAGCTGATGTCACGCTTATGCATTTTTGGCTTAAAATCACATTGCTTGGCGAGAAAAGTAAAATCAAAACCGTAAATAAACAAATAACATGTAACTCATAAATACAGTCATTTTTAACACTTTCCAACCTAGTTGAAAAGTGTTTATGACTTCGGTTTGTCTGCCGTCTGTCCGTGCTCTAACTCCTGTAAATATGCTCGGATTGCCCTGCAATTTTTATATGTTATTGTCGTTATCGATAGATCCCTATGTATGTTCCCTATTTCAACTGAAGTGTGTAGCACTTATAAGGGACACTCAAAAGAATTTCGTTACATTACAGTCTATGGGGAAAAATCATTTGCGGTTTATTTTAATGATGTTACACAATTTCAAATACATTGTAATTTATATATATCACTAAGGTGCCTTGCAAGAAGCTTAATATAGAATAGGGTGTGCATAGCACTTATAGTTACCTTACAGGGGCAGTCAAAAGAATTCCGTTACATTACGTCTATGGAGAAAAATCGTTTGCGGTTTAATTAAATAATTTTTCACTATTTTAAATGCATTGAAATTTATATATATTACTAAGGTGCATTACAAGAGGCTTACTACAGAATATTGTGTGTATAGCAGCCATCGTTCATTTACAGGGACGCACAAAAGAATTCTCTATTTTCTGTTAACAATAATTCCTGGAAGTGCGTTTTAAGTTGCTGAACGTGATTTTAAATTTAATTCACTTTTTGTCTATTACTTGGTGTGTATAAATTCTATAGATCATATACAGGGCAGCACAAAAGTTCGCGAGCACATTTCCGCTTATTGACAGAAACTCCAGAAGTAAAATTTTAAATTGTGCTGCGCGTTTCCTAACTAAACTAAAATTTAGCATCCTATGTAGTATATATACAAATCTATATATCCTATACAGGGCTGAATAAAAGTATTCGGATATTTTTCCGCATATTGTTGGTAATTCCTGAAATTGGATTTTTAAATATGTTATGCGTTTTTCAAAATTGTTTAGTTAGATATCATCTTACACTTTACGGTAAAGAATTTCAAAATTATTTTGGAAGTGTTGGAAAGTGTTACATAATCTATGCTTGATGCATGATTTTTCATTCTTGTTACAATTACATCTGCTAGTTCCTCCTGTAAGACACATGATAGGGGAGTTATATAAGAAAAAATTAACAGAAAGAAAAAAAGGAAAAAAATTACTCATATTTTATTAAATCAAATTATCAGATGCATCTTTCTTAACCTGACGCAAATGATAAATCACCAAATATTGACTTAATCTGAATTGCAATCTCATGCATTGCAAATATTTTTAAGCATTCCAAACATTCCTTTGGGGCTAAAATTAAATATTATGCCTCGTTGAAATTTTTTTTTTTTTTTTTTTTTTTGGTGGGAGGGGGGGGGGGGAAGGATTTTAAATAAAATTAATAACAGAATTTTTCTTTTATTTTTCTATGTGTTTGCATTATTTTCTGATATAGCCGTTTCAATTATTTCGGCAACGATAATGGTCGCCAAACAAATGACCTATGGTAACCTTATCATCCAAAATAACAGAACTTTCCATCATAATTCTATAACTAATCTACGTAGAACTATGTGTTATATACTAAAACCTTCCCTGAAAAATTTTCTATCGAACAGTGCAAGTTCCATCAAAATCCATTCAGCAGAACTCAAGTTATAAAGGAACGGAACGAAATTTCTGTTTGTGTTTTATATATATAGTAGATATTACAGAGTGTTATTATTTATCTAAATGCATTCACACATGCAAAGATATGAAAGTTTCGTAATCTGGGGATTTCTATATATCATAATTTCTGTGATTGAATTGATTCGAGATTTAAAAAGTTATACTGTATATCGGTGCAGTTCAGGCATAAGAAAGGAAAATTTGTTTGAAAATGGTATAAACAGCTTTGAAAACAAAACTGATGTACTAGAGTTTTGTTTGTTTGTGTACATAACAATAGAAAAATTGCTTCTGTGTGTAATTGATAGATTAAATATGTTGTGTAAATATTGAAAAAAATGTGTGTGTATTTATGAAATAGTGAATAGGTTACCAGAGAATATATTTGAAAAATTTCCTTCTCTTGCTATGGCTATTTTCTACATCTCACCAAGGAACTTATAACAAGGAAGTATTTAAAAAATTAATATTGCTTAAACATTTGTTCTGAAAATTACTGACAATTTTAGTTTAAAAATTTAAATTCATCAAAAGTGTCGTTTTTAACATTTTCTTACTTTTTTGCTAAATTTCACAAAATTTTGCTTTTTATGTTTTGTGCGATGTGGATGTCTGTTAAAGTAAGTAAACATTGGCAATTTTTTTTTTCTTTAATATTCGTCAAAATCTTCTAATATCTGTACTGGAAATATATCAATATGTATCAAAATTTTTTTAAATATAAATTTGAATTACCATATTTTCAGGGGGGAGAAGTTGAAGATTATACAACTTAATTTTTGGTACATGTAGCTTACCAAATTGTGTGGCGTTATAATGACATTTTCACTTTCCAATACCTTCTGCAGCTTTTCTAGTAGTATCTTTTCTCTTAAAAACAACCCCAAGTCAATTTAAAGTGATACCATGCCACTAAATATAGTTGATCGCACAGAGTTTTCAAAAATATATTCCTCCCCCACCCCTCTTCAAACTTGGACATTGTGTATTATTTACCTGAAACTATGGTAAATAATTACATTTTTGATTTCTTATTGAATCAAAATTTAACTCAAAATTTTGGCTTATTTGAATAATTCTTTTAATAGTGCTCCTATTTTGCCATCAAATTTTTGTACCATTTTTTTATTATACCAGATTCTTCATTTACTGTTTACTGTGTGTAATTATAATAACTGCTCCCCCCCCCTACTTCCCACCCAACCAGCAACTAAGAGGTTCTCTTCTCAAAACTGATAGACAAGAGGTGATGGGTTTAAACCTATGTTGCGCTCCTAAGTCTAAGTATTTGGAGTAGATTCTGTAGATTTTGTTCCAACATAGCTGGAAACATGTGTTAGGATCTCTTAGAAAGACACTCCTTGCTCATGGAGGGCATCTTGTGCAGATAATTTCCCATAAAAAATGCCTTCACCCATACTTCAACAGTTCTTATAAATTTGGTTGATACAGAATTTTATTATGAAAGATTATCAAATATTCGAATAAGGCTTTTTGTCTGCCATGGCATAAAAGTGATTGAAAATTTTCGGGAAGTGATAAAACTACAGTAGACTCCCTCAAATCTGCAATCGTTAAATCTACAAATGCCTAAAATCCACAAATCATTATAGATGTAAACAGTGAAACTTAACAGATTATCAAATATTCGAATAAGGCTTTTTGTCTGCCATGGCATAAAAGTGATTGGAAATTTTCGGGAAGTGATAAAACTTGTACAGTAGACTGACTCCCTCAAATCTGCAATCGTTAAATCTACAAATGCCTAAAATCCACAAATCATTATAGATGTAAACAGTAAAACTTAACAGTAAAGATGCATGGGGAAAATTCAAGATTTTTTATTATTATATCATTCTGTACATAGTATAATATGTAATTCTGCTTAATATGACTGAACTCATGCTTTCTCATGAAGGAAGTATAAATTTATATCTGAAAAAATTCAAGATAGCACTGATATCAGTGGCTATCACATTCTTTTTCTCAAACAAGCTTTTTCTACTCTTTTTTTTTCTATCTAGTACCTCCTAATTTAACTTTTCTATTACAATTTACCATAATTTGTGGTTCATAACCTGCGGTTCAAATAAATTTCAAACCAGAAATTTTATTTATTAAAAAAGTCAAATACATACCAAGTACAAACGAGTTACATTTTCTTAAATATAATGTCTGGTTTGAAAACAATTTATTTGAGCTGTGGGTAAGATACTAGAAATTATGGTACATAAGTATCAATATTTTATGTGCATATGAAGTTTGTTTTAATACACTTTTGACATAATAAAATTTTATAACATTTAAAAGTTAATGTACATGTTATTTTTGTTGGTGCATGTTCAAAATATTAGCCTTGACCACCTCTCACAATTTGCACCCATGCCTTAAAACCTTTATGGGGTGGTAATCCATCTATATGCAAAGATACAAAGGATATTAAATAATCCATTTTTATGCTGTTCTCAGCCAAACTTGCACACTTTGACATTTATAAAAAAAATCCAAGGATTAAGACTAGCAAACCCAAATGGTATTGTCTGGTCCATAGGAAGGTACTGTCTATCTGAGGCTGTTGTTATCTTTTTGCATTTCCACTTTCACCCATGCCTTAAAACCTTTTTGGGGTGGTAATCCATCTATCTCCAAAGATACAAAAGATATTAAATAATCCATTTTTATGCTGTTCTCAGCCAAACTTGCACACTTTGACATTTATAAAAAATCCAAGGATTAAGACTAGCAAACCCAAATGGTATTGTCTGGTCCATAGGAAGGTACTGTCTATCTGAGGCTGTTGTTATCTTTTTGCATTTCCACTTGCACCCATGCCTTAAAACCTTTTTGGGGTGGTAATCCATCTATATCCAAAGATACGAAAGATATTAAATAATCCATTTTTATGCTGTTCTCAGCCAAACTTGCACATTTTGACATTTTAAAAAAATCCAAGGATTAAGACTAGCAAACCCAAATGGTATTGTCCGGTCCGTAGGAAGGTACCGTCTATCTGAGGCTATTGTTATCTTTTTGCATTTCCATCTGGGCTTCGAGCATGACAAAAACGTGTTTTTTTGTTTTTGTTTTTTTAACTAATTTTACTTTTGTTTCCAAATGCCATTACAGTAAACTGTTAACTTCAGGAATCAAAATAAATAGTATTTGTAGATAGAATATTTATTGTTGAACTAAATGTTTAATTTACATATCAGACAAACATAGAACCTTAATCAGTTTTCAGCAACATTATTTAAAAGTAACAATTTAATAGTTTTTACAATATGTTCTTGTGTAGTTTTTAACCCTTTTAGTGCGGGAGTCGACATAAGGGTCCGAGTGCGGGAGTTGACTAATGTCGACATCTAGGAGTTGGGTGCTGTAGACTCTCAGAGAAAGAATCTATCATGTTTATTGTATGTATTGTATGTATCAAGTTTATTTCTTACATGTTTATTGTAAGGTCTATGTGTAGACTACATCAGCCGTATCAGCGTCGACAAAAGTCACCTAGAGGTTCACGGAGTTTCCTGTTGTTTTTGAATAAATCACTTTTTTGGTCAAAATATTCCGCACAGGGCATTGACCTCCCAAAAAAAATTCCGCACTGAAAGGGTTAAAGTTAATTTTGTAATAAGGAGCAGAATAAGTTAAATTGATTTACATCAGGGATTTCCAAATAATTTGTGCTTTTGTGGCGAAACTTCTGTGAATGTAGAGCTAGCAGGATTGAAAAGTATGTGTCTTAAATGATTGTGTAAAACATTAATAAATGTATCAGAATTTTTCTTTATTTATATGAACACTGTTTATTTCTAAGAGAAAAAAGTTTGCTTGAAAAAAAAATAATTATTATTAAAAAACTTTTCTTTTCCCTTCTTTTTTTTTTTTTGAGTTTAACATTATTCTAAAATCTGTAAAAACCTATGTACAGATTTGAAAAAAAAATCTATTATCTGATTATCTGAAAAAGAAAATTATCTTTAAGCCTGTATTTATTATGCTGCTTAAATTAGCCATACACTGTTAAAAATAAATCCGTTAATTCACGGTAAAACTACTGTCAGCAAAGTTGCCGGGTATTTTCCGTTCCGTTAGTAGATTTTCCGTTTTGAAAGATAACAGAAGGAAAAACCCTGTTTGAAGATACGGTAACTTTCCGTTTTGAATGACCTCGGCTTAAAAAAAAAATTACCTTTCTGTTTGTGCTGCCATCTGTTGATTACACCGGGAGTATTTAATTAATAATTTGATATACTTCAAGAATATTTTTGGCTGACCTTGGGGTTCGAACCAGAGATGATAGAGTCTCGAGCCAAGTGTCTTACCGCAAGACCAGCGGGCCCTTGCTAGAATAAGAAATTGAAACGATGATAGGAGATTTCTTCAAATCGCGTCTTGGAACTTAAACAATCTGGGGTTTAGAAACCTGGTAATTTTGAAATTAATTGGGGGATATTTTGTTATAAGATTATGACAAAAAACTTTATTATTAATAGAGGATTAAAACATGAATTATATATATTCTTAATTTGATTGTTAGATGCAAAATATGAATATTATATTTTGAATTAAATTCGATAAAGTATGTTTGCTTTTTTGAGAAAATCGATTTTTTCAACTATTATAGATTTTTTAAATGTGTTCGGTTAGAATATATTTTTAGTGAGAGTGTTTTTTATAACTTTAAAAAACAAATTCGAATAATTTCAAAGGAATGAGAAAATTATTTGTTGTTTTTTTAAATTCGAAAGCATTATTTTTGTTTGTTGCTTTTTTGAGTAAAATCGATTTTTTTTTTCACTTAACTATTATATATATATATATATATATATATATATATTAAGCAGCTATTTGTTTAGAATATATTTTAACTGAATATTTTTTTATAACTTAAAAAAATAAATTGCTAATAATTTTAAAAACATGGGAAAATTAATTGTTGCATTTTTAAATTCGAAATAATAATAATAATAATTTAAATTTTTGTTCTTTTAAATAATCTCGAAATTTTAGTTTTTCTGTGCTGGAACATGTCATTTTTTTAAGCATTGAAAATAAATATGCAACAGATAACGGAATATCTCCGTTGGCCACTTTCTTCTCCGTCTATTCCGTTATTTTCAGGCAATATGAGGAAATTTTCCGTTTTTAACGGTAAATACCCTTTTGTCGTGAAAAGGGACTTTTTCTGTGAAATTCAGGAAAAAAATACCCGTGAATTTCAGATTATTTTTAACAGTGTAAATAGCTACATAGCAAAGTGTCATTAAAAGTATTTATGTCAACAACTTAGAAGATTTTAACTAAATAATTATGTGCCTGTGGTAATTGGATTTCATTCAGCTTTTGTGGTCTTCATAGTGTAATAGCATTCCTTTTCTTACCTAATTGTGACTCCAAAAAAGTAAATTTTTCAAAAATTGTTAAAATATCTTGATCAGGAGGTATCCATATGCAAAATTTGCTTGGGTAATTTTAAAATTTAATTTTGAATGCCACCTTCTTGCCCTGAATTTCAGTCTCTGCTATTAAGACTAAACAATAATTATTTTCCTATACAAGTTAGTGTCTTTTCTACAGACTATCAAGTATCTGAATCTTCTAATTTTCGAAAATTTTATCATGCTTTATCAGTAGTATGAATACAAAGTATATTTTCTGTTATATGTTTGATTGTATAAAATGCATGCTAATTTTAATAAAACATGTCTTTTTGTTAACAGATGAACAGAAAAAGGATTGGTGACATGTCAATTATAAGTCAAATATAGTTAATTATATTATATGCTGAAGTTACATTTGATGGCATTTAGTTTTTGAGGAAACTAGTATTTTCAATGGGTGGGCATTTGATAAGCAGGAATTTCATCTCGGTCTATGAAATGTCATATTAACACTAGAATTTTGCTAGTCTTTATATACATACAATTTTTTAAAAGGTCACTTTGATCCTTGTGTAAATAAAACTACATTTTTCATTTAGTAATATTGTATGCTTGTAAATGTTAAATCAGTATAAATTAAGTTATAATTTATTTTAAAGGACATAGTAATTATTGTCTTAAATGTGCTTATATATAGAAATAATTAGCTAACTATGTTGTAAAATCTTGTTTCAATTTTGTTGCATTTTAGAAGTAAGAACAATGAAAATTATGAGTGTTTATGTAAATTTCTGTTATAAAAAATCATTTTAAATCAACTTAATCAAATATTTTAGTATTTCAATCAATTATTGTTTTGCAAAGAATAATGTAAGAATTGTAGTACTTACAAAATAATTTTCAGCATAGCAATTGGCTCTTGATTTATTATCGAAATGAAAAAAAACCTGTGTCTACTCATGCTCTTCTGAAAATAAACTGAGCCCAACATTTTAGACTTAAAATTAGGAACATGCAGCTGATGTACTCTCAACATATCATGAAGATATGTATGAATTGAATAAATTTATATTGCTTTGAATTTTTCTAATCGATATTTCATGGGTTGTTTGAAGTTTAAGTTTCGCCTCGAGATAACTATAGTCTTTTATAACTTATGATTTTATCTTTATGTATCTCCAGTATAAATAGTTTCTCTACACAAGTATTAGGTGCTTTATTTGTCCAAATATGACATTTAGCATAAGATGCCAATCCAGAGTTTTATTGAAAGGTATTTTGTACAGCTCATTTACTAGAAGTATTTTGTCATTCCACAGAGTTCCATAACTTGCTATTTCTTTGCAATCAGTTGATAAAATAATTTTGTTTCTCACTTTAATTCCATTCTCCTGTTTATTAAGATGGAGGATGGTGCTGAATGGTTAGTAAAACCTTTGGGACTATCTATCATCTGCATCTTTTACTATTAAATTATTATAGGTTTGAAGTCCAGATTTAGATTTTGATAAGTCTTGTATTAATTTCATGAATTTTTCATACATAAGTTCACTCCTTCCAGACATTAAGATGATAATAAATGTAAAATCACAAAGGCTTTAAAGCACTGTATTTAAAAATTAAAAAGAGGAGAAATGAAATACATGGTAATGAAATGCACAAAGTTTAAAATTGTTAAAATTAATATTTTTTACTGTTTCTGCACTTTTTGTTATTTTGTTGTCACAATAAATAATCAGTTGTCTAAATTCCCTCTGCTCCATTCTCTGACCAAACACACAAAATTTAAATTTTTTAAAACACCAATTTTTTTTCCCTGTCCTATTTGTAAATGTTTACTAATGATGATTAATTGTCTGTTCAACTTCAAACAACTTAAAATTTCTGTTTCTCATCTTTGAACCCCCCTCCCTTTTCTCATAAAATTTAAAAACTGCAATATTCTTTACATTTTTCTAAATTTTACAGCTGTATTTCTACTTTATTGTAACAATAAATAATCACTCATATAAATTCCTTGTCCCACTCGCAATTGCTGTTTCTCTCTTCCACCCCCAACTTCTTTTCTGGCACACAGATTTTAAAGTCTTTAAAACTCATTCATTTATTTTTTTTCTGTCTTAATTTTACATGTTTATTAGGTGATAAATAAACAATCAATTATTTAATCAACCCTTCCTCCCCCCCAAAAAATATCTGCTTCTCCCCCTTTGACCCCTTCCCTCAGCTCGCAAAGTTTAAAATCTTTGTATTTTTTCACATTTTTCTGTTCTATTTCCAGAGCCTGATCAACCTCATATGAAGCATTCTCAAAATATTCTTGAATTATAAAATTAATGCATTATAACCATAATATAAAATTTATGTCCAATTTAAAATTCATACCATTGCTTCATATTAAAAAATTAAACTATCTCCATTTTCAGCTTAATACCTGAAGCTATTTATTAAAGTTTGTTCGACATAATATTTGATTTTCTATTAATTTGACAGTTTGTTATAAACTCATTTGTTGGCTGTGGCAAATTCCACAACAGTTCGGTTATGATAAATATCAAAAATTATTTTTTCTACCAACTCTAAATGGAAATTCTTTTTGATACATTATTTTCTGAGTACACAAAATGCCTTTTAAGACTCTGTAACTGGAGGTCTGCGCATATGTTCCTATTATAGTCAGACACTGCTTATTTGTAACTCTCTAATACAGTCTTGGATTGAGTTGGGTAACCTATTTTTTACCTGAACTCAATACCATCTGTAGGTTAAGTTCGGTTGATGCTAATTAGTTCATTACAGATTGGGTTGACCTTAAATGTTTCAGGTTCTGGGCTGTTTTCGGTTGAGTTTTGATTATTTTAGGGTAGGTTCAGATTAACCCTATTTTACAATAGAAAGTCCCAAAGCAGATATTTTCTTTGGGTTTCACGGTCCAGGATTCCTGAGTAATCTTTCCCCATTTCTCCAATTTTTGATTGTCTGTACTTTAGTTTTTGTTCTACTCTTTTTAATCTTTTCTCTTTTCTTTATCATTTTGTGTTTGTATTTATTTTTTCATTGTTACAAATACAGTTTGTTCAAACTGTTTTTTGTTATACTAAAACTTCTTTTCTCTTTAGAGATTTAAAAAAAATATTAAATTAAAAGGACAAAATAATTAAACTGGAAACACATTATAAAATTAACCTGAATAAGAGAGAAAATACAACATAAAGTTTTCTATGACATAATCTGCCATGGCCTTATTGCAGTCTTAGTCAATTTTCTGCAGTCATTTCTTCATATACTATGGACTGCATACCAATCTTCCACTCTAGCTAGTGAAAGATGATGGTTGGCCACAGTGGAAACAGCCCAGTGTCTAAACAGCAGCAGAAAAGGAGTGGTGTCTGTCAATAATGTATCGGTGGTGAGTAATTTGCCTGTAACTTTCTCTGAGGTCAGGTTACTTGGTTGGGTTTAAAAAGTAGGCTCAGGTGAGGGAAAGTAATGGTTAAATCAAGGGTTTTATTTTGAAAAATCCTTGTAAAACTAAGTTTTAAACAGTATAGATGAGGTTTTTAATGCATATTATACATGGTAGATTTGTATAGGTTAGAAATATTTTTTTTTACTATGTTGTTAAGAAAATTGCTTGTAGATTCAATTTAAATTTGGCAGAATTTGATACGTTCACTTTTCACCATTGTGTGGGAAAATGGAAGTAACTATATTTTTCTTTAATTTTTCTGTAAAATTAGTCTGTGGATTGAAGGATATCCTATGAAATCTACATTCAAATATATTTAAAATAATCATATTTAGTTACAATTTCTTACATAGTTTTCATTTTAATTTATAAGAAATGATACTATTTATTACAGTCAATCTTTGGTTCTGTCAAAATGTGGATAATATTGATAACTTCTACATAGTCATTGTCTAATTCTGTGAAAATATAATAATTTTCTATTTTTGAGATATTTGTAAGATATTTTATAAGGTAGAGGCAATCATTTTTTTTTCAAGTACTTGCAGATAAAAGAGCACATATTCTTTTTACATTTATGTTTCACTTTAAGCCATGAGCCTTAGTTGATTTTTCTTAGATGCAGAGAGATTGTAGTACTGGTGACTTATTTGGTTTTCAAACATTTCTTTGGTTATCAGACATTTCTACAACTTATGTCACTGAATAATGCATTAAAATGAACAAAATCAAAGGTAAATTAGCAAAAAATGGAATTAAATATATTCTAATATGGTATTTAAAATTATCTTCATATAAATGATGCATAAATAAATATGCAGTCTATTTTTGAAGTTAAACATATCTACAGTTAAGAACAGATTTATTATTCAACATTGTGCGAAACCTAACTATATATATCACCACTTTCCCCCACTTAAAAAAAACATAAAAAATAAAGATAAGATAATAATACATGCTTACCTTTTTGCATTAATCTGTTCATAAAAATGTCCTCTAATGAAGTATAGCAAAACATACTGTGTTTTTTACCCAGAAAGTGGCCAGGCGCAAGTTAATCACTGCCATATGTTTACAACATGTTACAGATATATGTAAACAAGAATATCAATAACAGTAAAGTGCCTAATCATCATACAAATATTTGTCACAAACTCAAAATGTGTTTTTATTAAAAAAAGTAGTAAATTGTGTATATTTAATTGCATAAAAAGGGACATTAATAATGTACCGTCTCTTTCAATCAGCAAGCATTCTGAGCCTGTGAAGTCTCGGAATAACTCAAAAGAAAAGTTTTTGTGTCAGACTCAGGCCTGAAAGCTAATATTTGTCAGACCCAAATGAAATCTTAGGCTGATAGAATTAAAGGATCTTCTTCCAATGTAGAAGTTAAAAATGTTCCCTGCAGTGCAAGTAAATTTTGCAAAGCAGGCAAAAGTTTTTTCTTTGTTAGGTGTCATAAATAAAGCTTTGATCAGACATCTCCCTTTTTGATTTATAAATCTACTTAAGCTTTGATTGATGAACCAAACACAGTAAGCTCTAATCTGGTGAACATTTAATCAAAGAAAATGATTTTAAACAAACATTTAACTTTAAAAATGATCTTATTTTGCAAACATTGATGTCTCTCTAATTTCATATAGAACTATCTGATTACATGTCACTTAGTGATCTGGAATCTGACCTCTTGCATGTTACTGAACTGGAAATATTGGATAATCTAACGCAACAAAATATTATTGAAGTTAGAATAAAAATCGTACATCAAGGCAAACAAATACCATATAATCAAATAAAAATTCCTACTAAGTATGTAATACTCATTTTAACTTGACCAATTTACTTATAAATTCTGTATATTCATCATGCTCTGTCAGACTGTACATTCACAATTAACGGAATTGTTTTAGATGTTAGTGTTCTGAACACTCTAAAACATCATGTCAAGATAATATCACCTGGATCAATGCAGTGCAGTGTGCATTGAAAATGTACAGTACAATGCCCCAGCATGTTGTGAATTGTAGAAAAGAGCACTCATCCTATTCAAAATCTTGCGAAAAGTGGAAAAAAGAAAAAGCTCATAAAGCTTATTAAACTATAGTAACTCAAACTGCATCCTCTACAGAAAACAATTTTCAATCATTACTAAAAAAAATACAATATGTCTATCTAATCCCCGTCTGACATCTTGATCAATGCAATCTGTTGTTCCTAAATTACAATAATCTTTTTCTCCTAAATATTCGCAAACTGCCCTTTCAATGTCACCACAACAAATTTATCCCAAACTTCCGTTTCATAAAAGAAATTCTAAAAGTACTACTAACACAGTCTTTGAAACAAAACCAAAGACAAAATTTTCCAACAATTTTTTTATAATATGTCATCGGAAAATCCCCTGAAAAAGAAAAAGAATTGAACATCTAAAAGTGCTTCTTATCTGAAGCCAACTAATCAATCAGTTGCATAAAACACTGTGCTTGCCAAAGATAAATGTACCATATTTTGTAAAGCTGCTTCTGATTTATCTGAGAAAAAAAGGAGATACTGTGTCCTAATTAGATAAGTCCTAAGGAGATAATATGTCCCTATTTTTCCTAAAATTGATTTCAAAATTTCTATATTTAAATTTTATTTCTCTCATTATTTATATTTATCTGTTTCTTCAAATACCTGGTACACCAAAAGTTCATTGAAACTTTAAATATTAATTAAAAAGAAACAAAATATGCTAAAAAATTGCAGTTTGCAGAAATGGGGTTAGAGGGAGATTGGATTTGTTTTAATAACAAAAAAAGTTGTGGTTAAAAAATACCGGTAGATAGCATGGACATGTATAATAGGAATATATTCAAGTTAGGCTTATATTAAAAACCCATTTCAGGGAAGCATTTGACAAGCTTCGGTATACCAGCACATGTAACAGGCCCTGTTCTCGTCTTCAGTCATTTTGCCATGCAGAATTTTTAGTGTGCTAGTTGATGATTCCCAGTTCTTGTAACAGAGTTTAACCAACATCGCCCTATCTGGTATTTATAGCATACTGCTGGTATTGAAGTAAGAATCTGTGTGCATTGAGGGATTTCATTCACAGCCTGATTTGCATAAATTAGCTTCATATTATGCATGTAGTGCCGTCTATCATTAATTTTTGAATTAATTTTCTTTTTATTAAAAAAAATCTTATCTCCCTCTAATCCCATTCCTGCAAACCACAATTTTTCATCATCATTTGTTTCTTTTTAATGAATTTTTGTAAGTTTTAATGAGCTTTGGGCGCACACCGTTATATTTTTACAACAAACAACAAAAGAAAAAAAAATTAAACAAAGGAAAATTCAAGCTCTTTTTTCTTATGTTATTTAAGAATTTTTTGTGCATCCAATATTAAAAAATTTTAAGGCAAAACTGACTTTACAACCACTGTGTGGTTCATCTATTCAAATAAATATTAAAATAACTGTTTCATGATTCCGTATCACAAGTAACATATGATTGTGAGACAGAGGTATTTCATTTTAATATTTAAGATATCTTCATATATTGCTTTGCTATAGATGTCTTTAAAATCTTTAATAAGTACTGCTCTGTTGAAAATGTATAGTGTAATTTATATAGAATGTATCTACTAAATGAAAAAAAGCATCAGTATTACAAAATTATCACATCTTAAAATTCAAGTAATAATAGCATAATTCAGGTAGAATATATTTAATTTAAATGTAAAACTGTCATAACATGTAAATTATCAACAGAAAAATCCTTTTTATAAATTGTTCAATTTGTTTGTGCTTGTTTTCAGCTAGATAATATTGTCTTAAGTATTTGATAAAGATTGACATGCATTTGAGTATATATAAAATTCGTAGTTATATAAATAACCATATCTTTTGTTTTTAACAGTAACTTGCTCTAAAAGTCTAAAATATTGTGTATAATCATTATAGGACAAAAAAACTCAATTAAAATTTCGTCATTTAAAAAAAAGAAAGTTGAATTTGGGGCTCAGTTTTTTTTTGTTTGCATTGTGCTATGCTTTAATTGAGTCTTGATTAAAAAGGAAAATCATGTTTGTAGCTCATTTTATTAAGTTAACAGAATATTTAAAATTTTTATAACAACTTAGAATATTACATTTCCTTCTTACCTTTCTAGTAGCTAAATTTAACATTCTGGTGGTTACAAAATCAGACTCTTTATGGCAATTTTGCTATTTTATTTTATACATATTCCTTATGAAGAAAAGATTAGTTATACATACAAAAGTTACAGATATATCAAACGCATCTTTTCCAATAAAAGTCTTTCTGTAGACAGTTTTTTTACTTTAGTTTATTTATTCTTAAAAATAAATTAAACTGGGGTTAAATAACATGCAATGAAAGTTTTCTTGATTGCATTTAAAAAACCTCATAGTAATGCTGAAGAGCACACATATATTCAATTTAGTTTGGATAAACCAAAATTCTGATGATCTATGTGAGACAATATATTAAAAAACTTCTTAACTTTTTCAAAATAATGTGCAATTTTATAAAAAAATACAAAAAGTGTCAATTTGAATGGTGGCATAAATCGTAGAAAAATGGATTTTTCTGAACACAATTTTAGATATTCTATGGTAAATGAAAATCCCTCCACCCTCCTTTTCTAAGTAAGCATAAAACTATTTTGGCAGCTATTTTTGTGCAAATACTACTATTTGTTTCATCGAAGGCTACTAAAGCAGCTATGTTTGATTCCATTTGGCAGTAAACAGCTCTGTTTCCATGGCTGCGGTAAATGAATATAGTTTTGAATGCTAGGTTAGGAAATTATTTAAATTCAGTTTTCTTCATCGATTTTAATTTCTTGTCAAAAGCGATTTTGCTCTGATATATGCTTTTGAGGAAGTGTAAAATATGATAGATTAACAATTTTATTTATTGCAGATACATATATCTATAAAAGTAATTAAAGATAAAAGGACCCTTAGTTTACTCAAAGCTGACAAAAGCATTTACAGAATGAAATATGGAACAAAACATCTCTTTACAAGAGCATTTTCCAGAAGCACCTTCTGAGTCACATCACGGAAAATCGTTTGTTTGTGAGACATGCAGCAAGAAATTTTCTTACAAGAATAGTTTGATAAGGCATATGTTAGTTCATACTGGTGAGAAACCATTTGTATGTGAGACATGCAACAAGAAATTCTCACTAAAGGGTAATTTAAGCAGACATTTGTTAATTCATACTGGTGAGAAACCTTTTGCATGCGATTCATGCAACAAGACATTCTCTCGAAAGAGTGATTTAAACAAACATTTCTTAGTTCATACTGGTGAGAAACCTTTTTCGTGTGAGATATGCAACAAGAAATTCTCTGAAAAGAGTCATTTATGCAAACATTTGTTAGTTCATACAGGTGAGAAACCATTTGTATGTGATATATGCAACAAGAAATTCTCTGAAAAGAGTAATTTAAACAAACATTTGTTAGTTCATACTGGTGAGAAACCATTTGTATGTGAGACATGCAACAGGAATTTTTTTCAACAGAGTAATTTAAACAAACATTTGTTAGTTCATACTGGTGAGAAACCTTTTGCATGTGAGACATGCAACAAGAAATTCTCAGAAAAGGGTATTTTAAGGAAACATATGTTAATTCATACTGGTGAGAAATCATATGTATGTGAGATATGCAACAAGAAATTCTTTCAAAATAGGGATTTAAACAAACATTTGTTAGTTCATACTGGTGAAAAACCTTTTGCATGTGAGATATGCAATAAGAAATTTTCTAACAAGATAAGTTTAAAAACACATCTGTTAATTCATACTGGTGAGAAACCATATGTATGTAAGATGTGCAACAAAAAATTCTCTCGAAAGAGTGGTTTAAGCAAACATTTGTTTGCTCATACAGGTTAGAAACTTTTTGCATGCGAGATCTGCAACAAGAAATTCTCCCGAAAGAGTCATTTCAACGGACATTTGTTAGTTCACACTAGTTGGAAACTTTATTTGAAAACACATCTGTTAATCTATACTAATGCGAAACCTTTTGTGTGTGAGATTTGCAACAAGAAATTTTCTTAGAAGATTAGATTCAAAAGATATCTTTTAGTTCATACTGGTGAGAGACCATTTGTATGTGAGATATGCAACAAAATATTCTCTCCAAACAGTCATTTAATCAAACATTTATTAGTTGATACTGGTGAGAAACCTTTTGCATGTGATGTATGCAACAAGACATTCTCTCAAAGGCTTGATTTAAGCAGATATTTGTTAGTTTATACTGGTTAGAAATATTTTGTGCGAGATATGCAACGAGAAATTTCATTACATGAATAATTTGATAAGTCATCTCTTAATTGATACTTTTTTTGTGTGAGATATGCAACCAGAAAATCTCAAAATGAGTAAATGAAACATTCATCTGTTAATAAACTTTTCATTTGTGAGGTATGCAAAAAGAAATTTTCACTAAAGGGTGAACTTACGTTCTCATAATTTGAGGTTTGCTATTAACTAACTTCAGTACTTCCTTTTTTTTAATAGGCCCTGAACATAAATTAGTCATAAGAGAGTGTGATTTCTTGCTAAACATAAATAGCAAAATGAAACCCTGGTCGATGAACAAAATTATAATTTTATGCTTCTTTTCATTATGATGATATGTCATATGTTTTGTATTATGTTATATTTATGTATATATGAAATAGTCCCAATATATATGTCATAGGCTTATTGAGAAATCCAGCTCTTTGCAATGAGCCGAGCTAATTTGAGCGTCACCTCTCTTTTTCCAATCACACAGATATTTTCCTTGTCTATTGCAAAGAGCCTTGAGAGTGTAATACTACGTTCAGATCGGATAGTTAAGATATCTTCGACCGCCAAACTCACTGAGGGAGTTCCAGAAACTCCCTTAGTGAGTTCAAATATTCTATTGCTAGATAAAGGCAGTACCACTCACTCTCACTGGCTCTGGAAGATCGATGGCTCTGGATAATTGGCTCTGGAAGGCTCTGTTGAGGTTGCCTTTAACCTATGCGCATGCACACATTCTATGTTTGATCAGATTTCGGACATGGTGGTGTTCAGTGACTTATCTTAGATGAGTTTTGCAATGTAGACAGGTATTCAACTGCGGGAGGGTACCATCTCAAAAATGGCGGTCTAAGATATCTTAAATGTCAGATTTGAACAAGGTATTAGGCTAATTGGTATATGGCCATTTATTTCTCAATCTGCTTGATATTTTTAAGGCTTTCTGTAAAGAGCTAAGGTAGCATTAGGCTAATATGAAAATGACCACTTGATTCTCAATTAACCAGATTTTTTTGTATTTATTGCAGTGAGTTGATGGACCTCCAGGCTAATTAGAAAGTGATCAGCTCTTTGTCCAAATATCATTTTGTATCTGACTTGAGCCTTAAAATACCATTTTACATCCTACCTGAGTCAGACAAAAAAAAGTTCCATCGAACCGTAGTCTGATCTGAACATTATAAAATATTTTCTGTTGACACGCAATGGACCGAACCTGAAATTCCATTTGAAGAAAACCTGACCATGACAAAAGAATTCTATAGAACCACAACCCAATCCAAATGTAACAAAAAAAAATTCTGCTGGCATGCAATTTGACCTGAACCTGAAAATTCTTTTTGAAGTCAAACTGAAACCCGACCCACACCAGACAAAACAATTATATCAAGCCATAAACTGATCCAAAACAAAAAAATTATTTCTGTTAACGTTCAGCTTACCTCAAACCTGGTAATTTCATTTGACCTCAACTCAAAACCCATCAGGAATCGTACAAAAAAATTCCATTGAACCAGAAACTGATCTGAATGTGACAAAATTATTTCTGTCAACATGCAACCAGACTTGAAACAGAAAATTCCATATGACATCAACCTGAAACCAATCTGAACTCACAAGAAAAGCTGTTGAGCTGCAACCTGATCTGAACCCAAAAAACAATTTTTGTCGGCATGTACCCCACCTGAACATGACACATTTCAATCTGAACCCAAAATCGTTCAACTAAACACTAAATGAAAGGAAATTAATTCATCTTTTAATAGATGTCCATGTCTGCATAGTATTTGAGGAATCGCATAATGGTGGTTACTCTTGAAGTGTACTTTTGAAGGCATGAACCGCATGTCTTCTGATAACAAGTTTTCATTTGATGTTTTCCAGAGTATATGCTTATATCTGTCTTTCAGTTTAGTATAAACTTTCATCCAGTAAAGCTTATTTTCATCGAAGTCTTGCATCATCATTATACCTTTTTCTGCATATTTCATCAAGAAATTATATATGTTTAAAAGCTCCCTCTTTAGTTATCAAACAGTATAACAAGTTCATTGAAAGAGTCGTTTTGCTTTGGACCATTAGAATACAATACTTGCTTTATAATAGAATGCAATTTTAGTTTTTCTCCAGTATTTGTTGTGAAGCCTATGTATATTATAATGAAGTATATATATCTTTATCATAATGTCTGTCTGTTTATATCAGTAAATTTTGTTAAAATTATCTTTTTCAGTTATCATTTAAATGTATGTTTGTTTTTAATGTTTCAATAAATATGTTTGTTTTTAAATTTTTGTCGATCTTTCTATCACCATATTGTATTATAGATTTTATTTAGTAGTTAATCAATACAGACCTTTACTTCTTATAGAATTTGTTTTTCATTGATTAAGATATGTCCAGCCATATTATGTTTTCTACTGCATTTCTTATCTCTGCTAACTTAAAATATTTCTTGAAAGCCTAAACCTAAATTTAATTCCATCAAAATATAGTATAGTTTGTGAGAAGCAAACAGCTCTTTATTGGGTTGGGTTGTCCTTAATTTCTTTTTTATTAGTCAGGTGACTGTTTTTTTTTCTGTGCATCAGGTTTGCTCTAAAATAGAATATTTCATGCTGGTCAAATTTCAGATTTTGCAAGTCAGGTTCTTGTTATTTTCTCAAAAAATTAATTAAAATAAGCAGAACTATGTTTCAAATAAATTGAGTTTATTGTCTTGAGATTTTAAAACGTTTGCTGTAATTAATGTTTTACCTTTTTTCGTACATATTAGTATATACGTTATTAATTATTGAAAATTATATTTTATAATTTTAAATGAATATTAATTGGTTCTCCTGAAATCTATTGCTACTAATTTTGTAAAAAATTTAAAAAAGTTTCATTTACTTAATATTTAAACAAACTACAAGTTGGGTTTGGGTCAGGTTGCATATCAAGGATGAATATTTTGTTGGGTTTCACTCGGTGCTGTTAAACGTCAAATGAATTTTTTAGTTTCAGGTTGGATACACCCCACCCACACAGGATTCTAGAATTGAATCAGCTCACTCTCTGGCGGTGTCCACTATTCAGGGATAAAAGCGTACAAAGGGATAAGTGTTAGGAACTGAAAAGTGTATGCTAAAAAGTGCCCACTGTTGGGGAATGTCCGTTATGAGGGTATTATCTGACTCCCTAAACTAAAACTGACCCGAATGTGAAAAAAATAAAAGTCAACCTGATCCAAAACAAGAACATGTAGCACCAAGAGCACTTGACATCAGCTGCGGGTCATGTTGGTTTCAATAAAATCGGTTCAGCTGATGCAATGGAGAAATCAAATCCAGGCTTATGCAGTACTCCTAAGGTATAATGATTATGCATAGTTTTAGTATCAAAAATAGGAGTAGGAGCTTCAAATTCTTATAAAATATGGGTAAAAAAACTTCCTTATTGAAAGATGTCATTTACGCAGCTGAGAGTTTAAGGTTAGTAAATACTTAATTTTAAGGGTATATTTTCTGCAACTGCTGTGTGCAGAAACAACAATAAGATATGCAGATATCGTAGTTTGTTAATATTTAGCAGCATTGCATAGAAAAGATGGGTTACTAATGGGAATAATTATAAAAACATGTAAGAATATTTTTGTATTAATGAAATCTGCATATGAGAAGATATTTAATATTTTCTCAGCTTTTTGTAGAGAAGATAGGTTGCCAAATAAAAATAATTAAAAAGCATATATAACTCATCTGCAAATTTTATCAGCACAAAAAATTTTTATATATGTTTTTTAATTATTCTCATTAGCAACCCCTCTTTTCTGATGATGGTATTGAAGCTGATAATTAGCTTTTTTTTTAAATATATTAAATTTGTATTTATTATTATCTCATGCTGCTGAGAGAACATTAAAATACTGCTTCATCTGCAGATTTCATAATTGCTGAAATTTACATATATGCTTTACAATATTTTTCATTCAGTGACCCATCTCCTTTACGTAATGCTGGAAAAACATTTAAAATGTTTTTATCTGCGGATACCATTGAAATAGCATTTTTCTTATACAGATATTTATTTATTTTCACTCAGCATTTTTTTTCTTTGTAATACTGGAAAATCAGTAAAAATCTGCCTTATCTGCAGATTTTATTAATACTTCTGCTGGGAGAGTTTCTGAAAAATATACCATTAAAATAAAAATAAAATATTCATCGTGTAAATGAAATTTGCCAATATGATAGTTTTCTTATTCCATTTTTTAAGCATTTTAAAAGTTCCTGCTCCTATTTATTTATATCAAGACTAAGCATAATCATTCACTACCTTGGATGTATAATATAAGTCTGGATTAGACTCCTGTATCTTGTTAGATATTTGTTTCAGGTCGTATTTACTTCTACTTTTTTCCACTATTTTGTAGTATTGACTTTCATAGTTTAGAATTTGTGTTGGTTTCAGGTTAGTTTTTGACTCTTGCAGGAGTGGGTTGAGTTGATCCGAATTTTTAAAAGAAAGCGCAAGTATGTTTTCAGGTGAAAAATATATATAGAATAAAACATGCATAATGGACACTCCACAATAGTGAACATATCTTTTAGCATACACTTTTTAAATTCCTAACTCTTACATATTTGTAAGTTTTTATCTCTAAATAATAGAAACCTTCGAATAGCAAACTGATTCAAAAGTAGAATCCGGTGCAGGTTGTGTTGTATCTGAACCAAAATTGAAAAATGCATTTCGAAGTCAATTCACAACCTAGTGTGAACCTGACAAATTAATTTTCATCAACCTGCAACCCTTCCCAAACACAACACGCTTACACTTGAACCCAAAATAAAATTAAACTAATAGTTTGTTTAAATAGTATTAAAGAAATCCTTTTTTATAGGGTACGGGCATGTGATGTCATGCTTCATCTGCTATGTTATTTGTGTGGCAGAAACTATCCCTATCCTAGTGTAATTTTCTCTAATGAAAGTGTATTAGTGGGCTTTTATTTCTCTGTGCTTTTTCGAATATATTTTAAATTATAGTTTTAAAGTTTTTAAACAGTGTTCTATGGTGGAACAAGCCCAAGGGGGGGGGGAGCAGAAAATTGGGAGGAGATATTTTAGATGATTTATTATTTGTTTATTGTTGTTACACAGTAACGAATACGGCGCTTTTTTTAAATAGGTGGTTTTAATATTTTTAATTTTGTATGCGGGAGGAGGGAAGGCGGGGGGGAATGGAAATTTCAGGAGAAAGGGAATAATGTATAAAACTGAATATTTATTTATAGTCACTACAGAGCAGTGAATAGGACAGAAGATATTTTATATAAAAATAAAAATAACTTAAAGATTTAATTTTTTTTGTATGCCGGGGAGGGGGGGGGGGGAGCAAAGAGGGAGAAGCGTAAATTTGGAGAGTTATGGAGTAATTTAGGGGATTATTTATTTATTTTTATTAATGAGTAACAAATGTAGCTATTTTTTGAAATATTTGAAAATATGTGTGCTGAAGGGAGGGGAACAAGGTAGTGGAAATTTCAAGAATAAGGAATAATTTATATGATTCTTTTTTGTCACTAGAGAACAACAAATAGAACAGATTTTTTTTAATATAAAAAAAAAGTTTAAATATTTAAAAATATTTTACGCTCCTTTGTATGCCGGGGGAGGGGGGGATTTTTTTAAATAAAGAGTTTTAAAGATTTGAAACTCTGGATACTGGAGGGGGGAGGGGAAAGCAGAAATTTCTGGGTAGGGGATAATTTATATCATATATTCTTTATTGTCACTGGAGAGCAACAAATAGGACAAAATATTTTTATATACAACCAAAGATTTTAAAATAATTTAAACTTTGTATGCTGGGGGGAGGAAGGCAAGGAGGAAGCGTAAATTTGGGAGGTTGGAGATGAGGTTAATTTAGATTATTATTTATTTATTGTTATTAGTAAGAATAAAAAAGGGCAGAATTTTTAAATAAAGAATTTTGAAGACGTGAAACTCTCTAAGATGGGGAGGGGGCGTGAAAGGGGGAAGTATAAATTTTGGCTAGGGGGGGGGGCAGGGGTAATGTACATGATTGATTATTGATTTATTATCACTAGAAAGCAACAAATAAGGCCGATTTTTTATGCTATGGAAATAAAAAAAATTAAAGATTTTAAATTCTTTTACAGACTGGGGAGGCAAAGAGGGGGAGGGAAGCATCAGATAAAGATGTAACATAGTCAGACAAGACTGTACTTTACTGAAAAGTCTTGTGGACGGATAAAAAATACATTATATTGAGAAAATGGCTATGGATTTCAATGCTAACAAATGGAGTTTCTGCCACCCAAGCAGTGAAAATGACATTTTATTTGTAACCGTGCCCGTGCTCTATAACATTTACTAAATTAATAGCATTAGATTTGGAAAAGCTTCAAGGGATCCACTTGAACATTTGATTAAAATTGAAAAATATATTTTTTATTTAATAACTATCTGCTAATATATAAGAATAATATTAAAAGGTTAATGATAACAAATGTTTTAAAAACTTAATCATCTGAAACAGTTCTGCTTATTTTGATTAATTTGATTGTGAAAATTCCAACAACCCGACTTTTAAAAACCCGAAGTCTGAACCCGTAAATCTGACCTTCAAGCAATATCTTAAGAGTGAACCCTACTGACAGAAAAAATATTAGTGTCACTCTGACGAGAAAAAAGAAAATTAGAGACAAACCAAACCAATGTAGAGGTTTCCACTATTCAGAGTTTTTATTATATTTAAATATTAAAGAATATAGATACGTCCGTTTTTCAATACGACTGATAAAATTAGTATTAGTGATATAATTGTGGAGTATTCAGTGTTTTCATTACTGCATTAAAAGGTGAATTAATTTTCTTTTATTTAGTGTTCAGGCTGAAACATTTCGGGTTCAGGTTGAAATATGTGTGGTTCAGAATTTTTTTTCGTTTCAGGTCAAGTTTTGGGTTGACTTCAATTGGAATTTTCAAGTTCAGGTTGGGTTGCGGGTCAATGGAAATTATTTTGTCTTGCTCAGACTGGGTTACGATTTGATGGTATTTTTGTTATCAGGTTGATTTCAAATGTAATTATCAGGTTTGAATCCGGTTGTGTTTCAACGGGAATTATTTTGTCATGTTAGCAGTGGGTTGCAGTTCGATGGCACATTTCTTTGTCATGATCAGGTTGTCTTCAAATGGAGTTCAAATGGTCTGATACAACATGATATTTGGACAAACAATTGGTCATCTGGAAATGGTACAAAATTAAGTGACCAGCTCTACTGGATAGGGCTTGTGAGTGCTTAAGCCATTTGGTGGGCCTCCCATCCAGTTGACTCTTGGACAAACAATTGATATTTTTTTATTAGCCTAATGCTATCTAGGCTCTTTGCAATAAGCCTGAAAAATATTGGCTGATAAAGAAATACTAACTAGCCTAACATATTCTAAGCTTTTTGCAATAATCCTGAAAAAAATATTAGGCTGATTGCAAAAAGGGAGATGATTCTCTAATTAGCCCAGCTTTTTGCAAAGAGCCTAATTTCTCAATTAGCCTACAACATACATATTAAATATGTAAATATTCGAGAAAATACTTATGTGTTTGATACATTAATTTGTTATTTCATACAGTAATATGTTGGATGAGGTTTTAAAATGTAAGTAAAAGTTGCTTGAAAGTGTTTTAAAAATTTTCTTTTCTCATCAAGCTAATTTTATTATGATGTCACTACTAATATTCTATTGAGTGGTTAAATTTAGCATTCCTTATATTCAAATTGTGGTAACATTTTTATTCGAGCAATTATGCTAATGTTTAAATATTTAAAAAAATATATGTAATGCAATAGTTACTCTGGCTATTTGTAATGAATTAGTGATAAGATATATGTATTTTTCTTAACCTTCCATGCATTTACCATGAATGAGAGTTTAAGAAGGAAAGATAAATTTTAAACAACTTGTTCAATTTTTATTTTTTAAGGTAGTAATCTTGTACTTGTTCCCAATATAGATTAGAAAGAAGAATTCCCTGGAAAAATACCCTCTATTTCATACATTTGCTGTAAATGTAGCTTTGTATTATAAATCATATTTAATAACGAAAGTTTCTTTGACATCATAAATATAACATTTTTATTTATGTACTCATTGTTAATCACAACCACCTTGAATTTTTTTAATTCTTATGTAAGCACTTTTTGTAAATTGTAGTGTCCATTATTAAAATTATAAGTAATTTGTTTGAATACCTTTCTTTTCTGTATTTAAAGTTATTAAAACTGTATTGATCTATTAAAAAAGCAATTTTTTATTATCATCCATATACACTTATTTTCCATATTTTAGTTTATATATTTGATATTGTAATCAATAATATGCGTTATAGACAATCTTTCTGCAGGGGTTAGGCTGGTCGTGGCTTTAACTGTGAGATAAATTCTAGTCCTTCTTTGTTTAATTGATACCAAACGATGAACGGTATTTCAAAATTATGAGGCAATTTTTTTATCCTTGTATTAAACAATAATTAATTTTAAATTTTCCTTTGCATACATATTAACAGATATTTATATTGCTTTATTTACTATTGATGGAAGACTGAACCATTTTTCATAGTGTATATCGTATCATTTTAGAAAGAAGTGTAATTAAGTGCTGATCTGCTCGCTTATTCTAAAATGAAATATATTGTTCATGAGATTTGTTAAAATGAAATTTTCGTGTTTCTTTAAAAATACGTATATTGGTGTGCAAGTCCTCCAGTCATAGAGAAATTCTTCAACTTCACAAGGCTTGAACTTCTGTTCTTGAGGCTGAAAAAGTAGATAAAACTAAATTTTCTCCCAGAAAATTAACTGAAAAATGGAAAGTTCTTACTTTACTAAAGTTTTTTAATATATACTCTGAATTTTTTTTCTTTTCTTCCGTGATTTACATCATTCTAAAACAAAAAGCCAATTTAACCGTTTACTCGAAATAGGAATTTATCTATACCACCTATAATTTGCAAAATATTTTTAAAGTATAAATTAGTTACTATTTATTTTTCTTGAACTTATAAGTATCATTGTACTGTAACTGTATGCATGTGTGTTTAATGTGCATATTTATGACAAGTTCATGGTAAATTAGTAAGTTCATCCAGAAAATAAGTCTTCCACATTGCAAAAAGATTTCGCTGCAAAAGACACAAGGTGGTTAAATTGTGGTTTTTGCTATCGTAAGCGGTAGTTGTAAATTCTCGATCGCTTAAATTAACGTCGTTGTTGTGCGCGAAGGTATCAACTCTCATTACTATTTCTGCCGACTGCGAGGTGAGGTCCGAGATAAAGTTTCTGAACGCACAAAAGGTAGTGCCGATCCAAATTCATCTTAAGTTGTGTTTAGTGTATGGACCATATGTGATGAACAAGCAGATGGATCGTCGTTGGTGTCAGGAATTCTCCGAAGGTAGGCAAAATGTCCAAGACGAACAGCACTGTGGCCACCTATCCTTGTGAAGCAGGTGCAGCACTGCATTCTGAAGAACCGTTGCTTTACGGTTACAGAATTCGGTAGCTATTTTCCGCGAAAATCACGATCTTTGATGTATGAAATCATGACGAAAAGCCTGTTGTTCCGGAAGTTGTGCGCCAGATGAGTGCTGAAGTACCTTACACCCAAACACAAAACCAAATGCATGGGAGCAGCATTGACTTTTCTGCAGCGATACCATGATGAGAGCAATGAGTTCCTTAACAGGATCGTTACGGGTGATGTATGACACCTGGTTCGCTCACTTCACTCTTAAAACCAAGCGACAGTGGATGCATTGGCGTCACAGTGAATCTCTGTACCGGACCAAATTCAAGCAGACTATATCAGCATGGAAACTTATGTGCATTTTGTTCTGGGACTGGAAGGGATTCTGCTAGTTGGATTTCTGAGGGGTGCTATGGTGAACGCTGAACATTACTGTACAACACTAGAGAACTAGCGATATGCCATTCAGAACAAGAGGCATTTGATGCTCAGTGCTGATATTGTGTAGATCCACGACAACACTCGCTTACACATAGCAAATGCCACAAAAAATCTGCTGCAGATGTTTTGCTAGGAGGTGTTTGACCATCCACCCTGTAGTTCCGATCTTGCTCCCAGCGTCTTGCACCTGAAAGAATTCCTGTCTAGTCATCACTTTCCCACAGACGAAAATATGCAGACAACTGTGACAAGCTGTCTCCATTCCAGGTGACACATATCTGTGACAATGGACCACAAAAACTTAGCAAACGCTATTACAAATGTTGCAATTCCGCTGATTCTTATGTTGAGAAATACACTGGCCTCCAAAAGTTAAGGTACAACCGGTTTTTTTCGTCTAATTTGCAAATGAATGAATATAGAAACAACAAATTTGGAGGAAATGTGCGCTAATTGTTATTTATTAAATGCGACATAGAAATTTACTTAAGTTAAACGTATAAATGAAATTACAACAAAAAAGCACTCATGGTGGAAAATGCCATTCTTGGAGAAATCAGTACATCGCAGTATTGCAGTAAAATGTGACAGAAACATTAAAAAACTGGTTCTAATATGGAATATGTTCCCCCCGGACTTGAATGCATTGGCGGCATTGATTTTCCATGCTCTCAATTAAATTATTGGACACCGAAATAGGTAACGCTGACCAGACTTGGAGTAAGCCTTGTTCCAGCTCATTTAATGACCTTGGAGTAGGACTTAAAGCCGCAACCTGTCTTCCAAGATAGTCCCAAAGATGTTCTATCGGATTCAAGTCTGGAGAGTGAGTTGGCCATTCTATTCTCTCCAAACCGTGATCCTCAAGATAATCCTCAACAACCACAGCTAGGTGTGGTCTCGCATTATCATCCATTAGAATGAAACCATTGCCAATAGCACGGCATATGGGCGCACATATGAATCAAGGATCTCATCCCGATATCTCGCACCAGCCACAGTTCCTCCATGGAACAAATGCAGGTCAGTGTGGCCTCCGAGTGAGATACCTGCCCAAACCATCATTCAACCGTTTCTGTACCTGTGTGTTTCGACAGTGTTTGGTTGATGGTATCGAATGCATTGTTCTCTCCAGATCAGAAGTCCTGAATCGTTCTCCAGTGTGAATCTGGACTCGTCTGTGAAGAGTACAGAAGCCCACTCTTGTCTGGTTCAGGAAACATGCTCTCTTGCCCAACATAAGCAGGCCCTTCTCTGCCGTATGTAGAGGGGGACACACACAACTGGTCGCCTTCCATAGAGACCTGCATTGTGAAGACGTTTTCGCACCGTAGTAGTGGAGATTATTCTCCCTGATGCTGCAAAGTGGTCTGCAATGAGTTGCGGCACAGTGGTGCGTCTTCTCCTTCAGGCCGAAAGAGCTAAAAACCGGTCTGTGGAACATGTCTTCTGGACACAGAATTTTCGGATTCATACTGATCCGAGAGTCGTTGGACTACACTGCGAGAGACATTGAGCCGTCTAGTAGTATCGGCCTGTGACAACCCCATTTCCATCCATCTTACCGCCCGCCACCTTAATGAATTGGGGAAACGAATTCTTCTAGACATTTCTAGACTCTACTGGCTGTTGTGAACAAAACTGACAACAATAGTTCGAATACAACAAAACTTATACGCGAAATTACAAAAGCTTCGTACTTGCATATTTTTCTCTCATTCACAAATACCAATTCTTTTCTATAAAATAAAAGTGGTAGCTGTAATTTTTACGTAAGTTTTTTTAAAGCTTATTATTGTCATTCATATAAACTATGAAGTTTAATCTGACTGCCATTTTTTGTCTGGTGAGCTTCGAAAAACATGTTGTACCTTAACTTTTGGAGGCCGGTATAGTTGAAGCATTGCTGTATTTTTTGCAATAAATCTTTCCATGTAATTATGTTTGTTTCTATTTCCGGGTTGTGGGAAACTTACTTTCTAGATGACCTATAAATTTCTAAATACTAGCAATTTTAAAAGCAGAAACGTTAATAATCATTTTAGTTTTATTGTTTAATTAACTTATTATCATTGTGTATATTTTATATATTTTCAGTCAAAACAAATGAAAATAATTTTTTTCAAATGTTACTGACTGTGCTGTTCTGTAAATAAAGAACTTTTGTTCTGGCACTGACTTTTTTAACTCAAAGCAAAATAAATATTTTCCAAGCTTATGTTTGAAGCTTAATTTTTATATATAAAACCAATAATTATTTGGAATAATATTTAATTAGAACAACCATTCAAAAATAAAATAAAATCTAGATAAGTTATTTACAGCTTCATTAGAAAAAATACTTTCTGGTTTTGGTTTAGTTCCATTTAAACTGCAACACCTGTTAGGGAATGAAAAAGCAGATAAACTTATATTTATGTTCAGAATTTTCAATAAGAACAAAGTCTTTTCAATTACAAATTTTAAACATAAAACATCTAAAACATAAAATTTTCTTGATGCTAAAGGATATATATATTTTTTTTTTTTTTTTTTTGTTAGTAAAAAAAGCAGATTGTGCATCTTTTTAATTAGTTGATCTTCAAATTTGTTATATAACAGAAAAAAACAAACACAAAAAAACAAAGAAAAATATATTTAAAATATTGTTTTAATGAGTCGTCATGCAAATAGCAAATAGATTTAATGTCTAAGTTTATATTAAATCTGAAAATATTTAAAATCGTCAATAAGTTTGCTATTTTAAAGTATCAGATATATATCATAAATATCGGATATTTATAATATTTTCAATAATATAATGATATTTACGAACTCTGGTTTTAATCAAACCACAAGACTAGTAAAAACTTCCAATTTCCTGGATGACACCCATTACCCCAGAAATATGTAAATCTTGACTTGGATCGGCTACTTGTTCCCAATTGTGGGATTCAAATAATTTATCAATTGGTTGTCTGCTCTTGTGACTTTTTTAAGTATAAACAAGAAAGAGATATAGTGCATCACACATATATCATGGAACACTTTCAAACATTAGAAAAACTATGTTACAAAATTGCTAACTTTCTGATTGTCAAATATTCGTAATTGTATTTTTGCTTTGGCAAGAAATATTTGCAACTTCTTGAATGCAAATTTGGAAAGTTCTAGATAATTTGTGTTCTGTAGATTATAGAAGCTTGATTTCTCGGTTTTTGAATTTCTGAAGGAAATGTTGGTCAGTAAAGTTACTAATTTGTGCATTCAGTCTGTCATTGTCGCCAAGACAGTATTTCAAAATTGTAATTGTAAAAATACAGTAGGCTATTCAAACTTTATGGAAATGATTTTCACAGATAATTTCTGCACATAAAGACCATAATCTTTGCGAGAATTCGTTTCATAGTCTTAGCTATAAGTTCTGGCTCAAAATTTCCATCATAATAGCGGTTTTCTTAGCAAAGTCATGTAAGATTTCTCCCATGCCTCTTGGGAAACTTTAAAATGGGAAAAAATAAAATAGGTTTGGGAATGTAAAGAAATGTTTTCAAAATTATTGCATTGAAATTGAATTTTGAAAGTGATTGTTGCTGGATTCTGTTCTGAAGGTAAATTGAAGCTAAAATAAATTAATTTATTATCAGTTAAATATTTTAGAACCTTTTTTGAAGAAGAAATTCAATCTTTATCTGAAGAAGACATCAATAAATTCTAGCTTCATATGGACAATGCCTTCAGTCACTCGTCCAAATCAAAACGTCCTCGTCCAAAGAAATATATTCAGACAAGAAAGAATCATAAATGAAAATAAACTGTGTTCTATTTTAAGAAATACATGTAAAATTCTCTGATGTCCCTCCCCATTGCCTTTCCTTCATTTGTGTTAAAGCGGGCATTATAAAGACAGCATTCACGAACATTAAAACGACTTTGAAAAGTTTCTGTGAGATGTGTAGAAGGCAATTGACATGACTGCATTAATAGAATTGTGTTAGCATAGAAATTTCGAGCTAGAGCTATAGCGAAGAGTCAAGACTGTTCAATAGGTTCAAATTGTTGCAAAGAATATGGCATTTATATGTAAAAATTAACTTTGAATCTTGTTTCCACAAAGTTTTAATGACCTTTTTTAAATTTTTCTCAAAAATAAGCTAATTAACTATTGCTTAGTAATATAAATTGCCATAATTTGGACAAAAACGTTGAATCTGATCATTTGTTCTGAGCATATGTCACTACTCTCCTATAAAGCTACTCAAGAGCCACACCATTGCATTTATGTAACAGGAATTTTGAACAAAACACAAAACTAAAACATGTGAGATCATATATTACAACATAATGCTTAGAATATGTTGTCGCTGAAGTGAACATTAGAAGAGAGTAATGAATAAAAGTTTGTGAGTTACGGCATTAAAATGACATTTTAACGACTGGTTCACTGAACTCAACCAAACATTATTTAACGGTTCTACGAAACTGTTCCAAACTGCTGAATCCCACCATTGCATGTCAGCAGCAGCTTTTAAAAGACTACCAAAAAATCTTTTTCTTAGTTAGATAATCTTCTTGCCAGTGGCAAATAGATTCATTTATTTTCCAACCCTGATCGTGGCAATAATTTTACATGCCATGTATATTCAAATTTAGCAGATTTTAATTTTCTCCGGCATCCTGAACATTTTACAGAAAAATGGACAAAATGATAACATTTAAACATAATTATCTTACGCATACTAAGCAGTGCCTTCAGCAAAATTTAAATAGCATTAATATAAATCCATTAATACCAGTCACATTTTTTATGATGATTCGCAGCAGAGTTAGTAGCAATGTATCCTTTTTTTCAATAATAGTTTCTTCATCAGTATCATAATTGTAAGTATATTTCCAGGAGATGCAATAATGAAATTTAGCAACTTATTTTATATAGTGGGCTTGCATAACTCAGTCTTAAAGGTGGCTTTTTAAATTATTTGAACACAAAGATACAACGCGTGACCTCTGTATGTGGAGATTTGAAATATTTACACCAGTGCAGGGCTGCCACTTGTGACTATTTTTCAATTTTATCTCACTGCACTTTCTCAAAACAAAATTTTTTCTCATACACTTTGACAACATGTGCAAGAGAAGTATACTACAAAACTGAATTTTTTTTAAATTTCGCGAATAGAATATAAATATAGTCGTCAGTTGCAGCCCTGCTAGTGCATAATCTATGGCATATGGGAATGGAATAAAACTAAAGCCAGGAAGGACAAAAGGGGGCCAATAGATCAAAGATACAAGCCAAACACATAATATACATTGTTTGTTGTCCCTGTTAAGTGGAATTGGTTAATATCATTCATTTCCATTAATAATGTAAAAGAAGAAGTAGTTCCTTTTTGGCCAGATACAAATTGGTCTTTTTGGAGAGCTTACAAAATATGGAATAATATAACTTAATGCATGCTCAGTTTAATACTTGGATAGCTTGTATTGAATTTTGTCTTATTTTAAATTTTAATAGCAAGTTCCTTTGATCTTTCTTTTTGCATGCCTTTGAAGTTACAACTTTGGGGTTTGCTATGCTTTCCTATCGAGTACTATAGGAGATCAGAGTAATATAAAGCGGTAGATAAAGCGGAGATCAGAGTAAGAAAAGAGATAGCAAGGCAACACTAGATACCGGGCTTGCTCATTCACTCTCAAAACGTCACAAATGGTGGCTGACCGCGACCAGCGATTGGTCCAAAGCAACGCGCCCATCGTTTTGTGCCAATCGCTGTGTGTCTTTCCTCCTAGTCAGCCACCTTTTGTGACGTCATCATAATGAATGAGCAAGCTCGGTATGTAGTGTAGCCCTGGAGATAGGCTAATTGAAAAATCATCTTCCTTCCTCTAATCAGCCTGATGTTTTTCAGGCTTATTGCAAAGAGCCTAGAGAGCGTTAGTTTAATTAAAACATGACCACTTGTTACACAGTCAACTAGATTTTGACAAGCTGTTTGTCGAAATGTCGTGTTGTCGAACAAAAAATCGATCTAAGCAGGGCATGTTCAGAATAACAAAAGGTGTTGAGCATTTTAAAGTAAACTTTACCAACCCATTACAGATTAAAACTGGAGAGTTAGATTACATATATGGGAATATGAGTCTTTATTTCATATTTTATTAATAAAATACAGGATGCCCTAAAATTATATGAAGTCAGGATTTTCGGTTCTACAATTCCTTGTTTTAGTTCCAAATATCACAGGCCAAAACTCGTATTTTCCCCCATAGTAATAACGTTGCGATTGTTCTTTTAAATTTGTCCGGTTTCAATTTTCAGATTTTTTTTTCCTTTCTTCCTGGCTTCCGCTAGTTTCTCCATATATAAAGTACGTAGTAAAGATTTTCACGCGAAACGTATAAGTATCAGTGCTCATCTGGAATCTATAATACCCCAGCTTAATAGTCTATAGAATTTATACATATTACTTAGTATGCAAAAATTTAGTTAAACTTTAAAAAGTGTATCACAACTGAAAACGCACTTTCAGCAATCGTCCCTAATAGAATAATACTTCGGATACAGTATTGCATCCGAAACGTTTTATGTGTCCCTCTAAATGAACGATAACTGCGATTTATGATTTAATGGAACATCATTTTTTACTGTAAGCTAGAGTCTTTCATCGGGTCGGGTTACCCTCTTTTACCTTCACCCGACCCGACCTGCGGAAAAAATTCAAATATGATGCTAAAATTGGGTGATACCATTTGAAAAAATAAATTTTGTACAAATTTTAATACATAGACATTTCCTAAACAATAATCTATGCATAACATTTATAGTAGACGCTACTACCAATCGTTTGGAAATAGTATCATTTTCAAAAGATGAATTTGAGGTAGAATTAGTGTGTGGAAAGGGTGGTGCCGTTTTTGCCATGACTGTACCATATATGCTCTAAGTACAGATGACCAAACAAAACTGAACATCCCATACATTTTAATTTCCAAAATTGTCTCAGAAAAATCTGGCTATAGTCATTCTACTATAAATTTTCTCTTCAATTAATATGTGCAAAAAATGAAGATTAGGGGGAGGGGTCTTCTCCATAGTGAAATTGTACCAAACTCTGAAATTTGCCATGTGAATACATAATTGTTTTGCTTTTTTGATATATTTAATCTTAGAATATCAAACGGAAAGTCATTCGGACCTCAAGAATTATTAGGTGAAATGTCCAACTTACACAAGTGCATATGAAATTTGCGGCTGTACATGCACAGTTCTTAAACATTTTGAAAGTTCCTTTAAAGGTTTAAAATAAGTTCTATTTGAATTTTCAGGTTCTTAAATAATAACAATAATGAAGAACAGCTATTCAAGAATATTTCTAACGGAGAAAAATTACAAAAGACTTTACCGTTCTCGTCTAAGCAGAATGAACGTTATGGCAAAGCAATAACATTACTCATTCTCATGTTTGAAAATTATGAAAAAAAAAGAACAAAAAATCATATATCATGGCATAGATTATGAAACCCACTCCTACACTGTCAGAAAATTGATGATAATGGCTTTAATTTTTAATTGATGAATTTTGTCCAAGTTTGATACTCTAAAAATTACAAAAAGAAATAAAAAAATCCGAAAACTACCTTATTGGCTGATTTTATTTACGCACCAAAGTGGCTAAGATTAATAATGATGACCAATACATATATTCTCACAATATTTATATTAAATTAAAAAATGATCCAATACTTCAGAATATTGATAGTTGTATTTAACATAATTTCCATAACTACAAGAACATAAAATATATTATAAAATGCAAGAAAAAAAGATGACAATTAACTGCCTTATTCGCAAAAATGTTTACAGGCCAGAGAGGTTAAGATTAATAATAATTTTAATTGTTATTTTAATAAAAATGTTTGCCAGTTGATGAGACTTAAATCTGTAGGTGAGATTGGTTTTTAATATTTCCAATTACATGAATGTATGAGGAATTTTCTTTTTTTTAAATATCAGGGAGATTGTTTCCCTTGCACCTTCCATTCTTTAGACAAGCCAATTTATGGTTATCTTTTGTAATTTTAAAAGAAATTTTTATAATTTTTTTTATGACCAGGGTGCTTTTATCATAAATCTTCCTCCATTTTCCAGTTGATCGAAAACAATATCCATTCTATCTCTAATTAAAATAAGAAATTACTTGCTGCAATTCATTAAACTTTCATGTTCTCAATTAGAAACTTCATAAAAATCACATATATAAAAAAATCCCTCTCCACTTTAATGATTGATATTTTTTTAATAAAGCAGTAAAAGGAGAAATATATACATATAACATATTTTAAATTATTAAACTGATTTTAAATTTATACCAAATTATCCCTAATTATTTACCTTAAATCCAGTCCTATTTTTCTTTCTTCAGTTTCCTTTTTGAAAAATCTAATTGATTTCTATGCATCATTTTTTATTTTCATTTTGGCATTGTAACAATAATATTTTCTTTTTCAATGTTTTCGAATTCGAACATTCTATTACTCTCTTTGGATTAAATATTCTTTTCGAGAAGGGTTCTAGAACTTCCATTCCTGACAGAAACTTGCCATTTTACACCATTTGTGCTTCAGTGATACTTTTTTGTATCCATACACCTGATATTTTAAATAAAGTTATGCCAGTTCGAAACTTAACTTTTTTCGTTTGTTCGAGAGTTGTAATGTAGACATCAGTGAAGACTTGTGACCTACTAAATTTTCTCAGCATTCTTAATTTAATAGTATGATGTCGTGTCTCATACTTGGATTGGATTGGATTCATGGATCATTAAAGGAAGTGAGAGTCCTTTGTAGTAATGGAAAGCACTGGTAGAATAAGAATGATTTCTGCTAAATGATGAATGATATATCGTGTTTGTGGGAAATATTCATGGATGGATTATGAGATTTTTTTCTGCGTTTTGCCCACCTCTGGGGCTGCTAAGTGTGTTCTTTCTAGCGATCTAATGTGTAAACACCTACTGGCTGATACAACTTTAAAACCACCTCATTTTTAGTGAAAGCTAGTACATTTTGTAGCAAAATCAAAAATCCGACAATAAAAAGTGCGACAGGCTAAGTACATCTGTGTAAAAAACTATGTCATCTAATAATATGTACAATCGAAAGTCCAACAAGATTGTGTAATACTTGTAAAGAAGTAATACCGACCAAGAAAATTGACCAGTGCTCTTTTTGATGTGTGTTTCAACAAAATTTGACAAAATGAGAGTAAACTTTTTCTCATACAATTGTTTCTTCGAATAAAATTTTTCTATGTAAAGTGGGCAAGCATGTTAAAAAATTGTTGAATTTTAAAGTTATAATTTTATTGAATATTATTGATTATGTTTTTTTTTAAATGTGAGAATTTTCTTTTTATCACTGAGTAATTTTAAAGTAGTAAACAGATCTGAAAAATGTTATTCGGTCAAAAAATTATTTATTATGGTTGCCTTACGTTATTATTGTTTTTATTTAAGAAACTAAACATTGAACATTATGTATTAATGAGAAATATGTAAAATTTTCTGTGAAAACATGCTTTAGTAATTGAGCAAGAGACATTTTTCATGTGATTATTGAAGATATTTTAGCAGAAGTGTCGAAATTAATTATTTTTTATTGAAAATATTATGGTATTATAATAAATAAAGATTAAAAAGTTATTAAACCTTTTTTAAATAATTGAAATGTTTAAAAAATTATCTTCAAAAGTAACTACGATTTTTATTTCAATCTGATATATTTTTTGAGTAGATTTTCTGGTTGAAGCCAAATGATTTTTAAAAAAACTTACTTAATATCGTTATATTCACTTGAAAAAAATAATGAAATTAGGAAATGTTTTGGCCAAAATTTATTGGTAAAATTATTTAGTTAAAATTCATTAAGCTAAATAAAAATTTTATTCATAATATATAATTGCCCTCAAATGATACTTATTAATTACTGTTATAAATGTTACTTATCATAATTCCTTATATCTGAAAAAAAATCACAATCGCTTTTTAAAAAACATTTTCCCTACAATGAACTGATGCTGTGAAGAACTGATACTTTGACAAATTGATGTTAGGATGTATTGTGCGCGACAAATTGATGTTATATCCTATAGAGATGAGATGGGCTTAGCCCAAGCCCGAGCCTGGGCCCGAAACGGGCTCACGCTCAATTTTTATACCAGCCTTCGGGCCCGGGCAGGCTCGGGCTCATTCTTTCTGAAACTGACAATTTTATTTATTCTCATATAGAAAAAATAAAAATAACTTTTTCCCCTAAAAAATTATATTCTATTTCACGTAATTTTAATGTTATTTTATCCGAATGAATAGAAGAGGAAACAGGAATCTTACTTTTATTCTAGTATTAGAATGTTATTTTAAAAGAAAATTTACGATAGTTGCGACGCGACTGACGACTGGGTGATATGGCGCTAATGCGAAGAGGCTCCAATAATATTTGTTGCTAGATTTTCATTTGTGACATTTGGATATTTTTTAATTCGACCGTTTATTTATTATTTTTTTTTAGAGATCTAATGCGAGATGAATATTTTTTTTCATTCTTAGTCAATCAGCATTAGCTTAGGTTTGCAAATTTTTAGTCCTCTACTGTGTGCAAGTCATACTCGCTCTTCATATGAAGACAACGTTAGTGATTATATTTTTAATTGTGAACTCTGCTGATGCTAATGCTCTGCACATTTACGAAGTCACTTTCATTCGTAAGTAAATATAATTGTCATATATTGTTATTCTGATAGAAAGCAATCGAAGAGTGTTTCCACCTTTCCTATAAAAGCACAGGATCTTTCAGATACCGGTGTCAAATTTTTTTTATTTAAGCTGATTTTCAGGAAAATGAAATATTGTTTTAATTAAGGAATCAATTATAAGTTACGATATAAACCTTTTATAGGAAATATAAAACGTTGTTAGATTTTTCTGCATAGAAATAGTAATTTCTGCAAATTTCATTCATTTTTTCATAAAACGCACTTCGTTAATGTGTTCATCAGATTTGCTTGTTGGGAGAGAAAAATATTTACATCTTTTTAAGAAAGTATATTTTTATTTGATACCAAACTTCTCTTTTGATAAGATAGAATGTAAATTTCCGTAAAATTATTTATGTGCACCGGATGAACAGTTATTTTCACGTACGAAGTTTTTTAAAAATAAGATATTACTTTTGAAACATTTTTTAAATATTATGCAATTTTTTTCGGTATCGGGCTCAGGCTCCGAAAAGAGAGCCTGAACTCATCTCTAATATCCTAGTCACCAATAAGGAACTAATGAAGCAAAAAAAGGGTGCTAGTTCAAGAGAATATGGTACAAAATTTAGAAATGAAATAAAACAGAACATATAAAATTTTGGTATGATAAATAAAGTAATATTAATTTCAAATTATTGTATACATTGTAAATAAATAGAAACATTGTGAAAATATTTTTATGAGAGATTTCTGGGTATATGTAGGGATGTAATTTTCTAGCTTTAAAAAAACACAAGGTGCAGTTCACTGATTTTTCAAATGCCAGAGCGTTGTCTCATTTAGCACATCTCAGAAATGCATTAAATTTCAATATGTTTGAAATAGTGTAATCTCATTAAAATGCACTGCAAATGATTTGTCTCAATTGATCGTAATGCAACAGAATGCCTTTCAGTATCTCTGTACACAAGCTACAAGTGCTATGTATTTCATTTTCAAAAGCGTTAATGCTATACTAAACATCAATAGCATAAATTAATTGAAAGGCAATCCGAGTATATTTATAAGAGAGTTACAGAACAGACAGGTGTTCAGACTGATAAATCAAATTCATAAACATTTTTCAAATATGTTGGAAAATATTAGAATTTTTTTTTGCATTAAAACAATTTTATTACACAAATTACGATAAAAATATAAATGAAAATAATAATCTTTTTATTTCAGCTTTCAATAAGATACAAAAAGATAAATTTATACTTTATGGAACTTTATTCCACTTAAAATTCAAGCTTGGGACATTGGTTCATATCCAGATTATGCAAGATGGGTTGAATATTAAATTTTTATGTAGCGTAGTCAACATAATGATTACTGCATTTATTATTAGTGATACTAATACATTCACTATACTATAATAATTTTTAAATAGTGCATTTAACATAGCGAAAATTTCTTGCAAATTGAGCAAACATATTCAGAGATAGAGCAGGAGGAACCCTATATAACACCCCCCAAAGAAACAATTTTTAAAAATTTTATAAATTTTTAATCCGTAGGGTGGGGGACATTTTGGTCTACTGGGACACCTCGTTAATTCAATACTAAGACTAACTAGAGGCTATATTAAAGATTGAAAGACACTTTACACAGATTGGCGATTTTTAAACTGTTAAAAGATGCCAAAAATTCAATGATTCTCTGAAGTAGATCGAAATATTCCTAAATCAGTGATATTTTTGGATGATTTTGAGAAATTTTCTCCAGATTACTGTAATTGATAAATATTAAGAATAAAAAAAAAATTTCCCGATTTTCCTGACAATTCTATGTTGACAAAATTCCCCGATATTTCCATATTTTCCAGGTGTGTGATCATCCTGCAAAAGAGTCAAATACCATAAAATGGGATGAATAGAAACAAACAGAACTAACAGAAACTAACTAAATGAAATGACTAACATATTTATCTTGAAAATACATACTACTGTTTTTAAGATCTTTATTTTTTGTGAGTTTGCAACATGATAATAAGTTGTGAAATTAGGTTTTACATTAACATCACTACTTTCATAGTTACAAGATTGCAACCATTAACAAAAATCTCAGGCATTTGATTTCACTAAAACTTCTGTAAATACAAAACTAGTGTTAATGCATGTAAAGATTTATTTTTTTCCTTAAATATAGGCCTATGAAAAAGTGCACCATATGAGTTCTTTCACTGTTATCAAATGATTCATGTAAGCAATCTTTTCTTGCTGTGACAATCCAATAATTGTAATAAGTGGAGTTAATAGGAACATAGTATTTATGGTGTTAAAACATTGAGACTATTTTTTTTTCTAAGTAAAAAAATGCTCCAAAATTTTCATGTTTTAAGAACACCGATAAGCTTCAAGAATGACCTGAGTGTTTAATTTTTGTAATTACATTAATAGAGAATTCCATAGAAATTTTATGTAACAAAAAATTACTTTTATTTAACAATATATATATATTGGTTTGATAAAAATTTTACATTTTTATCACTCTTTAAAGTTACTAATTTGCTTTGATTTTACACAAGTAGAAATAAGAATACACATGGATTTTATTTGGCATTTAAAAAAAATATTATTCATAAATGATTTTTCTAAATTTATGTTGTTTTGATATAAAAAGAAGGTAAGATCTAAATTTTTATGTCTGATTTTTTGCTTTAAAACATTTTTAATATTGAATTTTAACACTTGAAAGAGAAAACTGTTCTTATTCACGTTATTTTATAGTAAAGCACATATGAAATTTCACAGAACACACAAAAATATTGTATGTTTTAGTAATCTGAGAAAAGTTTAGACAAGACAGGTGAGGGGTTAAAAAGCTTGACAAATCAAGGCCTTTTCTGCATAGGTACTAAGAAACAAATTTAGATTTCCATTTACAGGGTGGTCACAAATATCTTATGTTAAAATTTCCTGATATTTCCATGATATTTCCAGGTTAGCGTTAAAATAATGAAATTTTCATAGATAATTACTTTTATAACATTACTCTAATGCATATAGTCATTACTTAGTAAAGTTTAGAATTAAAAAAAATCACACTACAATTTTTTGCATAGTTAATCAAAAATAGACATTACTGCTTGTTAGATCTTGTGGTACTGTACAAGGTAAGAATACTGTCATATCAAAACAACATCTAGTGGGGAGCTGAATAAAAAATTACTGTGCATAAAGGTATTGACAATAGAGACAAACTTCAAATAAGGATAATTGGTACTTGTCGACCACTTTTCATAGAAAAAAAAAAAGAGCTTACACATGTTTGTTATGACATCAATAGAATTTTAAATCGATGTTTTCTCTGTATTTTTAATGATGTTTTACTAATCTTTTAGTTCTTTCGTTAATTAAAATAACAATTATGTCATTAAACGATGATGTCATGATAATAAAACAGAAAAACATTGCAAAAATATTGTGATGCATAGAATCTATCAATTTTAACTGACGTCACAAACATCTATCCACAAGACGAAATGATAATTAAGAAAAATAATTAAGAACTGTTGGATTAACTCCAAAATAACGAAAAGGTAAAATAACGTTTGATTTTAAATACAAAGCTAGCACATGATGTGCATTTTTCATCTTTGTTTGTTTTGAGGATAAGTCAGTTTAGTTTTTCTAATGAACGATATTAGTTAACTTCTATTTCCATGCTTTCTCTTGCATTTTGAGAAAAAAAAAATGATACAGATCTGTGATCAACCATCTAAAGAAAATGGGGCAATAACCTATTTTCAAAAATATGGAATTCTGCCATGAAAACAGTATGTATTGATGGGGATAATATGAGACTTTCTACAAACTGATAAACAGTGACAATCTAATGTGAAAAACTGCGATAAAATAATATCCATTAGAAAAGGATGGTTGGATGGCTCCAAATTAACATTTGTAACTGCATTAAGGTTCATTTATACCTGGTCTTATGAATCAATATCAATAAAATGTAGAAAAAAGGCAATTGGATTTAAGTCATTGTATAGTTTTTGATTGGAATAATTATCTCAGAGAACTTTGTATATCTAACCTTCTAACAAGAAAATCTGGAAAAATTGGAGGGTGAAAAACAATTGTAGATATTGATATAAAAGTTTCTTTTAAAAGAGAAGAAAAATCAAGCCGGTCAAATTCTTCCTGAGCAGTGGTTGTTTGGAGGATTATTCTGAGAAACTGATGAAAGTTTCATAGTAAAAGTTCCCAACAGAACTGATGGGAGAAATAAAAGAATATATAGAAGATGGCTCTATCATTTTTTCAGATTCATGGCAGGCTTATAAAACTGACTAAATTAAATGCTGCAGGATTCGCAAAATCATTATAATTTTGTAGATCCAGATACTGGTGCACATACACAAAACATCGAAATGCCTTTGGTGCTCAGCTAAATGGTGAAATAAGAAACACTGCCGAACAGCACGTCAACACTTAGATTCATGTTTAACTGTGTTCATATAGCATCTAATGCATAGAAAGGATGATTATTTTGTCACTATTTTGAAAGGCATTAGATATTTTTGACCTCCGGAATAATTACTGCAAATTTTGACTTTTTTCCTTTTTATAATTTCAAGGTTTAATGTAATGTTTATGAAATGATCATTAGCATTTTTTTCTAATACAAATAAAATGTGCATTAACCCTCTGACAGTCTTGCAAAAGGGCAAATCTGTAATGTTTTTTTCTCTGCATTTTGTTTAAAATGCTAAGAAAAACTAATGTTTCAACATTGAATATAAAAAACTTAATCACAAATATGAGTGTAATCGTTGAGAATATTATCCATTGCTCAGCGTATTAAAAATGCATTAAATCAATGGAATTTTATTACTTTAAATAATGCTTATGTTGCAGTGAAACCTGGAGCTTAGTGAACGTATTAACACAGGCTTGTGAGTGAAAGGGTTGAAAGATAGTTTCTTACTGCTTATATTAACTTTTCTATATGTATAATTAAATATGTAAAATAAAATATTTATGTTTCATCCATAAATGCAATATCTAAAAAAAAAAATCATATTCTTGTTTATTTTAATAATTCTACATTTAAATTCTAAAACTAGTAAATCTTCAGATCAGAGGCCACAACATCAATTGTTCAAATCAGTTCATCTCTCTTCACATAATATATGGCACCTTGAAATTCAGTTAATAACATTTGTAAATTTCTAAGCATATAAGTTTTCTTAAAAGTTCAATAAATCTAATATTTAAGAATGATTTTATTTAAGTTCCTTTTCTGATATACTAAAAAATTTGGTAACTAGACAACTGTTAAATAAAAAATATATATATGATTAAAAAGACATACACATTATTTTAAAATTGTAAACTGATAAAGAAAAATTTTACATATATAATCTAATTTATATAATCTTAATTTTTTTTTGCATATGAACAAAATTTGGAAGTTATTGAAAAAATTTCAAACAGATTTGATTAATTTAAGACATTGGCATAGCAAAAATTTAGCATTCATAATGTAACGCCAATTATTTTAAACATTCTTTTGTCCAAACTCATCTGAACAAATAAAATTTTATATCTGGTATGTCGTTATATTCATATATTTATATGTTTGGTATATTGATATACCAGACATAAAATTTCATTCGTTCAGGCGATTTTGAGCAAAAGAATGTTTATAATAATTGGCATTAAACTATGAATGCTAAATTTTTGCTATGCAATGTCTTAAATTAATCAAATCTGCTTGATATTTCTAAAGCACCCTATTCTTCAGTGATGTTTTAAACTCTAATTTCCTTAATATTCTTATGTATAAAAGTTTGGAAATGCAACATTCTTAAATTTGTTTATTTGACATTATATTTTGGCACTCATTTTTTATTTATTTTTTTATGGTAAGTGGTCCACAAGGTAATAGACAAGAACCAGATAATTAATTGAAATGTTTTCTGTTTTCCCTAAAATGTTAAATGTGTAAAAAATAGAGACAGGAAATATATTCACATAATCATTGCATTTCCAAATCTTAAAAATAAGGGTTTCAATTAGCAAATTTGAACTTTGGGACAAGCCTTGGCAATGACAACTTTACAATTTTTTTAGATATTGATTTTTTTTTTCATATTTCAAGTACATAATGTAGTGAGTGCTTAAACACAAATGCTCACAAAAACCAAACATTCATACTTGACTTGATTAATTCATATTTTTTTAGAGAAGAACATAAAATTTCCCATTGTCCGAGAATGACTTGCATATCAAGTTTCACCAATTAAAGATTTGTACAAGGAAAATACAATCATTCATTTTCATACTAGATATAAGTTCAGATTTTTTTTTGGCTGAGATTGATATTGATAGTACACAGCAGAAATTGGTTAACAATATTATAACATTTTAAAAGTGTTTCAAGATTAATATTTTCATTTAAAAGCCTCAATTTTCATGTTCTTGAAAATCATTTAAAATGGTAAATTTGTTTTTTATTTCTAACCACTGGCAAAAATCTGTAAAAATCACTGTTTTCATTCTGCTAAAATATCACTGTACAACTATGGCAAAAAGACATTAGTTCTGTTTTCCAATAAACAAAGCACTTCAAACAGAAGAAAAATATCTCAGGGCTTAAGTTATTAACAGTGACTGTGCAAAGGCTTCAAAATCATAAAGAATATTTCTTTTTACATCACATTATTATCAATTCGGTTTACTTTCAGTTTTTAAAGGATTGTAAAACACTGTAAGAAACTTAGGCCACATTCTTGTTTCTTAAATAACAAAAGTTTTTTTTTCTTTTTTTCCATTTTTGTATAAATAATTTTTTACCATGAGACTGAGACCAAAATGCCAAAGAATGGTATAAAAATAGAGTCCAAGCCGGTTTCAGGCACGGACTGAGCCCGAGAGCTGAGATTTTTTTTCCTTCCAGATTACTGCAATTGTATTGGAAATTAACATTTGTTTCAATGGATTTCCAGGTTTATTTTGAATTTCCCTGATATTTCCAGGTTAACAAAATTCCCCGATATTTCCATGTTTTCCAGGTCTGTGACCACCCTGCATTTAAAAAATCCTCTGCAAAATTAATAAACTTTTGTGTATCATGGGCAAAAGTATATTTCCTCTTCTATCATCAAGACAAAGTTGTCATAAGCATTCTTAATTACACGTTTTTTAAATTAACATAAAACCCATTTTTTTTATTTTATGAGCAAGTATGTATTTATGAACAGATTAACTACTGTATGAATCACATTCCATTCACACTGCATTTGTTCACTGAACCACTTCAATCATAATTCCTTTTGAATAAGAAAAGCTTCTTTCATAAATATGTTTCATTTAATAAAATTAAATTAGTAAACAATATAAAATAAATATTGTTTGGCGATAAAAGGCATTTAAAAATTTGGTACTTCTCTATTATCCCGTAGACCACTTTTCATAACAAAAAACTATCGCCAAACTGTAAGATGAAACGCCAAAAATGCAGTCCCATTTACTTGATGTCACAAGCAATATACATGTTTGTTATGTCATCAAGTTGTTTTTAATTCGACATTTGCATGTATTTTTCATTATGTTTTACTGATTTATTAGTTATTTCATTAATTAAAATAACAATTGTGTCCTTATATTTAATTTATTTTGATATTCCAATGGCAACGTTCTCCTATTTATATGGCGTTACAGTTTGGCAACAGTTTTTTTTATGAAAATTGATCGATGGGATAATAGAGAAGTGAAAAACATTTTAATTTCTGACTAAAATAGGCATGTGATATGGAGTTTTGAAAATTGCAACTTAAAAGGGATCATAATTTTATTTTAACGTTGCAGTGCGGCAAAGAGTTAAAGTAGAATCTTGAGACAATTGTTTAAAACATATTCCAGATCCAAAATGTTTTTCTTTATATGAGATGCAGGATTATTTATAAGAGAATGTTTAAAAAATTCTCAAGAACATACTTCATATAGAGTTGGCTTTAAATTTGTGAAAACATGCAAATATATTTTTAAAATATCATTTTAAGAAAATCCTCTAATACATAATTAAAACACAAATTGTATTTTTCATTTGTGGGACAATGAAAATGTGTTTTCAGCTGGTCACATTCTAAAAATCCATTAGTGCGTACATCACAAATGTCAGATCTTTCAATTTGTATGGAGAAGATAAAGTTTGCTTAGATTGACACTTAATAAAATATCTTTGAAATATATTTTACAAGCAGAAGAATTTTTCATTTTTTTGCAGGTATGTCTTTTTTTAGATGATCAGTTTGTGAAAATCCTTAGGTTATATTTCACAAACAAAAGATTTTTCTTTTCTATGGGTGTACAAATATGCTTTTAGTTTATTCCTCTGTGAAAATCCTTTAGAATATATTTCACAAACAAAAGGCTTTTATTTTGTGTGGACACGCAAGTGCTTTTTTAGTTTACCACTTTCTGAAAATCTTTTGGAACATATTTCACAAACAAAAGGTCTTTCTTTCGTATGGCCACGCAAGTGGTTTTTCAGATTACCACTATGTGAAAATCCTTTGGAACATATTTCACAAACAAAAGGTCTTTCTTTTGTATGGACACGCAAGTGGTTTTTCAGATTATCCCTCCGTCGAAATCCTTTGGAACATATTTCACAAACAAAAGGTCTTTCATTTGTATGGGTGTACAAATGTGCCTTTAGTTTATCCCTCCGTGAAAATCTTTTGGAACATATTTCAGAGACAAAAAGTCTTTTGTGTGGACACACAAGTGTTTTTTTATTGTATCACTTTCTGAAAATTCTTTGGAACATATTTCACAAACAAACGGTCTTTCTTTTGTATGGACACACAAGTGGTTTTTCAGATCAACACCATACCAAAATCTTTTGGAACATATTTCACAAACAAAAGGTCGGTCTTTTGTATGGATACGCAAGTGTTTTTTCAGAGTACCACTTTCAGAAAATCTTTTGGAACATATTTCACAAACAAAAGGTTTCTCTTTTGTATGGACATGCAAGTGTTTTTTCAGACTACCACTTTCAGAAAATCTTTTGGAACATATTTCACAAACAAAAGGTTTCTCTTTTGTATGGACACGCAAGTGTTTTTTCAGAGTACCACTTTCAGAAAATCTTTTGGAACATATTACACAAACAAAAGGTCTTTCTTTTGTATGGACACGCATGTGGTTTTTCAGATTACCACTATACAAAAATCTTTTGGAACATATTTCACAAACAAAAGGTCTCTCTTCTGTGTGGCTATGTAAGTGTTTTTTCAGATTACCACTTTCAGAAAATCTTTTGGAACATATTTCACAAACAAAAGGTCTTTTGTTTGTATGGACACGCAAGTGACATTTCAATTTACTACTCTGCAAAAATCCTTTGAAACATACTTCACAAATAAAAGTTTTTTCTGTTGCTTGAGAGTGAATATGAGGCACTGACATTTTCTTTAGATAAAATATTTATTTTCATAGAGCACAGAAGATGAAGGATCTATATTGAAAGATTTTTGGTGGGGATTCTCCAAGAAAATTCTTTAAGTACTTTAAAAACATGTATGCCAGTTGTCCACCTATTAATCGAAAGTGTTTAAAGAAAATTTAATGAAACATTTTTTTTTAATCTGTAGACTTAAATGCATATTAAGTTTTAAAAATTTCAATAATTTACAGACATAAATGAAATGAAAAATATTTTTACAAACTAGTTTACATATTAATCCTTGAGAACATGGATGGTTTGTAGTACCAAAAGAACATCATTATTATTTTTTGTATACCAACACATTTTAAAGCCTAAATATTATGTTTAATGATATTCTTGATTCATGTAAAGTCAAGTAGTAGGATAAAAGTAATAAACATCAAATTATAAAAAAAAATATTAGAAATAATATAACCAAGTACTATAAAAAAACATAGTTGACAATTAATTTATAGCATTACAAATTTAAAAATGAAAGCACATAAATTCAAGATGACAAAAAGAATTTCTGTAACTCGACATGTCATTGGGATTTATTTAACAATTATAGTAATTCTAACAGATGTTCTTGCAGATTTTCATACTTTTTGCATGTAAAACTGGAACCTGGTGACATATTTCATACACCCACAGTGGCTTTTCAGTAGAAATAAGAAAGGTAATATAAAATAATTGAAAATTTAAATTTTAAACATTGGTTAAATACTAAAGGGTGTTTGGGAAGAGGTAAACAAATGCAGGTTTTAAACACATAATTATTCTCAAATTTGAGGCTGTTTTTACTCCTTGGTATATGCAATGCACAATCTGTGCTCTTAAAGGTTAAACAAATTCATTATTTGCAGGGTTTTAAATTAATTTTCTCCTAGGAAAATAGTATCCCTACAAATGTTTGTAGGGAATAGAACTGTTTGGTGAACAGGGAAAATTATCTTTAATCCTGCATTCAGTTTAACATGCTTAAATGAACTATAAGTATTAATACATTAAATAGTATCATTGGAAGAATTTATATCAACAACTCATAAACTTATAACCGAATATTACATAATTTTGACAATTTGATTTCTTACAGTTACCATTGCCTAATTTGTTAGGCTCACTGCATTGATTCTCTAACTTAATCGTTTTTCCAAAGAAGCAAATTTTCCAAATGAAATTTGTTGGACAAGGGGAACTAATGAAACACACTGGGTGGGACTTTAAATTTGGACATGAATTCTAAGATTCAGTCCTTAATTTCAATTCTTGATTAAAACAAAAAAAAAAAAAACATTTTACACACACATGGATGAAAGCAATTTTACAAAAGATGTTTATGTACACAACTTTATATTAGTTTAACTTTTTATCTCCATAATATATAAGAAGTACTAACAATTTGTTACAGCCATCTCTTAGAAAAAATAGTAAATATTTAATTTAAACCAATTTCCACTCCATTTTTTGTTTCAATTAACTCATTTCTTCTTTTTCAAATGTCATATTAAGTTGTCTGAATGACAAGAGATGCACTTTTAAATAGACTGTATTTGTAGACATCATGAGTATCATATTCTCTATCTGTTTTAATTTAAATAAGTTTTATTAATTGAAAAAATTTGTTGTAATTTATTAAAATATTTAATTTTTAATTCCAGGCAATTAATTTAAGATATGTTCTAGAAAAGTTAATGTAACCTCTTTCATTGCATTTCCATTTAGTAGAATATATAATAAGAACCACCAGAAAGTGTGCTACTAAACCTCGTTGCCAAAAACACTTCCTGAAAAATAAATCTGATGTTATTTTGACTTTATTCATCACGTGATTGGATTTAAGGAATTCTTTTATTTTATGAGGAAAGTGTATTTTTCTTCATAACTTTTGTTACTTCAATTGTTGTTTTAATTATTTTTCTAAAGGCAACATGTTCTTTGCAATTTTATAAAAACAGATAGAGAAAGTTTACATAAACAAACAATTTATTTGCATAGAATTATTGAAGATAAAAATTTACTTTATTAAAAGTGACCTCCGTTATATTATTTTTCTGTATTACTAAAAATACAGATTTAAAATTTGTGTTTCAATTTTTAAATTAAACTGTTTGATACATGTGCATAATTTATAGATATTATTGGGAAGATTAGATATGAATCGGACATTGTTTTACTGTCTTGCATGAAAAGTACTGAATCAAGAGATGAATACTTTATTTATTATGATAAAATAATTGATCTACCAAAACATTAAAATCAATGTTATTTTTCTACCTGTAATATTTTAGAAAATATAAAAAAATTTCTAAAATTTTATACATGTTCCATCTAACCCTCGTCTGGGGTTGAATGGGACAGTATCAGGGATGAGTGGAACACACAAATTCCCAATAAACAACTTAATTTTTATTTTGGCTCTTGTTTTTATAAATATGTAAGATTTAAACAGCTTAATATTAACTTTCAAGTTACTGTAAAGCTGGGTGCAAAAATTCCGGCCACTGGGTCATCATTTGCAGTGAGAAATTTGAGGTTAGCAAAAAAAAGGTAGCATACAGTCTCTTTCAAATAATGAAGCCACATTTTACTAACTTTCCCTGAAAATTGATAATTATCTATGATTATAATCATTGCTTCCCACATACTCTTTGTTTTAGTACTTTTCTACAGAAAATACATTTTCCAGACATCACCTTACTTTAGTATAGAAAAATATGGGTTTCTATCTTTGTTTCCAAACTATTTGAATTATTAACCTTATTACACATATATTTAACTAAATTAATGAATAAAAACATTAAACTACAGTGGAACTTCCCTGTTACGAAGTCCCTATTTAACGAAGTTTTCTACTTAACGAAATTTTCTGCAGAACTTTGACTTTGAACACCATTAGCATGTAAATTAATTTCCATATTACGAAAAATATATTCTATATAACGAAGTTTATTCCACTTTGTACGTGTACAGAATTCAAACTAAGATGTAGCTGTTGCGATGGATATGCGAATATATTTCAGCAGATTGTATGGAAATAAACATATTTAAATAATTTTCACTCTGCTTGGTGCTAAATAAAACATTTTTTTTCACACTAAGAAAAACACTTGTTATCATTACTCTCCCACACTGAGACTCCAGTTGGAGGAAGTCAAAATCCCCTTTTTACATTCAGTGATATAGAAGATATAATGACGCAATGGCGTCAGATGCATTGAAGCAAAAATATATCAACTAGAGTCAGATAGTCTTCATTCTGACCTTCCATTGCTGATAGACTATTGCCTTGTACATCCACAAAAATGTTCTCCAAAATACAAATAAAAAAACATCAGTTATTTTTGTTCCTGCCAATACAACTTTTAAACTTCAGCCGTTAGTCTAAGGAATAACAAATAATCTTGAAGTACATCATCGAAAAACAGAAAAAAGACATTGTAGTGACAACATCAGTTTGAGAATGTGTATAACAGAGCTGATGAAAGCTTGAGTCAAAGCTTGAGAATGTGACGTGATTTCATCGACCGTACACAACTGTTTTGTAAAAGGCAGCTTCATAATTGAAACTGAATCAAATACTTCTGAATCCAATACCTGTTTTTCATATCTGAAGGAAAATTTCATGAATTTAAGTTGATTTCTATTAAACGAATTTTCTTCATAACGAAGTTTTTAAGTGTAACGAAGATACTATGTTAAATGGAAGTTTCACTGTATGTATATAAATGGCAAAGTTTTATGCGTGAATTTCTATATATGTAGTTAGAATACCCTTAAATTGCGGCCAAGGTCTACTAAATAAAAAAGTTGCTATTAAAAATTATCTGTCACTTTTCTTTTCTGAAAATTTCGTTAAAAATAACCCCATATACTACAAAAAATCTTATTTCTATTTCCACATCATCATAATTTTTCAGATGCTTTGCAATCAATTTAATCTTTATTTTGTGCAATACCCAAATGCTAATGAACCATGATATATATATACTCATATTTTACTCTCATATTGTTTGTTAAGTGAGAGGTTAAAAGAGCCTATGAGGGTAAGCATGGTAAAGTGACTCCCAATAGAAACCTAAACTAACATTTATGATAAGTTGTTATCTTCATATATGAATTTATTTTACCTTGATAAACAAATTGATAGTTTATGTGTATTTAGGTTCTGTACTTCAATGTGACTTTGAGATATAAAGTAAAATATTCCTATCGAGAGTATTATTTTATTTTTAATATCTTGTGAAAACTATGTATGTTAAAGAGGTAAAATGAGTTGCGTGAGTTTGTTAGGGTTTTGTAGTGTATTCTATAATTTGTTTCTACATTTTCGAGTAACTACATGTATGTCCAAAATTGATAAACAATCACAATTTATCTCTGATACAATTACTGAAAAAATACATATGTTGTAGTACACATCGAACAGGCTCAGACTGGGACAGGCCAAAAGATGCATACCTTAGATAGTCAGAGGATAGGAGTATTTTAATAAACTCAAATAATTTTACCTGCTAGTACAGTGTCTAACATTACAAGGTTTAACTCCAAATATGAAGAATGCTTGGTATTATATCTCTGAAATCGGATAAAAGACTCTGCTTTATTTGCTGTGTGTGTTTGAAGAAGAATCAAAATCATCAATATACAATTTTCTATAGCAAGTTCTGTGGTATTCAGAATTTTTTGAACAGAAATTACTAATGTTCACAGTTTCTTTTTTTTCAATAAATACTTAAGAATATTATAACATTGATCATACCTTTATACATCCATGGTTGCGACCATTAACACAAAAATAATTTTCTTTGCTTTAATTCGTTAGCAATTTCAGACTGGATTTCAAACCTGTTGATGATTATTTTTTTATAATCGTCATTTTGCTGTGAAATATGACTTGAGTGATTCTTCCCTTTTTTATACATTTCTTTTTTATCCAAGAGCATTCTCAAGAAATACAGAGCTGCTGACTCACTGTCTTTTAGCTTCGGCGGTCAGCAGTTGAGTTTGGCCGTCTAGACTACAAATTATTGGATAGGGATTTGACTAACGTTTAAAACTGCTTCAGAACCAACGGTCGGCTGATCGATAGACTAAAGATTAAACTGCACATGATGGGGAAAGTGGGGTAAAACTACATACTTTATGAGTAGTTGCTACTTAACCCGTTCATGGTCATGAACGCGTATACGCGGTCACACTTTTTTACTTCTAAATGGTTATGACCACTTATAGACGGTCAGCATTTTTTACTTCTAAATGGTCAAGACCGTCTATATGCGTTTGTTCTTTTCCCCTTTCTACCAGACTGGGAGGTGGAGAAGGCGTTTATCGGCACCTCTTTCTTCTTACCTCTATCTTCTTACTCTTTACACAATAGGCGTACAATAGGTAGACCATTTGTCATCTAGAATATTTGTATTTCAGTCGAAAGTCTTCATTTTCATTCTTTGTAAATGGTTAAGAACGACATTGTATTTTAAAACAGACACTTAGTACAAACGAGGCAACTTCATAGAATATCACTGCTTACTTATATATACATATATTTTATCATTCTTGTCCATAAGATTCTAATTCATTATAATAATTATTATAATTTTAAATAATTTGCCATAATAGGTTCATTTAAATTGCTCTTTTATTGAATATATACATATTATTTCCTTCTTTTTTTTAAACAACATTTTATTTTAGTTTTTTTATTTAACTATAATATTAAATAACTAAAATATATTTTTTCTTTTTTACTTCCAGCACTTTTAATGTGTTAATAATAAAAATCTCAAATAATAATACCCAAATTAATATTACACTTCAAAAATTATTTTCTGACGTACGATTGTTGCTCAAACTTGATTCAAATTTTACAATAACTTACAAAATATTACAATGAAACCTGTCTATGATGATATTGAAGGGCCCAGAAAAAAGTGTTGATATAGATAGGTTTCATTCTAAGAAATTTCAAGACAAAAAGTTTTCTGGTTAATATTTTGTTCCATTCTTTTTTAAACTTTGAGAAAATTTTATAGCTATATTTTTGAGGGAAAAAAAAGTGAAGATTGGAAAACAAAATGTTTATAAATTTAATTTTGCTTTATATTTCTAAATATTTTAATTTTTAATTTTATTTTTTTTAATATAAATTTATATATGTATTCCCTTTTAAATTTAAATTCTTTAAAAAAAATATTTCTTAATTTTAGTCGTGTTAAATGTCTGATATATCAACTAAAATATTTTATCGTCTAAAATCATTTTTGAATGTTTCTTTTTTTTCATTTGATATGGAAATTATAAATATTAAATTGAATAAGGAATTTACAAAAATATTTATTTTTTAAAAATTACTAATTTTTAAAACAAGTGTTCTTTTTCATGAGTAATTTTTACTTCGGCAATCAGGTTTTACAAATTTTATTTTCAAATAAAAAATCCTGAAACCAATTTACAGACTACTTAACTCAAAAATATTGTACAAAAATTTATGGCTTTACCTTTAATATAAATTTCAATATATCAATTTAAATATGAAAAGTTCTGAAAATTTTTCGCTCAACAATGCTGATACATTTTCTAGCTGTTTTATAAACATAAAAGTATGAGACTTGAAAGTATGATTTTTAAAGTGATATGTAATCGAACAAAGTTTCTTTTTCAGTTTAATTTTCTGTCATTTTCCATGGCATCTTGAGTTACAAGCGATTTTTGTCTCACGTCAGCAGTTTTTTTTCCTTTCCTATGCTATCACGTCCGGAAATTTGACGTGATTTTCTGAAAATTATTTTGTCTAGCAAAAAACGGTAAAAACAGATTACATATTTTTTTAACAAAAGCATCTGCCAATCTGCCTCGTTTGCGAACAAAAATTAATTTAAAAATGTGTCAGAAAGCATCCAGTTTGAGATTTAATACAGCCTTTAACAACATTATTCTACAATTAAAATTATTTTAAAGGAATATTGCATCCATACTTATTCAGAAAATTAAGGTACAGCACTTTTCACGGAATTCTGAACAACACGTAGCAATTTATGACACGTTTAGGTTTTTTTAACTAATAAATGTTTGTGTTGATTGGTATGCCTGAACAGGTTTATTATCCCGAAGATACAAAATGAGTTGTTAAAGGAAAAAAGTACAAAAAAAAGGAAAAGAAAAAGAAAGAAAGAAAGCAAAAGAAAAGAAAAGAAAAAAATTGAAGTATATATAAAAAAATAAAACCATTTGTTCTAAAATTATTTTACAAATCACATTTCAAAGAAAATATTTCTTTTTTATACGATATAATTATTTAAACCAATGAAAATTCACAATTAATTTAATATCGATTTATAAACTTCTGCATAAGAGTAACATTAAATCCATATGTGAACTTAACTAATATCTGATATATCAAAAATCTCAAATAAAAAGTTTAATTACAGTGTTTTTGGTATGATATCAGATCAGCATATATATTTTTGTTTATAAAATTTTAGATGTGAAAATTATAATATTTAAATATTAATTAATTTTATTACATTCTTTGTCTCATATTTTTAGCTGCAAAACAGTATGAGGTTATTCTTTTGTTGGTTTTGTAAAAAATAACCATATTTTTCATATATTTTTTAAAGCATGACTCACCATAGAAAGTCTACCTTGGCACCTAGTTTAAAGATCCAACCTTTATAAGTTTCATTTGATAAAACAAATAAATCCATGTCTGAATTTAAGTACATTTGAAATCAAGTCAAAATTTCTCTCATTTCAGCTGATAAGTTTTTAGATCTGAAGATTACAATATTTAAAAATTAATTTTGTTACTTTCCTGGTATCGATAAAATCGTTTTGGAATCGTGATTTTACCTTTTTTAATAATTATATTTTTATCTTTTAAAATTATCTTCTTTAGAAACTGTTAAGTCTAAGGCATTACATAAAGAATTATTCCTTGTAGATTTGATTTAATAAGAATAAAAAAATAAATCTCTATCTGAATTTAACTGTATCTGATATCATATTAAAATATTTTGTTTTGTTAGCTTATATATACAGTAATGAAATTGTTAATAATAAATAATTAAGTTATATCCATAAAATGAGTACTAGAGTTTCGTTAAATCTCCTTACTCAAATAAAATATTAACATCTGAGATTGTAACTCATTTAATAAAGCAAGTTATTTACGAAACAGTATACAATTTATTGTTTTATAACTTATAAAATCAACACGGAAATGTTTTCTAGTTTACTTTTCACTTAAGTGGGAATTTGAGTCAAGAGATTTTAGCACACCAACTGAGGAATGATTTCTTCGAAAAGGGATTAGTTTCGGCGATGGGGAATAGCAATCCATCACCGGATAAAATGGATTTGGCATGTCTGACCAGACGCATTCACAATAGACTATTCATTACTAGAAGGGGGAAAGCATTTTCAAATATTTCTGCTAAACTTTTAAACCTTGCAAACCCTTGACCATTTACAAAGATACAAAATACATCCAGGAAAGCCTTTTAGAATGCAAAAAAATGGATGTGTCCTGACCACGAATGGGTTAAACAAGAATTTCTAACTGAATTTAATGTAAACTACTGTGGAACTACTCTGCACTTATTCTTGTAAATATATAATTAGACTTTATACTTTATCTCATTTCTCTGACTAATTGATTTCTAGAAAATGCCACATGATGAATCTAACCCCAATGGTAGGCTAAAATAGCATGGATATGTTAATATTAAAAGAAATAAAAGATTTTAGGCTTTCCTTTGAAGTAAAATAAAATACTTTATTTTACAACTTTAACATAAAGTAACTTAACTAGTGATATTTCAATTATATGTCTATTGATTTAATATTTAAAGAAAAAATTATAATTATCTTTATTACAATTTGAGAAATTTCATTAAGGAAATTCACATCTTTATAAGCTTTAGAAAAATCATAATCAGTCCTTTCTTTTAATTATTACTGTTCTTTCCTTAAGCACATTTTACCAGCTCTTCAACATTCTTATCCAATATCCGGTCTAACCTTAAGAGAATGAAGATAAAAAAGCAAGCGATAAAAATGTACATATAAAGGCAATAGTTTCATTATAGGAATTAAATGCTTAATAAATATGTTACAGATAATGACACAAAAATCCTCAGTAAATTTAAAAAAATCATATTTAAGATATTTTAAAGCTAGCACACATTAAGAAAAACTAATAAAATAAACTTTAACAATCCAGAAACTACACAAATGTCATTATAGAGATAGCATAATGGAAGCTTCTTTTTCAAGCTTAGAACTAAGTACATTTCAACTATTGCCACATCAGGATCACTCAAATCAAGTCAAAAGTGAAATATCTGGTTTCATCCAAGAATACGGTTTTACCTTACTTCCGCCAACTGAAAATGGCAGTTCAACATTCAGAAAGAATCAAACAATTAATGCATTAAAGGCATTTCTAACCAATAAAATAGGCTGTTTAGTCAGCAAAATAAGATTGACGTGATACTTGTACATTAATACTTGACATGATCTAAAAAAGAACATCTTGATAGACAAAAATCCAGAAGATAGCAAAAACTTCTGATTACTCTTAAACATTTTCACCCCCCCCCCCATTATTGTGAGTTTTACCCACTTTTTTATATAATCATAGATTTTGCTATAAAACACTAAAATTATTTTATGAATTGATTGCAAAAGTATAATCATGAGCATAGTAATAAGATATCTTGAAATGCTCTTAACTCTTCAACCCAATTCTTAAATTAAATCAAAAAGTTAATATAAAAAATAAGTTTCTCAACAAAACATGTAAAAAAAAATTCTAAAAAAAAATAATAATGAAACATTAGTACATTATAAATTTTATCTGAATAAAGCAAGCAACATAAGGAAAACAATTGTTTTTTACTATATTTTTTATAAGAAAATTATTTTGGAAGAAATTACTTAGGCAAACTGCTGACCATTTTCATAAGTGTCAGATTTAGGATAGTTTACCTTATAAAACAGTTTTACAAACATTTCCTTGTCGCTAAAAATCTACAGTTTTAAAATTTTTGCTTCTTGAGTACTGGTATATGTCCTTGTGTATACCTGTATTTTTTTTAATCCAAAGTATCACCTATTGATAGCTTTCTCTGGTTGATAGTCAATAAACTGTGCAAGTGAACCATTATTAGATCATTCAGTGTTGATGTTCCTAGTCACCAGATTAAGTATTTCGGTCATTAATGGCAACCACATTTGTTGAGTATAATAAATTTTCACAGCAAACAATAATAGCAAAGTTATATAGTCTTGGAAAAAAAACATAGGTACTAATAATGCACAAAGTCATACGATCTTAAAGTTCCTACTTCAAATATGGAGAGTAAAAAAATAATAATAAAATTTTTTTTAAAAATGACTTTCGTATTTATTTCAAAAATAACTTCTTGATTGAGCACTTCATCATTTAAGTTAAACTCCCATTATCCAAAACTCCAGTCCCTTTTGCTAAATATCTAGATTGATGTCATGAAATCCGTCTATATATAAAAAAAAGTAATGCTTTGGAAATGGACTTATGAAAATCTGCGTAGATACCGCGAAACGTATCTAATTGGTCAGAGCTTTCTGACTTTTCTTAGGGGGAATTAACATGAAAGTAGAGAATTTAGATAGGATGGGCACTGTTAGGAGGGTTACCAAGGGGAATAGACCCGGGTCTGTCACCAAGTTTGTCCCCAACTTGGCGATATATCGCCAAATTTGGCGGCCAAAATTAGCTGCCAAAAGTGGCGCCAACTTGGATCTATTTCCAGTATTTCGCCAAATTTCCATAGACTCCCATTGAAATTCAATAACGTTTACTCGCTTGCAAAAAATCAACAAATTGAGATATTGCAATGCAACAAAAATTAATATTAGCTTATGAATAGAGCTTAATTGAACTATTTACATTATTTTTAAGCACAAACACTAACTATTTACAATATTCGTAACACTATATATACAATTGGTATTGTTAGTTATCCTGTCGACCAAATTACTGTCGCCAAATTCATATATATTAAACGAGCGAGGGATTTTCCCGATTATGAATGATACAGTAAACGACTGGGAAGATTTTCACGAGACTTGCCCCCTATACTAAATCGAGCACGAGAAAAAGATCTAGCTAGCTTCCGAATATAAGAAAATTTGTTTTTACAGGGTAAAACAAACTCAGCGCTGAAAATGTTTTTTGTTATAAATGGAAATTTACTCAAACGATTTACACGAAACGTGTTGCTTATACTACTTCGAGCACGAGAAATCAATCTTGCTAGGTTTCGAATTCAGGAAAGGTCATTTTAATCTATTAAAACAAACTCAGCAATAAGAGTGCTTGGCTAGGGTGCGATTACGCAGGGGGTTGGTGAGCGTAATGAGCAGGGGGGCCGAGCCCCCTAGTAAATAAAAAGAAAATGCACAGTTAAACTGGAGGCATTGAGCTCGCAGATTATTGATACTAATTGTATATTCTACTTCAATTTCAAAGAATAATGCCCTCAAAAAATTAAGAAATTGACGATAAATTAAGAAATGGGAATTAGCCCCCGTTTTTAGCCCTTTATAATTAACCAATGAACCCCCAAAACTACCAGGAAAAGCAACTTATCACAATGAACCTATATGCAAATTTGAAGCAAATCAGTTAATTCTGTATGAAAAACTAATTTATTTAAATTAAAGGAAGGATCAGCCTGTTTCCCCCTTATACTTAACCAATTAACCTCCAAAACCAATTAGGGAAGCGCCTTATCACAATGAACATATATACAATATTTGAAGCAAATTGGGTAAATCTGTATAAAAAACCCATTTATCTAAATTAAGGGGGATTAGCCCCCTTCTCCTCTTTATACTTAACCAATGAACCCCCAAAACTAGCCAGAGAAGCGCCTTATCACAATGAAGGTTATTTACAAAAATTGAAGCAAATCAGATAATTCTGCATGAAAAACTATTTATCTAAATTAAGGGAGATTAGCCTCTTCCCCCCTTTATACTTAACCAATGAGCCCCCAAAACTAATCAGAGAAGCACCTATCACAATGAGCCTATAACACAAAATTTAAAGCAAAACAGATAATTCTGCATGCAAAAACCATTTACCTAATTTAAGGGGTTATTAGCCCCCCATTCCCTTCTTTTATAATTAACCAATGAACCCTCAAACCTAACCAGGACATATGACTATGAAGCTATATGGGTCATTCCATGTCAAATCAACACAAAAATGTGGCATTTTCAACCCGACCCTCTCAGAATTGGATGAAATTTGGTTTATTTGTTGCACTAATAAAGAAATGAATAAATCTAGAGTTTTTAGTCCATATCGATATTAGTTTTTTAAATATTTAAATTTAAAGTTAGTCAAATTTGTCAAATTTTAGAAATTCTTGCATTACAAAATATGCTCTAACGTCTTTCCTAATTGAAGTAGAGTTTTGATTTTGATGTTTTTAGAAAGTAGATGAGTTGTGCTTTCTTATGATATGCTGCATGTGTATATTTAAAAATATTTAAATTTCAAGGTCATCAAGTTTAAACTTTAAAATTAAAAATTTTAAAGTTGTAATTTAAAAAAAAATATTTAAAAAATGTATGTTATTCTTCAACTTATTATAAACATTTTCTGAAAGTTTTACTCTGGGACTGCCATGGGTTCCTGAGTAATAAATTTAAGAAAATTACTTATGTCTCAAATTCGCTCATAAATGGGGAAAGAAGGGGTGGGATTCATTTGCTTCCCCCTCCTTTTAAGAATTAAGATTTTCATAGTTTTGAAAATAAATGTCTGCATTATCTAAAATTAAATGAAAAAATGCAAGTTTGCTTAAAAATTAGATTTATATTTTGCAAAAACAGTTTGTGTTATGATTTTTTTAAAAACTAGCATTTTTTTTTCTTTTGTCTCTTTGTCCCCCCCCCCCCCCCCAACCCTCCACCACCATTGAAAAGTGTTTATAGTTTCAGTTAGTACTATACCTGTTTATATATTATTTGATGTTTGCTTATGGTAGAGATCTTGATAAGTATTTGAATGATTATTTTTTTAATGAAGGGAGTGAGGGGGGGGGGGCGGTGCAGAGTTGGGGGCTTCTGTAAGAGTATGAGTTATTTTTTTTATGAGAATGCATAGCTTTATTTTCTTTTTGCAACAGCAAATTATAAAATAAAATTAGAGAATTAAAAAAATTTAGTTTTTATTTTACTTTATTTTCCCTAATTTATTTTATTATTATTTAAGCTTCACATAATGAAAAATATAAGATTTTTGGTTCAAGAGACACTAGTACCTGAAATATTGAAATGTGATTGGTTTCCTTCTTGCTCTTTGTGTGAGACTATAATTAAACATATTAAACATATGACTGGCTAGTGAAGGTTAGGTTGCATGTAACACATGTGGCTTTTGTTTTTGTAAACACCACATGGCCCATAAAACACATGGCCCATGAACCACATGGCCCAGCTCATGTTGTTCTGTAACAGAGCTCATAAAATAGTTTAGCTTTGAAGAGTTAGGTACACCTTTTCTAGAGAGAAGATTTTGCTTAGTGCAATATTTGTATATGATAACTTAGTTCTTTTTTTTTTTTTTCAATTTCTTAAAAATGAGTACTTTTTCTCGATCAGCTTGTTGCAATCCATTTAAGGAATCCAATCATACAGCTGTAAGAAAAAATCTAAGAAATATTTTACCATGGATGATAAAGATAAACCCTCTTATATCTGAAAGGCAAAAAATTTGTGATAAATGTCGAAAAAAAAATTCTAAAAAAGTCTCTACTTTCTGAAGCAAGCACAAGTAGAATTTCCCCAGTAGAAGAAATAAATGAAGCAAGCACAAGTAGAATTTCCCCAGTAGAAGAAATAAATGAAGCAAGCACAAGTAGAATTTTTCCAGTGGAAGAAATAAATGCACACAGTGACAGTGATCATCAGCCAGCAGAGTTTCCTAATTATGAAAATGAAGCAGCCATTTGTTCTTTAAATTATAGTTTACAAAGTATAGGAGAAACTCCTATTAAAAAGAAAAGATTATCTGAGAGAAAATATCCAAAAACAAAATTTAAAAAAGTAAGCAAAGTTTTAAAGAAAAAAATACTACAGTTTTCTGATAGTGATAGTTCTACAGAATCCCCTGAAATGGAGATGCTTTCTCAATTGAAAGAAAAATTTCAGAACACTAAGAACAGAAGTCTGAAAGTGCAAATTTTAACTCTTTTGCCTAAAAGCTGGTCAGTGAGAAAAGTTCAAAAAGAATTTCAGGCTAGTAATTACATGGTAAGAAAAGCCAAGAAACTGGTTAAAGAAAAAGGTATTCTTTCAACTCCAAACCCCAAACCTGGCAAAACTATAAGTCAAGATATAGTAACTAGCGTAAAAGATTTTTATAATAATGACCAAATAAGTCGAATTATGCCTGGCAAAAAAGACTTTGTATCCATGGCAAGCGGAGATGAAAAAATCCATGTCCAGAAAAGACTGGTGTTATGCAATTTAAATGAAGCTTTTAAGCAATTTAAAGATGAATATCCTCACTTAAAAATTGGATTTTCAAAATTTGCAGAACTAAGGCCGAAAAACTGCATTTTAGCTGGTGCAAGTGGGACACATACAATTTGTGTTTGTCACATTCATCAGAATGTAAAATTAATGATAATTGGATGTAATCTGAAAGAACTAACTTTAGAAGAAAACGTTCCAATTTATTCTTATAAAACTTGTATAGCTTTACTTCTGTGCAATCCAGCACATCCTACATGTTACCTTAATGAATGCAAAAATTGTCCTAAATTTGATGAATTTAAAATATATCTTGACAAACTATTCTGTGAAAACAGCATTGAAACAATTGTATACAAACAATGGTTAAACGTGGATCGTTCTATTCTACAAACTTTAACAAGTTCATATGAGGAATTCATTGAATCCTTTATTGATAAACTCTCTGTGCTTATTCGACATTCATTTATAGCTCAACAACAGTCCTCATTCTTTAAGGATATAAAAGATAACTTAAAATTTGGGGAGTATGCTATAGTGTCTGATTTTTCAGAAAACTATTCATTTGTTCTGCAAGATGAAGCAAAAGGATTTCATTGGAATAATGCACAGGCAACAGTTCACCCATTTGTGATATATTATAACAGAGACAACAGCATAGAAAATATTAGTTTTGTTGTTATTTCTGACTGTCTTTCCCATGATACCACAGCTGTGTATACATTTCAGAAAAGCCTAGTTCAGTTTTTAAAAGGAAAATTTGATGAGACTCCCCTAAAGTTTATTTATTTTTCTGACGGTGCAGCTGCTCAGTATAAAAACCGCAAGAACTTTTTTAATTTATGCTGTCACAAAAAAGACTTTGGCATCCCTGCTGAATGGCATTTCTTTGCCACTGCCCATGGGAAAGGAGTATCAGATGGCATAGGCGGTACAGTGAAAAGATTGGCAGCTCGAGCAATCTTGCAACGGGTATATACAGACCAAATTATGACACCACGAGCATTATATGAATGGGCTCTAAGTCATATTTCTGGCATAGAATTTTGTTATGTGACTTCACAGCAGTATGAAAAAGAAAATGATTTTTTACAGGAACGTTTTTCTTCTGCCTGTGCAATTTCAGGCACACAAAAGTTGCATGCATTTATACCCCAGAGCAATAACACTCTTTTATGCAAAATTTACTCCAATTCCCAAACATGCAAATTAGTAAGGGTAACAAAGGAAGAAGGAGAACTTGAACTAGAAGAAATAAATGGTTATATAACTTGTATTTATGATAAAGAATGGTGGTTAGGCTGTGTACTTAGTGTAAATTATGATGCAGAAGAAATTAAAATAAACTTCTTCCATCCTCATGGTCCATCATCATCATTTTATTTTCCGGAACACCCTGACATTTTGCAAGTCACTGCAAATTCAATACTGACTAAAGTTGATCCTAGAACTGTCACTGGCAGAACATACAAACTGTCTGAAGATGAAATGCATTCTGCATCCGTCAAATTAGGACAAAAAAAATGTTCTGTGATTGACTAGTACTTTCCAGTTTAAAGTAATCTAATTTGCATGCCTTTTGTGACATATATTTGTCATTTTTGGATTTCAGGTACGTGTATTAACACTGATTTATAAGCTCTTTAAGTATTTTTTCAATAGCATATAGTTAAGTGTTTAAATGTTTGATTAAATCTCTTTTTTATAACCTGTCAAAAATCTTATCTTTATTATGAGTATTATCTTTCCTATAAACATTTTAGAAAATAAAAATAAATATGTTTGTGGTACACAAATTGGGATAAAATATTATGGTATTATTTAAATATTGTCTTTTGAAAGTTAAAATCTTATTTTCTGTATATTCAATATGAAATTTTAGTTTAAACTGCAAACATTTACACTTGTTATGAGCGAATTTGAGACATAAGTAGTTTTCTTAAATTTATTACTCAGGTACCCATGGCAGTCCCAGAGTAAAACTTTCAGAAAATGTTTATAATAAGTTGAAGAATAACATACATTTTTTTAAGAAAATTTTAAAAATTACAACTTTAAAATTTTTTATTTTAAAGTTTAAATTTGATGACCTTGAAATTTAATTTTTTTTAAATATAGACATGCAGTATATCATATGAAAGCACAACTCATCTACTTTCTAAAAACACCAAAATCAAAACTCTACTCCAATTAGGGAAGATGTTAGAGCCGATTTTATGATGCAAGAATTGCTAAAATTTCACAAATTTGACCAAATTTAAATTAAAATATTTAAAAAACTAATATCAATATGAACTAAAAACTCTAGATTTATTCATTTCTCTATTAGTGCAACAAATAAACCAAATTTCATCCGATTCTGAGAGGGTCGGGTTGTGGGCTGTGTTGATTTGGCATGGAATGACCCATATGCCAAATTTGAAGCAAATCAGTTAATTCTGCAGGAAAAACCAATTTATCTAAATTAAATGTTAGCCATATCCCAATTTTTCCTATCACTTATAATATCTTGATACTTTATTTTTATTAGTTTCATTTATTACTAGATACTTTTCTTACCTTTTTTATTTCAGCTAGTTTATTTAGCAGTCTTTTAACTATACCACAGTTCACTCTCGCGAACTTTGTCATCTTCGCTGCCGACTTTGTCATCTTCGCTGTTGACTTTCTCATCTTGGCTTACAAGCCTTTTTCACACCACATTTCATCATAAACGATGTTTTGAATGAGAGGTAGCTCACTTAGCCACGAGATGGCGCTACCGTCTAACGTGCTGACGTTTTTCCGCATCGGCGTATGCGATGCTCGTTCATCCAGTCACGTTGTTTAGAACAGGAGGAGTTTCCCACTTCCGGTTTTTCACGACGTGTGCTCTCCTTCGGCCGAGCTATTTATAGAACGCCGCGATATTCAACTACGACTGATGTGATGTGATGTGCTGAGTCTATCTTGCTCCTATCCGTTTTTGTTTTTGTTTTGTTTTCGCCGATATAATGATGAGATGACTGTCGTGGTAAAGTACTCTGTTTTTAATATCACATAATTAAATAAGACCATTTTTAACTTGGATACATCGTTTTTGAAGAGCTACATTCATGGAGTTTATTTGTTTTAATCTGAATCATGACTTTTGAAAGATGCATCGATGGAGTTTAAAATAATTACAAGATAATAAATTAAATTACATATGATTAGCGTATTTTTGATATAGCCTTTAAATAAATGAACTCCCAGTACAGCTCCTGAGTGATACTTAATTTCTGTCATGAAATATATTGCTGGCCAATCTTTTTTTGTTTATATTAAACATTTTTAATGCATTAGTTTTTCCTCATACTATAACGATACTTCTATATTTTTTATCTTAATAAAGCTGGTATTTTATTTAAATATTTTTGTCATCATTTAGTCTTTTTTTAAACACTTACTGCAATAGATAAACTACTTTCTGCAATTAAACAAGGATCATTTTTTTTTCAGCAAAGGCTTTCACAGTGCATACTCTTTAGTAATAGGAAGTAAAAGAAAAGAGTGCAGTGAAATTTATTTATATCAGATTGAAGCATTCTTGTTGTATGAGTAGTGTCATACAACACATTTTTGGTTATGAGCACTGGATCCTTGCAGATAAATTGTTTTTTTAAACCTTAACAGGTTTTAGTAAAAATGCAGTAAAGTGTAAAAATACGGCCCTAAGAAAGTAAATAGAAAGTTTTAGTAGGGGGGGCCGCTATTTTTTTGATGACGTTAAGATAAACAAATGATTATTTAGAGGGAAAAAAAAATTCAACTAGTGTAAAAAAAAAAAAAAATTATTAGCATTTAAAGGAAATTAATCAGTATTTGAGGAAATTTGTCAGTAATTAAAGAAATTTAAGGAAAATTTTTGAGAAAGAAGAAAAAAAAAGAAAAAAAAAGTAATGGTTTTTGGAAAATTTTTTAAGAAAAAATTTCTTGTTATGAAAAATTGATTTGAGCATTTTTTTTTTAAGAGTTGTCAGTTTTTTTTTAATTGGCTGAAATTTTTGTACAAATCATAAAGATGGCCATGATGCAATTTCCAATTCAAAAACTGAATGCTACAAATTATGCCAACTGGCAGTCTGACATAAAGTATCTACTCATGGAGAAAAATGTCTGGGATATTGTGACAGAAATAGAAAAAGTCCCTGAGGTAAAAGAAGGTGAAGTAACAGTGAAAGATGTAAAGGACTATCATATTCGTTCTAAATTGGCACTGTCCATCATTTACCTAAACGTAGAACCAGACTTCAGGAAGATAATCGAAAATAGTGACAGTCCTGTCGACGCATGGAAAAAGCTCCGAACTCACTTTTACCCTGACACTCGAAGCCGTCACATGCAAATTTTTACAGAATTATGTGAATGCAAAATCGCTAATGCTGAAAGCATTAATTTGTACGCTGCCAGGCTACTACGAATTGCCAATCAACTAAAAAGTATAAACAAAAAGTTTGACGATATTTATGTTACATTTCAACTTCTAAGGTATCTACCATCTAAATTTGATGGTATAGTCCAAACCATCCTAAGATGGAATGATTCGGAGTTTTTATTCAATGATGTCGTAACGACCTTGGTGGCTGAAGAAACTAGAATCGATTTGAGAGATCGTGATCATCGTAAAGTATACGCAGAAGCTCAATCTGTTCAATATCAAAGAAATAAGAAGAAATTTATGTGTTTTTTCTGTGGTCAACCCGGACACTTTAAGAATAAGTGTAGACTGTTTTTGAAAAGTCTAACGCGTCGAGAGTCATCACCATCGGCCAGCCTGACGTCCTCTCGAAGTTCCTCCCCAGTGAGACGGAATGCAAGTCCTGATGATCAGACCCTATTGCAACAATGCAAGCCTCGTTCTCCTGCCAAATCTATGCATCGTCGCCGAAATTTCCAGAAATCTGAAGGAGTTAAACAAGGCCGTTCCAGAGACATTAGAAATAGAAGTCCTGAATGTAAGTCCTGTTCCTCTTTCTTTATTTCACAAGCAAATTTAGTTGATGATGTGGCAGACTGGGTCTTTGACACAGCTGCCTCTCATCATTTTTGTAAAAATAAATCTTTATTTGTAGATTATACTCCATTGAATGATGAGAATATGGCTGTTGCTGTTGAAGGGGTGACATTCCCAATTGAGGGACGTAGAACTGTAAAGCTAAAATTTGGACATAGAATTTTAATGTTTAAGGATGTCATGTATTCGCCCAAGTTGAGGCGTAATTTAATTTCAGGGGCAAGATTAGACAAAAATGGGGCACATTTTAATGGTGGAGGTGGCGAAGTAAAGATAAGCTGCAATGGTCAATCCCTTTTCAAAGCTACCCTCAAAAATGGTGTATATTATATTTATCCTAAAATTCCTAGCCCTAGTAAAAAGAAAGTAAGATTTGAGGTATCTGCTGTTGGCAGGGAGGATGATATGATGAGATGGCACCGGCGGTTAGCCCATATCAGTCCATCTTTAATTACACATACTTGTAGGAAAATGGGTGCTAGGGGCTTACCAATTTTGAGGGAGGGAAATTTTAAATGCGAAATGTGTAAATTGAACAAATATAGGAGAAAATCTTTTAAAGCAATAAATTTTATTAGGTCAAAAGCACCACTGGAACTCTTATACACAGATGTCTGGGGACCATGCCAAGTAAAGGGCAGACAGGGGGAACGATACTTTCTCTCTATAATAGACGACTACTCACGTAAAGCATCCCTATACCCCATAAGGGAAAAATCGGAGGCCTTTGAGGTAATAAAGCAGCACATTAATCGTGCTGAGAGATTTTTAGGCAGGAAAGTCAAAGCTATAAGGTCAGATAATGGTAAGGAGTTTATAAATAATTGGCTTGAAGAGTATTGCGCAGAGAGAGGGATCGTTCATGAACTAACGAATACATACACCCCCGAACAAAACGGCGTTATTGAACGCTACAATCAAACGGTTGCAAATGGAGCTAGAACAATGTTGAAAGAGAGTGGGTTAAACTCTAGTTTTTGGCCTGAAGCTATGCTTCATTTTACATACACTTGGAATAGACTATGTCACAAAAATCAAACCAAAACCCCGTTTGAGCTTTTCGGTGGTTCAAAACCCTCTATAAGGCATCTTAAACCCTTTGGATGCGTAGCGTATGCGGGCGTCCCTCGCCAGAAACGTTCTAAACTTGATTCTAAAGCCAAAAAGGGATACTTAGTAGGGTACGCTTTTCGAACCAAGGGTTATCGGATTTGGTTACCAGAGGAAAATAAAATTATTGAGACATTAAATGTTTCATTTGATGAAACAGCTACTTATAAGCAGCATTGTGAGGAAGCAGTGATGGGCCCTGTTCAGGATGATTTTTACTGGTTTCCTAGTTCTAGCAGAGACTCTGAGGATGAGGACGTTGTTGAGGAGATCAGGCATCTTCCTGATATCTCCGACGACCCCCCAAAGCCTTCTGCTGACATAGAACTTGAGAGTCAGGAGTCTTCTTCAGAAGATGAATCCACTGAGAAACCTCAACCCATTTTGCGAGAAACGCATTGGATAAGGAAAGCTGTACCTAGGTCAATTGGTCCTCGTACCGATATTGACTATTTTGATGCCGAAAATCAAGGTCAACGTTTAAGATCAGCAAAAGAAGTAATAGAGTATTGTAGAAGGAATAATCTTGTCTTTAAACCAGACCTGTTTGATTTTAAGGGGGCAAATACGTATCAGGGCATAGTATCTAGTCCCAGTTCTAGCAAACCCAGTGCAGACATTTGCCTATCTCAGGCATGACTATATGATCTGGTGACACCGCGAACCTATAAGCAGGCTATGAGGTCCGATCAATGTGACGAATGGCAAAAGGCTATGCAGGAAGAGGTTAAAATGATGCATGCAAGAGATGTATGGTACTTGACAGAATTGCCCGAAAATGTAAATCCGGTGGGTTGCAGATGGGTATTTACAGTAAAGAAAGATGAATCTGGAAAAATTGCTAGGTTTAAGGCACGTTTAGTAGCACAAAGTTTCAAACAAATCAGAGGTGAATCCTATGATGAAACTTTTTCTCCTGTTGTCAATTTCAGTGTTATACGGTTTTTCTTTTCCTTACTTGTCTCCCTAAAAAGATGGTTGCATTTACAGTGTGACGTTAAATGTGCTTACCTTTATGCACCCCTTTCAGAAACTGTTTTCATGTCTCAACCACCTGGTTTTATAGAATCTGGGAAAGAAAATTTATTTTGTAAATTGAGCAAGGCCATATATGGATTGCATCAATCTGGTCGCATGTGGTTTTATGAAATTAATCGGGTCCTCTTAGAAATTGGTTTTGTTAGGATAGAAAGGTGTAATTGTGCATATGTTTTTGGTTCTGAGTTGGTTTTGCTGCTATACGTAGATGATATAGTGTTGTTTGGAAAGCATAAAAAAATAATAGATAAAGTTTTAGATCTTTTAAATAAACATTTTGATCTAAAGGTACTGGGAAAAACGAAGAAACTACTTGGGGTAGAGTTTGTAGAGGATGAGGAAGGGTTAAGAATTCACCAGCAGCCCTACATTAAGGAAGTATGCGATAGGTTTGAATCATATAAATTCTCCATCTCCTCTCTACCAATTAGTAAAGGATCTGTATATTCAAAATCAAACTGTCCTAAAACCAACGAGGAACGGAAGGAAATGACAAAATTACCATATCGAAGTGTATTAGGTTGCCTTTATTTTATAGCCAATAGAACCCGCCCTGACATAAGTTATGCAGTTAACATATACAGTCAATTTCAGGCAGACCCGGGTATAGTTCATTGGTATGGCTTACTTCGATTATTGGGGTATGTTAAACATACAGTAATTTAACTCTTAATCTCTCCTGTAATAGAAACCAATTAATTACTTTTTCTGATGCTGATTTTGCAGCTAATAGAGATGACAGGACTTCACTGGGTGGTCAGATTGTATTTTTGGGGAATTCCCCCATTGCGTGGAGAACTTTTAAAGAAAAAAGTGTAAGTTTGTCCACTATGGAAGCTGAATTTATTGCTATGACAGAGGCCACAAAGGAACTAATTTGGTTTGATAGGATTTTAAAAGAGTGTTGTAATAAGGGAATTGTCACAGGGGAGAGAATAAAACCTATTTTATATGTTGATAATCGTGCAACTATTGATTTTGTAAAATCACCAATTGAAAACCACAGAAGTCGTCATATTGATGTAAAATTATTTTTTGTGAGAGATTTGGTGCAACAAGATATTTTTGACCTATGTTTTGTTAGGAGTAAGGAAAATGCAGCAGACATCTTTACAAAGCCCCTCACAAAATTTGAATTGAAAAAATTCATAGAAAGTATTTTTAAATGTTAAATGTTTTTCATATTTATGTGTATGTGGAATTTAAATGTATCTTTATATTGTATTAGAATAAATATGTGTATCAGAATTGTATGTATTGTATATGTATTAGAATTAATGAATATTCAAAGGAAAAATTTGGTTAGGGTTACATCCTGTAATTAAGAGTTTAAATTGTATTTTTAAAATGTGTATGAAATAATATATTTGTATCATTTATATGTTTGAAAATTTAATTGCTAGCAATTTTATGCAAATTTATAGTAGAGTAATCTTGAAATTTTTCACATAATTTTTAGGTAGATATCAAAGGGCCGGCCCAAGTGAAAAATTTTGGTTGTAGTTTCACAATTGGTAATTTTTTTTAAAGAATTTTTGTATCATAACTTTTGCATTTGAAATTGTATTTATTATATTGATATAATTGTATTTGAAAGATTAAAAATTGTTCTTGTTGGTATTCAAATTTTTGCTAACTTGAATGGCAGTGATTGCTTTATTGTTACGAGCTATCTTTTTATGTAAGATTGAGATAAGGAAAATCGTGGCGCCACGTATGGAAGATTGAATGTAGGATATGTAAGAAAGTAAGAATGTATGTGTGAAAGATAAAATAAGAAAGTGATGTATGGAAGTAGAATATGTCTGAAACATTTATCTATATTATGCTATGTTTTAATTTTTGGTTTTTAGGTACCTTGTAACTTTATGTCAATTACTGTTATAATCACGAAATGCCTTGCGGGCATGTGGAAGAGTTATACATCACAAAATGTCCTATGTGGCATGTGGAAGAAATGGTGTATCAATTAAGGTTTTGTAATATATGCAAATTTTTGTTATTGTAGATAAGAAATTGTAATTTAAAGTAGTTGTTGATGGACTCAAGGATAAATTTGTTTTGTGATATTGTATTTAAAGACATTCTTGTCTAGATAATGTTGTAATGTTAAAAGATGTCAAATTATAAGTGTTAATCACATGTAGAGCTTGAATTGACATGGTATTGTTACGTTTGTTATAAGTGTTATGTTTGTTATCTAATATTTAGTGTTGTTAAAATTGACTAACAAATTGCATTTTTTCTGTATAACTAACCCGTTTTTGATCACTTTTGATCAATTGTTCTGTAGTTTCATGGGATGTTTGTTAACCTAACGTATTACTGGCTTTATGAAACTTGCTGTATTACTGAACTAATTTAAAATGTTGTAAATCGCTCTGGAGCTTTACATTTTCCTCGATGGTTTTTTTTTTTTAATAGTTTGGTTTTAGTTAATGAGGTTAAGTTTTACTTTTAGTAATTTTTTTTGTTTTGGCAGTTATTGGCACTAAATTGTTTTTTTTTAGTTTTTGTTTTAATGCATGGCAAACTTTGACCTGTTGGTAGCCGGTATAAGTGATAGGAGGGGGGGCAAATGCTAGCCATATCCCAATTTTTCCTATCACTTATAATATCTTGATACTTTATTTTTATTAGTTTCATTTATTACTAGATACTTTTCTTACCTTTTTTTTTTCAGCTAGTTTATTTAGCAGTCTTTTAACTATACCACAGTTCACTCTCGCGAACTTTGTCATCTTCGCTGCCGACTTTGTCATCTTCGCTGTTGACTTTCTCATCTTGGCTTACAAGCCTTTTTCACACCACATTTCATCATAAACGATGTTTTGAATGAGAGGTAGCTCACTTAGCCACGAGATGGCGCTACCGTCTAACGTGCTGACGTTTTTCCGCATCGGCGTATGCGATGCTCGTTCATCCAGTCACGTTGTTTAGAACAGGAGGAGTTTCCCACTTCCGGTTTTTCACGACGTGTGCTCTCCTTCGGCCGAGCTATTTATAGAACGCCGCGATATTCAACTACGACTGATGTGATGTGATGTGCTGAGTCTATCTTGCTCCTATCCGTTTTTATTTTTGTTTTGTTTTCGCCGATATAATGATGAGATGACTGTCGTGGTAAAGTACTCTGTTTTTAATATCACATAATTAAATAAGACCATTTTTAACTTGGATACATCGTTTTTGAAGAGCTACATTCATGGAGTTTATTTGTTTTAATCTGAATCATGACTTTTGAAAGATGCATCGATGGAGTTTAAAATAATTACAAGATAATAAATTAAATTACATGTGATTAGCGTATTTTTGATATAGCCTTTAAATAAATGAACTCCCAGTACAGCTCCTGAGTGATACTTAATTTCTGTCATGAAATATATTGCTGGCCAATCTTTTTTTGTTTATATTAAACATTTCTAATGCATTAGTTTTTCCTCATACTATAACGATACTTCTATATTTTTTATCTTAATAAAGCTGGTATTTTATTTAAATATTTTTGTCATCATTTAGTCTTTTTTTAAACACTTACTGCAATAGATAAACTACTTTCTGCAATTAAACAAGGATCATTTTTTTTTCAGCAAAGGCTTTCACAGTGCATACTCTTTAGTAATAGGAAGTAAAAGAAAAGAGTGCAGTGAAATTTATTTATATCAGATTGAAGCATTCTTGTTGTATGAGTAGTCTCATACAACATTAAAGAGGGGATTAGCCTCTGTTTCCCCCTTTATACTTAGCCAATTAACCCCCAAAACCAAACATATCATGGAAGCGCCTTATCACACTGAATCTATATACAATATTTGAAGCAACTTGGATAAATCGGCATAAAAAACCCAATTATCTAAATTAAGCAGGAGATTAGCCACTTTTCCACTTTTATAACCAATGAACCCCCAAAACTAATAAGAGATGCACCATATCACAATGAAACTATATACAAAATTTGAAGCAAATCAGATAATTCTGCATGAAAAAATGATTTTTCTAAATTAAGGGGAGATTAGCCTTCCGTTTCACTACTTTATACTTAACTAATGAACCCCCAAAACTAATCAGGGAAGCGGCTTATCACAATGAACCTATATAAAATATTTGAAGAAAATTGGATAAATCTGCATAAAAACTCATATATCTAATTTTAGAGGGGGATTAGCCCACTTTCCCTCTTTATACTTAACCAATGAACCCCCAAAACTAATCAGAGAAGCACTTTATCACAATAAACCAAATTAGCTCCTGTTCACCTCTTTTATACTTAACCAATGAACCCCCAAAACTAATCAGGGAAGCGCCTTTTCACAATAATCCTATATACAAAATTTGATGCAAATCAGATAATTCTGCATGGAAAAGCCATTTATCTAAATTAAGGAGAGATTAGCCCCACATTCTTCTCTTTTATACTAAAACAATGAATCTCAATGAACTAATCAGGGAAGCACCTTATCACAATGAACCAATACTACACAAACTTTGAAGTAAATTGTATAAATCTGCATGAAAAAACCCATTTATCTAAATTAAGGGGGATAGCCCCCTTCTCCTCTTTATATTTAACAAATGAACACCCAAAACTAATCAGAGAAGTGCCTTATCACAATGAACCTATATACAAAATTTGATGCAAATCAGATAATTCTGCGTGAAAAACCATTTATCTAAAGAACCCCATTCTCCTCCTTTATACTTAAGCAATGAACCTTAAAACAAATCAGGGAAGCACCTTATCACAATGAACGTATATACAAAATTTGAAGCAAATCAGATCATTCTACAAAAGAAACCCATTTATCTAAATTAAGGGAGGAGCGATTAGCCCATTTTTCTCCTTTACACTTAACCATTGAACCCCCAAAACTAATCAAGGAAGCACCTTATCCCCAAAACAATAATTTTAAAGTTTTTAAATTTTAGGAGATGCATTTGGAGGGGAGAGGATCTTCATGAGATGTGGTTGAGGGGGGGGGGGGGGGGGAGAGAACAGAAGCAAATATTTTAGGAGGATGGGATAATTTAGTTGGTGGATTACATTTATTTATTGATAGTTTAGAGCAGCCATACTCAACCTTTTTATCTCGCGGGCTGCAAATATAGGTTTCCGATGTTAGGCAGGTCACAGTATACTTAAAAAAGGGTTAAAAATGTAATTAAAATAGTAAATACATAAGCAGTATAAAAAAAAGCAGTATATAGCAAAGTTAATATTATAAATAGGGTTGAACGTTTGTTGCGGAAGAAATGTTACCAAAAATTTTTAACACCAGTATTTCTGAACAATAAACTTTGTGGTAGATTTCTACTGTAAATGTTATAGAAATATGCTGCGAAGTTTGTTGTTTAGAGATTGCTTTGTAAAAATAGTTTGGCTCCAATTTTTTCATGTGACAAATGTTCAACTCTAAAGAAGCTAAACTAGCCTAAAAAACTACCTAAAAAACCCTAAAATTAGCTATATATAAAGTACAAAATGCAACAATATAACAATGCAGAATGACTTTGACTTTGAAGGGAGGTGGGCTTTGAGACCTATAGCTACAAGGCTGTCGTCTCGAATGATCCATATACATTTATTTATTATTCACAGAAACATATACATGAATTCTACAATTACATACATCTTGACGAGATAGTACAAGGAAACATGACAACACAAGAGACACAACCTGGGGGTTCCACACAAAGTGTGTGTGCAATGGAACCAGTGGGAATTGAACCCACAACCTCCTACACTCGCAAGCGATTAGCGGCGTGGTGCCTTAACCACTCGGCCACGGAGGCCCCAACAATGCAGAATTTCTAAAGAAAAAAAAATCAGGGGATTTTATCTAATAAATCAGTCTTTGATGAATACAAAATTTTTGTATTAATTTTTTTAATTGTAAAAATATACATTACAAATTTAATTAATTTTGAATAATGTTTGATTAGTGTTGAAGATTAAGAAATGTATACATCATTGTAGCACATGTAAAAAGAACTTTTAACTAAGAAAACGGAATTTAAGATGTTTTAACATGATTTTAAATTAATTATAAATAATAGGATAGGTTTTGACTTCCCATGAAAATATATAAAACAGCAGTGAATGCCTTAAATATTTTTCATGCACATCTCAATTAATTTTATAAATATGAATTAATGATTGTGTCTCGGGCTGAACATAAAAGATCACGAGTCATTCAAACTGAATGAATCATTTGTTTAGTTATCTCACAGCCAGACTTCATGCGCTCTCGCAGTCTGGCCGTGGTTGTCTTGTTTCTTTACCCTAGAAAACAGATTATTGCAGTTTCTGATATTTCAGTCAAAAAACATTTTCAAAGGTAAATTTCTTCCATTATATGTCCCGGTTCTTGTAATGATTCATTGCAATAAGTGTTTTGTTAAGTTATCCAAAATCCAAGCGATCTATTTAATCATAGGGTCACTGCCTATGAAATCAGCATACTGATTCTCCTGGCTATGAGTTGACATACATGTATTTTAATGATACGTATTTTATTGAACATAAATTACAGAGGAAATTCACAAAGAATACAAATAATGAATTTTTCGTTACTTAGAAAGTATACTGTTGTTGATTTCATTTAACATTGCTGAATATTTTGTTAATGCTCAGATTATCCAGATGTTTTTAAGTGGGAGTGGCGCTATAAAAATACAGTTAAGTATGATTTACCGAATATTCAAAGAAATCGATGTACTGTATAAGATGTATATAAATAAAACAGCAGTTTTTAAAAAATACAGGACCTAGATAGCAATTTTTTTATTTTTTAAACCCTTTTTTTTTGTTATTCCAAAATATAAATAACAAAATGGTTTTTAAAGAGTTTTAGCTGAAAGGGTAGCAAATATTGCGATAATGATTATAAAAGGTTGCTAATTGACACAATCTGAGGTAATTTGTAATTTTGGGACAATTACCATTCTCCCTATCTCCATGGTATGCAGTATGGCCGCGGTGTTTCAACATTTTTAATATTATCTTACAACAACAGATGGCGCCAAAACAATGTGAAATCAGTGTGAAAATATTTTCCCTTTTTTGAAAAGTTTTTCATTTATCTCAGAATTTGATATTTCAAAGTATTATTTTTGTTTGACTTACTGTTATTAAAGGGTGTATTTGTTTATTTAAAATATCTCCTCAGGAAATTAATATTTTTAACTTGTTTTTTCTGTATACTCTCCTTAAAAGATGTCCCTTTCTTGCTTAGTTCTCAAAAGGTTTCTGAAATCTTAATTTATAATTTTATGTGTTAAAATCATAGAGAAACTGAATAAGATTTTAACACTTCACATAGCCTTAAGATCAATGGTGCCAGAACAATGCAAAATTTAATTTTAATTTTTTTAAGTATTTAATTTGTGATTTAATTCAATATTTTTATGTGCTATATATTTAATTTTTTTATAACATTATCCTTATGTATCACTATTTTAAACATATTAATGTGTTATGTGATGTATAATACGGTAATGTGTATAAAGTTATTTTTTAAAATTAATTGTAAATCTTATTATTTTCTCATAACATTTTACTTCTTTTTTAGAAAATTAGTTTCATTTACATTATATGCCATTTTATATCCGTCATTTTTGTGATTTCTATTATTATTTCCATATTTACAACCAGAAATTGTGATTTAAAAATAAATCATACAGTTACTGTTCTCCATAATTTACAACAGATTGCAACACAGTGTAAATTATATGTCATTATTTTTAAAAATTATTTTAGGACATTTTAGAATTTAAATTTTCTTAGTGTTTTTTAATTATTTTAAATTATTAAGTTCCTTGTATTTTTGTATTGCCATATTAATGATAGATATTAGTATTAGTTTTTTATATCTGTCAAATCTAAATGCATTTTTGATATCTGTATAATCTAAATGCATTCACACTAGTTTCAAAACTTCTGTAATCTGGGATTTTCTATAAATCGTAATTTCCATAATCGTAAATCGTAATTGCTGTAATAAATGTTTATTCAGTATTTATAAATTAGGAATTATGATTCAAATATAAATCATACAGTTATTGTTCTCTGTAATTTACAACAGGTGGCAACATGTATAAAATCTATGTTATTATTATTTTTCATTATTTTAGGATATTTTGAATTGAAATTTCTCAGTATTTTTTAATAATTTTAAATTATTAAGTTCCTTGCATTTTTGTTCTACCATATTAATGACAGATAATTATTATTTATATTACAGAGTATTATTATTTATCTAAATGCATTCACACATGCAAAGATACAAAAGTTTTGTAATCCAGGATTTTCTATATATCGTAATTGCTGTAACTGAAATGATTCCAGATTTAAAGAGTTATACTGTGTATCAGTGCATTTCAGACTTAATAAAGGGAAATTTCTTTGAAAATGGTATAAACAGCTAAGAAAACAAAACTGGTGTACTAGAGTTTTGCTTGTTTGTGTACATAACAATAGAAAAATGGTTTCTGTGTGTAATTGATAGATTAGATATGTTGTGTAAATATTGAAAAAAATGCTTATGTTTCTGAAACAGTGAATATGTTGCCAGAATATACATTTGAAAAATTTCCTTCTCTTGCCATAGCTATTTTCTAAATCTAGCCAAGTAACCCATAACAAGGAAGTGCCAAAAAAATCAATATTGCCTAAAATTTGTTCTGAAAATTACTGACAATTTTAGTTTAAAAGTTTAAATTCATCAAAAGTGTCATTTTTAATGTTTTCTTACTTTTTCATTTCATTTCACAAAATTTTGCTTTTTATGTTTGGTGTGAAGTGGATGTCTGTTACAGTAAGTAAAAACTGGCAATATTTTTTTCTTTAATATTGGTCAAAACCTTCTAATATTTGTACTGGAAATATCTCAATATGTATCAAAAAATTTATAAATATGAATTTGTATTACCATAATTTTGGGGAGATAAGCTGAGGCTTATATGACTTAATTTTTGGCACATGCAGCTTGCCTAATGGTGTGGTTGAACCTAATGGTGCGGCTAAATAGTTACCTAATGGTGTTCCCTTTCCAATACCTTCCGCAGCTCTTCTAGTGCCTCTATGCTATTTTTTTGTAAATGCAAATCTAAATAATTCACCCGCAGAAGCCCTTACATAATAGTGTGCCTAGCCTGCCAATGCCCAGTCAATATCATACACACTCAAAAAATGTATCATTCTTCTGATAACATGTAATGTAAAGACTACCCCAAGACCATTTAAAGTGATACCATAACAATAAATATAGTTGATCACATGCAGTTCTCAAAAATACATCCCCCTCCCCCATCATCAATGCAAAACTTTCTTGCAGCCATGATTTTTGAAGAAATTTGTAATTGAACATTTTTTCCTTCCCTGTGCTGTCTAGAAATTCAAATCAAAACAATAACTTTGGCTCCATTTTCTGAAAAGTGAAAAAACAGTTTGATTACATAGTTTCTGAATAAAATCAACTGCCCTTTTGATACATTTACAGACAAAAATTAATTAAAAAATTTGTCATAAGAAAGTAGCAATTTTGGATTTGAAAACAGACTTAATTGGGAGAATTTATTATTTTCCTCACAACTGTAGTTATTTTATTCTAAGAAAGACAGTGCTTAGAACTTTTAGAATAAGTTTTTGAAGTTCCAAGATAGGAAATCTGATTTTCTTAATTACGATCATCTCTGACACCATTTAGAGGCACACCAACTTTTCAACAAGCCAGAGAGCCAGTGGTATACATCAGTAATATGAAACAAGTGGGTAAGTGTGATCGAAGATCGCACAAAGGGTTTCGTTTAATACTCCTTTCAAAACACTTTATCCTTTCTTTAACAAATCCAAATAAATTTAATTTTCCAAAAAAAAAGTCCTGTTTTTTATAAAGTAAAAATTTACCGGTCTATTTTTCTCATAAATATGAACCAGTTCGATAGTGGGCAAAGTACTCTTTTATAATAATATCTGTCATGTGGACTAAATGCCATATTAAAAAAAAATCAATTTCAAAATTAAACATGTTGTACACTTTCAAAATGTTAAAATATGCCAATATTTCCTTAATTGGGTTTTTATCATGATTCAATACCTTCCTCAAACTCATATATTTGCTGTTCTCTATTACTCATATTGATACTCACTTTGTATTATTCTCAAACATTTGAAAAATCCGTTATGACGTCAGATTAATTTTCTTTTTAATTCTCTAATGACATCATATTAAGCTGGTTTCTGTACATACACATACTCATACTCCTTGTATTATGGAGAAATATTTGAAAATTTCCATTTTATTACCAATATGACGTCATATTAATATTTTTTTCAATTGGTGAAACTTTTTATTTCATTTTTCACGTGGAAATCTTTCGACAGAAAATTAATTATTGTAGAAAGAATTTTATTGTGGATTTTTAATGGTTGGCATCTGCTGTAACGAAAAATGGTTAAATTTAATAGGAAAAGGGTGTTAGAATTTAAATTTTTTATCTCTCTATATTAAAATAATACGATTTTTTCAAATTTTAATATCTGCTGGCATCTGCTGTAATGAAAAATGGTTAAATTTAATAGGAAAAGGGTGTTAGAATTTAAATTTTTTATCTCTCTATATTAAAAGAATACGATTTTTTCAAATTTTAATATTTTGAGCTTCATAGTAGGTAATTCGCTATAAGTACACAAATTTTCATGCCTGTAAGTTATATAGTATCTGAGAACGACTCTGTGACGGACAGACAACGGAGCGGGAGTAATAGGATTTCGTGAGATGAACAAAACCCTAAAAAGGAGAAAGGTTTTTGTCATCATGGATTCAGCACAAACTAGGAAATAGATCGAGTGTGTGAGGGAGAAAAAAGCCTAGGATTCTTTTACTACTGTTTGACAGCCATTCAAAGAGTGCGCTAACTTATTATTTCAAGATTAGTTTAAATTTTAATTGTAGTTTTTCTTTTTTTTAATTTCGAAATACAATTTTCTTTATTTTCCAAGTATAAATGCTGTAAAACTTAAAAGCTATACTGCAGCTTTTAAACAGTAACTTCCAAAAAAGACAATGATGAATTTGGAAATGAGCTTCTAAACCTCTTTAATTCAGAAAGTAATGATTCCGATTTTGATGGCTTCGAATATGTTATTTTGTTGTTAAATTTATTTGAATAAATGAATTTTGTTTAAAAATAAAATGTAATATTCTATAATTTTATGAAGGAAGTCAGGGATGTTACCACTTACTTATAGATCATTTTTATTTTATATTTATTTATTTAAAGCCTTCTTTATTTAATATTTGTTTTTAAATATTTAATAATTTTATCATTTAAAAATTCTTTATTTATAATTATTTCAACTTAAAATTAAGATAAGCATGGTATGTTGGTGAATAATCAACATGATAAAATTTTGTGCTAAGGCATATCTGACAGTGTGGCAAATATGATGAATTTTTCAATTTTTTTAAATCAAATTATGCAAATGCGACATACAGGACATTGTGGCTTATTTACCTGAAACTATGTTAAATAATTCTGTTTTTTTAGTTCTTATTGAATCAAAATTTAACTCAAAATGTTTCCTTTTTTGAATAATTTTTTTAATAATACTCCTTTTTTTCCATCGATTTTTTGTACTTTTTTTATTATACCAGTTTCTTAATTTACTGTTTACTACATACAATTATAATAACTGCTTTTTCCCTCTATGTTCCACTGCACCAGCAACTGAGAGTTTCTGTTCTCAAAACTGATAGACAAGTGGTGATGGATTTAAACAACCTATGTTGCGCTCATTCCTAAGCCTAAGTGTTTGGAGTATATTCTGCATATTTTTTCCAACATTGCTGGAAACACATGTTAAGATCCCTTAAAAAGACACTCCTCCCTCATGGAGAGGATTTCTGTGTTGTGCAGATACTTTCCCATAACAAACGCCTTCACCACAACCCATACTTCAACAGTTATTATAAACTTGGTTGATACAGAATTTTACTATAAAAGATTATTGAATATTAAAACAATGGTTTGTGTCTGCCATGGCATAAAAATGATTGAAAAATTTGGGGAAGTGATAAAACTTATACTCTAGACTCCCTCAAATCTATAATCATTAAATCTACAAATGCCTAAAATCCACAAATCATTATAAGTGTAAACAGTGAAACTTAACAGTAAAGATGTATGGAAAAAATTCAAGATTTTTTATGTTTACATCATTCTGTATGCAAATGTGTAATTCTGGTTAATATGACTGAACTCGTGTTTTCTCATGAAGGAAGTATAAATTAATTTCCAAAACAATTCAAGATAGCACTGATATCAGTGGCTATCACAATCTTTTTATCAATCAAGCTTTTTCAACTCTTTTGTTTTTTTCCTATCTGGTACTTTCTAATTTAACTTTTCTATTACAATTTACCATAATTTGTAGTATATAACCTGCAGCTCAAATAAATCGGTTTTGAACCAGAAATTTTATTTATTAAAAAAAGTCAAATACATACCAAGTACAAACAAGTTACATTTTCTTAAATATAATGTCTGGTTCAAAACCGATTTATTTGAGCCACGGGTTACATACCAGAAATTATAGTAGGGGAAAGTGGCCTAAAAAGATCCCCTTAAGGGAAAAACTTTTGTAAAATAACTGTTTAAATAAAACTTTGGCCCTTTGCTAGTATGTTTTGCACCATATTTTGCTTTATAAATACATTTTAATAATCTTTTAAACCCAAATTAAGTAAAGGAAAAAATTGATTTTTAAAAAGTGTTCAAAGGTTAATTTTACCCTCCCCAAAGGGCAAAATTATCCATCATTTAAAAATAATCGTAAATGGTTTTTTTATCAGCAAAATAAAGGATTTAAAAGTAATTATGACAATACACATAAGTGTAATTCACTACTAAAAATATACTCCATTAAGTAATTCAAGTCATATTTCTGTACATGAAAGACTATAATCTAAATAAATATGAAAGTGACTGCCTACCTTATGAAAGATGTTATAAAAATCAATTTTTCAAAGAATACTATTCAGACGCGTAAAACTGTGATCGCTTGAATACCGCTATCGCTTCTTCTTTTCTTATCACAACTAGTTTATATGTTACCCTGTAGATAGCACAAACTGTCTGGCAGAAGACACATGTGGAACGTTTTGCCCATTAGGATCATTTTAGGCCACCTTCTCCTACATAAATATCAATATTTTATGTACATATGAAGTTTGTTTTAATACACTTTTGACATAATCAAATTTTAGGAAATTTAAAAGTTAATGTACGTGTTATTTTTGTTGGTGCATGCATGGTGTATGTTCAAAATATTAGTCTTGACCACCTCTCACAACTTGCACCCATGCCTTAAAACCTTTTTGGGATGGTAATCCACCTATATGCAAAGATACAAAGGATATTAAACTACCTATTTTATTGCTGTTCTCAACCAGACATGCACGCTTTGACATTTATAAAAAATCTAAGGATTAGGATTAGCCAACACAAATGGTATTGTGCAGGTCCATAGGAAGGTACCGTCTATCTGAGGCTATTGTTATCTTTTTGCATTTCCACTTGCACCCATGCCTTAAAACCTTTTTGGGATGGTAATCCACCTATATGCAAAGATACAAAGGATATTAAACTACCTATTTTTATGCTGTTCTCAGCCAAACATGCACACTTTGACATTTATAAAAAATCTAAGGATTAGGACTAGCCAACCCAAATGGTATTGCCCAGGTCCATAGGAAGCTGCCGTCTATTCGAGGCTATTGTTATCTTTTTGCATTTTCATCTGGGCTTCGAGCATTGCAAAAAAGTGTTTTTTTTTAAACTAATTTTACTTTGTTTCCTAATGCCATTACAGTAAACTGTTAACTTCAGGAATCAAAATAGATAGTATTTATAGATAGAATATTTATTGTAGAACTTCCATATTTTTTTAACTTTATTGTTGAATTTTCATATCAGACATACATTGAACCTCAACCCTTTCAGGTGCAAATTACTTCTGTTCATAAAATGGTGAAATGATTGATTGACACCAGAATTTACAAGCGAATTTCTTAGAAACTAAATATTTGCTTTTCTTCAAGTTCATTATAAAAGTAAAATTTTATTAAAATATTCTTGATAACGTTTGACAGTTTGTAATTAAAATTAAGTGGCCACATTTGTGACCACCACCCGTGAAAGGGTTAATGAGTTTTCAGCAACATTATTTAAAAGTAACAATTTAATAGTTTATACAATCTGTGCTTGTGTAGTTTAAAATTAATTATTTTATAATGAGAAGCAGCCTAAGTTAAGTCGACTTACATCAGGTATTTCCAAATAATTTGTGCTTGTGTGGCCAAACTTCTGTGAATATACTTTGCAGGAATTGAAAAGTACGTTTTTTAAATTATTGAAAAACATCATTGAATGTATCAGAATTTTTCTTTATTTATATAAATACTGTTTAGTTCTAAGGAAAAAAATGTACTAAAAAAAAATAATTAATAAAAAAATCTTTTCCTTTCTCTTCTGTATTTGGGTTTAAGATTATTCTAAAATCTGTAAAAACCTATGTGCAGATTTTAAAATGTGTACCATATTGTTCTTTAAATTGTATATGGACAAAGGACTATTAAAGAAAAGAAAATATTATCCATGGTGCTAATCTTATTTGATATTAATTCTTAAAGTAGCTATTCAGGGATTTGAAATTAGAGCTCTTTTCTAATAGGGGATTTTCTCTAGCAACACTTGTTAAATGGTGTGGAGTAAAACTGTCTCTGAAAAAGAAAATCTCATCAAAAAGTCACCTGTAAAAAATGCAGCCAAGTCTCGTGACTCTTTCCCTGTAAAAAGTTCTGAGATCGTATAAAGCCAAGTTTAACTATCTTATTAACTTTGAAATTTTCATTCACAAATCACTCCTAGTCTCTACATCTTTAGTTAATTATTATTTTGTGACTTAGCAATTACGTAGCACGAGAATGTGATGTATATAGTTAGTCTTAATCAAATAATACTATAACATATTAAAGTGTAATAACTTCCCTGTGCATATATAATTTTCCTTAATTAAATTATCCCATCCATCCCATAACATAGTAAGGTGTAATAACTTCCCTGTGCTGCGTAATTGCCAAGTCACAAAATAATAATTAACTAAAGATGTAGAGACTAGGAGTGATTTGTGAATGAAAATTTCAGAGTTAATAAGATAGTTAAACTTGGCTTTATACGATCTCAGTACTTTTTACGGTAAATGAGTTACGAGACTTGGCTGCATTTTTTACAGGTGACTTTTTGATGAGATTTCACTACTTTTTGTAAGTAATCCTCCTTTTCTTGATTTTAGGTTCCTTTTGGAGATGTCCCTATTATTTACAGGTATCAAAAATTTGAAGCTTTAGTTTCGTTTGCAAAGTACTGTAGATAAAAAGAGATTTCAGGTTCCTAGGCCAGCACTAAGTTATGTGAGCGGGAGTGTCAAAAGTACTCTCAGTTGCTTCCAGGATTGGTGCTATCCATCTGAGATATTACTCGCAGCCCTAGATACTTGATATTTAACATAAAAGAACTTTTTAGTATAAAAAAAAGCCAAAATTTAAATTTCCGGAAATTTCCAATAAATCAAACTATATTCCTTTTTCCGATGCTTTTTTATTCGTTTTTTTTAGTCTTTTTTTATTATTTACGGATTTTTTAATTTTTTCTTACTTTGTTTCTAAACCCTGCCTTTCTGCCAAATGTCAAGCTTCTAGGACTACAAAATCGAATTATTTTCAAATTTTCAACTTTTTATAAAATTATTGATTTTCCGATTTTAATTCTAAGTTACCTGATTGTCATACCAATATAGTAATTATTTGATCCGTCTTCTTAGGATCATTTAGGTTCAATTTAGAGATAAATCAAGTGAATCTTAGAGTCACCATGATTTTATTTAGAAAGGACTATCAAGCCATAACCAGCCAGTAATGTCGGGAGGGTAGGGGGAGCTGTGAAAATTTTTGTGGGGCCAACATCATTTAACAATCCATATTTCATATGTGAAGTAAATAGAGTACAACCTGTGAAAGAAAACAAACCTGTCTATAAAGAAATCGCCTATATCGTAGCCAGTCTATAGCGGAACTTTTCTATAACGAAATTCGTAAACGAAAGAAAAGAAAACCATAATCCGGGGGAAGTAACATAGAACAATTAGGGGCATTGTACTAGCTAATAGGACAATTATCTTAAAACTAATGTTTCTAGCAGTACAAAATCAAATTGTTTTTGAATTTTCGATTTCTTAAAGATATTTCGAGTTTTCGATTTTATTTTCAAATTTAACGAATATTTTAATTGTTCCTTTTATTGAATAGTAAATACTACCTTTACACCAAGTTTTAAGTTTCTAAGACTACAAGATAAAATTATTTTCAATTTTTGATTTTTTCGAATTTTTTTTTATAATTTTTTGGACTTTTTAATTTTTTCTTATTTTGTATCCTTTATTACAAATTTCAAGTTGCCAGCGCTACAAAATCGAATTATTTTGAAATTTCCGATCTTTTTCGAGTTTTTTATTCTATTTTCGAATTTATTGTGTTTTAATTTTTCCTTTTTCTGTATCCTAAACAATAATTTTACGCCGAATTTTAAGTTCTAAAACTACAAAATCGAATTTTTTTCAATTTTTCGAATTTTTGAAATTTTTTTTCGAATATTACAGATTTTTTATTTATTTCTTTTTTTGTATCCTAAATACTACCTTTATTCCAAATTTTAAGTTTCTAGCTTTACAAAATCGAATTATTTTCAAATTTTCGTTTTTTATTCGATTTTTTTATTTTATTTTCACATTTTGTTGTGTTTTTAATTTTTTTCTTTTTCTGAATCCTAAACACTACCTTTACAACAAATTTTCAGTTTCTAAGACTACGAGATCATATTATTTTCAATTTCTCTCTTTTTCTTTCTTTCTATTTTTTTTTTTTTTTTTTCAATTTTTTTTTAATTATCCATATTTTTTAATGTTTCCTTATTTAGTATCTTAAATATTACCTTTATTTCAAGTTTCTAGCGTTATAAAATCGAATTATTTTCAAAATTTCCTTATTTTTCGATTTCTTTCGATTTTTTTATTTTATTTTCGAATTTTATTGCGTTTTTATTTTAACTTATTCTGAATCCTAAACACTATCTTTACCGTGAATTTTAAGTTTCTAAGGCCAAAAGATCAAATTATTTAAATTTTTTTCTAATTTTTGATTTTTTTTCGAATTTTCTGGATTTTTTTATTTTTTTTATTTTGCATCCTAAATACTCCCTTTATTCCGAACTCCAAGTTTCTAGCGCAACAAAATTAGATTATTTGAAAATTTTCGATTTTTTTCGATTTTATTTTCAATTTTTTTTTTTTTGTGTTTTTGATGTTTTCTTTTTCTGAATTCTAAACACTACCTTCACACCACATTTTAAGTTTTTAAGACTACAAGATCGTGTTATTTTCAATTTTCAATTTTGTTCGATTTTTATGAATTTTCGATTTTTTTTTTAATTTTCCTGATTTTATAATTTTTCCTTTCTTTGATCCGAAACACTAGTTTTATTCCAAATTTTAAGTTTCTGTGGCTGCGGGATCTACCCAATCTTTTTGATGACGCGAGAGTGAGTGAGTGTATGAGTGACAAAAAATCGAAACTTTGAGTTCATATATCGCCTTTACTAATTTATGGGTATTTTTTGAATTATCCATATTTTTGAATTTTTCCTTATTTAGTATCTTAAATATTACCTTTATTCCAAATTTCAAGTTTCTAGCGCTATAAAATCGAATTATTTTCAAATTTTCCTTATTTTTTTATTTTTCTGATTTTTTTATTTTATTTTCGAATTTTATTGCGTTTTTTATTTTAACTTATTCTGAATCCTAAACACTATCTTTACTGCTAATTTTAAGTTTCTAAGGCTAAAAAATCAAATTATTTTAATTTTTTTCAATTTTTTTCGAATTTTTGATTTTTTTTCGAATTTTCCAGAATTTTTAATTTTTTCTTTTTTTGCATCCTAAATACTACCTTTATTCCGAATTCCAAGTTTCTAGGGCAACAAAATCGGATTATTTGAATTTTTTCTATTTTTCGATTTTTTTCAATTTTGCTTTCGATTTTTTTAGTGTTTTTGATGTTTTCTTTTTCTGGATACTAAACCTTCAGACCGAATCTTAAGTTTCTAAGACTACAAGATCGGATTATTTTCAATTTTCAATTTTGATGGAATTTGTTGAATTTTCGAATGTTTTTTTTTCGAATTTTCCGGATTTTATAATTTTTTCTTTCTTTGTATCCTAAACACTACCTTTTTTCCAAATGTCAAGTTTCTAGGGGTACGGGATCTACCTAATCTTTTTGATGACGCGTGAACGAGTGAGTGAGTGAGTGACAAAAAATCGAATGTTTGAGTTCATATATCGTCTGAACTAGAAAAGACAGAAAGTTGTAATTTTAAATTTTGGTCCTGTGTGCCAAATACTCTAGAAAAACGAAGTTTAAAATTTTTGGGATACTCCAGCGCGGAGATATGGGGGAGTCAAAAGTGCCCTGAGTTGCTTCAAGAAAAGTATGCTTACGGCTGTCCTCTCTCGACTTGGCGGAGGCACTGCCGTGCCTCCAGATTATCTTTAAGCCTGTATTTATTATAACATGCGGCTTAAATTAGCCATGAGTAGCTACATAGCAATGTGTCATTAAAAGTATTTATGTCAACAACTTAGAAGATTTTAACTAAATAACTATGCGCCGGTGGTAATTGGATTTCATTCAGCTTTTGTGGTCTTCATAATATAATAGCATTCCTTTTCTAACCTAATTGTTACTTCAAAAAAGTAAATTTTTCAAAAATTGTTAAAATATCTTGGTCAGGAGGTATCCATATGCAAAATTTGCTTGGGTAATTTTAAAAGTTAATTTTGAATGCCGCCTTCTTGTTCTGAGTTTCAGTCTCTGCTTTTCAGAGTAAAGAATAATTAATTTCTATACAAGTTAGTTAATGTCTTTTCTAAAGACTATCAAGTATCTGAATGCTCTAACTTTGAAATTTTTATCATGTTTTATCAGTAGTATGAATACAAAGTATTATTTTTTGTTATATGTTTGATTGTATACAATGTATGCTAATTTTAATAAAACATTTCGTTTTGTTAACAGATGAACAGAAAAAGAATACTAGTATTTTCAATGGGTGAGCATCAGATAAGCAGGAATTTCATTTCTGTCTATGAAATGTCATATTAACACTAGAATTATGCTATTCTTTATATACATACAATTTTTTAAAAGGTCACTTTGATCCTTGTGTAAATAAAACTACATTTTTCATTTAGTAATATTGTATGCTTGCAAATGTTAAATCAGTATAAATTAAGTTATAATTTATTTTAAAGGACATAATAATTATTGTCTTAAATGTACTTATATATAGAAATAATTAGCTAACTATGTTGGAAAATCTTGTTTCAATTTAGTTAAATTTTAGAAGTAAGAACAATGAAAATTATGAGTGTTTATGTAAATTTCTGTTATAAAAAATCATTTTAAATGAAATTAATCAAATATTTTAGTATTTCAATCAATTATTGTTTTGTTGCAAAGAATAATGTAAGAATTATAGTACCTACAAAATCATTTTCAATATAGCAATTGACACACATAGTTCTGTTGATTTATTATTGAAATGAACCTGTGTCTACTCATGCTCTTCTGAAATTATATTGGGTCCCACATTTTAGACTTAAAATTAGGAACAAGCAGCTAATGTAATCCCAACATATGATGAAGATATCAATGCTTTGAATTTTTCTTATATCAGATTTGATAGGTTGTTTGAAGTTTAATTTTCATCTCAAGATAACAAGAGTCTTCTATAACTTATGATTTTATTTTCATTTATTTCCAGTATAAATGGTTTCTTTGCACAAGTAGTAAGTGGTTTATTTGTCCAAATATGATATTAGCATAAGATGTCAATCCAGAGTTTTATTGAAAGGTATTTTGTAGAGCTCATTTACAAGAAGTATTTTGTCACTCTGCAGAGTTTCATCACTTGCAATTTCTTCACAATCAGTTGATAAAATAATGTTGTTACTCACTTTATTTTTTGAGCCTCCACTACATCCTGTGTCGATGATCTTAAAAACATCAGAACTGAATATTGATGATATGACTTATTTCTTTTTCATGTTTATTAAGATGTAGGATGGTGGTGAATGGTAAGTGGAACCTCTTAGACTATCTATCATCTGCATCTTTTTCTATTAGATTATTATAGGTTTGAGGCCCAGATTTAGAATATGATAAGTTTTGTATCAATTTCATGAATTTACCATGCATGAGTTCACTCCTTCAAGCCATTAAGATGATAATAAATGTAAAATCACAAATGCTTTAAATCATTGTATCCAAAAATTAAATAGAGGTGAAATAAAATACACAGTTTAAAATTGTTAAAATTAATATATTTGTTGTTTTTGCTCATTTTGTTGTCAAAATAAATAAGCAGTTGACTAAATTCCCTCTACCTCCTTTTCTTACAAAAGACACAAAATTTAAAATCTTTAAAACACTAATTATTTTTCCTTGTCCAATTTGTAAGTATTTTGTAATGCTAATGAATTGTCTGTTCAATACGAACCACCTGAAATTTTTGTTTCTCACTTTTGAACACCCTCCCCTTTACCTCAGAAAATTGAAAAACTGCAATATTCTTTACATTTTTCTAACTTTTATAGCTGTATTTCTAATTTATTGTAAGAATAAATAATCAGTCATATAAATTCCTTGTCCCACCTGCAATTGCTGTTTCTCTCTTCCACCCCAACTTCTTTTCTGGCACACAGATTTTAAAGTCTTTAAAACTCATTCATTTATTTTTTTTTCTGTCTTAATTGTACATGTTTAGGAGGTGATAAATAAACAATCAGTTATTTAATCAACCCCTCCTCTTCCCCTTTCTCTCCTCCTGTCAACTCACAAACTTTAAAATCTTAACTCTATAATTTTTCATCTAAATTTATCCCTCCCACTAAAATCCCCCTCGCACTAGTACAAAGTTAAAAATCTTTGATTTTTTTTAATATTTTCATGTTTTATTTCCAGAGGCCGATCAGCCTGATGAGAAGCATTCACAAAATATACTTGAATTACAAAATTAATGCATTATAACCATAATATACAAAATTATGTCCAGTTTAAATTTTATACCATTTTTTTATGTTAAAAAATAAACTCTCTTCATTTTCAGCTTAATACCTGAAGCTACTTATTAAAGTTTGTTCAACATAATATTTGATTTCCCATTAATTTCAAAGTTTGTTATAAGCTCATTTGTTGGTTGTGGCAAATTCCACTAGAGTTTTTGGATGATAAATATCAAAAAATAATTTTTCTACCAACTCTAAATGGAAATTCCTTTTAATGCATTATTTTCTGAGTACACAGAATGCCGTTTGAGGCTGTATCTAGGTGCCTAGGAATCGGTCCCTATTATAGTTAGACACTGCATTTTGGATAACCTATCTGAACTGAATACCACCTGTGGGTCAAGTTGGGTTGATGCTAATTAGCTCATTACAGATTGGGTTGACCTTAAATGTTTCAGGTTCTGGTCTGTTTTGGGTTGAGTTTTGATTCTTTTGGGGCAGTTTCAGATTAACCCAATTTTACAAAAGAAAGTCCCAATGCAGATACCTTCTTTGGGTATTCTTGGGTTTCGTGGTCCTGGATTCTTGAGTAATCTCTCCCCATTTCTCCAAATTTTGATTCTCTGCGCTTTCCTCTTTTTTTCAATCTTTTTAACCTTTTCTTTTTCGTTTATCAATTTGTGTTTATACTTTTTTTTATGTTAGTTGTGTTACTAGTTTGTTATGTTACAAAAACATTTTGTTCAAACTGTTTTTTGTTATACTAAAACTTATTTTTCCTCTTTAAAGATTTAAAAATATTAAAAAATATTAAATTAAAAGGACAAAATAATTAAACTGGAAACATATTATAAAATTAATTTAATTAAAAGAGAAAATACAATATAAAGTTTTCTATGACATAATCTTCCATGGGCTTATTGCAGTCTTAGCCGATTTTCTGCTGTCATTTCTTCACACTATGGACTGCATACCAATCTTCTATTCTAGCCAGTGATGGATGAGGGTTGGCCACAGTGGAAACAGACCAGTGTCTAAACAGCAGCAGAAAAAGAGTGGTCTCTGTCAATAATGTATTGTTTGTGAGTAATTTGCCTGTAACTTTCTCTGAGGTGGAGTTACTTAGTTGGATTTAAAAAGTAAGCTCAGTTGGGAGAAAGGGACGGTAAAATCAAGGGTTTTATTTTGAAAAGGCCTTATAAAACCAAGTTTTAAACAATATAAATGAGGTTTTTAATGCATATTATACACAGTAGATTTGTTTTGGTTAGAAATAATGTTTTTTTACTATGTTGTGTAAAAAATTATTTGTAGATTCAAATGAAAGTTGACAGAATTTGATACCTTCACTTTCCACTGTTGTGTGGGAAAATGAAAGTACCAGTATTTTTCTTTAAAGTTTCTGTAAAATTAGCCTGTGGATTGAAGGATATCCTATCTACATTCAAATATACAGGGTGATTATAAAAAAAAAACTATCCCGATATATCAGCCCATAACTGTCATATCGTTCACAGAAACTGAATGAAATTCTGGCCTAAAGTATTTTGAGGTATGCGCTCAAGAATCACGTGAAAAACAACAGTTAAATTCTAACAGTTACGGTTACAGTGACAAAATTTCAAATGGCAACTCCTACTTTTTTTATTGGAATGTGATCTTCGTAGTGAAAAACCATAAAAAGCGTTGGAACGGTACCTGTAGCACGAAAATCGCCAGCGCTAGACAGACTAAGAAGAAAAGTGAAAACAACCAATAAAGAACAGAGAAGCAACAGAAAGTAAAACATTTTATTGTTCAGTGCTATCCACCATCTGCCGCATGTAAAGTGTCGTCGTGTGTAAAATGGAAAATGTATAAAACACAATAAAATGTTTTGTTTTCTGTTGCTCCTCTGTTCTTATTGGTTGTTTTCACTATTCTTCTTAGTCTGTCTAGCACCGGTGATTTTCGTGCTACAGGTACCGTTCCAACGCTTTTTTATGTTTTTTCACTATGAAGATCACATTCCAATGAAAAAAGCATGTGTTGCCATTTGAAATTTTCGAAATTTTGTCACTGTAACCATAACTGTTAGAATTTAACTGTTCTCTTTCATATGATTCTTGAGCGCATACCTCAAAATACTTTAAACCAAAGTTCTATTCAGTTTCTGTGAACGGTATGATAGTTAGGGGCTCATATATCGGGATAGTTTTTTTACAATCACCCTGTATTTAAAATATCCATATTTAGTTACAATTTCCTACATAGTTTTCATTATAATTTATAAAAAAAAGTAATATTTATGACTGTCAAAATTTGGTTCTTCCAAAATTCAGATAATATTGTTTACTTCCACATAGTCATTGTCTAATTCTGTGAAAATATAATAATTTTCTATTTTTGAGATATTTGTAAGATATTTTATGAGGTACAGGCAGTAATTTTTTTTCAAGTACTTGCAGATAAATGAGCACATATTATTTTTACATTTATATTTTATTTTAATCCATGAGCCTTATTTGATTTTTCTTGGATGCAGAAAGATGGTAGTACTGGTGACTTACTTGGTCTTCAAATCAGCCTTTTCTACAACTTATGTCAGTGAGTAATGCATTAAAAAGAACTAAATCGAAGGTAAATTAGAAAAAAATGAATTAAATATATTCTAATATGGTATTAAAAATTATACTCGTATAAATGATGTGTAAATAAATATGCTAAAAATATCTTTTCATTTAATTATGATGCTATATTAAGAGTATAAGTTTATAAATAAAATAAATATGTAGTCCATTTTTTAAATTAAACATATCTACAGTTAAAAACAGATTTATCATTCAACATTGTGCTAAGCCTAACTATATCACCTCTTTCACCCTCTTAAAAAACCATAAAAGTAGAGATAACATAATAATACTTACCTTTTTAGCTCACAGGCTATGAAAGCCTGAGAGCTAATGTGCCCGCCCGTTCTGTGTGTATGTACGTATGTATGTATGTACGTAACGCGATAACTCTTGATAGAACTAACCGTTTTACTTTAAATTTTGTTTATAGGTTCCTTGTGATAAGGCGCTTCCCTGATTAGTTTTGGGGTTTTATTGGTTAAGTATAAAGGGGGAACGGGGGGCTAATTTCCCCCTTAACTTAGATAAATAGGTTTTTCATGCAGAATCGTCCTATTTGCTTCAAATTTTGTATATAAGTTCATTGTGATAAGGAGCTTCCCTGATTAGTTTGGGGGTTCATTGGTTAAGTATAAAGGGGGAAAGGGGTTATTACCCCCCCTTAAGTTAGATAAATTGGTTTTTCATGCAGAATTATCTGATCTGCTTCAAATTTTTTATATAGGTTCATTTGATAATGCGCTTCTTTGAATAGTTTTGGGGGTTCATTGGTTAAGTATAAAGAGGTGAACGGGGGCTAATCCCCCCTTAATTTAGATAAATGGGTTTTTCATGCAGAATTATCCGATTTTCTTCAAATTTTGTATATATATTCATTGTAATTAGAGACTTCCCCGATTAGTTTAAGGGGTTCATTAGTTAACTATGAGGGGGGTAACGGGGGATGACCCCCCCCCTTAATATATTGTTGATTTCTTTATTTTTCGGGGGGCTTATTTCAAATTCTTTGAAATAAGAGTATAATATAAAATTAGTGTGAATAACCTGTGAGCTCAATGCCTTCAGTTTGACTGGGCAGTTTTCTTTTTATTTTATTAATCTGTTCATAAGAATTTCTTCTAATGAAGTATAGCAAAACATACTGTGTTTTTCTACCCAGAAGGGACCCAGAAGAAAGTTTATCACTGTCATGTGTTTACAACATGTTATAGATATATGTAAACAACAATGTCAATAAGATTAAAGTGCCTAATCTTAATACCAATATTTGTCACAAACTCAAAATATGTTTTTATTGCAAAAGTAGTAAATTGTGTACATTTAATTGCATAAAAGGGGGCATTATTAATTTATCACCATTTTCAATCAGCAAGCATTCTATTAAATCTCATAATAACTCAAAAGAAAAGTTTTTATGACAGACTCAGACCTAAAAGCTAATATTTGTCAGATCCAGATGGAATCTTGGGCTTATAGAAATAAAGTATCTTCTTCCAATCTAGAAGTTAAAAATGCTCCCTGCAGTGCAAGTAAATCTTGCAAAGCAGGAGAAAGTGTTTTTATTGTTAAGTGTCATAAAGAGAGTTTTGATCAGACATCTCCCTTTTTGATTTATAAATCTACTTAAGCTTTGATTGATGAACCAAACACAGTAAGCTCTAATCTGGTGAACATTTAATCAAAGAAAATGATTTTAAACAAACATTTAACTTTAAAAATGATCTTATTTTGCAAACATTGATGTCTCTCTAATTTCATATAGAACTATCTGATTACATGTCACTTAGTGATCTGGAATCTGACCTCTTGCATGTTACTGAACTGGAAATATTGGATAATCTAACGCAACAAAATATTATTGAAGTTAGAATAAAAATCGTACATCAAGGCAAACAAATACCATATAATCAAATAAAAATTCCTACTAAGTATGTAATACTCATTTTAACTTGACCAATTTACTTAATTTAATAAATTCTGTATTTTTCCATGCTATGTCCGATTGTACATTCACAATTAACTGCATTGTTTTAGATGTAAGTGCTTTGGACACTCTAAAACATCATGTCAAAATAATATCACCTAGGGATCCTACATTAGAGAGAGATTGGACATTGAAGAAAGGTCCGCCATATTAGTTACAGAGCAGATGGAACGCCGTAGAGCGCAATGCATTTTTATCCGCGTCCAACACTTTTTATTCTATTAAAATCACCAGAAATTCATTTCATATGCCTTCACAGAGTCATTCAGAACATAAACATAAGCACAATTCCGTTTTAATGAATAAGAATTCTCAGAAAATGCTTTTTCTTTTATTCGGCTGAATTGCAGGGTTAACATTTCGAGACTTTACATTATGCTTAAAATAATCGAATTTGATTATAAACAAATATTCAAGTTTTTGGGGGTTTTTTTCACTTAAAATAAACATTTTAATTTATGCATAACACAAGAAATGCTACATAATGTAATTTTTTGTTGTGTGGGTATTTATTTTTTACTTTCCTCTGTTTAAATGGTCATGACTCATGACATAGATTAGTTAGGTTACTGTTTTAAGTAAATAAATAAAATTTCTTAGAGGGAACTCTTTTAATTTTATAAGGTTAAAAATATATCATTTAACAGCAATAAGAAATTTAAAAAAAAATACTGAAATATTCAGAAAAGTATAAATTTTTTAAACATATTCCTAATATACCTTCATTATTAATGTATTTACATTAATAAATTTAGATAGTTTTAATGAAACTAATTGGTTGTATGAAATTAAAAAGCTTCAATTCTCTAGAATAATACACTTTATAATACTAAGCATATCTAAATATGCAAAAAAAAAACATTCCGAGAAACTGAATAAAAAAATTTACATATATATGCTTAGTAATGTTTATTTATATAGAGGTTTATATATTGGGAATTTATATATTTTTGCAATTGTCAGAGTCTGCGCTTTTATATATAGATATTTTTTTATGCGAAAAATTTAAATGCTTATGTCTTGTGATCTCAAATTCCGAGGATATTTAAAAAAGAAATTATTAAAAAATGAACAGTTTAACAATTTATTCAATTATTCCTTATAATTTATAAACAATTTCATATTTTAAAAAGAGTGCACTATATACAATTTTATTCTGTATTACGTTCTTAAAATAAATGTTTCAAAATGTAAACAGAAATTCATCGCCAACAACGTTTGCCAATTACCGCCAACTGTCAAACTTCGAAACTCCAAATTATTTACACGTTTTGCTCACTCACTACAAAAAGATTTAAATCAAAATCAGTTTTAAAATGTAAAACAAGAGACGCAGAAAAGAAATTGCTTTGTTTATGTTACTCATTTCGATAGTTATTATTTAATGAAACTGTTTAAAGTTGACCGCATACACAACAATTGAACTCTGACAATTTAAAATATGTTACAAAATAAATAAACATTACTCAATATTAAAAAGTAACTATAAACAACAAAAGAAAATTACCTATTAATAGTGTAGTAAGTCTTGATACAATATTTAAAACGTTCAATCTTTAAAATCCAAATTTCCTTCAGAAAGCAATACCAGCGTATACATACGACGTAACTAAAATGGCGGATTTGTCGGCGACGCAATGTCCAATCTCTCTCTAATGTAGGACCCCTGATATCACCTGGGTCAATGCAGTGCACAATGAAAATGTACACTGCAATGCCCCAGCATGTTGTTAATTGTAAAAAAGAGCACCCATCCCATTCAAAATCTTGTGAAAATTCGAAAGAAGGAAAAGCTCATAAAGCTTATAAAACTATACTAACTCAGACTTCATCCTCTATAGAAAACAATTTTCAATCATTACAAAAAGAAGACAATATGTCTGTCTAAACCCAGTCTGACATCTTGATCAATGTAATCTGTTGTTCCTAAATCACGACAATCTGTTTCTCCTTAATCCTCACAATCTGTTTCTCCTAATTCATCACAAACTGCCCCTTCAATGTCACCACAACAAATTTACCTCAAACTTACATTTCATAAAAGAAATTCTCAAAATACTACTAACACAGTCTTTGAAACAAAACCAAAGACATAATTTTCCAACAATTTTTTATAATGTGTCATCGGAGAATCCCCTGAAAAATAAAAACAATCAAATATCTAAAAGTACTTAAAATGTGAAACCAACTGACCAATCAGTTGCACAAAACACTGTGCCTGCCAAAGATAAATATACCTTATTTTGAAAAGCTGCTTCTGATTTATCTGAGTAAAAAGGAGATAATATGTCCTAATTAGATAAGTCCTAAGGAGATAATGTGTCCCTATTTTTCCTAAAATTGATTTCAAAATTTCTATATTTAAATTTTATTTCTCTCATTATTTATATTTATCTGTTTCTTCAAATACCTGGTACACCAAAAGTTCATTAAAACTTTAAATATTAATTAAAAAGAAACAAAATTTGCTAAAAAATTGCAGTTTGCAGAAATGGGGTTAGAGGGAGATCGGATTAATAACAAAAAAAGTTGTGGTTAAAAAATACCAGTAGGTAGCATAGACATGTATAATAGGAATATATTCAAGTTAGGCTTATATTAAAAACCCATTTCAGGGAAGCATCTGACAAGCTTCGGTATCCCAGTACATGTGTTTGTAACAGATCCTTTTCTCCTCTTCAGTCATTTTGCCCCGCAGAATTTTTGCAGTGTGTCAGTTAATGATTCCCAGTTCTTGTAACAGAGGTTAACCAACATCACTCTATCTGGTAAGGATTGCATACTGCTGGCATTGAAGGAAGAATCTGTGTTCATTGAGGGATTTCATTCACAGCCTGATTTGCATAAATTGGCTTCATATTATGCATGCAGTGCCGTCTATCATTAATTTTTGAATTAATTTTCTTTTTATTAAAAAAAATCTTATCTCCCTCTAATCCATTCCTGCAAACCACAATTTTTCATCATCATTTGTTTCTTTTTAATGAATTTTTGTAAGTTTTAATGAGCTTTGGGCGCACACCCTTATATTTTTACAACAAACAACAAAAGAAAAAAAATTAAACAAAGGAAAATTCAAGCTCTTTTTTTTCTTATGTTATTTAAGAATTTTTTGAGCATCCAATATTGGAAAATCTTAAGGAAAAAGGACTTTACAACCACTGTGTGGTTCATCTATTCAAATAAATATTAAAATAACTGTTTCATGATTCCGTATCACAGATAACATATGATTGTGAAACAGAGGTATTTCACTTTAATAGTTAAGATATCTTCATATATTGCTTTGCTATAGATATCTTTAATAAGTACTGCTCTGTTGAAAATGTATAGTGTAATTTATATAGAATGTATCTACTAAATGAAAAAAGCATCAGTATTACAAAATTATCACATCTTAAAATTCAAGTAATAATAGCATAATTCAGGTAGAATATATTTAATTTAAATGTAAAACTGTCATAACATGTAAGTTATCAACAGAAAAACCCTTTTTATAATGATCGTTCAATTTTTTTTGTGCTTGTTTTCAACTAGATAATATTGTTTTAAGTATTTGATAAAGATTGACATGCATTTAAGTATATATAAATAACCATATCTTTTGTTTTTAACAGTAACTTGCTCTAAAAGTCTAAAATATTGTGTATAAACTTTATAGGACAAAAAACTCATTTAAAATTTCGTCATTTAAAAAAAAGAAAGTTGAATTTGAGGCTCAGTCTTTTTTGTTTGCATTGTGCTATGCTTTAATTGGGTCTTGATTAAAAAGGAAAATCATGTTTGTAGCTCATTTTATTAAGTTAACAGAATATTTTAAAATTTTATAACAACTTAGAATATTACATTTCCTTCTTACCTTTCTAGTAGCTAAATTTAACATTCTGGTGGTTACAAAATCAGACTCTTTATGGCAATTTTGCCATTTTATTTTATACATATTACTTATGAAGAAAAGATTAGTTATGCATACAAAGTTACAGATATATCAAACGCATCTTTTCCACTAAAAGTCTTTCTGTAGACAGTTTTTTTACTTTAGTTTATTTATTCTTGAAAATAAATTAAACTGGGGTTAAATAACCTGCAATGAAAGTTTTCTTGATTGCATTTAAAAAACCTCATAGTAATGCTGAAGAGCACACATATATTCAATTTAGTTTGAATAAACCAAAATTCTGATGATCTATGTGAGACAATATATTAAAAAACTTCTTAACTTTTTCAAAATAATGTGCAATTTTATTAAAAAAATACAAAAAGTGTCAATTTGAATGGTGGCATAAATCGTAGAAAAATGGATTTTTCTGAACACAATTTTGGATATTTTATGGTAAATGAAAATCCCTCCACCCTCCTTTTCTAAGTAAGCATAAAACTATTTTGGCAGCTATTTTTGTGCAAATACTACTATTTGTTTCATTGAAGGCTACTAAAGCAGCTATGTTTGATTCCATTTGGCAGTAAACAACTCTGTTTCCATGGCTGCGGTAAATGAATATAGTTTTTAATGCTAGGTTAGAAAATTATTTAAATTCAGTTTTCTTCATCGATTTTAATTTCTCGTCAGAAGTGATTTTGCTCTGATATATGTTTTTGAGGAAGTGTAAAATATGATAGATTAACAATTTTATTTATTGCAGATACATATATCTATAAAAGTAATTAAAGATAAAAGGACCCTTAGTTCACTCAAAGCTGACAAAAGCATTTAACGAATGAAATATGGAACAAAACATCTCTTTACAAGAGCATTTTCCAGAAGCACCTTCTGAGTCACATCACGAAAAATCGTTTGTTTGTGAGACATGCAGCAAGAAATTTTCTTACAAGAATAGTTTGATAAGGCATATGTTAGTTCATACTGGTGAGAAACCATTTGTATGTGAGACATGCAACAAGAAATTCTCAGTAAAGGGTAATTTAAGCAAACATTTGTTAATTCATACTGGTGAGAAACCTTTTGCATGCGATTCATGCAACAAGACATTCTCTCGAAAGAGTGATTTAAACAAACATTTCTTAGTTCATACTGGTGAGAAACCTTTTGCGTGTGAGATATGCAACAAGAAATTTTCTGAAAAGAGTCATTTATGCAAACATTTGTTAGTTCATACAGGTGAGAAACCATTTGTATGTGATATATGCAACAAGAAATTCTCTGAAAAGAGTAATTTAAACAAACATTTGTTAGTTCATACTGGTAAGAAACCATTTGTATGTGAGACATGCAACAGGAATTTTTTTCAAAAGAGTAATTTAAGCAAACATTTGTTAGTTCATACTGGTGAGAAACCTTTTGCATGTGAGACATGCAGCAAGAAATTCTCAGAAAAGGGTAATTTAAGCAAACACATCTTAATTCATACTGGTGAGAAATCATTTGTATGTGAGATATGCAACAAGAAATTCTTTCAAAATAGGGATTTAAACAAACATTTGTTAGTTCATACTGGTAAGAAACCATTTGTATGTGAGACATGCAACAAGAAATTCTTTCAAAATAGGGATTTAAACAAACATTTGTTAGTTCATACTGGTGAAAAACCTTTTGCATGTGAGATATGCAATAAGAAATTTTCTAACAAGATAAGTTTAAAAACACATCTGTTAATTCATACTGGTGAGAAACCATATGTATGTAAGATTTGCAACAAAAAATTCTCTCGAAAGAGTGGTTTAAGCAAACATTTGTTTGCTCATACAGGTTAGAAACTTTTTGTATGCGAGATCTGCAACAAGAAATTCTCTCGAAAGAGTCAATTCAGCAGACATTTGTTAGTTCACACTAGTTGGAAACTTTATTTGAAAACGCATCTGTTAATCTATACTAATGCGAAACCATTGAACCAGAAACCGATCTGAATGTGACAAAATTATTTCTGTCAGCATGCAACCAGACTTGAAACAGAAAATTCCATATGACATCAACCTGAAACCAATCTGAACTCACAAGAAAAGCTGTTGAGCTGCAACCTGATCTGAACCCAAAAAACAATTTTTGTCGGCATGTACCCCACGTGAACATGACACATTTCAATCTGAACCCAAAATCGTTCAACTAAACACTAAATGAAAGGAAATTAATTCATCTTTTAGTAGAATTATGAAAAGTAGTCTACAATTACATGACTAATACCAGTTTCATCTGTTATGTTGAAAAATAGACCTATCTGACATTATATTATTTTCTTTAATATTCAAATATGACAGGAAAATATTGTTCTTATCACTGTACAAGTCGTTTATTTACTTTTTATAGAAATATATTTTATTACAATACTAGGTTTTTACTTATTTTTGCTCCTTTTTCAAACCTTTTTATTCCATGTCATTATTCTACCTATATCTTTTTATTCATTATGATATTGTTTCGATATCGCATGTGTCTCCTGTTCTGCTGCATCTCTTTCTCTAATAACAAAGTTCCATCGTCTGTTACTAGATGGCGTCGGTTGTCTCTATCTGCTGCACATCGATTCTACATTCTCTCGCCACGATGTTGTTTCTTCCGGGAGAGTTCAATAGCTGTGTGATACATTGCGTAATAGGCATGTTTTGTATATCTGGAAAATGTGATACTTTTTCCCTTACTCCTCAGTCTCGATTTTCATTCTGTCCGTGTCTCATCCCGTTTTTATCTTGTTCTGATGTATTGTAACTAAACAATGTAACGCTGCTGTCTTGAGGAAATGGGTTTTTGAATATGTTTGTATTCATCTGTGCTTCTTGTAATGTTCTAAAATAGTGTGCTGTTAAATGGTGATTTATGAAGAAACTAAAGTTGTCTTTTCTTCTTACGAGTAAGATGTCTCTTGTTAATCGTTGACGGACTTGTTTGTCTTTCTTTACCTGGATTCCATGTCTGCATAGTATTTGAGGAATTGCATAATGGTGGTTACTCTTGAAGTGTACTTCTGAAGGCATGAACCACATGTCATCTGATAACAAGTTTTCATTTGATGTTTTCCAGAGTATATGCTTATATCTGTCTTTCAGTTTAGTATAAACTTTCATCCAGTAAAGCTTATTTTCATCGAAGTCTTGCATCATCATTATACCTTTTTCTGCATATTTCATCAAGAAATTATATATGTTTAAAAGCTCTCTCTTTAGTTATCAAACAGTATAACAAGTTCATTGAAAGAGTCGTTTTGCTTTGGACCATTAGAATACAATACTTGCTTTATAATAGAATGCAATTTTAGTTTTTCTCCAGTATTTGTTGTGAAGCCTATGTATATTATAATGAAGTATATATATCTTTATCATAATGTCTGTCTGTTTATATCAGTAAATTTTGTTAAAATTATCTTTTTCAGTTATCATTTAAATGTATGTTTGTTTTTAATGTTTCAATAAATATGTTTGTTTTTAAATTTTTGTCGATCTTTCTATCACCATATTTTATTATAGATTTTATTTAGTAGTTAATCAATACAGACCTTTACTTCTTATAGAATTTGTTTTTCATTGGTTAAGATATGTCCAGCCATATTATGTTTTCTACTGCATTTCTTATCTCTGCTAACTTAATATATTTCTTGAAAGCCTAAACCTAAATTTAATTCCATCAAAATATAGTATAGTTTGTGAGAAGCAAACAGCTCTTTATTGGGTTGGGTTGACCTTAATTTCCTTTTTATTAGTCAGGTGACTGTATTTTTTTTCTGTGCATCAGGTTTGCTCTAGAATAGAATATTTCATGCTGGTCAAATTTCAGATTTTGCAAGTCAGGTATTTTCTCAAAAAATTAATTAAAATAAGCAGAACTATGTTTCAAATAAATTGAGTTTATTGTCTTGAGATTTTAAAACGTTTGCTGTAATTAATGTTTTACCTTTTTTCGTACATATTAGTATATACGTTATTAATTATTGAAAATTATATTTTATAATTTTAAATTAATATTAATTGGTTCTCCTGAAATCTATTGCTACTAATTTTGTAAAAATTTTAAAAAAGTTTCCTTTACTTAATATTTAAACAAACTACAAGTTGGGTTTGGGTCAGGTTGCATATCAAGGATGAATATTTTGTTGGGTTTCACTCGGTGCTGTTTAACGTCAAATGAATTTTTTAGTTTCAGGTTGGATACACCCCACCCACACAGGATTCTAGAATTGAATCAGCTCACTCTCTGGCGGTGTCCACTATTCAGGGGTAAAAGCGTACAAAGATATAAGTGTTAGGAACTGAAAAGTGTATGCTAAAAAGTGCCCACTGTTGGTGAATGTCCGTTATGAGGGTATTATCTGACTCCCTAAACTAAAACTGACCTGAATGTGAAAAAAATAAAAGTCATCCTGATCCAAAACAAGAACATGTAGCACCAAGAGCACTTGACATCAGCTGCGGGTCATGTTGGTTTCAATAAAATCGGTTCAGCTGATGCAATGGAGAAATCAAATCCAGGCTTATGCAGTACTCTTAAGGTATAATGATTATGCATAGTTTTAGTATCAAAAATAGGAGTAGGAGCTTCAAATTCTTATAAAATATGGGTAAAAAAACTTCCTTATTGAAAGATTTCATTTACGCAGCTGAGAGTTTAAGATTAGTAAATACTTAATTTTAAGGGTATATTTTCTGCAACTGCTGTGTGCAGAAACAACAATAAGATATGCAGATATCGTAGTTTGTTAATATTTAGCAGCATTGCATAGAAAAGATGGGTTACTAATGGGAATAATTATAAAAACATGTAAGAATATTTTTGTATTAATGAAATCTGCATATGAGAAGATATTTAATATTTTCTCAGCTTTATGTAGAGAAGATAGGTTGCCAAATAAAAATAATTAAAAAGCATATATAACTCATCTGCAAATTTTATCAGCACAAAAAATTTTTATATATGTTTTTTAATTATTCTCATTAGCAACCCCTCTTTTCTGATGATGGTATTGATGCTGAGAATTAGCTTTTTTTTAAAATATATTAAATTTGTATTTATTATTATCTCATGCTGCTAAGGGAACATTAAAATACTGCTTCATCTGCAGATTTCATAATTGCTGAAATTTACATATATGCTTTATAATAATTTTCATTCAGTGACCCATCTCCTTTACGTAATGCTGGGAAAACATTTAAAATGTTTTTATCTGCGGATACCATTGAAATAGCATTTTTCTTATACAGATATTTATTTATTTTCACTCAGCATTTTTTTTCTATGTAATACTGGGAAATCAGTAAAAACCTACCTTATCTGCAGATTTTATTAATACTTCTGCTGGGAGAGTTTCTGAAAAATATACCATTAAAATAAAAATAAAATATTCATCATGTAAATGAAATTTGCCAATATGATAGTTTTCTTATTCCATTTTTTAAGCATTTTAAAAGTTCCTGCTCCTATTTATTTATACCAAGACTAAGCATAATCATTCACTACCTTGGATGTATAATATAAGTCTGGATTAGACTCCTGTATCTTGTTAGATATTTGTTTCAGGTCGTATTTACTTCTACTTTTTTCCACTATTTTGTAGTATTGACTTTCATAGTTTAGAATTTGTGTTGGTTTCAGGTTAGTTTTTGTCTCTTGCAGGAGTGGGTTGAGTTGATCCGAATTTTTAAAAGAAAGCGCAAGTATGTTTTCAGGTGAAAAATATATATAGAATAAAACATGCATAATGGACACTCCACAATAGTGAACATATCTTTTAGCATACACTTTTTAAATTCCTAACTCTTACATATTTGTAAGTTTTTATCTCTAAATAATAGAAACCTTCGAATAGCGAACTGATTCAAAAGTAGAATCCGGTGCAGGTTGTGTTGTATCTGAACCAAAATTGAAAAATGCATTTCGAAGTCAATTCACAACCTAGTGTGAACCTGACAAATTAATTTTCATCAACCTGCAACCCTTCCCAAACACAACACACTTACACTTGAACCCAAAATAAAATTAAACTAATAGTTTGTTTAAATAGTATTAAAGAAATCCTTTTTTATAGGGTACGGGCATGTGATGTCATGCTTCATCTGCTATGTTATTTGTGTGGCAGAAACTATCCCTATCCTAGTGTAATTTTCTCTAATGAAAGTGTATTAGTGGGCTTTTATTTCTCTGTGCTTTTTCGAATATATTTTTAAATTATAGTTTTAAAGTTTTTAAACAGTGTTCTATGGTGGAACAGGCCCAAGGGGGGGGGGGAGAGCAGAAAATGGGGAGGAGATATTTTAGATGATTTATTATTTGTTTATTGTTGTCACACGGTAACGAATACGGCGCTTTTTTTAAATAGGTGGTTTTAAGATTTTTAATTTTGTATGCGGGAGGAGGGAAGGCGGGGGGGAATGGAAATTTCAGGAGAAAGGGAACAATGTATAAAACTGAATATTTATTTATAGTCACTACAGAGCAGTGAATAGGACAGAAGATATTTTATATAAAAATAAAAATAACTTAACCCATTCACGGTCAGGCTGTTTTCATATTTTTTACTTGGAAAGGGTTGACGAGGACGTGCTCAAAATCTTTATAAATGGTCAAGAGTTTCACATTGTAAAAAGTTTAGCAGTAACATGGTGAAATTGCTTTCCCCCCTGTAAAACACCTTCGGTAATGAATGGCCTATTGAAGTCCATTGTCGGCGCATCTGGTCAGACTTGTCAAGTGCAGGTTCTCAGCGTGATTGATTTACCCACCCCGTTATAATCCCCTTTCGAAAAATTCCTTGCACTGTCTAAACAGATTGGTGACATTCTATTCACATAGAAGGAAAGAAACATAAAGGAAAGGAAAGTAAAAGAAATAGAAAATGTTATATTTCCATTTGATTTTAAAAACTATCAAATAATAAATTCTAAACTATTTCGTAAATAACTTGCATTATATTAATGAGTTACAATCTAATGTCTTTTAATATTTTATCCCAGTAGGGATATTTAATGAAACACTACATCTCATTCCTCGAATAAAACGTGATTATTTACTATATCATCACTGTAAATATAAGCTAGCGAAATAAAATCTTCTAATATGTGGTATCAGATCCAGTTAAATTCAGATATATAATTTTTTTAAATTAAATCAAACCTACAAGGAATAAGTCTTTACGTATCTAAGATGCCTTAGATTGCAGACTTTCTAAATAAGATAATTGTAAAACAAATGGTTGTTATTTTTGTATTGTTATTTACTTCCAGTTCTTTCTTTTCTTTTCTCTTTTTTTTTTTTCTTTTTTGAACAATTTCTTTATTTATTTTGTAGCTTCGGGATAATAAGTCTCTTCAGGGATCGTGTTTTAGGTAGCTTTCAATACAAAAAGCTACCTATTGCAGACGTTCGGAGGAAAGCAATTCCAAAAAAATTTGGTATATTTTCACCGAACATGACCCCCATACCCCTAAACCACCCTCCGTTCAAATGTTGATTTATATATATATACAGGGGTCGATGCAGGGTTTTTTTTTCTTGGGGGACCCATTTTGTAAAAAATAAAGGTTATTTTTGTGAAATTTATTATATTTTTGTGAAAAATAACATTTTGTAACGAAAGTTTAAATCCAGTTAATCAAACTGGAACCAAGCATTTATAAAAAATAAAAAAAAAACTTTTTAAAATCCTTTTGCCGAAGTTTTCCTGCCGAAGTACTTTGTCAAATTGGTTTTTGTGAAGGGGCCGATTTTATCAAATTGATTTTTGTGAAGGGGCCCATTTATCAAATTGATTTTTGTGAAGGGTTCCATTTCATCAAATTGATTTTTGTGAAGGGCCCATTTTATCAAATTGATTTTTGTGAAGGGGCACCCTTTTTAACAAATTGATTTTTGTGAAGGGCCCCATTTTATCAAATTGATTTTTGTGAAGGGGCCAATTTCATCAAATTGATTTTTGTGAAGGGGCCCATTTTATCAAATTGATTTTTGTGAAGGGGTCCATTTTATCAAATTGATTTTTGTGAAGGGACCATTTTTATCAAATTGATTTTTGTGAAGGGGCCAATTTCATCAAATTGATTTTTGTGAAGGGGCCCATTTTATCAAATTGATTTTTGTGAAGGGACCATTTTATCAAATTGATTTTTGTGAAGGGACCATTTTATTAAATAGATTTTTGTGAAGGGGCCCTAAGTAGGCCCCAAATTGTTCCTGGATCGACCCCTGATATATATATATATATATAAATGAAAACCAATGTGAAGAACCCATGTAAAGGCAGAAGATCTTTCAGAACATACTCCCAAAGTCAGCGTTTTTATCCGAAATCCGAGGCAGCAGAGCAAGAAAGGGGAAAAATCGTGTCGTCAGGTGACACGAATCGCTTATAACTCGATAAACAGTTAAAATATATTTTACGTGTATATACGCTGTTTTTGTGATGTAATTTTACAGTCATTTCTGAATACTGGGTAGAATGTATAGACCGGTATAGATGTCGATCTTAGCAGAAAACTTTGCAACTTTGCTGCCAGCTTGGTGACATTGTGTGTGAAATTTCGTGTCAAACACTTATGTGTAAAAATCCAGAAATTAAAATTTTATAAACTTCTTTAACTGAATTATGGTCTAGATTATGTGTGATGAAGTCATAAGATTTTTCACGAAAACAAAGATTTAAATAAGATTGTTCAACATTGAATGAGTGAATGAAGTGGTCAGCCATTGCTTTCGATTTTAGAGACTTAATCGACACCTTGCATTTAATTCTTTATATAAGTTTTTTCTAAGAAAATGGCTTGCTTTGTTGAAGACTAAGCTTTGTGTCTAAACTTTTTTTGCATCATGCTTATTAATAGACGCGTTTTTGTGAATTTTGTCATACGAGTGGTGATCTGTGAGCAATGACTGCTCAATATTATCAACAGAAAGAAAAAAAAAAGATTTACATTAGACTTTATTTATAAATTTTTTGTAAGAGTAAGAAAATATGAAAATTTTGCGACAATATTTTCATAATGTTGGAAAGTGTTTCACAATCTAAGAACGGCACGACATTAATATTTCTTGTTAAAGTATTATAAGTAAAATTTCAAGCCTTGTTTTAAAACACGAAAAGATTTCATAGGTTAATGAAATATTTTAAATGACCAAAATAAATTGTGTGTGTGTTTTTTTTAAGTAAATAGTTTTATTTACCTATTTTATGTTCGTTTATATTAATAAAGCATTCAAGTATTAAAAAAAGATTTTAGACAAGTTTAAAAAAGGTACAGAGAATTATTTTAGAGAAATAATTTAATAAATAATAAATAAATTTAATTAAAAAAAGCCATATCATAACATAATGTAACATAAATAAAACCCATCGTGAAAATAAAAAAAAATGATTAACTAAAAAAGAATATTCTGTATAAATTATTAAAATGAAAGTTCTATGTTCAAAATCAGAAAACATTTTGTCTTTTTAAAAATACAAAAAGAAAGAAAAGGAAAAGAAAAAAGAAAGAAAAAAATCATATTTATTTGGGAATCACACAACAACAGTGAAGTGACTATTAACAATATTTTCAAGGCGAAACTCTATTTTCTAACACAACCACAAATACATTTTTATTCTTAAATGTACGAAAGTCAAATCCACTTATCAAAAAGTGAAGAATGGTGTTCGATTCTAAATCCTTTCAATAATCATGCCTGAGAATTTAATGTTTGTATATGTAAAAACAAGTCCGTGAATCTATTATAAAGTTTCACATAGTTGAGCGGGTAAAAATGTTTTTTTTCTACAAACAACATTAATTGAATATTGTTTGTAAATTTTTGTACGTATATTCAAATTAATAAATTTAGGAAACATTAACTAAAACTGAAACAATTAGTATTCATGACTATATAAAGTTCATTAGTTTTCCTAATACACTTTACTCCTATACTAGCCTTCCACTGAAAAATGTTAATGCTCTTTTAACATTTTTATTAAATTTCCAATTTTTTTTTCGTTTCACTAGAAATCATCTTTATTCTGAAAAATCCCTTCCAGATATTGCAATTCTAAGTGATACTGATTTCACAAACTTTTATCGTTTAAAACGGTGTAAAAAAGACGTCAAAGGATATTTTCCACATTTGTTGAAAAACCCCTAAAAGCCCAGAATTATAGCAACCTTGCCACGTTAACAATGACAAAAATACATAGTTGTAAAACATAATATTTGCTTGTTTTGGGAAACCTGTCTGTCAAGCCATGAAATAGTGAAACAACCGCGCCAGATTACAGTAAATTTCATCTGTGACAGTGACAGTTGTACAAAGAAAACCATTTTCACAAGCAACAGCTAATCCGTTTGAGTCAAATAGTTTACAGGATAATGTTTAAACTCTTATTTTCTAAAGCCGTTAATTTGAGTCATTGAGGAGGCGGTAAAGTGGATTTCTAGAGAGCAACAAAGCCAGAAATGTCTTACGCCGCAATCGCAATCTCCATATCTTTTGGATTGAGAAAAAAAAAGTTTTATACAAGGGTCTTTGGGATGGGTCTCTATGATTTCGGTCTTGTCTGAAAAAAAGAAGTTAAAAAAAGGAGATAAAGAAAAGTACGGACATTTTAAAATGTTTTGATGAGGGATCGAGTCGATCATACTCGGACAAGCAAAAAAATTTCCAGAATCCCCCCCCCCCCCAGCTACGGGCCTGTAACTTTTGCTGAAATGTTAAAAAAAATGCGAGCAATTGGACTAATAAAACCATCTACAACTGCTTGCAGTCTTTAATTTAATCCCAACAATTATAATGGCAATTTTGAACATAGTGATCAACTGAATGTCTCTAAAAATGAAAAATTTGTGCATAATTTTCTTACATAAAATCAATTCTTCAAGATATATTTAAGGCTCTTACAAATATTGAGGAGTATTAAAATTTAATCAATCAATTTTATTGGTGTTCAGTGAAAGTACTAATAAAGTGAAAGTACTAATTCAGTGAAAGTACTAATCATCATTTTCCTTTTAGTTCTAACAGGGCGTCTTTATAAAAACTAAAGGAAAATTATGACGACACCTGTACATGCCTTTGAATTAATTGATCAAAAACTTGATTTCTTCTTCCATTACGAAAATGGTGCTATTATATTTAAAAATATCAAACCAAATGTGAATGTTAAATAATGTCTGTGAAGTAATATTTCCGGTCTTATCGTCTACATTTAGACATCCAAATACACATTTTTTACACAAATTATTTTTCTTTGGTTTCATATTCTAATAAATAATCTGCAATTTCTTTCTCTATTTAAGAGTAAAAATTGTAAATTTTAATCACTTATCCGTGTAATTTTACAAATCTGACAAAATGTAATAAAAATATGATTTTTATCAGATTTATTTATATTGTACACTCCTTATATATTTATTTAATAATGCAAAATTCTGATTATTTTTAAGAAATAAATTAAATTTCATTGTATAATTCTAGAAAGTTAAAAAAATTTCCATCTGCATATATAATTCTAAGAAAGTTAAACTAATATTCCATCAATATATAATAATTATTCTACTATGTACTCTGAATCAATTAACATTCTTGAGCTTGCCTATAAATGTAACCTGTTTATATTGATACTTTTTCTGGTCCCTTCAGTATTTTTATAGACAGGTTTCACTGTTTTATTTATAAAGTTATGCTATAATTGGTATAGCAACAACAGTAAATTAGTAAATAATTTTTGAAGTGTAATATTAATTTGGTATTATTAATATTATTTGGGTATTATTATATTTGTTACTATTACAAAGCAAAAGTGCTGTAAGTAAAAAAAAAGAAAAAAAAGAAAGAAAAATCGATTTTAGTTATTTAGTAATATATTTAAACAAAATAAATTGAAATACTGTTAGAAAAAAAAAAATATGTATTCATTAAAAAAAAATTAAATAAATTTAACATGGCAAAACATTTTAAATAATAATAATTAATGTAATGGATTAGAATCGTATGGACGAGAGTTTTAAAATAAAATAATAACTAAAAAATGATATTCTATGAAGTTGCTTCCTTTTTGAAATACAATGTCATTCTTAGCCTGTACAGAAAACGAAATTCTCTGAGACATTTTCTAACCAAATCTGTAAGGCATTCAACTAAAATACAAATAATCTAGTTGACAAATGGTCTACCTATACATCCATTGTATATGTGGGAAGGGGGAGTGTGCTGATAAACGCCTTCTTTACCGCCCAGTCTGGGGGGTGAGAAAAACGCACATAGACGGTCATGACCACTTAGAAGTAGAAAATCTGAACCGTTCATACGCGCCCATGACCATTTAGAGGTAAAAAATCCTGACCGTCTATAAGCGCCCATGACCATTTAGAAGTAAAAAACTTTGACCGCGTATACGCGTTCATGACCATGAAAGGGTTAAAGATTTAATTTTTTTTGTATGCCGGGGGGGAGGGTGAGCAAAGAGGGAGAAGCGTAAATTTGGAGAGTTATGGGGTAATTTAGGGAATTATTTATTTATTTTTATTAATGAGTAACAAATGTAGCTATTTATTGAAATATTTGAAAATATGTGTGCTGAAGGGAGGGGAACAAGGTAGTGGAAATTTCAAGAATAAGGGATAATTTATATGATTCTTTTTTGTCACTAGAGAGCAACAAATAGAACAGATTTTTTTTAAATATAAAAAAAAGTTTAAATATTTAAAAATATTTTATGCTCCTTTGTATGCCGGGGGAGGGGGGGAGGCTAAGGAGGAAAGCGTGAATTTGGGGAGTTAGGAGGTAATTTAGGGGATATTTTATTTTATTTTATTACTGAGTAACGAATGTAGCGATTTTTTTAAACATTTTTTTAAATATTTGAAAATATACGTACTGGGGTGGGGGGGGGGGGGAGTGGAAATTTCAGGGATGGGAGATAATTTGTATGATTATTTTTTGCCACCAGAGATCAACAAATAGCACAGAATTTTTAATGTAAAATAAAGATAAAAAATATTTCACACTCATTTGTATGCTGGGGGGAGTCAAGGGGGGGGGACGTAAATTTGGGAGGCTAGGGGGTGTAATTTAGATGATTATTTATTTATTTTTATATGTGAGCAAAGAATGTACGAGATTATTTTTTTAAATAAAGAGTTTTAAAGATTTGAAACTCTGGATACTGGAGGGGGGAGGGGAAAGCAGAAATTTCGGGGTAGGGGATAATTTATATCATATATTCTTTATTGTAACTGGAGAGCAACAAATAGGACAAAATATTTTTATATACAATCAAAGATTTTAAAATAATTTAAACTTTGTATGCTGGGGGGAGGGAGGCAAGGAGGAAGCGTAAATTTGGGAGGTTGGAGATGAGGTTAATTTAGATTATTATTTATTTATTGTTATTAGTGAGAATCAAAAAGGGCAGAATTTTTAAATAAAGAATTTTCAAGACATGAAACTCTCTAAGATGGGGAAGGGGCGTGAAAGGGGGAAGTATAAATTTTGGCTAGGGGGGACAGGGGTAATGTACATGATTGATTATTGATTTATTATCACTAGAAAGCAACAAATAAGGCCGAATTTTTATGTTATGGAAATTAAAAAAATTAAAGATTTTAAATTCTTTTACAGACTGGGGAGGCAAAGAGGGGGAGGGAAGCATCAGATAAAGATGTAACATAGTCAGACAAGACTGTACTTTACTGAAAAGACTTGTGGACGGATAAAAAAGACATTATATTGAGAAAATGGCTATGGATTTCAATGCTAACAAACGGAGTTTCTGCCATTCAAGCAGTGAAAATGACAGTATATTTGTAAACGTGTCCGTGCTCTATAACATTTACTAAATTAATAGCATTAGATTTGGAAAAGCTTCAAGGGATCAACTTGAACATTTGATTAAAATTGAAAAATATATTTTTTATTTAATAAGTATCTGCTAATATATAAGAATAATATTAAAAGGTTAATGATAACAAATGTTTTAAAAACTTAATCAACTGAAACATAGTTCTGCTTATTTTGATTAATTTGATTGTGAAAATTCCAACAACCCGACTTTTAAAAACATAAATCTGACCTTCAAGAAATATCTTAAGAGTGAACCCTACTGACAGAAAAAATATTAGTGTCACTCTGACCAGAAAAAAGAAAATTAGAGACAAACCAAACCAATGTAGAGGTTTCCACTGTTCAGAGTTTTTATTATATTTAAATATTAAAGAATATAGATACGTCCATTTTTCAATACGACCGATAAAATTAGTATTAGTGATATAATTGTGGAGTATTCAGTGTTTTCATTACTGCATTAAAAGGTGAATTAATTTTCTTTTATTTAGTGTTCCGGCTGAAACATTTCGGGTTCAGGTTGAAATATGTGTGGTTCAGGTTGGTTGCATTTCGACAGAAATTATTTTGTCACATTTGGATAGGCTTACAGTTTCATGGAATTTTTTTTCGTTTCAGGTCAAGTTTTGGGTTGACTTCAATTGGAATTTTCAAGTTCAGGTTGGGTTGCGTGTCAATGGAAATTATTTTGTCTTGCTTAGACTGGGTTACGATTTGATGGTATTTTTGTTATCAGGTTGACTTCAAATGGAGTTCAAATGGTCTGATACAACATGATATTTGGACAAACAATTGGTCATCTGGAAATGGTTCAAAATTAAGAGACCAGCTCTACTGGATAGGGCTTGTGAGTGCTTAAGCCATTTGGTAAGCCTCCCATCCAGTTGACTCTTGGACAAACAATTGATTTTTTTTATTAGCCTAATGCTATCTAGGCTCTTTGCAATAAGTCTGAAAAATATTGGATGATAATGAAATACTAACTAGCCTAACATATTCTAAGCTCTTTGCAATAATCCTGAAAAAAATATTAGGCTGATTGCAAAAAGGGAGATGATTCTCTAATTAGCCCAGCTTTTTGCAAAGAGCCTAATTTCTCAATTAGCCTACAACATACATATTAAATATGTAAATATTGGAGAAAATACTCATGTGTTTGATACATTAATTGTTATTTTATACAGTAATATGTTGGATGAGGTTTTAAAATGTAAGTAAAAGTTGCTTGAAAGTGTTTTAAAAATTTTCTTTTCTCATCAAGCTAATTTTATTATGATGTCACTACTAATATTCTATTGAGTGGTTAAATTTAGCATTCCTTATATTGAAATTGTGGTAACATTTTTATTCCAGCAATTATGCTAATGTTTAAATATTTAAAAAAATATATGTAATGCAATAGTTACTCTGGCTATTTGTAATGAATTAGTGATAAGATATATGTATTTTTCTTAACCTTCCATGCATTTATCATGAATGAGAGTTTAAGAACGAAAGATAAATTTTAAACAACTTGCTCAATTTTTGTTTTTTAAGGTAGTAATCTTGTACTTGTTCCCAATATAGATTAGAAAGAAGAATTCCCTGGAAAAATAACCTCTATTTCATACATTTGCTGTAAATGTATAAGCTTTGTATTATAAATCATATTTAATAACAAAATTTTTTTTGACATCATAAATATAACATTTTTATTTATGCACTCATTGTTAATCACAACCACCTTGAATTTTTTAAATTCTTATGTAAGCACTTTTTGTAAATTGTAGTGTCCATTATTAAAATTATAAGTAATTTGTTTGAATACCTTTCTTTTCTGTATTTAAAGTTATTAAAACTCTATTGATCTATTAAAAAAGCAATTTTTTATTATCATCCATATACACTTATTTTCCATATTTTAGTTTATATATTTGATATTGTAATCAATAATATGCGTTATAGGCAATCTTTCTGCATGGATTTGGCTTGTCGTGGCTTTAACTGTGAGATAAATGCTAGTCCTTCTTTGTTTAATTGATACCAAACGATGAACGGTATTTCAAAATTATGAGGCAATTTTTTTATCTTTGTATTAAACAATAATTAATTTTAAATTTTCCTTTGCATGCATATTAATAGATATTTATATTGCTTTATTTACTATTGATGGAAGACTGAACCATTTTTCATAGTGTATATCGTATCATTTTAGAAAGAAGTGTAATTAAGTGCTGATCTGCTCGCTTATTCTAAAATGAAATATATTGTTCATGAGATTTGTTAAAATGAAATTTTCGTGTTTCTTTAAAAATACGTATATTGGTGTGCAAGTCCTCCAGTCATAGAGAAATTCTTCAACTTCACAAGGCTTGAACTTCTGTTCTTGAGGCTGAAAAAGTAGATAAAACTAAATTTTCTCCCAGAAAATTAACTGAAAAAATGGAAAGTTCTTACTTTACTAAAGTTTTTTAATATATACTCTGAATTTTTTTTTCTTTTTCTTTTCTTCTGTGATTTACATCATTCTAAAACAAAAAGCCAATTTAACCGTTTACTCGAAATAGAAATTTATCTATACCACCTATAATTTGCAAAATATTTTTAAAGTATAAATTAGTTACTATTTATTTTTCTTGAACTTATAAGTATCATTATACTGTAACTGTATGCATGTGTGTTTAATGTGCATATTTATGACAAGTTCATAGTAAATTAGTAAGTTCATCCAGAAAATAAGTCTACCACATTGCAAAAAGATTTCGCTGCAAAAGACACAAGGTGGTTAAATTGTGGTTTATGCTATCGTAAGCGGTAGTTGTAAATTCCCGATCGCTTAAATTAACGTCGTTGTTGTGCGCGAAGGTATCAACTCTCATTACTATTTCTGCCGACTGCGAGGTGATGTCCGAGATAAAGTTTCTGAACGCACAAAAGGTAGTGCCGATCAAAATTCATCGTGTTTAGTGTATGGACCATATGTGATGAACAAGCAGATGGATCGTCGTTGGTGTCAGGAATTCTCCGAAGGTAGGCAAAATGTCCAAAACGAACAGCACTGTGGCCACCTATCCTTGTGAAGCAGGTGCAGCACTGCATTCTGCAGAAACGTCGCTTTGCGGTTACAGAATTCGGTAGCTATTTTCCGCGAAAATCACGATCTATGATGTATGAAATCATGACAAAAAGCCTGTTGTTCCGGAAGTTGTGCGCCAGATGAGTGCTGAAGTACCTTACACCCAAACACAAAACCAAATGCATGGGAGCAGCATTGACTTTTCTGCAGCGATCCCATGATGAGAGCAATGAGTTCCTTAACAGGATCGTTACGGGTGATGTATGACACCTGGTTCGATCACTTCACTCCTAAAACCAAGCGACAGTGGATGCATTGGCGTCACAGTGAATCTCTGTACCGGACCAAATTCAAGCAGACTATATCAGCATGGAAACTTATATGCAATTTGTTCTGGTACTGGAAGGGATTCTGCTAGTTGGATTTCTGAGGGGTGCTATGGTGAACGCTGAACACTACTGTACAACACTAGAGAACTAGCGATATGCCATTCAGAACAAGAGGCGTTTGATGCTCAGTGCTGATATTGTGTAGATCCACGACAACACTCGCTTACACATAGCAAATGCCACAAAAAATCTGCTGCAGACGTTTTGCTAGGAGGTGTTTGACCATCCACCCTGTAGTTCCGATCTTGCTCCCAGCGTCTTGCACCTGAAGAAATTCCTGTCTAGTCATCACTTTCCCACAGACGAAAATATGCAGACAACTGTGACAATCTGTCTCCATTCCAGGTGACACATATCTGTGACAATGGACCACAAAAACTTAGCAAACGCTATTACAAATGTTGCAATTCCGCTGATTCTTATGTTGAGAAATACACTGGCCTCCAAAAGTTAAGGTACAACCGGTTTGTTTCGTCTAATTTGCAAATGAATGAATATAGAAACAACAAATTTGGAGGAAATGTGCGCTAATCTGTTATTTATTAAATGCGACATAGAAATTTACTTAAGTTAAACGTACAAATGAAATTACAACAAAAAAGCACTCATGGTGGAAAATTCCATTCTTGGAGAAATCAGTAAATCGCAGTATTGCAGTAAAATGTGACAGAAACATTAAAAAACTGGTCCCCCCCGGACTAGAATGCATTGGCGGCATTGATTTTCCATGCTCTCAATTAAATTGTCGGACACCGAAATAGGTAACGCTGACCAGACTTGGAGTAAGCCTTGTTCAAGCTCATTTAATGACCTTGGAGGAGGACTTAAAGCCGCAACCTGTCTTCCAAGATAGTCCCAAAGATATTCTATCGGATTCAAGCCTAGAGAGTGAGTTGGCCATTCCATTCTCACCAAACCGTGATCCTCAAGATAATCCTCAACAACCACAGCTAGGTGTGGTCTCGCATTATCATCCATTAGAATGAAACCATTGCCAATAGCACCGGCATATGGGCGCACATATGAATCAAGGATCTTATCCCGATATCTCGCACCAGTCACAGTTCCTCCATGGAACAAATGCAGGTCAGTGTGGCCTCCGAGTGAGATACCTGCCCAAACCATGATTCCACCGTTTCTGTACCTGTGTGTTTCGACAGTGTTTGGTTGAAGGTATCGCGTGCATTGTTCTCTCCAGATCAGAAGTCCTGAATCGTACTCCAGTGTGAATCTGGACTCGTCTGTGAAGAGTACAGAATCCCACTGTTGTCTGGTCCAGGAAACATGCTCTCTTGCCCAACATAAGCAGGCCCTTCTCTGCCGTATGTTGAGGGGGACACACAACTGGTCGCCTTGCATAGATACCTGCATTGTGAAGACGTTTTTGCACCGTAGTAGTGGAGATTATTCTCCCTGATGCTGCAAAGTGGTCTGCAATGAGTTGCGGCACAGTGGTGCGTCTTCTCCTTCGGGCCGAAAGAGCTAAAAACCGGTCTTCTGCAGGTATTATAACACGTGGGCGGTCTGGAACATGTCTTCTGGACACAGAATTTTCGGATTCATACTGATCCCAGAGTCTTTGGACTATACTGCGAGACACATTGAGCCGTCTAGCAGTATCGGCCCGTGACAACCCCATTTCCATCCATCCTACCGCCCGTCACCTTAATAAATTGGGGAAACGACTTCTTCTAGACATTTCTAGACTCTACTGGCTGTTGTGAACAAAACTGACAACAATAGTTCGAATACAACAAAACTTACACGCAAAATTACAACAGCTTCGTAATTGCATATTTTTCTCTCATTCACAAATACCAATTCTTTTCTATAAAATAAAAGTGGTAGCTGTAATTTCTGCGTAAGTTTTTTTAAAGCTTATTATTGTCATTCATATAAATTATGAAGTTTAATCTGACTGCCATTTTTTGTCTGGTGAGCTTCGAAAAACATGTTGTACCTTAACTTTTGGAGGCCGGTATAGTTGAAACATTGCTGTATTTTTTGCAATAAAACTTTCCGTGTAATTATGTTTGTTTCTATTTCCGGGTTGTGGGAAACTTTCTTTCTAGATGACCTATAAATCTCTAAATACTAGCAATTTTAAAAGCAGAAACGTTAATAATCATTTTAGTTTTATTGTTTAATTAACTTATTATCATTGTGTATATTTTATATATTTTCAGTCAAAGCAAATGAAAATAATCTTTTTCAAATGTTACCGACTGTGCTGTTCTGTAAATAAAGAACTTTTGTTCTGGCACTGACTTTTTTAACCCAAAGCAAAATAAATATTTTCTAAGCTTATGTTTGAAGCTGAATTTTTATATATAAAACCAATAATTATTTGGAACAATATTTAATTAGAACAACCATTCAAAAATAAAATAAAATCTAGATAAGTTATTTACAGCTTCATTTGAAAAAATATATATATATTCTGGTTTTGGTTTAGTTTCATTTAAACTGCAACACATGTTAGGGAATGAAAAAGCAGATAAACTTATATTTATGTTCAGAATTTTCAATAAGAACAAAGTATTTTCAATTTAAATTTTTGTTGTTTAAAACATAAAAATTTCTTGATGCTAAATGATATATATATTTTATTTTTGTTAGTAAAAAAAGCAGATTGTGCATCTTTTTAATTAGTTGATCTTCAAATTTGTTATATAACAACAAAAAAGCAAACACAAAAAAACAAAGAAAAATATATTAAAAATATTGTTTTAATGAGTTGTCATGCTAATAGCAAATAGATTTAATGTCTACGTTTATATTAAATCTGAAAATATTTAAAATTGTCAATAAGTTTGCTATTTTAAAGTATCAGATATATATCATAAATATCGGATATTTATAATATTTTCAATAATATAATGATATTTACGAACTCTGGTTTTAATCAAACCACAAGACTAGTAAAAAACTTCCAACTTCCTGGATGACACCCATTACTCCAGAAATATGTAAATCTTGACTTGGATCGGCTACTTGTTCCCAATTGTGGGATTCAAATAATTTATCAATTGGTTGTCTGCTCTTGTGACTTTTTCAAGTATAAACAAGAAAGAAATATAGTGCATCACACATACATCATGGAACACTTTCAAACAGAAAAACTATGTTACAAAATTGCTAACTTTCTGATTGTCAAATATTCGTAATTGTATTTTTGCTTTGGCAAGAAATATTTGCAACTTCTTGAATGCAAATTTGGAAAGTTCTAGATAATTTGTGTTCTGTAGATTATAGAAGCTTGATTTATCGGTTTTGGAATTTCTGAAGGAAATGTTGGTCAATAAAGTTACTAATTTGTTCATTCAGTCTGTCATTGTCGCCAAGACAGTATTTCTAAATTGTTTCTGTAAAAATACAGTAAGCTATTCAAACTTTATGGAAATGATTTTCACAGATAATTTCTGCACATAAAGACCATATGCTTTGCGAGAATTCGTTTCATAGTCTTAGCTATAAGTTCTGACTCAAAATTTCCATCATAATAGCGGTTTTCTTAGCAAAGTCATGTAAGATTTCTCCCATGCCTCTTGGGAAACATTAAAATGGGAAAAAATAAAATAGGTTTGGGAATGTAAAGAAATGTTTTCAAAATTATTGCATTGAAATTGAATTTTGAAAGTGATTGTTGCTGGATTCTGTTCTGAAGGTAAATTGAAGCTAAAATAAATTAATTTATTATCAGTTAAATATTTTAGAACCTTTTTTGAAGAAGAAATTCAATCTTTATCTGAAGAAGACATCAATAAATTCGAGCTTCATATGGACAATGCCTTCAGTCACTCGTCCAAGTCAAAACGTCCTCGTCCAAAGAAATATATTCAGACAAGAAAGAATCATAAATGAAAATAAACTGTGTTCTATTTTAAGAAATACATGTAAAATTCTTTGATGTCCCTCCCCATTGCCTTTCCTTCATTTGTGTTAAAGAAGGCATTATAAAGACAGCATTCACGATCATTAGAACGACTTTGAAAAGTTTCTCTGAGATGTGTAGAAGGCAATTGACATGACTGCATTATTATAATTGTGTTAGCATAGAAATTTCGAGCTAGAGCTATAGCGAAGAGCCAAGACTGTTCTTTAGGTTCAAATTGTTGCAAAGAATATGGCATTTATATGTAAAAATTAACTTTGAATCTTGTTTCCACAAAGTTTTAATGACCTTTTTTAAATTTTTCTCAAAAATAAGCTAATTAACTATTGCTTAGTAATATAAATTGCCATAATTTGGACAAAAACGTTGAATCTGATCATTTGTTCTGAGCATATGTCACTACTCTCCTATAAAGCTACTCAAGAGCCACACCATTGCATTTATGTAACAGGAATTTTGAACAAAACACAAAACTAAAACATGTGAGATCATATATTACAACATAATGCTTAGAATATGTTGTCGCTGAAGTGAACATTAGAAGAGAGTAATGAATAAAAGTTTGTGAGTTACGGCATTAAAATGTCATTTTAACGACTGGTTCACTGAACTCAACCAAACATTATTTAACGGTTCTACGAAACTGTTGCGAACTGCTGAATCCCACCATTGCATGTAAGCAGCAGCTTTTAAAAGACTACCAAAAAATCTTTTTCTTAGTTAGATAATCTTCTTGCCAGTGGCAAATAGATTAATTTATTTTCCAACCCTGATCGTGGCAATAATTTTACATGCCATGTATATTCCAATTTAGCAGATTTTAATTTTCTCCGGCATCCTGAACATTTTACAGAAAAATGGACAAAATGATAACATTTAAACATAATTATCTTACGCATACTAAGCAGTGCCTTAAGCAAAATTTAAATAGCATTAATATAAATCCATTAATACCAGTCACATTTTTTATGATGATTCGCAGCAGAGTTAGTAGCAATGTATCCTTTTTTTCAATGATAGTTTCTTCATCAGTATCATAATTGTAAGTATATTTCCAGGAGATGCAATAATGAAATTTAGCAACTTATTTTATATAGTGGGCTTGCATAACTCAGTCTTAAAGGTGGCTTTTTAAATTATTTGAACACAAAGATACAACGCGTGACCTCTGTATGTGAAGATTTGAAATATTTACACCAGTGCAGGGCTGCCACTGGTGACTATTTTTAAATTTTATCTCACAGCACTTTCTCAAAACAAAATTTTTTCTCATACACTTTGACAACATGTGCAAGAGAAGTATACTACAAAACTTAATTTTTTTTTAATGGCGCGAATAGAATATAAATATAGTCGCCAGTTGCAGCCCTGCTAGTGCATAATCTATGACATATGGGAATGGAATAAAACTAAAACCAGGAAGGACAAAAGGTGACCAATAGATCAAAGATACAAGCCAAACACATAATATACTTTGCTTGTTATCCCTGTTAAGGCTCCTCTTCAGTAAACTTCCCGATTCCCCTCCCTAATGTTATTCCTATGGGCGTAGGATGCATTCGTATTTTTAAAATATCTCCTCAGAAAATTAATATTTTTAACTTCTGTTTTTTTTGTATTGTTCTTAAAGAATGTCTCTTTTTTTCTTAGTTATCAAAATATTTCTAAATTATGTGTTTAATTTACATTTTTTTGTTTTAAAATCTTAGCGAAACTGAATAAGATTTTAACGTTTCATATAAAATTAAGTATATATTTTAGAAAAAAATTGACAACTAAGAAAAAAAGAGACATTCTTTAAGAATAGTACAAAGAAAACAGAAGTTAAAAATATTAATTTTCCGAGGAGATATTAAAATAATACGAATGCATTCTACGCCCATAGGAATAACATTAGCGAGGGGAATCGGGAAGTTTACTGAAGAGGAGCCTTAAATGGAATTGGTTAATATCATTCATTTCCATTAATAATGTAAAAGAAGAAGTAGTTCCTTTTTGGCCAGATACAAATTGGTCTTTTTGGAGAGCTTACAAAATATGGAATAATATAACTTAATGCATGTTCAGTTTAATACTTGGATAGCTTGTATTGAATTTTATGTCTTATTTTAAATTTTAATAGCAAGTTCCTTTTATCTTTCTTTTTGCATGCCTTTGAAGTTACAACTTTGGGGTTTGCTATGACTTTCCTATCGAGTACTATTGGAGATCAGAGTAATATAAAGCACTGTTTTTAGCACAGCTAATAAAATCTCCCAAAGAGCTTCAATTGTTTTCACTTATTAATATTGAAACATTAAATAATATTACCCAGATTATCTTAATTTAATAAAATACAATAAAGAAAAATTCTATACTTGCCTAATTTTCGTATGAATTTACAGCAAAACTATCATTTGTACTCGATAAGACTCCAAAACTTTAGTTCATGTTTCATTATTAATAAGTGTAAAAGATTTCAAAGCTATACAAGTAAACTTTTTAATCTAAAAATCAATCAATCAAGCGTGAAAATTACTGTTTCGTGAAATCACAAACATTCTCTGTACAACGGAAAGATTTCTTTATATCACTAGCATCTTATATCATTTCAATCTGTTGCACAGAATTATACGTAGTTCAGGCAGGCACACTCATTTGGACAAACTTGAGCTCTCAAAACGTTTTATTTGATCAAATATTCGAGACATATTGAAAACATTCTTTGAACAAAAAATGATATTCACATTATCTTTAAGTTGTTATACAATATAAAGATTCAAATAGTAATAAATTCTTAAAATCAATCTTACGTCCCATGTAATTAACATTTGTTTTGTGGATTTATCACATGAATAATATGAAATCACTTTTTTTCATTAAATGATTAATTTTTAAAAATATTTTATATTTAGTTAATATATTATTATGTTAATTATTTTTTATTTTTAAAAATATGACTATATTTAGAAATTAAGTGAAATTTAGGTTTGTCTAGAGTCTGACATTTTTTAGAAAAGTGGAAAAGATAACAACCCTGTCTTGCAGCAGTATTTTCAACAAATGTATTATGGAGTTTTGCTTTAAGATTGCAGTTTGTAATTGTGTAACAATTTGGTTATTTTATATTATTTTGTTTACTCAATCTAAAAATTGAAATTCATTATTAGCAATTAATAAAAAAATACATCATTGAATGATTGAACAAAAATATGATAAAATTAATTATATGTGTAATCAAATATAACAAAATGATCTTACTAAATGTATATGTCGTAGGCTAATTGCGAAATCCGGCTCTTTGCAAAGAGCCTAGACTGTTTGAAAGGAGACGGGCTAGTTGGTGAATCATCTTCCTTTCTCTAATCAGCCTGATGTTTTTCAGGCTTATTGCAAAGAGCCTAGAGAGCGTTAGGTTAATTAAAACATGACCACTTGTTACACAGTCTTTGACCAGCTGTTTGTCGAAATGTCATGTTGTACCCGACTCGAACCGGAAAATTTCTTTTGAAATCAACCCACAACCTGACCCGAACCTGACAAAAAAAATCTATCGAGCATTAACTTGATCCGAACAGAACAAAATAATTTCCGTCAACACGCAACACGACCCGAACATGAAAATTCAATCTGAAATCATCCGAACATGAAGATTCAATTTGAAGTCAACCAGAAACCAAATTTTTTTCATCAAACTAAAAATCGATCTGACCAGGGCAAAATTATTTCCGTCAACAAGTAACTCAACCCAAAACTCAAAATTCAATTTGAAGTCAACCCAAACTCAAAAAATGCTCCATTGAACTGAAAACCGATACGAACAGAACAAAATAATTTCCTTCGACACGCAACTCAACCCAAACATAAAATTCAATTTGAAGTCAACCGAACATGAAAATTCAATTTGAAGGCAACCGAACATGAAAATTCAATTTAAAGTCAACCAGAAATCAAAATTTTATCATCAAACCGAAAATCGATCTGAGCCGGGCAAAATAATTTCCGTCAACAAGTAATTCCACCCGAACCTGAAAATTCAATTTGAAATCAACCCAAACTCAAAAAATGTTCCATTGAACTGAAAACTGATACGAATAGAACAAAATAATTTCCTTCGACACGCAATTCAACCCAAACATGAAAATTCAATTTGAAGTCAACCCGAACTCAGAAAAAGTTCCATCAAACCAAAAACTGATCTGAGCAGGGCAAAATAATTTCCGTCAGCCCGAATCTGAAAATTCAATTTGAAGTCAACCGGAATCCAAAACAAGTTACATCGAACAAAAAATCGATCTAAGCAGGGCATGTTCAGAATAACAAACGGTGTTGAGCATTTTAAAGTAAACTTTACCAACCCATTACAGATTAAAACTGGAGAGTTAGATTACATATATGGGAATATGTGTCTTTATTTTATATTTTATTAATAAAATACAGGATGCCCTAAAATTATATGAAGTCAGGATTTTCGGTTCTACAATTCCTTGTTTTAGTTCCAAATATCACAGGCCCAAAACTTGTATTTTCCCCCATAGTAATAACGTTGCGATTGTCCTTTTAAATTTGTCCGGTTTCAATTTTCATATTTTTTTCCCTTTCTTCCTGGCTTCCGCTAGTTTCTCCGTATATAAAGTACGTAGTAAGGATTTTCACGCGAAACGTATAAGTATCAATGCTCATCTGGAATCTATAATACCCCATCTTAATGGTCTACAGAATTTATACATATAACTTAGTATGCAAAAATTTAGTTAAAAAAGCGTATCATAACTGAAAACGCACTTTCAGCAATCGTCCCTAGTAGAATAATACTTCGGATACAGTATTGCATCCGAAACGTTTTATGTGTCACTGTAAATGAACGATAACTGCGATTTATGATTTAATGGAACATCATTTTCTACTGTAAGCTAGAGTCTTTCATCGGGTCGGGTTACCCTCTTTTATCTTCACCCGACCCGACCTGCGGAAAAAATTCAAATATGATGCTAAAATTGGGTGATACCATTTGAAAAAAGAAATTTTGTATAAATTTTAATACATACGCATTTCCTAAACAATAATCCATGCATAACATTTATAGTAGACGCTACTACCAATCGTTTGGAAATAGTATAATTTTCATAAGATGAATTTGAGGTAGAATTAGTGTGTGGAAAGGGTGGTGCCGTTTTTGCCATGACTGTACCATATATGCTCTAAGTACAGATGACCAAAAAAAACTGAACATCCCATACATTTTAATTTCCAAAATTGTCTCAGAAAAATCTGTCTATAGTCATTCTACTATAAATTTTCTCTTCAATTAATATGTGTCAAAAATGAAGATTATGGGGAGGGGTCTTCTCTATAGTGAAATTGTACCAAACTCTGAAATTTGCCATGTGAATACATAATTGTTTTGCTTCTTTTGATATATTTAATCTTAGTATACCAAACGGAAAGTCATTCAGGTCACAGGAATTATTCGATGAAATGTCCAACTTATACAAGTGCATATGAAATTTGCAGTTATACACGCACAGTTCTTAAACATTTTGATAGTTCCTTTAAAGGTTTAAAATAAGTTCTATTTTAATTTTCAGGTTGTTAAATAATAATAATAATGAAGAACAGCTTTTCAAAAATATTTTTAAGGGAGAAAAATTACAAAAGTCTTTACCGTTCTCGTCTAAGCAGAATGAATGTTATGGCAAAGCAGTAACATTAGTCATTCTCATGTTTGAAAATTAAGAAAAAAAAAGGACAAAAAATCATATATCAGGGCATGGATTATGAAACCCACTCCTACACTGTCAGAAAATTGTTAAGAATTTGTTAATGGTTGATAATGGCTTTAATTTTTTATTCATGAATTTTGCCCTTCTTTGATACTCTGAAAATTACAGAAAAAAATTAAAATATCCGAAAATTACCTTATTAGCTTATTTTATTTACGCACCAAGGTGGCTAAGATTAATAATGATGGCCAATACATATATTCTCACAATATTTATATTAAATTAAAAAATGATCCAGTACTTCAGAATATTGATAGTTATATTTAACATAATTTCCATAACTACAAGAACATAAAATATATTATAAAATGCAAGAAAAAAGATGACAATTAACTGCCTTATTCGCAAAAATGTTTACAGGCCAGAGAGGTTAAGATTAATAATAATTTTAATTGTTATTTTAATAAAAATGTTTGCCAGTTGATGAGACTTAAATCTGTAGGTAAAATTGGTTTTTAATATTTCCAATTACATGAATGTATGAGGAATTTTCTTTTCAAATATCAGGGGGATTATTTCCCTTGCACCTTCCCTCCTTTAAACAAGCCAATTTATGGTTCTTTTTTGTAATTTTTCAAGAAATTTTAATCTTTTTTTTTATGATCAGGGTGCTTTAATCATAAATCTTCCCCCATTTCCCAGTTGATCGAAAACAATATCTATTCTATCTCTAATTTAAATAAGAAATTACTTGCTGCAATTCATTAAACTTTCATGTTCTCAATTGGAAACTTCACAAAAATCACATATATAACAAATTTCCTCTCCACTTAAATGATTGATATTTTTTTAATAAAGCAGCAAAAGGAGAAATATATACATATAACATATTTTAAATTATTAAACTGATTTTAAAATTATACCAAATTATCCCTAATTAATTACCCTAAATCTAGTCTTATTTTTCTTTTTCAGTTTCCTTTTTCAAAAATGTAATTGATTTCTATGCATCATTTTTTATTTAATGAAAATACAATTGGCATTGTAACAATAATATTTTCTTTTTCAATGTTTTCGAATTCGAACATTCTATTACTCTCTTTGGATTAAATATTCTTTTCGAGAAGGGTTCTAGAACTTCCATTCCTGACAGAAACTTGCCATTTTACACCATTTGTGCTTCAGTGATACTTTTTTGCATTCATACACCTGATATTTTAAATAAAGTTATGCCAGTTCGAAACTTAACTTTTTTCGTTTGTTCGAGAGTTGTAATGTAGACATCAGTGAAGACTTGTGACCTACTAAATTTTCTCAGCATTCTGAAATTAATAGTATGATGTCGTGTCTCATACTTGCATTGGATTGGATTCATGGATCATTAAAGGAAGTGAGAGTCCTTTGTAGTAATGGAAAGCACTGGTAGAATAAGAATGATTTCTGCTAAATGATGAATGATATATCGTGTTTGTGGGAAATATTCATGGATGGATTATGAGATTTTTTTCTGCGTTTTGCCCACCTCTGGGGCTGCTAAGTGTGTTCTTTCTAGCGATCTAATGTGTAAACACCTACTGGCTGATACAACTTTAAAACCATCTCATTTTTAGTGAAAGCTAGTCGATTTTGTAGCAAAATCAAAAATGCGACAATAAAAAGTGCGTCAGGCTAAGTACATCTGTGTAAAGAACTATGTCATCTAATAATATGTACAATCGAAAGTCCAACAAGATTGTGTAATACTTGTAAAGAAGTAATACCGACCAAGAAAATTGACCAGTGCTCTTTTTGATGTGTGTTTCAACAAAATTTGACAAAATGAGAGTAAACTTTTCTCATACAATTGTTTCTTTGAAAAATAAATTTCTATGTAAAGTGAGCAAGCATGTTAAAAATTTTTTGAATTTTAAAGTTATAATTTTGTTGAATATTATTGATTATACATATATTTTTAAATGTGAGAACTTACTTTTTATCACCAAATAATTTCAAAGTAGTAAACAGATCTGAAAAATGTTAGTTGGTCTAAAAGTTATTTATTATGGTTGTCTTACATTATTATTTTTTTTTATTTTAGAAACAAAACGTTGAACATTATGTATTAATGAGAAATATGCAAAATTTTCTGTGAAAACATGCTTTAGTAATTGAGCAAAAGACATTTTTCATGTGATTATTGAAAATATTTTAGCAGAAGTGTCGAAATTAGTTCATTTTTTTATTGAAAATATTATGGTATTTTATTAAGTAGAGGTTTAAAAGTTAATAAACCTCAATAAAAAGTTAAAATTTCAGTGCAAATTCACCTTGTTTAATAATTAAAATTCATAAAGCTACAACTAAATGTAAATATATTGCTTGAAGATGCGTAAAAACATACATAAAACATTTAAAAGCACATTAAAGTCCTTTAAAAAAATTCAAAACGTTTTCAACCGAACAACTCGGTCATCATCAGTGAAAAACTAATAGTTAAGTTGAGTTGTTGTCTCTTCGCGTTTTTCTAGCTTGCCCGGATTATACCATTTTACTTCAAGGGTGTGGGATATAAGGTGGGATGGGAAAGGTAAGCAAACTCCCAAAGTTGCAGGTTTTGTTAAACAGGAAAATTGACCCAATACAGGCTATCAATAGATCAGGGGTATATAGTATACCATTCAAGAAGAATGACAAAGATTTTATGTACGTAGGTATGACACTGAAGAAATTTCGGGACAGAATAAAAGAACGTGAAGCAGATCTGAGATTAAACAGACACCACACTGCGTTAGCAAGATTAGCACAAACTGAACCTATAAAAGTAGATTTCAATGGATTCAAAATTATATTCCACACAAGTAATAACCAGGAAGCTATCATAAGAGAGTCTCTGGAAAGGAAATAGTCTGTAACGATGTATTATCATATGATATCCACGCAGTCTGGAATGAATTAATACATGATTGATTAACCTGTATTTAGTTTTGAAATATTGAATGACCTTTCACATCCCACCTTATATTCCACACCCTTGAAGTAAAATGATTTGTTCCGGGCAAGCTAGAAAAACGCGGAGAGACAACAACACAACTTAGCTATAAGTTTTTCACTGATGATGACTAGTTCGGTTGAAAACGTTTTTAATTTTTCAAAAGGACTTTAATGTTCTTTTAAATGTTTTATGTATATTTTTACACACCTTCAAACAATATATTTACATTTAGTTGTATCTTTATGAATTTTAGTTAATAAACCTTTTTTAAATAATTGAAATATTAATAAAATTTATCTTGAAAAGTAACTACAATTTTTATTTCAATCTGATATATTTTATTGATTTGATTTTCTAGTTGAAACCAAATTAATTCTAATAAATATTTCTTAAAATCCTTATATTCAGTTGAAAAGAAATAATGAAATTAGGAAATATTTTGGCCGAAATTTATTGGTAAAATAGTATAGTTAAAATCATTAAACTACATTAAAAAGTTATTCATAATATATAATCTTCTATGCCCTCTAATTGTTACATATTAATTACTCTTATAAATGTTAGTTATCATAATTCCCTATATCTGAAAAAAAAATCACAATCGCTTTTAAAAAAACATTTTCACTACGCTGAAGTGATGCTGTGAAGAACTGATACTCTGACAAATTGATGTTGCAATGTATTGTGTGCGACAAATTGACGTTAAACCCTAGTCACCAATAAGGGAGTAATGAAGCAGAAAAAGGTCACTAGTTTGACAGAATATGGTAGTATGTTTAGAAATGAGATAAAAAGAGTACATGTAAAATTTTGGTATGATAAGCAAAGTAACATTAATTTCAAATTATTGTATGCATTGTAAATAAATAGAAATACTGTGGAAAGATTTTTATGGGAGATTGCTGGGTATGTGTAGGGATGTAATTTTCTAGCTTTATAAAAAAAATGTAAGGTGCAGTTCACTGATTTTTCAAATGCCAGAGTATTGTTCTCATTCAGCACACCTCAGAAATGCATTAAATTTCAATATGTTTGAAATAATGTAATACATTAAAATGCACCAATGAAGGAGAAAAAGGGCACTACTTCAAAAGAATATTGTACTATGTTTAAAAATGATATAAAAACAGGACATGTAAAATTATGGTAAGATAAATAAAGTAACATTAATTTAAAATTATTGTATGCATTGTAAATAAATAGAAATACTGTGGAAAGATTTTTATGGTAGATTGCTGGGTATGTGTAGGGATGTAATTTTCTAGCTTTATAAAAAAAATGTAAGGTGCAGTTCACTGATTTTTCAAATGCCACAGTATTGTTCTCATTTAGCACATCTCAGAAATGCATTAAATTTCTATATGTTTGAAATAGTGTAATGTCATTAAAATGCACTGTAAATGATTTTTCTCCATTGATCATAATGTAGAAGAATACCTTTCAGTGTCTCTGTACACAAACTACAAATGCTATACATTTCATTTTCAAAAGTGTTAATGCTTATGCATCAATAGCATAAATTAATTTCAAGGCACTCTGAGTATATTTATAAGGGAGTTAGAGAACAGACAGATGGCAGACTGATAAGTCAAATTCATAAACTTTTTTCAAATATGTTGGAAAGTATTAGACAAATTTTCTGCATTAAAACAATTTTTTTACACAAAATTCAATAAAAATAATAATGAAAATAATAATCTTTTTATTTCAGCTTTCAATAAGATACAAAAAGATAAATTTATACTTTATGGAACTTTATTCCACTTAAAATTCAAGCTTGGGACATTGGTTCATATCCAGATTATGCAAGATGGGTTGAATATTAAATTTTTATGTAGCATAGTCAACATAATGATTACTGCATTTATTATTAGTGATACTAATACATTCCCTATACTATAATAATTTTTAAATAGTGCATTTAACATAGCGAAAATTTCTTGCAAATTGAGCAAACATATTCAGAGATAGAGCAGGAGGAACCCTATATAACACCTCCCAAAGAAACAATTTTTAAAAATTTTAAAAAATTTTAATCCGTAGGGTGGGGGACATTTTGGTCCACTGGGACACTTCATTAATTCAATACTAAGAAAAACTAGAGGCTATATTAAAGATTGAAAGACACTTTACACAGATTGGCAATTTTCAAACTGTGAAAAGATGCCAAATATTCAATGATTCACTTACGTAGATCGAAATATTCCTAGATTAGTTACATTTTTGTATGATTTTGAGAAATTTTGTCCAGATTACTGTCATTGATAAATAATAGAAATCAAAATTAATTTTTTCCCGATTTTCCTGACAATTCTACGTTGACAAAATTCCCCGATATTTCCATATTTTCCAGGTGTGTGACATCCTGCAAAAGAGTCAAATACCATAAAATGGGATGAATAGAAACAAACAGAACTAACTAAATGAAATGACTAACATATTTATCGTGAAAATATATACTACTGTTTATAAGATCTTTATTTTTTGTGAGTTTGCAACATGATAATAAGTTGCAAAATTAGGTTTTACATTATTAACATCACTACTTTCATAGTTACAAGATTGCAACCATCAACAAAAATCAAAGGCATTTGATTTCACTAAAACTTCTGTAAATACAAAACTAGTGTTAATGCACATAAATAATTATTTTTTTTCCTTAAATATAGGCCTATGAAAAAGTGCACCATATGAGTTCTTTCACTGTTATCAAATGATTCATGTCAGCAATCTTTTCTAGCTGTGGCAATCCAATAATTTTAATAAGTGGAGTTAATAGAAACATAGTATTTATAGTGTTAAAACATTGAGACTATTTTTTTTCTAAGTAAAAAAATGCTCCAAAATTTTCATGTTTTAAGAACACCGATAAGCTTCAAGAGTGACCTGAGTGTTTAATTTTTGTAATTACATTAATAGAGAATTCCATAGAAATTTTATGTAACAAAAAATTACTTTTATTTAACAATATATATATTGGTTTGATAAAAATTTTACATTTTTATCACTCTTTAAAGTTACTAATTTGCTTTGATTTTACACAAGTAGAAATAAGAATACACATGGATTTTATTTGGCATTTAAAAAAAATATTATTCATAAATGATTTTTCTAAATTTATGTTATCTTGATATAAAAAGAAGGTAAGATCTAAATTTTTATATCTGATTTTTTGCTTTAAAACATTTTTAATATTGAATTTTAATACTTGAAAGAGGAAAACTGTTCTTATTCACCTTATTTTATAGTAAAGCACATATGAAATTTCACAGAATACTCAAAAATATTGTATGTTTTAGTAATCTGAGAAAAGTTTAGACAAGACAGGTGAGGGGTTAAAAAGCTTGACAAATCAAGGCCTTTTCTGCATAGGTACTAAGAAACAAATTTAGATTTCCATTTAGAAAAATCCTCTGTAAAATTCATAAACTTTTGTGTATCATGGGCAAAAGTATATTTCCTCTTCTATCATCAAGACAAAGCTGTAATAAGCATTCTTAATGACACGTTTTTTAAATTAACATAAAACCCATTTTTTTTAATTTTATGAGTAAGTATGTATTTATGAACAGATTAACTACTGTATGAATCATATTCCATTCACACTGCATTTGTTCACTGAACCACTTCAATCATAATTCCTTTCGAATAAGAAAAGTTTCTTTCATAAATATGTTTCATTTAATAAAATTAAATTAGTAAGTAATATAAAATAAATATTGTTTGGCGATAAAAGGCATTTAAAAATTTGGTACTTCTCTATTATCCAGTCGACCACCTTTCCTTTACAAAAGATTATCGCCAAACTGTAAGATGAAACGCCAAAAATGCAGTCCCATTTACTTGATGTCAGAAGCATTATACATGTTTGTTATGTCATCAAGTTGTTTTTAATTTGACATTTGCATGTATTTTTCATTATGTTTTACTGATTTATTAGTTATTTCATTAATTAAAATAACAATTGTGTCCTTATATTTTATTTATTTTGATATTCCAATGGCAACGTTCTCCCATTTATATGGCATTACAGTTTGGCAATAGTTTTTTTTATGAAAAGTGTTTGACGGGATAATAGAGAAGTGAAAAACATTTCAATTTCTGACTAAAATAGTCATGTGATATGGAAGTTTTGAAAATTGCGACTTAAAAGGGATCATAATTTTATTTTAACGTTGCAGAGCGGCAAAGAGTTAAAGTATCATCTTGAGACAATTGTTTAGTAAAACATATTCCAGATCCAAAATGTTTTTCATTATATGAGATGCAGGATTATTTATAAGAGACTGTTTAAAAAATTCTCAAGAAGATACTTCATATAGAGTGGCTTTACATTTGGGAGAACATGCAAATATATTTTTAAGATATCATTTTAAGAAAATCCTCTAATAATTAAAACACAAATTGTATTTTTCATTTGTGGGACCATGAAAATGTGTTTTTAGATTGTCACATTGTAAAAATCCATTAGTGCGTACATCACAAATGTCAGATCTTTCAATTTGTATGGATAAGATAAAGTTTGCTTACATTGACACTTAATAAAAAATCCTTGAAATATATTTTACAAGCAGATTTTTTTTTTGCAGGTATGTATGATCAGTTTGTGAAAATTCTTAGGTTATATTTCACAAACAAAAGATTTTTCTTTTGTATGGGTGTACAAATGTTCTTTTAGTTTATTCCCCTGTGAAAATCCTTTAGAACATATTTCACAAACAAAAGGCCTTTATTTTGTGTGGACACGCAAGTGGTTTTTCAGATTATCCCTCCGTCGAAATCCTTTGGAACATAATTCACAAACAAAAGATCTTTCGTTCGTATGGGTGCACAAATGTGCTTTTAGTTTATCCCTCCGTGAAAACCCTTTGGAACAGATTTCACAAACAAAAGGTCTTTCTTTTGTATGGACACGCAAGTGATATTTCAGATTACCACCACACAAAAATCTTTTGGAACATATTTCACAAACAAAAGGTCTTTCTTTTGTATGGACACGCAAGTGTTTTTTCAGATTAGCACTTTGTGAAAATCCTTTGGAACATATTTCACAGACAAAAGGTCTTTTTTCAGTGTGGACAAGCAAGTGCGTTTTCAGAGTATTACTTTGTGAAAATCCTTTGGAACATATTTCACAAACAAACGGTTTTTCCTTCGTATGGGTGCGCAAGTGCCTTCTCAGATTACCACTTTCTGAAAATCTTTTGAAACATATTTCGCAAACAAAAGGTCTTTCTTTTGTATGGACACGCAAGTGATTTTTCAGATCACCTCTATACGAAAATTTTTTAGAACATATTTCACAAACAAAAGGTCTTTCTTTTGTATGGACACGCAAGTGATTTTTCAGATCACCGCTATACGAAAAATTTTTAGAGCATATTTCACAAACAAAAGGTGTCTCTTTTGCATGGACACGCAGGTGGTTTTTCAGAGTACCACTATGTGAAAACCCTTTGGAACATATTTCACAAACAAAAGGTCTCTCTTTTGTGTGGATACACAAGTGTTTTTTCAGACTGCCACTTGTAGAAAATCTTTTGGAACATATTTCACAAACAAAAGGTCTCTCTTTTGTATGGACACGCAAGTGGTTTTTCAGAGTACCACTATGTGAAAACCCTTTGGAACAGATTTCACAAACAAAAGGTCTTTCTTTTGTATGGACACGCAAGTGATATTTCAGATTACCACCCCACAAAACTCTTTTGGAACATATTTCACAAACAAAAGGTCTTTCTTTTGTATGGACACGCAAGTGTTTTTTCAGATTACCACTTTGTGAAAATCCTTTGGAACATATTTCACAAACAAAAGGTCTGTTTTTTGTATGGACATGCAAGTGGTTTTTCAGAGTACCACTATGTGAAAACCCTTTTGAACATATTTCACAAACAAAAGGTCTTTCTTTTGTATGGACACGCAAGTGACATTTCAATTTACTAATTTGCAAAAATCCTTTGAAACATATTTCACAAATAAAAGTTTTTTCTGTTGCTTGAGAATGAATATGAGGCACTGACATTTCCTTTAGAGAAAATATTTATTTTCATAGAACACAGAAGATTAAAGATCTATATTAAAAGCTTTTTGGTTGAGATTCTCAAAGACAATTCTTTAACTACTTTAAAAACATGCATGTCAGTTGTCCACCTATTAATCTAAAGTGTTTAAAGAAAAGTTAATGAAACATTATTTTTATCTGTAGATTTAAATACATATTAATTTTTAAAAATTTCCATAATTTAAACAGACATAAAATGAAAAAAAAAAAATTTTTAGAAACTAGTTTACATATTAATCTTTAAGAACATGGATGGTTTGTAGTACCAAAAGAACATCAGCATTATTTTTTGTATGCCAACACATTTTAAAGCCTAAATATTAGGTTTAATGATATTCTTGATTAATGTAATGTCAAGTAGTAGGATAAAAGTAATAAACATCAAATTATAATATATATATATATCAGAAATAATATAACCAAGTACTATAAAAAAAACTTAGTTGACAATTAATTTATAGCATTAAAAATTTAAAAAATAAAAGCACTTAAATTCAAGATGACAAAAAGGATTTCTGTAACTCGACATGTCATTGGGATTCATTGAACAATTACAGTAGTTTTAGCCGATGTTCTTGGATATTTTCATACATTTTGCATGCAAAACTGAAACAACCTGGTGACATATTTCATACACCAGTGGTGGCTTTTCAGTAGAAATAAGTAAAGGTAGTATAAAATAATTGAAAATTTAAATTTCAAACATTGGTTAAATACTAAGGTGTTTGGGAAGGGGGTTAATGGATGCAGGTTTTAAACACATAATTATTCTCAAATTTGTGGCGGTTTTTACTCCTTGGCATATGAAATGCACAATCCGTGTTCTTAAAGATTAAACAAATCCAATATTTGCAGGGCTTGAAATTAATTTTCTGCTAGGAGAATATTATCCCTACAAATGTTTGTAGGGAATAGAACTGTTTGGTGAACAGAAAAAATTATCTTTAATTTTGCATTCAGTTTAACATGCTTAAATGAACTATAAGTATTAATACATTACTAAGTATCATCGAAAGAATTTATATCAACAATTCAAAAACATATAACCGAATATTACATAATTTTCACAATTTGGTTTGTTACAGTTTCCATTGTCTTAATTTTGTTGTGCTCACTGCATTGATACTCCAAATTAATTGTTTTTCCAAAGAAGCAAATTTTCCAAATGGAATTTATTGTTCAAGGGGGGACCAATGAAAATATTTAATTTAAACCAATTTCCACTCTTTTTTTTTCAATTAACACATTTCTTCTTTTTTAAATGTCAAATTAAGTTGTCTGAATGACTAGAGATACACTTTTAAATAGACGATGTTCCTAAACACCATGAGTATCATATTCTCTATCTGTTTTAATTTAATAATTGAATTAATTGAATAAATTTGTTGTAATTTATTAAAATATTTATTTTCTAATTCCAGGCAATTAATTTAAGATATGTTCTAGAAAAGTTAACAGATAGAACGTTAAGAACAGAAAGTTAAGAACAGATAGAGAAAGTTTACATAAACAACCAATTTATTTATTTGCATAAAATTATTGAAGATAAAAATTTACTTTATTAAAAGTGACCTCCGTTACATTATTTTTCTGTTTTACTAACAATACAGCTTTAAAAGTTGTGTTTTAATTTTTTAAATAAACTGCTTGATGCATGTGAATAATTTATAGATATTATTGGGTATAGTAGATATGATTATCTTGTGCAAAAAGTACTAAATGAAGAGGAGGAGGATACTTCCGTTATTATGATAAAGCAAACGATCCACCAAAACGTTAAATATTATTTTTCTACCTGTACTATTTTAGAAAATATAGACTTTTATTATATGTCCCAACCAACCCTCATTTGAAGTTGAATATGACAGAAAGAGGGCTGAGTGAAACACACAACAATTTACAATAAACAACTTTATTTTGGCTCATGTTTTTATAAATATTTAACATTTAAACAGCTTAATATTAACTTTCAAGTTACTCTAAAGGAGGGAGCATAATTTCCGGCCATCAGGTCATCAATTGCAGCTAGCTATTTGAGGTTGGCAAGAAAATGTAGCATGCTCTTTCAAATAACGAAGAGGCATCTTACTAACTTTCACTAAAAATTGATAAGCATTGCTTCCCGCATATTCCTTGTTTTAATACTTCTTTAGAGAAAAAACATTTTGCAGACATCACTCTACATTATGACTATAGAAAAATATAGGCTTCTATATTTGTTTCCAAACTGGTTGAATTATTAACTGTATTACGCATTTATTTAATTCAATTAATAAATAAAAATATTAAAATATAGAAATGGCAAAGTGTTATGCGTGAATTGCTATATATGTGGTAAGAATAACCTTAAATTAGTGGTGCGGCCAACGTCTACTAAATAAAAAAGTAGCTATTAAAAATTATGTCACTTTTCTTTTTTGGAATTTTTTTTCAAAAAGAACCCCATATACTCCAAAACACATGATTCCTATTTCAACATCATAATATTTTTCAGATGCTTTGCAATCAATTTAACCTTTATTTTGTACAATACCCAAATGCCAATGAACTACGTATGATATATACTAATATTTTACTTTCATTTTGTTTGTTGTGTGAGGATTAAAAGAGACTAAGAGGGTAAGCATGGTTGATAAGTTATCATCTTCATATATGAATTATATTTTACCTTGATATACAAATTGATAGTTTATGTGTATTTATGTTCAGTACTTCAAAGTGACTTTGAAATATAAAGTAAAATATTCCATTCGAGAGTATTATTTTAATTTTTAATATCTTGTGAACTATGTATGTTAAAGAGGTAAAATGAGTTGCATGAGTTTGTTAGGGTTTTGTAGTGTATTCTATATTTTTTTCTAAATTTTCGAGTAACTACACGTATGTCTAAAATTGATAAACAATCACAATTTATCTCTGATACAATTACTGAAAAAATATATATGTTATAGTACACATCAAACAGGCTCATACTGAGACAGGCCAAAAGATGCATACCTTAGATAGTCAGAGGGCAGATGTATTTTAATAAACTCAAATAATTTTACCTGCTAGTATAGTGCCTAACATTACAAGGTTTAATGCATGCATACAACTACAAATATGAAGAATGCTTGGTATTATATCTTGGATCCGGATAGAAGACTCTGCTTTATTCGCTGTGCATGTTTGAAGAAGAATCAAATTCATCGCTGTACAATTTTCTATAGCAAGTTCTGTGGTATTCAGAATTTTTTTAAAGAGCGATTACCAATATTAGGACTTCTTAGTTTACTTCTTTTTTCAATAAATACTTAAGAATATTATCACATTGATCATACCTCTATACATCCATCGCTGTGACCGTTAACACAAAAAGAATTTTCTTTGCTTTATTTCGTTAGCAAATTAAGTCTGGATTTCAAACATGTTGATAATTATTTTTTTATTATCTTCATTTTGCTGTGAAATATGACATGAGTGAATCTTCCCTTTGTTATACATTTTTTTTCTATTCAAGAGCATTCTCAACAAATACAGAGCTGCTGACTCACTATCTTTTAGCTTTGGCGGTCAACAGTTGAATTTCGCCATCTAGACTACAAATTATTGGATAGGGATTTGAATACCTGTCCACACAGCAAAACTCATCTAAGATAACTCACTGAACATCACTGTGTCCAAGATCTGAAGAAACATAGAATGTGCGCAGGCGCATAGGTTAAAGGCAACCTCAGCAGCCAATCGACCTCCAGAGCCAATCAGAGTGACTGGTACTGGCTGTATCTAGCAATAGAAAGTTCAAACTCACTAAGTGAGTTTCTGGAACTCCCCGAGTGAGTTCAACGGTTAAAGATACCTTAAATATCCGATCTGAACCTAGTATAACGGCTAGAACAGCTCCAGAGCCAACGGTTGGCTGATCGGTAGACTAAAGATTAAACTGCACATGTGGGGGAAAGTGGGGTAAAACCACATAATTTATGAGTAGTTGCTACTTAAAGCTGAAATTTCCAACTGAATTTAACGTAAACTATTGTTTAACTATTCTGCATGTTTCTTGCAAAGGTATTGGACTTTATACTTTATCTCATTTTAAAAATTAAATAACTTCTAGAAAATGCCACATGATGAATCTAATCCCAATGGTAGGCTAAAATCACAAGAATACGTTAATATTAAAAGAAATAAAAGAGTTTAGGTTTTCCTTTGAAGTAAAACAAAATACTTTATTTTACAACTTTAACTTAAAGGAACTTAACTAATGATAATTCAATTATATGGCTATTAAATAATATAATAAAATCACTTGTTAACTTTAAATTAAAGCGTTATTACTGCTTAACCCTTTAACGGGCGGTGGTTACAAAAAAGGTCACCTAATTTTAATTCCAAAACTGACAAACGGCACCAAGAATATTTAATTAAAATTTTCCTTTTATTAAGTACCGGAAAATAAGCAAGTTTCTTTTTACTAATGGATTCGTTTGTAAATTCCGGTGTCAGTCTATTATTTCATCATTTTGCAAACAAATTTACTCCACGCCGGAAAGGGTTAAAGTGATAAAAACATAAAATAAAAGGCTTAGAAATACTTTTTAATATATATATATTTCCTATGTTTCATATGTTGAAACGGCGATTTCTTCAGATCAAAATGATAAATAAAATATTCTCGCAAAGTTTTAGAAAATGATAAACATAAATCAGGAGATTGACTTGAAACATGAAAAAATCATCAGTTTGACCAATTTTAGCACCTGCTTACATTCAACATGTGATCTCGTGATTTGTGTTTATCATTTTCAAAAACATTGCGAGAATATTTTATTTATCATTTTGATCTGAAGAAGTCACCGTTTCAGCATATGGAACATAAGTAGAGGGAAAAGGAGAGTTCACTTGTGGATGTGGTGGCGGCGGTGGAAGGGAGCTTATTTTTCAGGGGGGCTTATTTTTAAGGGGGGCTTATTTTTTAAGGGGGGCTTATTTTTGAGGGGGGCTTATTTTTAAGGGGGCTTATTTTTGAGGGGGGGCTTAATTTTTTTTTTTTTTTTTTTAATTTTAGAATTGACTTTCAGTTTGAAGGTTAAACGAAGTTTTTTTCTTGGTTCGTTTTTTTTTTTTTTTTTTTTTTTCTTTTTTTTGGGGGGATCAAATTTAAATGTTAGTTTGAAGTCTGCTATAGAAGTGGGGCGTATTTTTGAAAAGACTGTTAACTTTTTTTAAGGTGGGCTTATTTTTGAGGAGGGCTTAATTTTTTTTTTTGATTGATTTAGACTATGAATGTACTGTTAGAGTACGGTGAAAAAAAAAAAAGCTTATTTTTGAGGGGGGGCTTATTTTTGAGGGGGGCTTATTTTTAAGGGGGGGCTTAATTTTTTTTTTTTTATTTTAGAATGGACTTATTTTTTGAGGGGGGCCAGTTTGAAGGCGAAACGGAGATCAATTTTTTTTTTGACGGTATGCATTGTGTTTTCGCTCATTTATATGCTTACCGGAAGTGAAAAGTTTAAGGTTTATTTTATACTGAATTTAAATGAAACCTGAAATTTATCTTTTTCGATATGATTGGATTGAATATTAACATATTTATTTTAAAATGTATAGTGGAAGCAATGGTAAAATGAAGACATCTTTAGGGGTAATTACTGTTTTTATTGTGTTTGGTGTAGAAAACATATGAAAGAGGTATAGTTAAAAAACAAATTCAATTTTATTAATAATTTTCCCAATGCAATACATGTGGACCCACTTTTCGTTTTTTAGTGGGTTTTGACAAATCTAATACAGAATCTTGTTTAATGTTTGTTGACAAATATTTATTTTTAATAAAATTTCGCGGAACATTCATTTCGTTTAATGTTTCTAATAATTCGTTCTGTGCCTTGATCGGTTTTCTTTTATTTACAGAAAACAAAAGATTAAATAAATCTGCCAAGTTTGATTCGGGGATAGGTTTTTCTTCGAAACTTACAGTCAAATTTTTATCCTATCGAAATTTTCTTGGACGTGCCATGACAAACTGAACTAATGCTTTGATAATTTAGGATAGCTTTATCTGGATATCATGGTGGTTAGATTACGGATATTTGTGTTTGGAATAACGTGATTTTTAATTTTGCCTATTCAGTTTCAATTATATTGTGAAATGAGGATTTATTTTTGGAAGATAATGTTAACTTTTTGTGATTATCTTATAACAGACTGCTTTCATTAAAAGTGTATTTTAGAATTGTAAACTACAATTTTGAAATTTTCGCCTGTTTGGAAAAAAAAGCACAGGGAAAAAAATAAAAGTATTAAAAAAATAATAACAACAACTGTTCAAAAATATAATAACAACTAAACAAATGATCAAAAATAATAAAAAATGTTCAAATAATAATAACAACTGTTCAAAAATAATAAAAACTATTTAAAAAATAATAACAACTGTTCAAAAATAATAAACGATTGACTTTATACAACCAACATTTAAAAAAAAGATAATCGAATCTAGTTTTTTCTAACATGACTTATTTGAAATATTCACTTTTTCTAGTTAGATTTATAACACGTAAGTGATTCGATCAGTAAAATATTATTTATAAAAGCACTAAATACGTGAATAATAAGAATTTTTAACTTACAAACATATGAACTTCTGATACACAAGTGATTCGACCAGTAAAATATTATTTATAAAAGCATTTTTGACTTACAATTGTACGAACTTCAGATATGTAACCCTTTCTGAATCTATGTGTAAGAATTAACTGACTATTGAACTTATAACAGAGTATGATAAAATAATCACATGACTTTTTAAACCAATAAAATGTTATTATTTTCAAACAAGCGCCCTCTATCATTTTATGAACTTCCAAGAAACGAGTTAATATGATTATATTGTTTCCTGTTACCGCTGTGAAAGGTTGTGTTTTCCGTTTTAAGTTAGTTTACATTTAAGTGATTACGGAACGAGTCATGGATTCTGCTTTGTTAAGTGCTAATGATATGTCTAACGTGAAGAGTGAACCCTCATCACCAGGATTAAATGACCATGACATGGAATTTTTAATACAGCCTAAAGAAGAACCCGTTTCGAATTGTGAAGTGAAACCCGCCTCATCAGGATTAAAGAAACAGAAGTTACCCTTTATGTGTTCTACTTGCGACAAAGCTTTTCCTCGAAAGGTTAACTTAACGTTTCACATGAAATGTCATCTGGAGAAAATACCTCTTGTGTGTATAATTTGTGAAAAAACATTTGCTAGAAAGTATCATTTATTAAATCATATGAAGATTCATTCAAAGACCCCTGTGATTCATAATTGTAATGTATGTAGCGAAGTATTTTCACAAAAGAGTGATTTATTAAAGCATGGGAAAATTCATAATACTTCCAAGCCAAATCAAAGGAAAAGTAGACAGTCACCCAGTCACTGTAAATGCGACGACTGTTTTGAAACATTTAATAATAGATCTGACTTAGTCAAACATAGAAAAATTCAAATTCTTTTAGAAAAAATAGACATAGAAAAATTCTTTTCAAAAATACGCCCCACTTCTATAGCAGACTTCAAACTAACATTTAAATTTGATCCTAAAAAAAAAAAAAAAAAAAACGAACCAAGAAAAAAAACTTCGTTTAACCTTCAAACTGAAAGTCAATTCTAAAATTAAAAAAAAAAAAAAAAAAAAAAAATTAAACCCCCCCTCAAAAATAAGCCCCCTTCCACCGCCGCCACCACCTCCACAAGTGAACTCTCCTTTTCCCTCTACTAACATAGGAAATATATATATATATATTAAAAAGTATTTCTAAGCCTTTTATTTTATGTTTTTATCATATTAAGCAGTAATAACACATTAATTTATATGTATATTGACTTAATATTTAAAAAAAATATTATAATTATCTTTATTACAATTTAAGGAAATTCACATCTTTATGAGCTTTAGAAAAATCATAATCAATCCTTTCTTTTTAATTATTACTGTCCTTTCCTTAAGCACATTTTACATGTTCTTCAACATTCTTTTCCAATATCCGGTTTTATCTCTCGTAAGATACCTGGTCTAACCTTAAGAGAATGAAGACCAAAAAGCAAGCGATAAAAATATACATAGAAAGGCAATAGTTTCATTATGGGAATTAAATACTTAATAAATAATAACATAAAAATCCTCAGTAAATTAAAAAAAATCATATTTAAGATATTTTAAATCTAGCACACATTAAGAAAAAATAATAAAATAAACAATGCAGAAACTACACAAACGCCATTATACAGATAGCATGATGGCAGTTTCTTTTTCTAGCTTACAACTAAGTACATTTCAACCAGTTCCCGCTTCAGGATCACTCAAATCAAGTCAAAAGTGAAATATCTGGTTTCATCCTACTATACGGTTTTACCCTACTTCGGCCAACTAAAATTGCTCTAGATTCTAATTAGAAAATTCTTGCTGTTTTTTACACTAGTAGTTTTCTTTCTAAAAGTAAAAAAAGCATCTGTAAATGTCGTTGTAGATGTCTACTGAAACTGGAACAAAAATATTTTCTTTGTACAGAAATATGTTTTAAAATCTGAAGGTCTCTCTTTTTTTCAAAAGTACCACATATTACAGGGGTAATTGAAAATTCATGAGAAAACAGTTTAAATATTTATAATAAGGAGAGAGAGAAGCGTAAGATATTTTGTCTCCATAAAAAAAAAGTATTTTATTTACAGTGATATAATCATAAAAAAACAGAGGTTATAAGCTATTAGTAGACGGTATATGCCAGAGACATACATTTGCTTGACTTGAGAGAATGAGAATATACGGAGGTTCTTTACAAAATCTAGAAGGTTTATAGCGTATATCACCATGCAGCTTCCATACAGTCATGTTTATACATTATTAGTATACTGCATTGATGGTGCACTGTATGACTATACAAAGTTTTTACAAAAAAGTTCAACTCAAGTACCCATTTTTGTACTCTAAACCCGAAATGAAAGACCACTGATCCATAACTTAATACAATTATAAAAACAAAAAGAGTATAGAATCACATTTCCAAAATCAATTTTATTTTTTATGAAGAAAAAATAAGCATGTAAAGACTCATTCATATTCAAATATGTAGTTTTTCATCTGAAACAATATTCTAGACTTATTTTTGAAAAATCGGGTTAATCGAATCCATAAGTGTCCAAACTCAAACCGACCTGAACCCTAACCGCAAGAAAATTAATTTGGTCCAACCCAATCCAGCTGCACCACAGGCAGTTTGGGTTGGGTTGGGTTGGGTTGGGTTGAGTTGATTATTGACGGCCAATTATCTACACTTGGGATATAGGCCCGGGGGAGTGCCCTGCATGGGGGTCTCTCTAAGGGAACCTAATCCGTATTTACGCATGGATAAATCCAAGGCTCGAAGAAAACCACGAAAACTCCGAACGATTAGGCCGACGGGTGTGATTGGGATCGAACCCAGCACCTCCCGTCTACCAGCTTCGAGAGCAGAACCTCTCAGCCACTGGTGGGGCTCAGGCAGTTTGGGAAAAATTGGTTTACCCTTACACAGTCCAGAACTTTAAATCCTATGACGTAATAATAAAAATGCTCTCTTGAGCTACGTGTTTATTAATTGAAGACTATCCATAAACGAACCTCAAAGGTCAGAATCAGAATAAATATTTTCAGCGAAGAGAAAATATGGATCAGCTGATAGACCGGGAGGCGGAAGCACAAACAATCACCTCATCGAGTTAACGGCTGAAATTACAGAAATAATTAAAACTTGATTCGCATATTAAAACGCAATCGGTCTGCCAAGTGGTATCTTGGTGGAAAACACCCGAAAACCCGATTTTAGCGGTTGGCTCGTAGGTTTACCATTGTTGCTCACAGTCCTCCATGTTTTCATACTTTTGGGATCAGGAAAACACAATGGTAAACCTACGAGTCATTCGCTAAAATCGGGTTTTCAGGTGTTTTCTACCAAGATATGACTTGGCAGACCGATTGCATTTTAATATGCGAATCGAGTTTTAACTAATTCTGGAATTTCAGCCGTGAACTCGATGAGGGGATTGTCTGTGCTGCCACCTCCCGGTCTATGAAGGACGTGAAACTTTCACTGTATGAGGGCGCACTGGTGCTTGGATCGAAGGGGCAGTCCGAGCCTGGCATCAAGTACACTAAGATATATATAATTTTCATTGAACAATAAAATTAGTGCAACAATGAAGGACATGAAGAACAGACACTATTATGAGTGTGTTTGTTCATTACGGTCTCTCTAAGGGAACTTAACCCATATTTATGCCATATTACTCAAGATTCGAAGAAAACCACAGAAAAACTAGGCCGAAGAGCGCAGTTGGATTAAATTGATTCCATTTATTACATTATTATTTTTATTGAAACAAACGCGTTCTATATATCATTTAAAATATTAAAAAAATTTTAATCATTCTATATTATAATAATATTTTAGACAATCACGGGAACATTTTCTGTTTCATATATCTTTGCTAATACTTTTAATAGGCATAAAATTCTGGATAGATAGTGTCCTTATGATAAATAATAGATTGTAGGGGCAATATGTGAAGAGCATTCTTGTGCTATTACAATTTAGCCACTTACAATAGTAATGCTTCTCTGATTGGTGTGAAGAAAAATGTATGATTGATGAATTTGCTGTTTATGTGTTTTTATTTTCCTTTTCCTTTAAATGTACTAGGGATCCATTCCAGGATTCCCAAGTTACAAACTATAGGTCAAAACCATTTTTTTTTAAATTGAAAACTGTAATAGAGATTTTATATTTAAAATATAATTTTTAGATTGCCCACTAAGAAAATCAAGACTTTTTTTATATGAAAAATATTAATAATGCATTTAAATAGAGTTTTGAAGTTCATTAAAAGCAATATTTTTGCCTTAGCTGTAGGCCAGGAGTTTATAGCCAAAGAAATTCCAAACAACTATGCAATGTACAGAAGCTTTTAGGATTATGATAATTTGAGTGGTTCAAGCATTTATTTTGATTGCATGCATGTTAAATTTATGCTAAATTTATGTTATTTTATTTGTTTATTAAAAATTTTATTTCGTTATGGAATATTAAATATAAACAAATATTGAACTATTGATATCATTTTAAGTGCAGACAGGTTAATCTTTTGTAACTGGCTGCATGTGATAGAAATAGATTTTTTTGTAAATCATGCTCGAAAAATATTTTTGAAACGGTAAGAAAAAAATCAGTAAATTGAGATACAGTTGTCAAACAAACTGTATTTGAAAGAACATATATTTCTCCTATTTGACAGTGTAAAAATGTAATTCGTGCAATGTTCAGAAATTAAAAAAGTTGCAGTAAGAGTGAAATTTACTGGTCAGGTGTTACTACTGTCAATATGACATCAGCATTACTTACAGACATACTTTTACTTTACAAGGCAGGCTGCACCTGAAGACGCCACACAGTGGAGTCTTTTATGTAAAATCCTTGCCAAAAAGTCAGAAATTAAAATTGGCTCAACAGTTGTAAAGGCACATTTTATAATAGCTGACTAACGTGTGCATGGATCTATGTGTATGTCAGGAGTATGAGTCATTTCTAGTGGCTCCTAGCCTCAGTTGAAGTGAAAGTTTCTTTGTGAGAAGACGTGATTTGTTGTTATGTTTCAACTTTGTTATTGTGTTTAAAGTTATACTTTGACAAGTGCATTTAAAAAATTTTATTTTTCACATAATGAAAAATAATTTTTATTAAAAATGGGGTAAAATTAAGCATTTTTAGATTCAATTTATTGAAATATATCATCTAATATATTCAAAGCTTTTTAAAGCTGAGTCAGGGTTTGTCGGACAATTTTTGAATTACAATCGAATTGATTATAGTTTTGAAAGCAAATTTTAAAAATAAATGTTCTGCATACTGTTGCCCTTTTTAGATATCAATGATTTTTGGGAGGACTGCAAACCTATTAAAACCCTCAAAAACCAGCATCTCTATACTATAGAGACTTAACTTTGGTAAATACTAAATGCAAGCAATATAAATATTACATGCATAGGTTTTTAGAAATAATTAAATATTTAAGTATAGTAAAATTAACTCCATTTAATTAAACATTACTTGTAAATAAAACAAACCTATCAACAATTAATTTCCTATTATAAACAATAAACAATTTGATAAGAAATATAGTTTTTTTCTTGTCACCGTACGTTGCTATATCCATTATGTTATTTTCTTTATTTACATTTTACATAATACATTTTATTTCAATAACCTTTATTTACATCATTTATTCAAACCATATATGCTTTCACTTACCTCTGTTCCTTTTCCAAACTATGTTTTTCTGTTTTTATATTACATCAGTATCTAGACACATGGCAGTGTGTCAGCCAAGTTCCCAAAGCAAAAAAGTTGATACACCGGCCGTGGGTATATTTACACGAACCATTTCGAGCTGTTTTCGCCAAATTTCGACACTCTACTACTGAAAATCTATTTGACCTATGTACTTGTAATTTTAAATGTAGTAAGTACATTTAACTAACATTTTACTACATTTTTAAATGTAGTAAGTACTTGTAGTAAGGCTCCAATAATTATCCAGAATCCAAAATTTTATAAATAACGCATTATGAGTTTCCGAGATAATGATATTTGAAAATGTCTGATAATCGATAATTTTGTCAGTGACTCACTCACTCATCAAAAAGATTTCATATATCTACTGCACTTTAACATTAATAAATCAAAGATAAGTGTGTGACTTGACGAATATAGCTTAGATGTTGTTTAAATGTGTCACATAGAATGCTTGTAGTCATCATCTATTAACTTGCCTAAATATGACAGGGCCATGGAAAACTGATAAGATCACATGAAGAAAATCTTAAGATGAGATGCTTTTCATATTAACTGGAGAAAATTCAAAAATTCACTGGTCTTTTAACTGTTGAAGTGTACATTTTCTATATTTAAATTTCTGTTCTTAAACTTCTTGACTCAATGTATTTGGTATATTCCTCCTACACCATTGTAGATCCAGGGTTTCATGTAGTTAAGAACTATCTACCTAAAAAGGGCTTGAATTTCTATCACATGTGTTATGGTCAATAAACCTGAACTGACAACAGAAGAAACTAAAATAACTCATGAAAGTTAACCAGATTCATCCCAGTTGTCATGTATTTTATTATACTGTTAGTTAATATACCATATTAATAAAGTAGTTAAATTACATGTAATGTGCATAAAACAATCAGTTTTGCATAACTTTGTCTTGAGCAACATTTTATTATCAATAATGATGCAACAGTTAACATTTTTGGGCAATAACACCAGAATATTTTTGACTATCCATCTAATCTTAGTTATCCTTTGAGACATATTATGTAGCTTCTTCTATAGTCAGTTGAGGTTTGTCTTTAAATGAAAGTGAAAAAACTGAAAGCTTTTTCCAGTGAAATGCTACTTAGCAATGAGGAATCCTTTATCTACAATAGTGTAGAAAGAATATATTAAATACGTTGAGTGAAGAAGTTTCAGAACAGAAGTGCAACTGAAGAAATCCTACACTTATACTTTTAATTTTCTCTCAGGTAACTGAAGAGCACCTTAAGCTTTTCTTAACATGTTCATGTCAGTTATCTAACACTGTACCATATTTAACTACATTAATGAACGATGGCAATAAGCATTCCATACCAAAAGAAAAACATGATTTTGTTTTATTTCATTAACATGATTATTTTACAAGATATTAAAGATAAAAATAATACTCCTGTACCAATATTTTACTTCATATCTCAAAGTCACATTAAAGTATGGAACTTAAACACACATAAAATGTGTTCGTATATATGGAGATGATAACTTACCAAAATTTTTGGTGTAGGTTGCCATTGGAAGCCACATTGCCAGGCTTATCCAACTAGACCCTTTTCCTGTATGCCATCAGATTCTATTCTTGTCAAGCATCTTGCATAGGTCGGTTTAAACCTAACTCAAACCTGAAAATTTAATTGAAGTCAACCCGCAACATGACAAAAAAAATTACATCAATCCACAACCTAATAAAATGATTTTCATCAACTTGTAACCAAAATATTTCAATCCAAAATGAAAGAAAATCAATTCATGTTTTAATGCAATTAAGAAAACTATGCTTCAATTATGTTTTATATAGAAAAATAGAAATGTCTATATTCTTTAATATTAAAATATAGTAAAACCTCTGAATGCCAGACAGTTTAGGATCACTGAATAAAAGCCTGCATCAGGTCGACATGTCTCTTTCTTTTTTCAGGTCGCAGTGACTTTAGATTTTTTTTTTTTTGGAGTAGGGTCTGTTTCTTGTGTGTCAGATTTACATTTTTTCTGGTCGGTTGTTGGGATTTTCTTAAAACATTTGAGGAGAACTTTGTTTTAGATGAAAAAAGTTATATATTTCAATATGAATGAGTATATAGTATACATATATTCAATTTACTGCATGTGAAATAAAATTTGTATAACAAATGTGGCCATAGATTATTCTTTCTTTATGATACAGTTAAGAATACATCTTCTTCTCTTAGAATATGCAAAATACTGCCACATTTGTTTTATGATTTAATGTGTCTAGTGTATTACGTGTGTTTTGAGCATATTATGTGTGTATAGATTTGAAGATGTCCACTATTCAGAGGTAAAAGCATACAAATACGCTTTCGGAATTGAAAATGTTTTTGCTAAATAGAGGTCTCTTGTATTCGGGATTGTACATTTAGAAGGTTTTATTGTATGTAGATTTTTTCATCTAAAAAATTAATTTGGACATTCTTTTGAAAAATCAGGTTAGTCTGAACACCATTTGCAAGAGTTAAAACCCAACCTGAAATGATAAAATTCAACATAATCTGCAACAAAACTAGAAGTCAACATGACTTGCAATGAAAATATATAGCAGCAACTCAATCCAAGTGTCACGTTTAAGTAAAAGTGGGTAACCCGATCCAAAGCAGAACTCTATTCTTGTCACTCACAATATGTTAATATGAACATATATGGGCTATTTAATTTGATTTATTTATTTTAAGACATACTGATAAGTAAAAAATCATATAAGTTGTAATATTTTTAACATAGTGAAAAAGTGCACAGGTTGAGATTCGAACCCAAAACTTTGGCTTAAGCTTTCAGCACTCATCAAATTAAGCTATCCTGATATTTGTCTAGGATAGCTTAGTTCAAAGAGCATTGGCAACTTAAGCCAATTCATGTATTCAAATCCTAGCCTAGACACTTTTTCACTTAGTTGAAGAAATTAAAAATTTTATTTAATTTTTAAATTAATACTTACCGAAATTTCAACAAACGTGATATCTTTGTTGATTAAGCAATTAAAGTGATGTTACAAACAACGTTTTATTAAAACAATCAACAAATTATGACAAATACCAACTTACTGCTAACATCGGTATTCAAATTTCAAAATTGTTCCAATAATTGCTTATATTATGACTGCACATTGCGAATGTAATGAAACACATAACAATTAAATCCAATCTACAGCAAACTAATAATTTAAAAAATATATATATCCCACTCTGGTTAACAGAAATTTAAAGTTCACATCTACATATGGGTTGCCAACATGATTCACTCTTCTAGTCCAAGTCTGACCAGGTTGCAAGTGAAAATTTTAATCGCCAAAGATACAATAACTTACAGCTCCTTCTTCTTGAAAAATTGTGCCTCCTTTCAAATCTTTGGCTTTGCCATCCTCAAAAAAATTGCCAGTTTGTCATTAAAGAAATGAGAGTTACCAAAATTTGGCGACTTTTTTTCTTTCTTTAACCAATGAAAGAAAAAAAATTCCATGTACAATGGATTACCTTATAGCCAGGAAATTAAAAACGTGTAGTTTTGTATTTTATGTGAAACAAACAGTAGGGGAAGTGGTTGTACCTTGGGTCAGGTTGTACCTTGGGTCAGCATATTATTCTCTTTTTTAATAACAGGTGGCAGATCAAAAATATATCCTAAATTTTCATTTTAACACTAAATGGCAGTGTAGGTTTGTTTTGTTCTCATAGCTCATGTAGATGCTGAGTAGAGAGACAACAAAGGATTTTACCACCCAAAAGTAAATTTTTATGTGTTCATGCTTTTTGTTATAGTGAAAAGGGTTTTTACAAGATAGCTAAAATGAAATAGCAGGCAAGTAGTACATTTTTTGCTCTTTATTTATCAAACATCTATGTTTTTAAAAGTTAATTTTTAAAAACAGTTATCCTTTGTTTAAGCTTTCAATACTTGATGTTGTACCTTGGGTCACTAAATTGTGTTGTACCTTGGGTCATTCAAATAAACAAATTTTAAAATACAAAAAGAATTTCAATAGTTAATACTCATTAGAAAATCATAATATATACTTACTATCACATTGTTATCATATGTACAGGTGTGCACAGGAGTAAGGGGGATTGTTGTGGGTCCTATACTTCCTCTATTGAATGTTTAAAAATCAAAACTAAGCATTTTTGCACTTAAAAAAATATTATATTAATTTTAATTATAAACTTATCCCCTCTCCATAGATATTTTCTGTGTAGGCTTATCACTTATCAAATATGTGTGTAAGCTACCAGACCACTGTTACCATATATTTTATATATATAGGTATATATATAGGTATATTTTAATAACCTTAAGAATGTATTTTTATTTTGTCTTTAGAACAGTTTTTGAAAAAATTCCTATAGCCCTACAGCTTTCACAAGCTGAAATTATATTACTTTAAGATAGTAATAGCTTATATAGGTAGCCTACCTATCATTGCACAAAAACAGGTAATTTTTTTTTCCTTTATCCAGTAGCAGCAGAAAGGTATTTTTCTACGGGGAAGGGGGAGGCAGGCCCTTATCACATGGGCAATTTGGGACTTTGCCCAGAGGCACAACCTAGAAAAAAGGCTTCACGTGGAAGAAAACATGGAAAAACTAGAATATTAACAGAGACACCAGAGAAGAGAGAAATAAAACAGAGCAAAAAGAATTATCAACCAGTCATAAAAAAAAAGTTTCAAGGAAAAAAATCATTGCATCGAGTTCTGATGAAGACGATTTTAATATAACTTTTGCAGATTCCAGTAATGCTGATGAAACCTTGGATAAAATTACTGAATATAGAAAAGGGGATGAAGACATGGAAGATATATCAGCAGGAAGTTTTGTTTTAACTAAATTAGCAGGGAAGAAAAATGTTTCATATTTTGTGGAACAGGTCATAAAGGATTTGGGAGAGGGTAAATTGGAAGTAAAATATTACAAGCATACAAATGTGATACAAATTTATTCTAGAAAAAGAGAATGTTTATATCACTGATATTGATAACAGAGAGAAAACTGCCTGCACCAATTACTACCGGACAATCTGAATGACAAGCTTATCAAATTTCTTTTCAAGTGGATTTCAGTGCATATAACGTTTGTTAAATGAAATATGTTTAAAATTTATGACTCAAAACACTTATTTCAGAACCCTTTAATGATCATTTTCATTTAGTAGTATATTTCTTTGTATTCTATATTGTGTGAAATACAGTTGTTTTTACATTTCATTGATTTTTACTTACCCATCATACGTAGTATAGGGTAAGTCTTGTAATCGTTTTGAAAATCGAAAAATTTTTTTTGACGGATTTACACGTTTCAGACACTGGAGATTCCGAAAAACATATTTTTAGAAAAAAATTTTTGCCGTCCGTCTGTGTGTGTGTGTGTCTGTAAACGCTCTATCTCCCGAAAAAATTGAGATAGAGACTTGCAATTTGGTATGTACTTAGTATGTAATAATGGGAAGAAGCCTATTTCATTTCAATAACCTCGATTAACCGGAACAATTTTTTTCGGACTCTCGAAATATTCGTTCTGATGAAAGGTATATAAAAATTTTCGAAATTGTATATTTTAAGAAATGAATATAAAAGACAATAAAAAAATATAAATTTTGAATAAAGCATGAAGTCGATCGGATAATTAGTTGCCGAGATATTTGGAATCCTGTTTTCCACACTCTTCGATTTTTCATGACCCTGTATTTCATCCAAATTTCACTTCAAAGATATATTTTAATTAGAAATTTGACGCCTAATCAGATGCAATAAACCGCTAGTTAATAGGATAATTATTTTTGGAGTTATAAGGAAAAACCTCTTTCAAGCAGTTCAGTAATCGAGCCTTTAAAGTTTGTGACGTCATCAAGCCACGATTTTATTTGAATTGCAATGCATTTTATAAGTAGTTTACGCATTTTTATTTTAATATTTTACATTATGCATATCCATGATGGGTAAGTATTACGGTGGCCCCCAACGACTAGTTTTACTTTGACCCAAGGTACAACACCTGCTGACCCTAGGTACAACACTATGTTGTACCTAGGGTCACTTTCCAATCCTGTATTTTATTATTTTTTACACCGTTATTCTTGGAATTATCTTTATATGAAAGGTAGTGTTAAATACACAAATGTATAGGTAATAATTTAAAAAAAACAAAAACAAAATCGGAGTTAAATTGAATTTTTTAAAAATTTACAAAAAAAAAAATGACCCAAGGTACAACCACTTCCCCTATTATATGAAATCCATATCACATTGGTAAACTTGTTTCAAAAGTGATATTCCTTGTTTTCATCCTGTGGAACAAAATTTCTTAAATATTATGAATAGATTTGAGCTTCTAGAATGCATTATGCAGTTTTAAAATAAACAATTCTATCTATAAAAAGCTTAAAATCTATTGGGTTGTCCGGAAAGTTTATGCCGGTTGCTAAAATCAATTTGTACTGGAAAATTCTACCTGTTAATTATTAGACATTTGATCTAGGATTTAATATCCAATAATTAAATAGTAGAATTTTCTGGTATGATTTGACTATCCCAACTGGCACAAACAACATACCGGACAACCCAGTATAAACAGTACAAGTATTATAACTAAAATGTAAACATTCATTTAATTTCCATAGACAAATGTAGGTTTTTTAGAGGTGTATGAATATTTCATTATTTTAATGTGTGTTGTTTACACAATAAAAACTGGATTAATAAAAGAAAATTAGAACATATAAAGTATTAAGCAGGTTAATTTTAAAACAATTCTTCTAATTCCTAAAACCAAATAGAATAATTATGTTAAAATTAATCTAGTGTAATTACATATCAAGCATTTACTGGAGTTCCATTACCTGCAATTTATACTGTTGAGCTGATTCGGATATCAGAGAAGATGCTATGATTAATGAGGTTAGCTGGGTGAATTAGATTCTCCAGATTTCTCTGGGATGGCTCAGTTGGCAGAGCATTGGTAGCTTCAGACAAGAGATCCCTGGTTCAAATCTTGGTCCGGACATATTTCACCCAGTTGGAAAATTGGAACTCATATAATGCAGGTACTTAGCCATAACACAACGGAAATCATAGTAGTCAGGACCTGATTACCCGAAAGGCACATGAATTATTAGCTTCTCCTGTAAAATCTAAGACAGCCCTCAAAATGACAATAAAATGGGCTTTCAATTCCCATTTTTATTATTACTTTTTTGGAGGTGAACGTTTCATTAATGCGAGTGAGTATCCACACTATTTCAGAAAATTTATACCTAATCAGAAAATCTGAATGCGACATATGGCCTGTTAACTAATTATATGACATCTGAATATTATGACCACATAAGTAACTATAATATACTTTATAATATACTATATATATAATATGCTATTATATATATATGCTATAATATATAAAATATGCTATAATAAACTCTATCTAAAGTATGTAAAATCCTAGAACAAGTGAGATGCCTGATTTGGCCATATTTTCGAAGCGCATCAACCAAAAAATTGGGAACCTCCAAATTCTACCCAAACAGAATGCATGCTTTTTATGGCAAGATTTTTCACAAAGTAAACATCAATTTTATTCCTTTTTTCAACTATTTACAAAGTTTTAGCAAGTTTTTCTTAACGATTTTTTGATTTTTACAAACTTTTAGCAATATTTACCTCCGTATTTTTGTATTTTTACAAACTTTTAGCAATATTTAATCCAGACATTTCAATTTTAACAAGCATTTAGCAATATTTTCCACCGTATTTTGTATTTTTTCAAACTTTTAGCAACATTTCTATTTTTACAAACATTTAGCAATTTTTTTCCTCCATATTTTTCTATTTTTACAAATTTTAAGCTATTTTTCCTCCTTGCTTAAACTTTGTAAATTTTTACAAAGCAGAATAAAATCAATGTTTACTTAGTAAAAGAAATTCCTAAAGGAACTGTGTAAATAATGAGTTCTTTGTCACAAAGCACACAGTTTATGATTGGGAAGCATCTCGAGATTCCTGAATTTTCAAATGTATGAAACTCAGACAAGTAGCGGTTAGTAACTTACCTGTATGTACGCTTATACAAGTAGCGGTTATTAACTCACATGTAAGTACACTAAGCGTACATTAACCAAAAAAAAAAAAAAGCTGGATTCATGAAACTCATGGTACAGCAATCTCTAGTATGCATGAAATACATCTTATCAAATAAAATCAACAAAAATTCACTTACCTTTGGTTATTATTATTTGTATTCATATTTTAATCACATTACAATTTAATCAGCATTAATAAACGTATACAAGCAAACATAGCGCCATCGAATATTGAAATAAATGGTCTTGGTGCCAAAAACGTTTACACAAAAATAGTGTTGCCATTGTAATAATATATATAACACCTTTATTTCTCAACTTTCTTTCTTTATTTTTTTAATATTTCAGCGGAATTATCCTTTTATGACATACGACAAAACGTCAAACCATTAAACTTCACAGAACACATTCCACAAATGTAATTCAACAAATCCGACACACAATAAACCAATCAAGACCTTCTTCTATCTTTGCTCTGAACTCAAAACCCAATCCAATTTCCAGAACAAACAACAATAAACCAACCAATCAACCACAGTAGGCGTGGAAGAAACGCAGGAAACAAACAGGTAGGCAGAAAAACTCATTTATCGCTTCGCCAAATTCGACGCCGCTAAGTGTCTCGCTTGCTCTATGATTTAACCCTAAAGTATATACACAGGGAACATAAAAAAAAAAAAAAAATCTGTTTAATGAAATAATTGAACTCGGCTAAGTCAATCCTGGGCATAATAGTTGTAGAATCGATGAGTTCCCATGTAGGTAGAATATATAAAACTTTTTCGGAATGAAAGTGGGCCCAAAAAGGATACAGTGCTTTTTCTAGTTTCATATGTTAATCCGACCCTGAACATATAGTCTGTTCAGGGAAACGAGATAACGTAAATAAACAAACGGGTTGCAGAAAAATCGTCAAGGAGCCACACATTTGGCACAAATCCCTAGGTTGGCGAATTTTATTTTTTATTTCGATTTGTTAATTTTTTAAACATTTATTTTGATAAGTATATGAAAACAACACAAGTTGCTAACTGACTTACATCGAGATTTTAAACAAAAATGTAAAAGTTTAAGATGTCAAAATATAAATTATTCTCTATTTATTTTAAACAGCGTTGAATTCAGAGATATTTTTTCCTGGTGGGATTTCTGTGCCTCCAGGCGAGACATTATATATTTGGGGGGGGGGGGGGATTATACTTTTTGACCATTAAAAGTATAAAATCTGAAATATTCCGGGAGGGGACATTTTAATGCCCCGAACGGAATTTCCTCCCGGGGCAAACCTCTGAATTCAACATTGTTATAAACCATCATCAGGAGTTAATTTTGTTAAATAAAAAATAGTACAAAACTATTTATATCTTACATTATTGAAGCCCACTTACCTCATAAATCATTCAGAAGATGATGTTGAAGTATCGGAACTATTAGAATCTAGATCGATTACCATGGAATCTACTATATTATCTATAGCATTATCTAAATCCCACATTTGTTGTTCCACTGTATTTGTTACATGTTGAATGCATCTTTTCCATTCTTCAGTGCCAATTTTGCTGATACTTTGAGAGAATATATCTTTTACATGAGGCTCATTTTGAATGTTTTGTTTTCTTTCGCAACTAAGTTCTTTATTTGTGCCCAAATCAGTTCAATAGGATTAAGCTCGCAATGATAGGGGGGTAATCGTAAGACAGTTTTATTTTGTGCTTTTGCCATTTCATCGACAGCGTACTTGTCATATTTATTTTTATTTTGCTTCACTAACTGCAACAGTTCCGCTTTTAACATTCCGTCCTCAAAAGGGATATTTTTTTGTTAAAAGCCAATCAACAATCTGTTGTTTTCTCCACGAAGTATTCAGTATTTTTTCTGATTTTCGGGAATGATAAGGAGCATTGTCCATTACTATCACACAGTTATCTTCCAGTCGAAATAAGATATCACCAAACCACTTTTCAAAACGTTCTGAATTCATGTCTTCGTGATAATCTTTATTTTTATTTGATTCGAATAAGTCAAGCCCTCCATCCACGAAACCAGAATCGCTACCAATATGGGTAATTATCATCCGTTTTCCTTTTCCGGAAGGAGATTTTAATCCTGAAGAAAGACCAGATAAAAATGCTTGTTTTGATGATTTTACTGATGTATCTTTCCAAACTTTACTAACTGTATGGCCTGCATTCAAACAAGTTTCATCCATATAATATATTTTGTGCCCTTCTTCTCTGAAAGATTTGATTTGCCGTAAATATTTTCTTCGCCACACAATTATTTCCTAATCAATATATTATCAATCACATATTATTTACACCATTTTTGGCGATCTATCTCCTAGTCTAGATAATATGCAAGTACCAATAAATGAAGCTCCTCTTTTATCATTGTATCCCCTTATACAGGATGTCCCCAAAAAAAATATAAGATGCTTCAATTTTTTACCTGTTAGAGGTACTACATATGATCTCTGGGCAGGGCTCGCAAAGCTGGATGCAGTCTGAAACAACCCACTGGGTTGTTTCAGACTGGGCCCACTTGAAAAAGCCCATCAAAAACCTATAATGTTGATTTTTTCAATTTTCAGCAATATTTAAAATTTTAAACAAATATACATTTAATGAATTTAAGTCATTTCAGTTAATTTTGAAATATATATATATATTTATGTGGGAATTATTAGAAGTAACAGCAACAATAATATGAACTCAATGAATTATTACTTTTCACGAGCAGTGATAAAAGCGATCATCACGCAAGACCAAGAAAAGCACGCCAACACGAGGAGTTGTTCCATAGATTTGAGCCGCGGTGGATGGATTTTTGACGCAATGCTCAGGGAAGCTTGCAAATGTTTATATTAAAATACGGAAGTTGGTACGTTCATAAATATTAATCCTGTTTGATATTTGTATTTGAATCTTCAGTTGTATATGCTGTTATTTTATTAAACCTTTTTGTTTATGTTATATTTGAAGAATCTTCTGTTGTATTGAAACTACATATTGGTTATCATAATCCCACAACAATTTTTGGGGTCTCGTTGCCGGGATATGAACATAAAGCTGTTTATTTGACATACTATATGGATATAAAGCTGTTTTGTACCGGGATAATATGAAAAAATTGAACTGTTTTTCTGAAGTATTATATGAAGAAAAGTTCCGTAATCAGATCTACGATACTATAATACTTTGTTCAGTTGAAGTTTAATGAAGTTAAATAATGTCAGCTCTTAATAAAGCCAGAAAAGCAGACTTATTAACGTTATGTGATGAACTAGGTATAGCTGTACCACAGAGTGCAAGAGTTATCGATGTAATAAAGTTGATTGCCGAATCAGAAGATTATGAAGAAAATTTCATTAAAATTAGACTCGAAGTCATTGCCACTGAGAGACAAGAAACAGAAAAAGGACGATTAGAAGCAGAAAAGGAAGAAAGAAAACTAGAAGCAGAAAAGGAAGAAAGAAGACTAGAAGCAGAAAAGGAAGAAAGAAAACTAGAAGCAGAAAAGGAAGAAAGAAAACTAGAAGCAGAAAAGGAAGAAAGAAGACTAGAAGCAGAAAAGGAAGAAAGAAGACTAGAAGCAGAAAAGGAAACAAGAAGACTGGAGAAAGAAGCAGATAGGAAGTTGGAGGAAAAGAAAGTTGAAATGGAATATGAATTAAGAAAAATGTAGCTTCAACACAACTTGAAAAGTGTGAGCGACGATTCTGCAATAGCTGGTTCAGGTAAGCAACCAGATTTGTGTAAATTAATTCCTCACTTTGACGGTAAAAGTGATATTAGTCTCTATTGAGCACTATTTGAAAGACAAATTGCTCGAATGAATATAATAAAAGAAAATTGGGTCACACATTTGTTAAGTTTAATCCCGTTAGAAATCGCCAATATTATAGCTAGAGAGCCTGAAACATTGGCGAGCAATTACGATTATATTAAAGATTTACTTCTCAAACGCTTCAAAATGACGCCAGAAGAATTTAGGCAGAAATTAATGTCCCATAAAAAAGAATCTTCAGCCACTTGGCGCGATTTGGCATTTGAATTAAGAAATTATTTGGAAGAATGGATTAACGGTCTTAAAGTATCCGATTTTGAATCCTTAAAAGAATTAATCATAGTAGATCAAATTAAGCGGAGGTTACCTATAGAAATGAAAGAGCATTTTATTGATGATCTTCCAAAAATTAAAAATGTAGACGTATTAGTAAATAAACTAGACGATTATGATGCGGCGAGACGTAATGTTAAAGCCATGAATAGAATTTCACACCACTTTGAAGATAGGAAATTAAAAATGCGGGAAAATAGCAATTTAAAACCATGGTTATCAGCTCAAGGCAATGATAATTTAAAAAAGAAACAATTTATAGATAATACAGCTAATGCAAATGAACCTTCGTATTTAAACAAAAGGAATAAGGCACAAATTAGATGTTTTAAATGTAACGGCCTTGGCCACGTAGCTTTGCAATGTAGTAATGGAAATAGCCCTCAAATGAATAATTCCAGCCAATATTATAGGAGCCAAAATTGGCGATCATCAAATCAGAAAGATGTGCATTGCGCAGTAATAAAAAGCAAAAATAGCACCAAGGCAGATCGAATGATAGATATCGATATTAACGGGGAACAGGCACACGTCCTAATCGACACAGGAAGTGACGTGAGTTTAGTGAGCTATGAATATTATACAAAGATCGGATCGCCAAGATTATTTTCAGATAATATCTCTTTGTCCGGTATAGATGGAGTTGTCTACCCCAAAGGATATTTCTCATATGAATTTAGTATTGATGGTTTTCTAATAACAGCAAATTTATACGTTTTGAAATCTCTTGCATATGATATTTTAATAGGATATGATGTAATTAGCAAATTAAAGTTGGCGATAGACGAGAGAGGAATCAAAATCGTTGGCAAACGTGATGATATTCAAGTAGGTTACATTGAAGTTCTGAGGAATTCTGTTATAAAATTGAATCATGCTGCCAGAAGTAATGATGAAATGAAAGCGTCAGCGATAGATAATTCAAGTGATGAAAATATTTTAGTTGCAAACGATAATAATACAAGAGGTAATTTTTTGATTAATTTAGCGAGTGTCATAGATGATGACGAAATTGAATTGAATCACATGGGAAATTTGAAAATAAGAAAAGAAATAAAGAAATTGGTGCAGGAATACAAACCAAATAAGTCAAAAGACATAGGATTACGGATGAACATAATTTTATCTGATGAAATACCTGTTTGTGAACGTCCGCGGAGATTTCCTTGGAAAGAACAAGAAGTAATAGAAAATCAAGTTCAACAGTGGTTAAGCGAAGGAATAATAAGACGCAGTTTTTCTGATTACGCTGCACCAGTGGTTTTAGTTAGGAAGAAAGATAACTCATATAGATTATGCATAGACTATCGTAAGTTGAATAGGAAGATAATCAAAGATCGTTTCCCATTACCTTTAATTGAAGATGTTTTAGATAAATTAGAAAAATCAAAAGTGTTCACAACCCTTGATTTAAAGAATGGTTTCTTTCATGTCGAAATTGAGGAGAAAAGTAGGAAATACACCGCATTCGTGACACACGAAGGAGAATACGAGTTCTTGAAATGCCCTTTTGGTTTATGTACATCAGGAAACTGGTTCCAAAGATATGTAAACACTGTGTTCAGAGATTTATTATGTGACGGCACTGTAGTTGTTTATATGGACGATTTTATCATTCCATCGCAGACTGAAGAAGAAGGTTTAGAGAAATTGAAACGAGTGCTTGAAGTTGCGGCAGAATATGGGCTAGAACTTAATTTAAAAAAATGCAAGTTTTTAAAGAAAAGAATAGAGTTCCTCGGTTATGTGATTGAAGATGGGACAATACAGCCATCTGAATTGAAGACATCGGCCGTCCGAAATTTCCCACAACCAAGAACTGTAAAACAAGTGCAATCATATTTAGGATTAACAGGTTATTTTCATAAATTCATCCCAAACTACGCTCGAATAGCCAAACCATTGAGTGATCTATTACGCAAAAATGTCACATTTAAGTTTGGTACAGAACAAATACAGGCATTTGAAAAATTAAAAGAAATATTATCGCAAAAACCAGTATTGCATTTATTCGAACAAGGATCAGCACTAGAACTACACACCGATGCCAGTAGCCATGGTTTCGGAGCAGTACTTCTACAAAAAGCAGATGATGGGAAATTCCATCCTATACAATATATGAGTAAAAAAACAACTCCACAACAAGAAAAATATTGTAGTTATGAATTAGAGGTACTAGCAATAATTGAAGCTCTAAAGAAATTCAGGAACTACTTACTAGGTACGAAATTGAAAATAGTAACTGATTGTGAAGCATTTCAAAAAACCCTAAACAAAAGAGAATTGCCTCCAAAAGTCGCAAGATGGGCTTTATTCATCGAAGAATTTGATTATGAAATTACGCATAGAGCGGGAAACAAAATGAAACACGTAGATGCTTTGAGCTGGAATACTGTTTTAGTTATTACAAGATCACAAAGTGAGATGGCGACTAGAATAGCTATAGCGCAGGAGAGAGATGAGCTGCTAAAAGCAATAAAATCTTTAGTCGAGAAGGGTGAGGAAAACGAATATCTCATCAAGAATAATGTATTGTACAAGTTCGAAAATGGAAGAGATTTGCTCGTAGTGCCTGAAGAGATGCAAAGAGAGATTATTCGTAAGACACATGATGAAAGGCATTTCGCTATAGCCAAAACAGAAGAATTGGTAAAAAAAGAGTTCTTCGTCCCTAATCTTAGAAAACAAGTTGAAACAGTAGTATTAAATTGTATCGAGTGTATTCTACATAACAAGAAAAGAGGCAAATCTGAAGGTTTCCTAAAACCCATACCTAAGGAGAATATACCATTAAGTACTTATCATATTGATCATATTGGGCCATTGCCATCAACAAATAAGAAATATCAGCATATCTTCACTGTTGTAGATGCCTTTACCAAGTTTGCATGGTTCTATCCAGTGAAATCCACAACAGCGCAGGAAGTCATTGAAAAGTTATCCTTACAACAAACAGTTTTTGGGAATCCCAGCAGAATAATAACAGACCGGAGACCAGCGTTCAAATCAGATGAATTTGCAGAATACTGCAAGGAACAAGGGATACAACACGTCAAAATAACGGCGGGAATGCCCAGGGGGAACGGACAGATCGAAAGAATTCATAGCATCCTGATTCCTGTGCTAGCGAAACTAGCAGGTAATGAAAGCACGAAATGGTATAGGTATGTATCAGATGTGCAGAGAATCATCAATAGTACGGTTACAAGAAGTACAAAATACAGTCCATTTGAACTGATGATTGGTGTAAAAATGAAAAATAAAAATGACATAAGAATTAAAGAAATACTAGAAGAGGAACAGTTAAACCACATGATGACAGAACGCGAAAACGTAAGAGAAGAAGCGAGAAAAAACATTTTGAAAATACAAGAAGAAAATAGAAGCAATTTAACAAGAAGAGGAAGGAACCTAATAAATATAAGTTAAATGATCTCGTGGCAATCCAAAGAACGCAGTATGGCACAGGACTTAAATTAAAGGAAAAATTCCGTGGACCGTATAAGATCACTAAAGTAAAGCCATGCGACCGTTATGATGTAGAGAAAATTGGGGACCATGATGGTCCCAACAAGACATCAACTGCTGCAGAATATATGAAGCCGTGGAGTAACATGTCTGCATAAAGTGGGATGTTTTTGTTTTATGCTTATCTGTTTGTTTGTTTGAATCTGTGTCTAAATTTTTATGAGAAGTATTGAACTGTCGAGGTCGACATAACATCAGGATGACCGAAAATGTGGGAATTATTAGAAGTAACCGCAACAATAATATGAACTCAATGAATTATTACTTTTCACGAGCAGTGATAAAAGCGATCATCATGCAAGACCAAGATAAGCACGCCGACATGAGGAGTTGTTCCATAGATTTGAGCCATAGCGGTGGATGGATTTTTGACGCAATGCTCAGGGAAGCTTGCAAATGTTTATATTAAAATACGGAAGTTGGTACGTTCATAAATATTAATCCTGTTTGATATTTGTATTTGAATCTTCAGTTGTATATGCTGTTATTTTATTAAACCTTTTTGTTTATGTTATATTTGAAGAATCTTCTGTTGTATTGAAACTACATATTGGTTATCATAATCCCACATTTATATATTATACCCATTACATAAACACCTGAAGTGATAAAAAATACATTTTAGCACATTGAAATATTTTACTAATATAGAACAAAATAGGCAACATACATAGTACATAATTATAGGTTAAGGCATATGATAAAAATATCTTTATATAAAATAAATTCCAATCAACTGTATTCATGAAATTAAAACTTGTAACTAGATGAAATTTTTACTTTTTTAAAAACTACATTCATCTTAAAAAAGAAAATTACAAAGTTAAGACTTTGCATGTAATGATTTTCAAATTTTTACTAATTTCATTGCTTTTTCAATGCCTAATTTAATTCGCTATTATTTCCAGATAAATCCAAAGGTTGAAAAATATCTTTCAATAGACAGTGAAGAAGCTGGGGTAGAATGAAGAGAATACATAAAATCACAAAAATCTGGTGACAATTTTGATCTCTTTTCTAATTTCTTTCCCATAATTTGTCATTATTTGGATGAAGAAAACTGGTTTACTCCATCTTCTGTCTTCATTGAGGGTAGATAATATTCAGTATCTTCAATTTTAAAAGCCAGTACAGATGGCAGATAGTTTGGATATAGTTTAATTAACCATTCTTCAGCTGCGTTTTCTTCTATACTGCCAAATGTCATTCTCAAAATTAGGATCTATAAGATTTGCTAAAAAATGAGATGGTTTGATTGCTTGCTCAAACCTTTTCCTAAAATATTCTAAGTATGGTTGCAATAATTCTTCAGATAATAAATCTAAACATATTTCAACTGCAAGAGAACTGGTGTACAATCATGTTACAGATTATTGAGAGCTTTCGCAACCATTGTCGGTTGTTTTTTTAAGTTAACAGCTTCATGATAAATGCCAATGTTTTCCAACATTTTAAAAATGGATTTGTTAAAATTTCCCACATTCTCTAGAGCTATTTCTCTAAAATAAAAAAAACCCAATTTTCTCCCGGAAAAATTGGGCTTTTTGTGAAAAAACCTATGTGGGTTGGGTTTTTGCTAACCCTGTCTCTGGGTCCTGTAAGTTATGTTTAAAAAAATATTCTCCATTCTACAAGAAGTATGACAGTACAGTAATTCCATTCTTCAATGGCAAAAATTAAAGTTATGATACTATGAATCTTATGAAATTTTGAAACTTTCCAGCACTAAACAATTGTTTGCTGAATAGTTGATAAAATTCAAAATATCATAACTTGGTAAGTTTTGGTCATAGAAGAATTTAATTTTTACTGTTGTATTCATCAGAGCATGGAGAATTTTTTTCTAAATTACCTTATAGGCCCAGAGACCATATAAAAATTTTAAAAGTGTAACTATTTTAAAAATTAATCGCACATCAATTTCATTGACATTATCTTTTCCGTATTTTGATCGCTTTTGAAATTTACATTGCAATATCAATTTTAATGTGTTTATTTTCATTTTAAAATTGAAAAAGAAACTATAAACAATATGCCTATTTAAAAAAAAATGGTATTTGGCCCGAAATTTAGACTAATATCTGGTATTAAGCCAAATTACTATTAGTTACATCCTTAATTTCGACATTAATGAACATTGTATATTCTCACTTCCCAGTATTTGCTCATATTTGTTTGTTATATTTTTTAATGTTTTTATTGAATTTTCATGTTATACCTTTTGAAGATTTTTTTATAAAGTGAGTGGATGATAAGAATGAATTTTGCAGGAAATGGATGTGTATAAAGTGCTGTAGCATGTTATGCAAAAAGAATGACTACCGAGGATTACTTTGTACATTATTAAATTTAGCTTGTAAACATGTTCTAAATACAGTAGAAAATCTTTATAACGCAATTCTATATAACACAATTCTCCATATAACGCACAACTTCTCAGATATAAACAATGAATTTTCAGTTAAGGAGCACCTGAATTCTCACATTATAAACAGTTGCTATTCTCTAGAGGACTGAATTTCATACATTAGTTCAACTTTATCTGTTTAATTCAGAGCTAATTACTGAAAAAATTGCTATGATTTGATTCAGGTATGTTTGGACAATGTGTATAAAGTAAATTTAACAATGTGTGAAATGATCTATATTATGCAAAAAAATATAATCTGCACAACTCATGGCAATAAAAAATGCAATATAAAGATACTCTAATGTATTTTAGTATGTTTCACATATATTTGGCCATGTTTTACAAGCTTCATTTAATGATGTGTGAAATATGATCTATATAATGCAAAATTCTATATAACGCACAACCTCGTGTTTTTAGGTTTGCGTTATAAAGATCTTCTACTGTATGTCTGACCAAATCAAGACCAATTGAATTGATAGTAAGTACTATTCTTAAAATTTTTGTATTCTGCCTGAAATTTGGCCGAATATTTGGTATTCAGCCAAATCAGTATTTGTTACATCCCTAATTTTGACATTAATGTACATTGTATACATTGTACTTTCTCGCTTCACAGTATTTGCTCATACTTGTTATTACATTTCTCAATGTTCTTTATTGAATTCTCATGCTCATACCTCATGAAGATTTCTTTATAAAGAAGGGTGTGCATAATATGAATGAATTTAGCAGAAAATAGACAATTATGGATGTGTAAAATAGATTGTAGCATGTTATGCTACAGCATATAGACAGACTACTGAAGATTATTTTGTACATTATTAAATTTAGCTTGTATGCATGTTCCAAATATGTCTAACCAAATCCCTTTATGAACACTTCAGAAAAGAACCGTTCAAAAGTAAAAAAACTTTCAATGTAATAGCATTTATCATTGACAGAAATTAATTAAAAAAAATAATTAAATTGATAGTAAATACTATTCTTTGAAATGTTTTAACAAAATTTGCCAATGGTAGTTTGAGTAGCTTTGATTTGTCTTCTTATTTCTTCTTGAATTCTGTGAATAATCAATACTTCTGGATATGTTGCACAGTTTTGTGATTTAAAAAAATTCAAGCATTGCTCAATTGATTTAACTCTTTCAGGTTCAGGTGCTTCTGAATGAAAATTATTTTGTTTGAAGTGTCCATGTGCAATATTATCTCATTACTCATTTCATATTTCCAAAAATTCATCATGGAATAATAGCAAGTTTTTCTTTAAAAAGTTTGGAATTAAGGGGATGAAGTTGAAATGTATCTAGAAGATAGAAATATGGAATGCTGGTGCTTCTTAACTGCAAAATTCCCTGTTTATATTTGAAAAGTGCATTATATAGGGATTTGCATATTATAGATTGACATTATAAATATCTTCTACTGTGTTTGAAGTTTAGATTCTGAAATATAATGATATTCTCTAGAGCTTACAGCTACATCTAGTTTAAAAAGTTTATAATTGACAAAAAGAGAGCCATTTGAAAAATAAAAAAAAAAGTTTATTTTTAAGTTTAGTACATTATAAAAAAATATGTATAGTTAATCTTTAAAAGGGATACATTTTGTTCACATTATCTGTAGAGAATATCAGAACCAAATTCAAAATTTAGTTCAGATTACTGAATCATAAGAAAAGCCTGCCTGATAGGATGTTTGCAGTGTACTACTTTCCATCATATGAAGTAAAGTTTTAAATATTTCCTAATGAAAAAGAAAAATTGGAGCTTATCTAAACTTCAATAAATAAAATGCAAAAATCTCCAAGTTGATACCTTTTATCATAGATCAAGAATAAACAATTTTTTTAAGGGAGGATGACGGTAAACCTCGCCTTAAATAAAATTTCTGTCTCAAAATGTGCCTGTTTGATTTGAGAAATCTGTAAGGTTGAAAACTATTGAAACATGATGAGAAATGGCTGCTAAACCAAAGATGGTGGTTAAAACAATGTTTGTCAATTGATCCATTGCACCCAGCTAAGAAAATTTAGCTATGCATATTTTATGTCTTTTAAGTTTAATATAAATAAAAATTTACGCACATTTTGTCTGACCTATAACTATGGACATACAGTTACATTAACTGTTCCATGATTTGTATTGATACATATTTTTTTCTTTAAGACTTTTTTATTGACATGAATAAGGTTATTGGAAGTTTTTAGCATTTTATTATTATTATTGGGATGTGAATATATTACCTGCAAGATTATGCTTTCTTAACTTTTCTCCCTATTTTCAGAACACAAAGTCAATGTAGGAACATTGAGTTCTAACACTTCATGATAAGAATTGTTTATTCCAAATATCTCTTTGAAGTTCAAACTGTGATGTTTAGGTTACTTTTGAAGTTCAGTAGCTTATTCCAAGGAATACATGTAAGTAGCATGAAAATTCAGGTTTTACTGTAAAGTTTAAGTCTCCAAAGTTTTTCTCAAATTCTTTGTGTTATTCTAAAAGTCAGTCTTAAAAAAAAAGTATTAGAAAAAGTCAAGTTAGAATTTGCAGTATCTAAGCTATAAGTTTCTTTGTATCTTATAAAATCATTGTAATGATGCTATATTATTTCATTGTTTATTTTAAAAATGCATGTTCATAGAATTTAATTATTGTTAGATAAAGATGTTGCTTGGTTATGAATAACAGGTGCCTTATATCTGGTTTCCACTGGTAACTAGAAATTTAAAGCTGTTGACTAAAAGGCAGTATGCATAAGTGTGGATCTGAAATCAACATTTTACTTTCCCTTAATCTTAATATATTAGAAAAGAATGGGTATTTATGTATTTATCTATGCCAGAAGATACACTGTGTCAACAATGCCACTAATAATACTAATTAGAGTAACCTTTTTTTTTCCTCTACGTTATATCTGGATAATTAATATTATATAGTTATATTAAAGACAATTGCAGAGAAATTTATATATTGCTATGTGATATGATATATTATAGATCTAGGTCTATATATCTATTAATATAGTATGTGTATTCTATATATTTAATTCATTCTGACAATCAGAACATCCCTCAGGAAATAAAACCATAGTAAATATCGTCTAAGCACTGCTAAACCTGATGTTAGGTATTTTAATAAATGTATATAGTAAATGAGTTTTTTATTGATTTAGTTTTCTTTCATATTATTTACCTCTTTGAACGATGGTATATGTTTAATAAATGTATATTAAATTATTGTTTTAAACATGATTGCCAGTTGGCAATGATTAACACATTTAGCGACTCAACCATTTTTGGCGATGTATCTTCCCGTCACGGATAATACATAAATACTGAAAAATGTTTCTTATTTCAGAAAGAAATGCTAGTTTAAATGTAATGCTATACTCTCTTGATTTTCCATAACTGAGTAGGCAATACATTTATTTATTTATTTATTTAACTATATAATCCTTGAAATATGCCACACGTTATTCCTGACCATGTCCATGATTTTATTAACATTTTATAACTTTTTATCAAATTATAGATACAGCTTGAACATTTGTTATTAAAATGAAATGGTTTTTATATTTTATGCAAATCCAATAGATATTATTGACAAATTAACTGCAATTAATAAATAGTGAATTTAAAAAGTTCAAATTACATCTTCAGATACTGAATAAATGATTTTTCTGGTTAAAAATCATGGATACCAGTATTTTTAGTATGGCAAGTGCCTTTAGACATGAAATTTTGTGTGCTGCCGTACAGTCACCGTAAATGGTAGTTTGGTCATCAAATTATTAAAAAAATTTCAATTCTAACCCAATTAGTGTTTTATAAGTTGCTGATATGTTATTTATAGAGAGGACCTTTTTTTTCCTTTATAACATCGCAGATTGTAAAGTGTATTGCTATTAAATAACTGAGTATGAGCAATCAATTTTGTTTTGTTATGTTTTAATTGCAGTTAACTAAATTCGTTTTACTGAAGTTATTTGGTTTACATTAAATAACATATAGAGTACATTTTAGCTAATGAGATTCCCTTCTTTTCATTTCTTTCTTTTTATCTAATTTTTTAAAGATATTTTTTGCACAAACTTAATTTCAATTTTCATTTGTATATTGCATCTACTAAACTATACATAAATTCAGAATTTTCTGCTACTACTAAATTACACACGCATGTACAATAAGTTAGATAGTCCTACTGGTCTCTCGCCGATTTTTTTTCCCCTAAAAAGCACAGGCTGACTTTATTTATAGTGACTGATGAATTGTACTCCCATTTAAATTTCATGCCTATTTGAGATTATTGTGTTGCAAATATTTTAGATATTATAAAAAATAATTATTACGTTGTGCCCTTCATGGCGACTTTTCATAATCAACAAAATTAAAATTATATGAAAACCTTTTAAAAAAAAAAACTATTAATTTTCATCTAGCAAGTTATACAATATTTGTAAGCTTTTATTGAAGGAAATTGAGTCATCATATTAGTCAAGACAAAAATATAAAATGCAGTTTCATTTTTAAAACAGTGAATTAGCTTTCTATTTCCTTGATTATTGTAGGAGGAAACTAAATTTTGGACTCTTTCCCTCTATCTTGTGTCTATATATATATATGTAAATTAAGTGGTGTTTAGACTAACATAGCAAACTCACAAGTAATTCTTTTGTTTGCTTTTTAAAAAAATACTAGTTTAGACTAGGCTTAGTTCAAAATTGATAATTTTTTTTCTTGAATTACAATAGAATAGCTGTAAAAATAATAATGAAAAACAATTCACCAGTTTTATGTCACAACCTTCATTCATTAGTAATTTGTTCAACTCTCAAAGTGCATTTTTATAATACTTTTTTTTTAGTCTCAGTCTTATTGACTCTTAAGGATATGCATTATTGTATGAGGATAATACGTGTATGACTGTATAGATCTATATAGACAATGACACTAAATTATTTTAATTGTATTATTTCTTTGCAATTAAATTCACATTTTAAGATTGCGTTACTATCAAAAGCATTATATTGATGATGTTTAAAGATGTTATACTCGATTTGAACTATTTTTCACCTGCATAGAATATATATTTATATATATAATATATCTTCTTTTTCATAATTTTGCTGTAATATATCATTTAAAAAATATTAGATGACTATGTATATAAGTTCTGTAAATTATTCTTTGTGTAAAAACAGGATATTAAATTAAAATATTATTCCATTTAGTTTGAATATAAAGGATTTTTTTTTGACATTTTTTTTACATGTTTTATGTTATGTGAAATCTTCTTGAATCATTAAAGGAAAGTTTGTGTAACAGTGAATTTGCTTAGGATTACTTTTTATCAGGGGGAAAAAATAACCAGATTTAAGAAGAATGTAATAGAATGATGCTCATTTAACACAAATGCGGATCTCAAGTAAAGTTTCTATACCTTTTCAAATTAACTGCTGCATTTCAGTTGCCAGTATCTATGTAAAATACTATTCATGATTGAAGCTTATGCCCGAATGCTTCCATTAAAATCAACAACTCTCATTTGAAAGAATTATTTTATACGTTTTGGAACTGTCTATTTATTAATGTATTTTTTCTTACACAAATAATTTTATGATTTGTTTAGTTTTTATTAAAAAAACTATAACAGATAAAAAAAAAATCAGAGAGAATGTTCATTGTGACTTATAAAAATAGTCAGTCACATGCATGGGTGCAAGTTTTCAACCACAGAACAGAAATCTGTCTTTTAAAAATGTCTGAGTATAAAAGCAAGGCAAAAACAAAGTCTTCCTGTTTTTAGATTTATTATCAGAGTTCATGCAGTATTTTTAAGAACTCCCACCTATAATGATTCCACTTTTTGAACATCCTGCTTATAACTTCATTCAAGATCTGAAAATAATTTATATATTTTTTTCTAGTCATAATCCTGTATGCAAGGATCAGAAAACTACAATCCCCCCCCCCCCTTCCTTTTTTTTCTTCTTCTTCTTCTTTCAGATTTTTTTAGGTCTGCAGACCTTGAATTACAGCCAATATTTTAAATGTTTTTCCTTATTGTTAAAGTTTTCAAGACCCCCAGAAAAACAGAAATTGTATTTTTTTCCTTTTAAGTCCACAGGTTCTGAAAAACAGCCAAAATTGTAAAATGTAACTCCCCTTTTTATTTTTCTTTCATAAAACCCAAAATAAAGGCAAATTGTAAATGTTTGCCGGTACTTTTTATTCTTATTATTGTTTATGGGACATGAAATAGTAAAATATTCACTTTAGTTCTTCCTTTCACATAGATTTGCAGGTTTGTGGGACCAGAAGTAATCCCAAATTTGCTAATTTCCTGCTATTTTTTTTCAAATATGTGAGACACAATAAAGTACTTTTTTTTAATTTTATCATTTTTTCCTTTTTATCCATATTTTATTGCATGCAAAATAGCATAAAATTTGTAAAATTTTAACTTTTTTCTTTTCTTTTTTTTCGAGTCTAGAGATATGAGACAAAACCAAAATTCTAAAAATTTTTCCTTTTTTCTCCCCCATATCCATTATATCAAAAGTAACCCTGAAATAGTAAAATTTTTGTTTTTATTTTTCTTTTTTCTGATATTTTTCATGTCTATGTTACCAAAAAGTTCTTCCAGCCTGTGCCAAAGGAAAAGTTAGCTTCCATAGTCCATGTTTTTAAAAATTCATCTCATTTTACTCAAACACCCGAAGCTAAATTGCTTGGAACCCGATTATAGAACATTCAATCCTGGTTTTCGTTAATACTGAATTTGAATGCGCATTTCAGCATGAGAATTACAGCATAACAAAAATCAAATTGTTTCAAAATGGTCTGCCAACCTAGAATTTCAAACTGCCATATCTCTGCCATTTTTTAAGATAAAGCCAAAGCAAAAAATGTTCAGGAATACTTATATCACGATCTAACATTTAACAGAAATAACTTTTTCAATTCATATTTTTTTATAAATATTTTTGAATTAAAAAAAATTAACTTGCTGCCATTTTAAACAAGATGGCGCATGAAGCTGGACATCAAACTCGGTCAAGACTTTGGTATGTTCTGTACGCATGATCAGTCACATTTATATCGCTTCATAAATACGAGAGTTACAGCATAACAAATGTCAGACTGCTACAAAATCTTAGCCACCCTAAAATTTCAAACTGCCATATTGCAGCCATTTTTTAAGATATGGCAAAAACAACAAAGTTCCAGAATCCTTGTATCGCTTAATAGAAACAATTTTTTTAATTTATAATTTTTTGAACATGTTTTTGAATTTTTTAACTGGTTGCCATTTTGAAACAAGATGGCAGATGAAGCTGGCCAACGAACTCGGTCGTGACCGTGTTATATCCTATACACGTACTCATTTACATCCAAATCGGAAAATTGGATCATAAATAAGAGAGTTACTGCATGACATATGTCAGTTATATATATATATATGGATATATATGTGGAGTTTTTACGAAGATGATTTTTTATTCCACGAAAAATGGCAGTTTGTTCAAGATGGTGAATGATTGCAGCCGATATCAAGCATCATGGCGAAGAGGTGAGGCAATGATGAGACACCACAAGAGTTTTGTCAATAAAGAGCAGCCGATTTCCAGACAAATCGTTTATTAATAAACAGGAGCGATGCCAGGAACTGTTCCCACAGTATCCGGTATAAACTTATAGCCCTCATACTTGACGATGACTCACTACATCGTTTAATAGATATTAAAAAGCTGTATGAAAATTCTAAGTGACTTCAACACCAGATAACCATTTGGTTCACACTTTCAGACACGACAAAAATTTACTCTCCAAATCTTGCAAGCGAGTTTTGTTCACTACGCGTAGAGTTACTGAATACGACATCACGAGTGCACAAACCAATGAGTGAGAGGCGACTTCAAGCCAAGCGAATGAGGCACGAGGAAGAAGATTTAACACGAAAGAATCACCAACACAACGACGCATTGATTTTGAAATGAAAAATACCCAGCGTGCGAAGCAAAGCACGGAATTTAAAAAAAAATGGCTTTTAAAAACATTTGAAATGACAAAAGCGTCTCTCAGAATTTTATAGATTGGGGAGTTGATAAAAGCTATGGATGAACTTAAAATTTTAGATTAAGATTTGGAATAAGATAATTATTAATATACAGGTTATTACTTTTAAAAGGACATTAAATAGGAATAAATATTATTAAGTATTAAGGAAATACTGACTATGTCAGAAGTTAGATTAATTTAAAGGACTAATGTGAAATAAATGCGAAGGAAATAATTTTTTGTATAACATATATATATAAATCAACATTTGAACGAAAGGGGGTTTAGGGGTCATGATCGGTGAAAATATGCTAAACTTTTTTTAAATTATTTTCCTCCGAACGGCTGCGATAGGTAGCTTTTTGTATTGAAATATACCTAAAATTGTAAATTTCTAACATTTTCCTGGTCAACAAACCACTGAAACTAAGTAAAAATTGAAATATTTTTACAATTTTTTTCCTTATTTTCTTCAAATTCTTTAGTTGTGTAAGACCAGAAGTGATGCACAAATTGTAAAAAAATTAATGCGTGTTTCAGAATATGTGGGACAAAAAAAGACCTGAAATTGTAATTTTTTTTTTCGTTCTCAAAGTCCACGGGACCCAAAATAATAACTTTTAATTTTTTCTTTTGATTTCAGTATTCAGATTTTTTGGGCCTGCAGGACCCAAAATAAAGCGAAATTGTAAAATTAGGTTATTAACTGCTTTTTTTGAAGATGCAAACCAGAATTACTGCTGAAATAGTAAAATTTTAATCTATCTTTTTTTTGCTTTCTTTCAGAAATGTTGGGATTCAAGGATCCAAAATGACTCTGAAATTGTAAAATTTTTGCATTTTCTTTTCTAAGTCATTAGCAGACAGAATTGTAAAATTTCTTTTCCATTTGATTTCAGTTTTTGGATTGTTTGGTTTTGCAGGGATTGAAATTGTAATTTTAATAATGTTAAAAATGAAAAAAAAATAGCATATTTTTCTTCAAAATTGCAAAAACCGAATTAATACCAAAATAGCAGAATTTTTTTTTTGTTTTCTCTCAGAATATTTTTTGTCTGGAGAATCTGAAGCAACACCAAAATTGTAACATTTTTGGCTTCTATTTTTACAGTCCACAAGATCCTAAATTACTAAATCTGCAGATCATGTAACTCAATGTCAGCTCTAAAAAACCATTGTTTTTTAATCTCACTTTCCATAATATTTTATATCCTACAATCTGCGATTTAATTTTCTAAAATTACATACATATTTATAAGTATATAAAATACTTCGATGGTTTCAGAAATCAGAGGCATTAAATTAAAAACAATGTTATGCAATGATAGTCTGAAATTCTTATGAACTGATTATTCTTATGATTTTCTAAATAAAAGTGTACATTTCATTAATGCCCTGAACCAAGTGAAATCTCATTAAATTTACATTCGTGATTTCCTATTGATTGTGTGAATGATTATACTGTATCTTGGATTTTGTTTTACACTGTCGTTTCATTAGGATAAGCAACAGTTTGGAAAATAATTTCATGTTATCTTAATATCCAAATAGCAATATTTACTTACCTGCCGACCGCAAAACACCTCAATTTGATGTATAAGTTGACTGAAATTTCATGTACGAAATAAACTTATGAATCTACTATATACCACATATATCTATTTTAGAAATTTAATGTTTTTACCAATTTTTATTTCTGAAAAACAGTTTTGATGGTCATTCTATATAATATTTGGATGTAAGATCTTATGTAAGTACATCCTGATCCATTCAATAGCAATAGCAAGCTAAAAACATCCCAAAATAGGCATATTTGGAAACTATTAAACCTTTTGATAATCTTTCATAGTCATGTTCACTACAAATTCACTGAATAGCAAACATGACTTGGTACTATAAATATGTGTTGTGATAGCCTTTTATGTTCTCAATTTTCAGTAATTGTGCTATTCAGGATTTTACTATATGTATGGATGCGTTCTACAACTCTAATATCTTTAGATTAACCTTCTTGTTGTAGGAGAAATGTTATCCTGTTTTTAAAAGAATACTAACTTTTCAACCATGTCCTACCCGTAATTGCTTTTTCTCTCTTCCACCCCCAACTTCTTTTCGGGCACACAAATTTTAAAGTCTTTAAAGCTCTTTCATTTTTTATTCTGTCTGAATTGTACATGTTTAGTAGGTGATAAATAAACATTCAATTATTTAATCAACCCCTCCCCTTCTAAAAATATCTGCTTCTCCCCCTTTGCTTCCTCCCTTCAACTCACAAAGTTTAAAATCTTCTCTTTAAATTTTCATCTAAATTCCTTCTCTCCTCTCCCCTCCTCTCAGTACAAAGCTAAAAATCTGATTTTTTAAATATTTTCCTGTTCTATTTCCAAAGCCTGATCAACCTCATGTGAAGCATTCTCAAAATATTCTTGAATTACAAAATTAATGCATTATAACCATAATATACAAACTTATGTCCACGTTAAATTTTATACCATTGCTTTATGTTAAACAATAAACTATCTCCATTTTAAGCTTTATATCTGAAGCTACTTATTGAAGTTTGTTCAACATAATATTTGATTTTCCATTAATTTCACAGTTTGTTCTAAGCTCATTTGTTGGTTGTGGCAAATTCCACAAGAGTTTGGAGATGATAAATATTAAAAATTAATTTTTCTACAAACTCTAAATGGAAATTCTTTTTAATGCATTATTTTCTTAGTACACAAAATACCTTTTGAGACTGTAAGTGGGGGGGGGGGGGGGGCTGGACATATCTCCCTATTATAGTCAGACACTGTTTATTTGTAACTCTCTAATACAGTCTTGGATAGAGTTAGGTAAACTATTTTTACCTGAACGCAATACCACCTATGATTCAAATTGGGTTCAGTTTTGATTCTTTTAAGCGGTTCAGATTAAACCAATTTTACATAAAAGTCTCAAAGCAGATACATTCTTTGGGTATTCTTGCATTTTGCGGTCACGAATTCCTGAGTAAGCTTTCCTCATTTCTCCAAATTTTGGTTGTCTGTCCTTTCCTCTTTGTTCCACTCTTTTTAATCTTTTCTCTTTTGTATATCATTTTGTGTTTTTACTTATTTTTTCATGTTTGTTGTGCTACAAATACATTTTGTTCAATCAGTTTTTTGTTATACTAAAACTTCTTTTCCTTCTTTAAAGATTTAAAAAAAGAAAAAATATTAAAAAGAAAAAATAATTAAACTGGAAACACATAAAATTAACCGAAATAAGAGAGAAAGTACAACATAAAGTTTTCTTTGACATAAACTTCCATAGCCTGATTGCAGTTTTAGTTGATTTTCTGCAGTCATTTCTTCACACTATGGACTGCATACCAATCATCCACTCTAGCCAGTGATGGACGATGGTTGGCCACAGTGGAAACAGCCCAGTGTCTAAACAGCAGCAGAAAAGGAGTGGTGTCTGTCAATAATGTATCGGTGGAGAGTAATTTGCCTGTAACTTTCTCTGAGGTCAAGTTACTTGGTTAGGTTTTAAAAGTAGGCTCAGGTGGGGAAAGTGATGGTGAAATCAAGGATTTTATTTTGAAAAGACCTTATAAAACCAAGTTTTAAACAATATAAATGAGGTTTTTAATGCATATTATACACAGTAGATTTGTATTGGTTAGAAATAATGTTTTTTTTACTGTGTTGTCAAGAAAATTGCTTGTGGTTTTAATTTAAAAAGTTGGCAGAATTTCATACCTTCACTTTCCACCATTGTGTGGAAAAATGAAAGTACCTAATTTTTCTGTAAAATTAGCCTGTGGATTGAAGGATATCCTATGAAATCTATATTCAAATATATCTAAAATATCCATATTTAGTTACAATTTCTTACATAGTTTTCATTATAATTTATAAAAAAAGTATAATATTTATGACTGCCACATTTTAGTTCTTCCAAAATGCAGGTAATATTGATACCTTCCACATAGTCATTGTTTAATTCTGTGAAAATATAATAATTTTCTATTTTCGAGGTATTTGTAAGATATTTTATGAGGTACAGGCAATCATTTTTTTTCAAGTACTTGTAGATAAATGAGCACATATTCTTTTTACATTTATATTTTACTTTAACCTATGAGCCTTATTTGATTTTTCTTGGCTCAGGTGGGGAAGGTGATGGTAAAATCAAGGATTTTATTTTGAAAAGACCTTATAAAACCCAGTTTTAAACAATATAAATGAGGTTCTTAATGCATTTTATACACATTAGATTTGTATTGGTTAGAAATAATGTTTGTTTTTACTGTGTTTTCAAGAAAATTGCTTGTGGTTTTAATTTAAAAAGTTGTCAGAATTTGATACCTTCACTTTCCACCATTGTGTGGAAAAATGAAAGTACCTAATTTTTCTGCAAAATTAGCCTGTGGATTGAAGGATATCCTATGAAATCTATATTCAAATATGTTTAAAATATCCATATTTAGTTACACTTTCTGACATAATTTTCATTATAATTTATCAAAAAAATATAATATTTATGACTGTCAAATTTTAGTTCTTCCAAAATTCAGGTAATATTGATACCTTCCACATAGTCATTGTCTAATTCTGTGAAAATATAATAATTTTCTATTTTTGAGGTATTTGTAAGATATTTTATGAGGTACAGGAAATCTTTTTTTTTCAAGTACTTGTAGATAAATGAGCACATATTCTTTTTACATTTATATTTTACTTTAACCCATGAGCCTTATTTGATTTTTTTTGGATACAGAGAGATCGTAGTACTGGTGACTTATTTGGTTTTCAAATCAGACTTTTCTACAACTTATGCCAGTGAATAATGCATTAAAAAGAACAAAATTGAAGGTAAATTAGAAAAAGTAGAATTAAATATATTCTAATATGGTATTTAAAATCATACTTATATAAATAATGTGTAAACAAATATGCTAAAAATATCTTTTCATTTAATTGTGATATTATATTAAGGTTATAAGTTTATAAATAAAATAAATCTGCAGTTCATTTTTGAAATTAAACATATCTACATTTAAAAACAGATTTATCATTCAATATAAGCCTAACAATGTCACCACTTTCCCCCACTTAAAAAACCTATAAAAAGAGAAATAACATAATAATACTTACCTTTTTGCATTATTCTGTTCATAAGAATTTCCTTTAATGGAGTATAGCAAAACATTCTGTGTTTTTCTACCCAGAAAGGAGGCAGGCAAAAGTTTATCACTATCATGTGTTTACAACATGTTATAGATATATGTAAACAAGAATGTCAATAACAGTAAAGTTCCTAATCTTAATACAAATATTTGTCACAAACTCAAAATATGTTTTTATTGAAAAAAGTAGTAAATTGTGTACATTTAATTGCACAAAAATAGGCATTATTAATTTACTATCACTTTCAATCAGCAAACATTCTGAGACTTTGAATCAGAATAACTCAAAAAAGTTTTTGTGTCAGACTCGGGCCTGAAAGCTAATATATGTCTGACCCAAATGAAATCTTAGGCTGATAGAATTAAAGGATTTTCTTCCAATGTATAATTTAAAATTGTTTCCTGCAGTGCAAGTAAATCTTGCAAAGCAGGAGAAAGTTTTTTCATTGTTAGGTGTCATAAAAAGCGTTTTGATCAGACATCTCCCTTTTTGATTTATAAATCTACTCAAGCCGTGGTTGATGGACCAAAAACAGTAAACTCGGATTTAGTGAACTTTTAATCAAAGAAAATGATTTTAAACAAACATTTAACTTTAAAAATGTATTTAGTTTACAAGCATTGATATCTCTATAACTCATGGGTACAAGTCTTCAGTCTCAGGACTGATTTCAGTCCTGGAAAGATTTTTGATTAATAGTAAATTCTACTTCTATATACTTAATAATAGCAATTTTAATATCAAGAATTTTAATTGTTATATTTTATTGCAAGAGATCCATTTTTAGTCATATTATAAGAAACAGAAATCTTCGAGTCCATTTCCACTTGGTTATTCTTAATACTCAGTAAAGTTTTCAGTCTTAGTTTGGATGGACTTCTTGCACACATGCTATAACTTCATATAGAACTATCTGAATACATCTCACTTAGTGATCTGGAATCTAACCTCTTGCATCTTACTGAAGAGGAAATATTGGATAATCTAACAGAACAAAATGTTATTCAAGTTAGAAGAATAAAACTCTAACATCAAGGCAAATAAATACCATATAATCAAATAAAAATTCTTACTAAGTATATACTACTCATTTTAACTTGTCCAATTTACTTAATTTAATAAATTCGGTATATTTCCATGCTATGTCCAACTGTACATTCACAATTAACTGCATTTTTTAAGATGTCAGTGTTTGGACACTCTAAAACATCATGTCAAGGTAATATCACCTGGGTCAATGCAGTGCAGTGAGTAACGAAAATGTACACTGCAATAATGTACACTGCAAAAGCATAGTGTGAATTGTAGAAAAGAGCACTCATCCTATTCAAAATCTTGCGAAAAGTGGAAAAAAGAACAAGCTCATAAAGCTTATTAAACTATAGTAACTCAAACTGCATCCTCTACAGAAAACAATTTTCAATCATTACTAAAAAAAATACAATATGTCTATCTAATCCCCGTCTGACATCTTGATCAATGCAATCTGTTGTTCCTAAATTACAATAATCTTTTTCTCCTAAATATTCGCAAACTGCCCTTTCAATGTCACCACAACAAATTTATCCCAAACTTCCGTTTCATAAAAGAAATTCTAAAAGTACTACTAACACAGTCTTTGAAACAAAACCAAAGACAATTTTCCAACAATTTTTTATAATATGTCATCAGAAAATCCCCTGAAAAAGAAAAAGAATCACACATCTAAAAGTGCTTCTTATCTGAAGCCAACTAATCAATCAGTTGCACAAAACACTGTGCTTGCCAAAGATAAATGTACCATATTTTGTAAAGCTGCTTCTGATTTATCTGAGAAAAAAGGAGATACTGTGTCCTAATTAGATAAGTCCTAAGGAGATAATATGTCCATATTTTTCCTAAAATTGATTTCAAAATTTCTGTATCTAAATTTTATTTATCTCCTTATTTATCTGTTTCTTTAAATATCCGGTGCACCAAAAGTTTATTAAAACTTTATATGTTCATTAAAAAGAAACAAAAATTGCAGTTTCCAGAAATGGGTTTAGAGGGAGATCGGATTATTTTAATAACAAAATAAGTTGTGGTTTAAAAATACCAATAGATGGCACTGGCACGTATAATAGGAAGCAGATGTATGCAAATTAGGCTTATAGTAAAAGACCCAATTCTGCAAAGTGTCTTGACAAGCTTCAGAATCCCAGCATATGCAACAGGCCCTTTTCTCGTCTTCAGTCATTTTGCCGTGTAAAATTTTTGCAGTGTGCCAGTTGATGATTCCCAGTTCTTGTAACATTGCTCTATCTGGTAATTATAGCATACTGCTGGCATTGAATGAAGAATCTGTGTGCATTGAGGGATTTCATTCACAGCCTGATTAGCATAAATTAGCTTCATATTATGCATGCAAAGTCGTCTATCATTAATTTTTGAATCATTTTTTTTATTTAAAAAAATCTTTCCCTCTAATCCCATTGCTGCAAACCACAGTTTTTTAGAATCATTTGTTTCTTTTTAATGATTTTTTAAAGTTTTAATGAGCTTTGGGCGCACACCGTTATATTTTTACAACTAACAACAAAAGAAGAAAAAAGTAAACAGAGGAAAATTCAAGTTATTTTTTTATGTTATTTAAGAATTTTTTTTGCATTCAATATTAAATTTTTTTTTCGCAAAACTGTCTTTACAACCACTGTGGGGTTCATCTATTCAAATAAATATGTATAACTACTGTTTCGTGATTCTGTATCACAAGTAACATATGATTGTGAAATAGAGGCATTTCATTTTAATAGTTAAGATATGTTCACATATTTCTTTGCTATAGATTTGTTTAAAATCTGAAATAGGTACTGCTTTGTTGAAAAGTATAGTGTAATTTATATAGAATGTATCTGCTAAATCAAAAAATCACCAGTATTACAAAATTATCACATCTTAAAAATTCAATTAATAATAGCATAATTCAGGTAGAATATATTTAATTTAAATGCAAAACTATCATAACATGTAAATTATCAAAATAATACCCTTCTTATAATGATTGCTCAATTTGTTTAAGTGCTTGTTTTCAATTAGATAATATTGTTTTAAGTATTTGATAAAGATTGACGTGCGTATAAGTATATATAAAATTTGTAGTTATATAAATAACTATATTTTTTGTTTTTACTTTAACTTACTCTAAAAGTCTAAAATAATGTACATAATCATTATAGGACCAAAAACTGATTTAAAGTTTCATCATTAAAAAAAGGGGTGGGGGTAGTTAATTTTGGGGCTCAGCCTTTTTTTGTTTGCATTGTGCTATGCTTTAACTGGGCCTTGATTGAAAAGGAAAATCATGTTTGTAGCTCATTTTATAAAGTTAATAGAATATTTTAAAATTTTATAACAACTTAGAATATTACATTTTTTTTCTTACCTTTCTAGTGGCTAAATTTAATGTGCTGGTGATTACAAAATCAAACTCTTTATGACAATAATGCTAATTTGTTTTACATAAATTCCTTATGACGATTAGATCAGTTATGCACACAAAAGTTACAGATATATCAAATGCATCTTTTCTAATAAAACTCTTTTTGTAGACAGATTTCCTACTTAAACTTATTTATTTTTACAAAAAAAAAAAAAAAAAAAAAAAAATTGTGGTTAAATTACATGAAATGAAAGTTTTCTTGATTAAAGTTAAAAAAACCTCATAGTAATGCTGAAGATCCCACGTATATTCAATCTAGTTTGGATAAACCAAAATTATGATGATCTATGTGAGACAATAAATTAAAAAACTTCTTAACTTTTTCAAAGTAATGTGCAGTTTTATAAAAAAAAATACAAAAAGTGTTAATTTGAATCATGGCATAAATTGTAGAAAAATGGATTTTTCTTAAAACAATTTTGGTTATTTTATGGCAAATGGAAATTCCTCCATCCTCCTTTTTTTAAGTAAGCCTGCAACAATTTTGCAGTTATTTTTGTTAAAATACTACTACAGTAGAACTCGTATTTAACGAGGAGCTCGGGACACAGAAAAAATGCTCATTAAAGCTGATCACTCACTAAATCTGAATCTAAGTTAATAACTAGTAGTATGTACAAAAAATAAAAACTTACGTGAATTACTGCTTGCTAATCTTTATTATTGAGAATTAGAACAATATTCTTTCAAAGTTGATTGCTTTAGTTTACAAACTTTCGTTTCATTCATTTTTCATCTTAAAACATTTAATGTAATAAATGTTGCATCATCAGCATTCTTCATTGCTTCACAAAACTGTTCAAGATTTTGTAATGACTCTTCAGCACAATCACGTGTCGGCGTTTTAAGTACAGCTTCTTCTTCCAAGTCACTATCACTTGCATTTTCCTGTTCCTCAGCTTTTACCATTTCCATGATGATATCCTCAATGGAGAGTAAACCTGTCATTAAGACACCGTCATCAACGTTATTGTACTCATCGATGTTTAAAACAGCGTTAAACGTTTCAATGTTATTTTATTGCAACCAGTCTGAGAGTGACATTTCATCTTCATCTTTGAAGTCACCATCATTTATGTCAATCCATCCAGCTTTCCTGTAAAAGTGTTAGATACAGTACTGAGTCACACTTCCCCAAACATCCGTCATCAGGTGTATAGCGTCAAGAAGAGAAATTTTAAGATCTTTTTCATTTCGCTCTAACATCATGAGAATCAATTGTTTTCTGTAATAGCATTTGAAGCTGCAAATAACACCTTGATCGAGAGGCTGTAACACTAAAGTTGAGTTAGGCGGTAAAAAAACAATTTTTATTACTTTCTTCTATCTATAATAGAAGAAAGTATTGTAATCGAAATTTTTTTCCACTTCCGGTTTTCGACGGATTTACACGTTTTAGGGGTAGGAGATTCCGAAAAACACGTTTTTACATAATGTCTGTCTGTCCGTCCATCCGTCTGTCCGTCTGTGTGTCTTCATTGTATTATCGAAAAGTGTATGAAGTTATGCTTCAAATTGAACCTAATTTTTTTTTATGTTTTTGACTATGACAAGCAGATTCTATCAGAATTTGGGGATATTTCGACGAAAGGGGGCGCTGTGATCGGTATTTTTGTTCCATTTTCACTATTGTACCATCTAAAAGTGTATGAAGTTATGCTTCAAATTGAACCTAATTTTTTTCTATGTTTTTGGCTATGGCAGGCAGATTCTATCAGAATTTAGGGATATTTCGACGAAAGGGGGCGCTGTGATCGATATTTTTGTTCCATTTTCACTATTGTACCATCTAAAAGTGTATGAAGTTATGCTTCAAATTGAACCTAATTTTTTTCTATGTTTTTGGCTATGGCAAGCAGATTCTATCAGAATTTAGGGATATTTCGACGAAAGGGGGCGCTGCCATCGCGATTTTAGTTCGATTTTCACTATTGTATCATCGAAAAGTGTATGATGTTATACAGATAATTAAACCAAAATTTTTTAATATGTTTTTGGTTGTAGCCAGCAAGTCCTACTAGAATGTGGGGATATTCCGTCGGAAGAGGGCGCTGTGATAGCCATTTAAAGATTTCAAATTCAAAAAGATGTATAAAAAAATTAGAAATCCTAAAAGTTTCTTCCGTTAAATGTTCGGCCTTGATCCGGAGAATCCGGAGCAGTTTTTGTTTTGTCTCTATATTAAAAAATGGCGGAGATATAGCGGTTTGAAATTTTAGGGTGGTTGACATTTTCAAACAAGACAGCAGAATTCATCCATAAACGGGTTTAATTTATGAGTTTTAGTTAACAGGGTTTCAGCAAATTTTCTTTCATTGTTGTAACCATTGTTCCTATTCTTAAATGCTTAACGCTATATATTTATATTCGCCAACGTCAAATTCTCGCCAAGCTTGGCGGCAATTGAAGAAATATCGCTAAATTTGGCGAGAAAAATAGGTTGCCACAAATGAAGCCAACTTGGCTGTAGAAGACTAATTTGGCGATATTCTCATTCAAATTCAATGTTGACGAGAACTGGGAATGAATCTTCTTTAATTGGGTTCCACGCATTTTAGCTTCGTGTTTTCCAGTAAAATTAGCTAAAATCGTAAAACCAAGGAATAGGGAGGCTATCTGTTCCGGTCGGTACAGGCCAAAAGAACTTTTCGTAGTTTAGTATACATCAGTTGATTGCATCCCTGTAACCCGATGATTCGCAAGCAGCTGACGTACAACAGAATGACGAAAAATATTGATTTTATTGGCGATGTGAGGACGAAATTAGAAGTATTAACATGATTGAGATAGAAGAAAGTTTTGGGATTGGCACATCCGACTAGTGTTTTTTAAAGTACTGACCTTCAGGTGAGCAGAACAATTATCAATGAGTGCAATCTTTCTTTTCTGTGTTTTAAGCATCTTATCCCACTCGTTCAAATTTGATAAAAATAATTCCAAAGTCATTCATGCATTTTTGTTCGATTTGTAAGTCACTGGGAGGCTTTTTACCCCTTTAAAGCATCTTGGATTTGCAAATTTACAGACGATAAAAAGTTTTTTCTTGTCTTTGCCTGACATGTTGCAACACATTAGCACAGTTAAGTGATTTTTCAGAAACTTAAAACACGCACATTTTTCACCTTTAAACTTCATCGTTTGATAAGGAGTTAGATTGTAAAAGACACCTACCTCATCAGCATTGTAGATGTTATCGTCAGCATAATTTTCACGTACATCTTTCCATGTGCAATCCAACCAGTTTGCCACATACTTGTCGTTCACACTGGAGGCTTCGCCGATAATTTTTCCTACACAGGACAGATGTTATGACGTTGCTTGAAGCGATGTAGCAATCCATTAGACCAAGAAAAATCCATGTAATCTAGCTGAGCTGCAAATTTTTCTGCTTGGATTTTAATGACGGGCCCAGTTATCGGCAAACAAGAATTCCGTTGCTGAACAAACACTTTTAACAGCGCTTCATCCAAGTCTTCTTACTCAGCCTCCTTCAACCGTTTGGAATCGTTCACATTCGCTTCATATGCTTTCATTAAGGACTCCTTGTTTTTCAGAAGAGTTGACACAGTTGAAGAAGAAAGTCCATAACAGCAGAATAAAAAACACGTTCTCAAGAAAAGGCACAAGCCGAAAATATTTTTTTTCTTACACGTAATTCTGAAACCGGTAATTACACCTGATTTCGATAGAATCAAGCCATCGAAGAGAGGAGTCGTCATGAACAACATCACTTGTCGACGTCCCTACCCCCTCCCCACCTCCTGTGCATCTGCCATCTAACCGCAGTTAAGCACCAAGTTATTTGGAATTCCATTCCTTATGACTTAGGATTCTTTCATTCTCTCCCGTACCCTTCCTGGAAAAGGACAATAGAACTTGCATCCAGTTCACACTGCCTACCTTCCAGGAATCTATACCTGTCTCTGATGATTACACCTGTTGTTGGATAACTTTAAAGAATGCTTATTTTTCTTTTACAAAAAGAGTGGGGAAATTCTAGGGAAACTGTATGTTTTTTTTTTAAATCATTACTTCTGTAATTATTTCATGCTTCCATAATTATTTCCCTCATTAAATCTGAGGAAAGTACAAAAATTTGTTCGCTAAAAGAGTATATTTCAATACATTTATAAACATTATACCAAGCATAAGACTGTATTTTTCTCGCTAAATGCAGAATCTCGTTAAATGCGTTCTCGCTATAAACAATCTCAACTGTATTTGTTTCATCGAAAGCTACTAAACCAACTATGTGTGATTCCATTTGGCAGTAAACAGCTGTCTCCATGGCTGTGGTAAATGAATATAGATTTTAATTCTAAGTTAGAAAATTTTTTTAATTCAGTTTTCCTCATTGATTTTAATTTCTTGTCAGAAGCTCTTTTGCTCTGAAATATGTTTTTGATGAATTGTAAAATGTGATAGATTAATAGTTTTATTTATTGCAGATGCATATATCTATAACAGTAGTTAAAGATAAAAGGACCTTTAGCTCACCCAAAGCTGACAAAAGTATTTAAAGAGTGAAATATGGAAAAAAACATCTCTTTACAAGAGCATTTTAGGGAAGCACCTTCTGAGTCACATCGAGGAAAATCGTTTGTTTGTGAGATATGCAACAAGAAATTTTCTTACAAGAATCATTTGAAAAGGCATCTGTTAGTTCATACTGGTGAGAAACCATTTGTATGTGAGATATGCAACAAGAAATTCTCCCAAAAGAGTATTTTAAGCAAACATTTGTTAGTGCATACTGGTGAGAAACCATTTGCATGTGAGATATGCAACGAAAAATTCTCTCAAAAGGGTAATTTGAAGAAACATTTGTTAAATCATACTGGTGAGAAACCTTTTGTTTGTGAGATATGCAACAAAAAATTCTCTGGAAAAAGTGATTTAAAAAAACATTTGTTAATTCATACTGGTGAGAAAAGTTTTGTGTGTGACATATGCAACAAAAAATACTTTCGAAAGTATGAATTAAGCAATCATTTGTTAGTTCATACTGGTGAGAAACCTTTCTCGTGTGAGATATGCAAAAAGATATTCTCTCGAAAGAGTCAATTAAGCGATCATTTGTTAGGTCATACTGGTGAGAAATCTTTTTCATGTGAGACATGCAACAAGAAATTCTTTCGAAAGAAAAATTTAAACCAGCATTTGTTAGTACAGTTCGGTAGGAAACCATTCGTATGTGAGATATGCAACAAGATATTCTGTCAAAAGAGTAAGTTAAGCAAACATTTATTAGTACATACTGGTGAGAAACCATTTGTATGTGAGATATGCAACAAGAAATTTTCTGATAAGAGTAATTTGAAGAAACATTTGTTAATTCATACTGGTGAGAAACCTTTTGTTTGTGAGATATGCAACAAAAAATTCTCTGGTAAAAGTGCTTTAAAAAGACATTTGTTAATTCATACTGATGTGAAACCGTTCTCGTGTGAGATATGCAGCCAGAAATTCTCTCGAAAGAGTCAGTTAAGAGAACATTTGTTAGTTCATACTGGTGAAACACCTTTTGCATGTGAGCTATGCAACAAGAAATTTTCTTACAAGAATTATTTGAAAAAGCATCTTTTAGTTCACACTGGTGCGAAACCTTTTGCCTGTGAGATATGCAACAACAAATTCTCACAAAAAGGTGATTTAAACAGGCATTTGTTAGTTCATACCGGTGAGAAACCGTTTGATTGTCAGATATGCAACAAGAAATTCTCTCGAAAGAGTAATTTAAGCAAACACTTGCTAGTTCATACTGGTGAAAAAACATTTGTATGTGATTGTTTGCAACGAGAAATTCTCTCAAAGGCGTGATTTATACAAAATTTATTTCATACTCGTTAGAAACTTTTTTGTGTAAGATATGCAACAGGAAATTTTATGACATGAATCATTTGCTAAGTCATCTATTAATTTATACTTTTTAGAAACCTTTTTTTTGTGAGATATGCAACAAAAAAAATCTTTAAAAAAGAGTAAATTAAACAGGCATCTGTTAATTCATAGGGTTTATAAAGTTTTTCATTTGTGAGATATGCAAAAAGAAATTTTCGCAAAATGGTGAAAAGTATTTATTTACGCTCTCATAATTTGAGGTTTGCGATTAACTAACTTTGGTGCTTCCTTTTTTTAAATAGGGCCTCAACATAAATTAATCGTAAGAGAGAGCGATTTCTTGCCAAACACTAAAAACAGCAAAATGAAATGCTGGTCGTTTGAAAAAATTCTTATTTTATGCTTCTTTTCATTATGATGATATGTCATATATTTTGTATTAATGTTGTATTACGTTTTATTTATGTATATATTAAATAGTCTCAATATATATGTCATAGGCTATTTGAGAAATCTAGCTATCTGCAAAGTGCTGGGCTAATTTGAGCATCATCTCTCTTTTTCCAATCACCCAAATATTTTCTGTGCCTATTGCAAAGAGCCTAGAGAGTTAGGCTAATTGGATTATGGCCATTTCTTTCTCAAACTGCTTGCTATTTTTTAGGCTTTCTGTAAAGTTCTTATGTAGCATAAGGCTAATTGAAAAAGGACCAATTGTTTCTCAATCAGCCGGATTTTTTCAGATTTATTGCAATGAGTCTAGTTTTAGGCTAATTCGAAAATGACCAGCTTTTTGTCGAAATATCATGTTATCAAATATCAATTATTCATGTTATATCTGACTTGAATCTTAAAATTCCATTTTACGTCCTACCTGAACCAGTTAAAGGAAAGTTCCATCGAATCATAGTCTGATCTGAACATTACAAAATAATTTGCTGTTGACACTCAATGGACCCTAACCTGTAAATTCCATTTGAAGTTAACCCAATCATGACAAAACAATTGTATCAAACCACAACCAATCCAAATGTATCAAAATAATTTCCATCGACATGCAATCCAACCTGAACCTAAATATTTTCTTTGAAGTCAAAATGAAACCTGACCCACACCGAACAAAAAAAATCTATCAAGCCACAAACTGATCCAAAGGCAACAAAATTATTTCTGTTAACGTTCACTCTACCCCAAACTTGGTAATTTCATTTGACCTCAACTCAAAATCTAGAATCTGACGAAAAAAAATCCATTGAACCAGAAACCAATCTGAATGTAACAAAATTTTTTCTGTCAACATGCAACCTGACTTGAAACAGAAAATTACATTTGACATCAACCTGAAACAAATCGGAACCGACAAGAAAAATTCTATTGAACTGCAACTTGAACTGAACCTAAAAAAAGTTGCGTCAGCATGCATCTCACCTGAACATGACTTATTTGTACCTAAACCCAAAATCCTTCAACCTGAACATTAAATGAAAGGAAATTAATTTATCTTTTCATACAATTATGAAAAGTAGTCTACAATTACATGACTAATACCACTTTTATGTGTTATGTTGAAAAATAGACCTATCTATTTTCTTTGATATTCAAATATGACAGGAAAATATTGCTCTTATCACCGTACGAGGTATATCCATTTATTTTTTTGTTTATATACTTTTTACAAAAATATATTTTATTACAATGTTATGTTTTTACTTATTTTTGCTCCTTTTTCCAACCTTTTTATTCCACATCATTATTCTACCTCTATCTTTTTATTCTTTCTGATATTGTTTTGATATCGCCATGTCTCCAGCTCTGTCGCATCTCTCTCTCTAATAACACAGTTCATTTGTTACTACGTGGCGTTGATTGTCTCTATCTGCTGCACATCGATTGTGCATTCTCTCGCCACAATGTTGTTTTTTCCAGGAGAGTTAAATAGCTGCGTGATACATTGCATAATAGGCATATTTTTGTATATCTGGAGATTGTGATCCTTTTCCCTTACTCCTCAGTCTCAATTTTCATTCTGCCCTGTGTCTCGTCTCGTTATTGTCTTGTCTTGATGTGTTGTAGCTAACCAGAGTAACGGTATTGTCTTCAAGAAAGAGTGTTTTGAAAATCTTTTTAATTTGTCCGTGCTTATCTGAAATGTTCTGAAATAGTGTGTTGTTAAATAGTGATTTATTTAGAAACTGAAGATGCTTTTTCATTCTTATGAGTAAGCTGTCTCTTGTTAATCGTTGACAGACTTGTTTATATTCTTTACTAGGATTCCATGCCTGCATAGTATTTGAGGAATCGCATAATGGTGGTTACTCCTGAAGCGTTGTACTTTTGAAGGCATGAACTGCATGTCATCTGATAACAAGTTTTCGTTTGATGTTTTCCAAGGGATATGCTTATATCTTTTAGTTTAATATAAAGTTTCATCCAGTAAAGTTTATTTTTCATTGAAGTCTTGCATCACCATTATACCTTACTTCTGCATATTTCATCAAAAAATTAAATACGCTTAAAAGGTCCGTTTTTAGTTATCGAAAAGGATAACAAGTTGATTGGAATAGTCGCTTTGTTTTGGACCATTAGAATACAATATTTGCTGTACAATAGGTTGCATCTTTAGATTTATCCCAGTATTTGTTGAAAGGCTATGTATCGATACTAATAAAAGAAAGTTTCTCTGTGTGTGTGTTTGTTTGTCTGCGATGGATAGCAAAATCTAGCCCACCTAGAAGTCTGAAAAAAATTAGGGTGTAGATAGTCTAAGGTGTGGCTGGTGTACGGAGTCTCAGAATTTGATTAATTTGAAAATTAACAAAAATATTAATTAAAAACTTATCAATAACTCATCTCTTTTTTGCAAGGCGGCTTTCAGAACTCTGACAGGCTCAGAACATGATTTATAACACAGAACGAGAAAGAAGAACCATTTACATAAAGAATGTGTTTATTTTGCAATTCTGTTGTAAATTCTATTGACTAAACCGTTTGGTTTATTTAAAAACGAAAATCCTATTCTGAAAGATCGCTCTCTTACGTCTCCAATGCAGTAATCAATTTGAAAAAAAAATTATGTTAATGCTTTTAAATTTTTTTTGAAAAAGGGTTGTTTTCAGGTTTATGTTTTCTCCCTTATGCCAACACCCCTCAATAGGACATGTTATAAATAATTTTTTTTAATACGGATTTTAACCCTTTCAAAAGCACCGGCGAACGCAGATCATTCTGTGCCTAGCGAGAAAAGAAATTTCTTACACTAAAAGTTACTGAACGTTTCATATTCAACGAATAATATATTTTTTATGTTAATGGGCCCGATGCGAAAAGAATACATATTTATTTTACAACCAGGTAACAATATTTCTGATGTAATTTTTACACGAGTTGTAAAGCCGTTATATTTATGATCATTGAAAATTTCAAAGGGTTTGGGCAACAAAAGTTATTTTTTTAAAAACTATATAACGATCCTACTTGAAAAAAGAAATAAATGTTTTTTTACGATTTTGTGATTAAAAATATAAATTCATACAATATCGGGTAAAATATATAAAATAATACAAATTTGGGATTTATTTCCTGTTTTATCATGGGCCCGCGCAGCGTTGGGCGGGTCAGCTAGTATTATAATGAAGTATATATATCGTTCTCATAATGGCTGCCTGTTTATACCAGTAACTATTGTTAAAAGTGTTTTTTTCAGTTATCATTTAAAAATTAAAAAGTGTCCACTATTGGGGAATGTACGTTATGGAGGTATTATCTGACTCCCTAAACTAAAACTAACCCCTATGTGAAAAAAATAAAAATCAACCCCATCCAAAACAAGAAAATGTAGCACCAAGAGCACTTGACGTCAGCTGCGTGTCATGTTGGTTTAAAAAAAATCCGGTTCAGTTGGTGCGATGAAGGACTCAAATCAAGGCTTATTGCAGTACTTCTAAGGTATTGAATGATTATGGATAATTTTAGTATCAAAAATAGGAGTAGGAACTTCAAACTCTTATAAAATATGTGTGTAATAATGAAATATGTCTTATTGACAGATTTCATTTATGCGACTGAGAGTTTAAGATTAGTGAATACTTCATTTTTATTTTAAGGATATATTTTTTGCAACTGCCTTGTGCTGAAACATCAATAAGATCTGCTGATAATGTAGTTTGTTAATCTTTTATAGCATTACATAGAAAATATGGGTTACTAATGGAAATAATGACAAAAAAGATTTAAGAATATTTTTGTATTAATGAACTCTCAATATGAGAAGATATTTAATGTTTTCCCAGCCTTATGTAGAGAAGATGGGTTGTGAAATACAAATAATTATAAAACATATATAACTCATCTGCAGATTTCTTCGGCACAACAATTTTTTTATATATGTTTTTTAATTTTTTTCATTAGCAATCTATCTTTTGTCATGATGATATTGATGCTAGAAATGAGTTATTTAAAAAAAAATATATATTAAATTTGCATATATTATTATCTTATGATGCTTAGAAAACATTAAAATACTGCCTCATCTGCAGATTTCATTATTGCTGAAATTTACATACATGCTTTACAATATTTTTCATTCAGTGACCCATCTCTTTTATGTAATGCTGGGAAAACATTTAAAATATTTTTTTATCTGTAGATACCATTAAAATAACATTTTTCTTATATAGCTATATATTTATTTTCACTCAGCATTTTTTTTTATCTTCCTACGTGATACTGGGAAATCGGTAAAAACTTGCCTTATTTGCAAATTTTATTGATACTTCTGCACGGGGAGTTTCTGAAAAATATACCCTTAAAATAAAAATGAAGTATTCATTAACCTTAGACTCTCAGTCATGTAAATGAAATATGACAATATGACAGTTTACTTATTCCATTTTTTTAATCATTTTAAGTTCCTACTCCTATTTATTCCTATTACGACTAAGTATAATCATTCACTACCTTGGGTGTATAATATAAGTCTGGATTAGACTCCTTATGTTGTTGGATATTTGTTTCAGGTCAGGTTTACTTCTATTTTTTTGCACTATTTTGTAGTACAGTGAAACCCCGATTTTACGTTTCTCAAGGGACTGAGTGAAAAAAACGTAAAATACGGGAAAAACGTAAAATACGGGAAATACATAGAAAGCAAAAAATCATAGAAAAAAACTAAAAGTAGTAAAGATGACTCTTTTAAAAGGTATTACAATCTATATTTTACGAAAAGAACATTATTATACATACCATTTTAAGATCATTTTACCACATTTACTTGCGAATACTGGCGTTTAGGTTGAAAATAGTCCGTAATAGTGGATTATTTTTTAGTCATTGAGTTCAAAGTGAATGCAGCATCTTCCAGGATTGAAATACTTTGCTTTTTTTTCCTGGTCTTTATGAGAGAGAAAATATTCTTTCACTATTTATAAGCTCTTCAATGCAATATTGAAATAAATGGGCTGTGCTTCTGTTTCTTCTTCTTCATCTTCATCGGTGGACGAAAAGTCCATAACGTCGGCTACGGATGGAGCAGTAGCTCTTTCAGCTTCGCATGCTGCTAAGTTTTCCGGGATGTAATCGTCGAAGTCATAGATAACTGTTTCGCTGTCATTCTCCGAGTCTACCGCAGCTGATTCTTCATCTGTTCTCGGTTCATTAGATGCTACGATTCCGCTTTCTTCAAAACAATGGGAAATGCACTGTTGTGTAACGTTTCTCCACGACGCAGAAATAAAATGCATAGCCTCTAGCACACTTAACTTTAATTTGCAGGCGTCATTTAGGTTTCCATTTTCTGTTTCAGCTACAGCTTTCCGGACAAGTTGCTTTCTATAAAAAACCTTGAAAGATCGAATAATGCCGAGATCACAAGGCTGCAATTTGCTTGTGCAATTTGCCGGAAAAAATTCGACATGCACATTAGACAGCGGCAAAATCGGATGTGCACTACAGTAGAACTCCAATTATCCGAATCAATTGGGACCGGACCCCATTCGGATAATTAAAAATTCGGATAATTGGATTTCTTCCAAAAAAAGGGTTTATTTTAATTAATTACTGTATGTATGTTGTAAATGGGAGAAAAAACTATTTAAAAAAAGAGCTTTTAATTAATTAAATGAAAAGGCAACACTTTTACATGTTAAGCATAGTTGCAAGTGCTGTACATTAGTACATTATGTACGTACCGTACTGTAAATGTAAGTCATTGCTTGCTGAATATCTCGGTTAAAGTAAGCTGTTTGACAGTCTTCATCCGTTTTCGGGCAGCCAAGTCGCGCATCCGCTTGAAAGTGAGCAGTTGCATGTGGTCACACTCGGGCTGACGCTCCATTCACGTCAACGCAGTTTCAAGGCCGGCAAGTGCTTCATTAGCTGATGGTGTCATGTCTGCTTCAACTTCGACATTAAGGTCATCTTATTCCTCGACACTTTCTTCTTTCACACTTTCAATGAGTTCATCATCATTTAGAATTTGGAACCCAGGATCTGACAAATCACACACCATCCACTCTCCTATATCTTCAACACTAACTTCTGAACATCCAGGTTTCTGAATTCCTCAAGTAGCAAGTCATCCTCATCTTCTCCTGTCTCTTCCGCGGAGAGAAGGGCAATAGCGCGCGTAGACAGAATCATTATTTTGCGAATTGCAGTACGTTTCCGTCTTAATTTTTTTTTTCCGAAATTCTGAAAGCGATTCGGATAATCAGCGATTCGGATAGTAGGAGTTCGGATAATTGGAGTTCTACTGTACATTGATCAATGAACAAAATTATTTTACGATTCTGCAACTTAATTTTTTTGTTTAGTCTGCGCAAAAAGTCTTCGAAAAGGGGTTTGGTTATCCACGCATTTTTGTTTGCTTCGTACTTTGTCGGATAACTTATCACGTTTTTGAAGCATCGTGGATTGCGTGACTTTCCAACAACAAGAGGCATCAGCTTCTCACTTCCATCAGAATTACAGCACAGTAAAACCGTAAGACGCAATTTAGACATCTTCCCTCCATGGCAGGAGTCTCCTTTAGCAACATAACTTTTATCCGGTAGAAGGTTAAAGAGAAGTCCGGTCTCATCCGCATTGAATATGTCCTTTAGCTTGTATCCTTTGGTCAAATTTGGTAGATTTTTCTTCCAATCTTCTATTGTAGCTTCATTTACACTTAATGATTCTCCCGAAAGCGATCTATACACAAGATTATGTCTTTTTTTCATCCGGTCAATCCAGCCATTTGAAGCTGTGAAGTCTTTCAAACCACCAAGTCTATCGGCGATTTCTAGAGCTTTTTCTCTTAGTATCGTGCCATTTACAGGTACATTCGCGCACGAACTTCTTTAAACCACTTTAATAAGATACCTTCCAGTTCGTCGTACGGCAATTTTTTCATTGTTCTCCGTTTCTTGGCATTTTTTTCTCCCACTTTCTCGATGTTTTTTACAATGCATTCTTTTTTTCTGTAGTATGGATTGCAGGGTTGTCACGGGAATTCCTTGCGATTGAGCGAACGCTACTTTGGTTCCGTGAAATTCATCAAATTGTTTAACAATTTCCGCTTTCTCAGCAACAAAAAAGTTTTTGCGTTTTTTACTCGTCATTTTGGCTTAAAAAGGTTGGAAATGCGACCACCGCGTGCTAAACAGCAACTGAATCTGAAAACGTGAAGAAGGGTAAGGACCCCTTTACTTCCCCGACGAAAGAAATGAGGTACCCCATCTGATTGGTAACTGGAGTGTCTCTCCCACTGCCCATCTCAATCCTACAACAATAAAATGTGTTGTTTCTGTACTTTGCTCCCCCGCCAGCTGTCCGGGGGAGGGAATGGAGTGTCAGGGAAGGGAGCAGGCCGCGACAGCAGGTGTTCAACAAAGGAGAGGTGGAACCAGTTTCAGAAGACAGGAGTCTGTAGAATGCGTTTCTGTTTTCATAGATTACATAACTTTCTTCAACGTGGATTAGCTTTAAAAAAGCACAAAAGGAAAAATTATTGCTTATTTTAGAACATATTTTCCTTTTTTACTTTCCAGAGAAAACGTAAAATGCGGGAAATTCCATAAATAACAAACTTACAATCCGGGTTAAATTAACATTACAATTATTCGGAAAAATTGGGACCTGTTGAAAAAAACGTATAATGCGAGAAAAACGCAGATTCGGGGGACGTAAAACCGGGGTTTCACTGTATTGATTTTCATAGTTTAGAATCTCGGTTGGTTTCATGTTAGTTTTTTACGCTTGCAGGATGGGGTCGAGTTGATCCGAATTTTCAAGCCCAAGTTTTTTTTCAGGTGAAAAATATATGTAGAATAAAACATGCATAATGGACACTCCACAATAGTGAACATATCTTTTGAGCAAACACTTTTTTAATTACCAACTCTTACATATTTATAAATTTTTAGCTCTGAATAATAAAAACCTTCGAATAGCGAACTGATTCAAAAGTAGAATCCAGTGCAGGTTGTGTTGTATCTGAACTAAAATTGAAAAATGCATTTCAAAGTCAATTCACAACCTAGTGTGAACCTGAAAAATAAATTTTCATCAACCTGCAACCCTTCCCAAACACAACACACTTACATTTGAACCCAAAATAAAATTAAACAAATAGTATAATAACCAAATAACGCATGTACTCCCTTTACATACAAAATTTCAGCCTACAGATTTCTCATAAGACGAGCCTTTATAATATGTACCGAAAATAAATTGAATAATGAATTAGATAATATTCGTAAAATTGCTTATAATAATGGTTTTAAAGTACACCATATTAATAAATTAATCATGGATATCACCAATAATAATAAACCAGAAAGGAAAGATGATTCGCGAAAATACAAACTTTATACTCTGCAATATTATCCAAGCTTTTTTGAAAAATTAAAACACAGCCTTAAACGTTTCAATATCTGCTTAATAGCCCACTTAAGAAATTAAAGAATATCGTTTGCAGTAAAATTGACCCAATTCATTTTGAGTCAGGGAGTATATGAAATACCTTTTATTAAAGAAGACGGATCCAAAAATTACTACATAGGCATGACCAGCAGGAAATTTAATTGCAGAAAAAAAGAGCATATAGCTGATATTAAATACAATAGAAAAACTACAGCCCAGGCAAGATTATATCAAGAAGAAACCATCCAAATAAATTTCAATGAAAGTAAAATAATATTTCCCTCCAGTCTATACTATCCATCCATAATAAGAGAAACCATAGAGATACTCACGCGCAAAAATACAATATGTAACGATGCGGCATGTTTTAATTTACCGAAACTGTGGCTAGAATTACTCCATGGTCAAAGGTATGAAAATAAACAATCAAGTAAAAAATAATAGATAACGTGCGTAATTTTAAAAAAAGTACATGAAAATAATAACTTCAAAGCCCGTGCAGCTTTAGAATATTCTCATTTTGTTTTTGAAAATGACTCGGAAAGAGTCGAAACATGTAAAACAACTAATAAAAGTTATTTTAATTTATATTATAGTTGTTAATTCTACACCTTTAGCATTTAAAAGTAATATACAAATAGTTTGTTTAAATAGTATTAAATAAATCCTTTTTTATAGGGTACGGGCATGTGACGTCATGCTTCATCTGCTAGGTTATTTGTGTGGCAGAAACCATCCCTATCCTAGTGTAATTTTCTCTAATGAAAGTGTATTAGTGGGCTTTTTAAATTATAGTTTTAAAGTTTTTAAACAGTGTTCTATGGTGGAACAGGCCCAGGTGGAACAGGGGGCGAGAGCAGAAAATAGGGAGGAGATATTTTAGATGATTTATTATTTGTTTATTGTTATTACACGGAAACGAATACGGGGCTTTTTTAAAGTAGGTGGTTTTAAGATTTTAAATTTTGTATGCGGGAGAAGGGAAGGGGGGGGGGGGAATGAAAATTTCAGGAGAAAGGGAATAATGTATAAAACTGAATGTTTATTTATGGTCAATACAGAGCAGTGAATAGGACAGAAGATATTTTATACAAAAATAAAAATAACTTAAATATTTAATTTTTTTGTATGCCGGGGGAGCTAAGAGGGAGAAGCGTAAATTTGGGGAGTTATGGAGTAATTTAGGGGATTGTTTATTTATTTTTATTAATGAGTAACGAATGTAGCAATTTTTTGAAATATTTGAAAATATGTGTGCTGGAGGGAGGGTAACAAGATAGTGGAAATTTCAAGAATAGGGGATAATTTATATGATTCTTTTTTGTCACTAGAGAGCAACAAATAGAACAGATTTTTTTTAATATAAAAAAAGTTTAAATATTTTAAAATATTTTACGCTCCTTTGTATGCCGAGGGAGGCTAAGCAGGGAAGCGTAAATTTGGGGAGTTGGGAGGTAATTTAGGGGATAATTTATTTATTTTGATTACTAAGTAACGAATGTAGCGATTTTTTTAAACAATTTTTTTTAAATATTTAAAAATAAATATACGTACTGGAGTGGGGGGGGAGTGGAAATTTCAGGGATGGGGGATAATTTGTATGATTATTTTTTGCCACCAGAGATCAACAAATAGCACAGAATTTTTAATGTAAAATAAATATAAAAAATATTTCACATTCATTTGTATGCTGGGGGGAGGTAAGGGGGGGAAACGTAAATTTGGGAGGCTAGGGGGTGAAATTTAGATGATTATTTATTTATTTTTATATGTGAGCAAAGAATGTTCGAGATTATTAGGTAGCTTTCAATACAAAAAAGTATAAAGCTAACTATTGCAGCCGTTCAGAGGAAAACAGTTCCGAAAATTTCGATATATTTTCACCGATCATGACCCCCAGACCCCAAAACCACCCTCCGTTCAAATGTTGATATATATATCCACATATATATATATATATATATATATATCTGACCTATGTCATACGATAACGCTCGTATTTATAAATCAATTTTGATGAAACTAATTGTGTGTATTAAGCTCGCCAATGTCCCGACCGAGTTCGTTGGCCAGCTTGGTCCGCCATTTAGTTTCAAGATGGCCGCCATTTAAAAATTTAAAATTAAAATAAATATACAAAAGAGTTAAAAATTCAAATTTATTTTTTAATTAAGTGTTAGGCCTTGATACGAGGAATCCAGAACATTTTTTGGTTTACCTCTATCTTAAAAAATGGCTGAGATAGAGCAGTTTAAAATTCTAGGGTGGCTGACATTTTGAAACAAAACAGCACATTAGCGCGATTACTCGCAAATTATTTTCTTTCATTGTTGTAATAATTTTCCCAATCATAAGCATAAAACTATATATTCATATCCGTTAGCGCCAAATTCTCGCCAAATTTGGCGACATATGGCGAAATATCGCCAAATTTGGCGACCAAAATAAGTCTTCATTAATGAAGCCAATTTGGCTATTGCTCAATAATTTGGCGAATTTCTTATATAAATTCAGTATTAACGAATCTTTTATAAACGTTTCTTTGCATTTTAACTTGCTGTTTTCGTGTAACATTAGCTAAAATTTTAAAAAGAAAAGATATAGGAAAGCTACCTTTTCCTCCCGGTACAGGCCGGAAGGACTTTTTTTTAAATAAAGAGTTTTAAAGATTTGAAACTCTGGATACTGGAGGGGGAGGGGAAAACAGAAATTTCGGGGTAGGGGATAACTTATATCATATATTCTTTATTGTCACTGGAGAGCAACAAATAGGACAAAATATTTTTATATACAATCAAAGATTTTAAAATAATTTAAACTTTGTATGCTGGGGGAGGGAGGCAAGGAGGAAGCGTAAATTTGGGAGGTTGGAGATGAGGTTAATTTAGATTATTATTTATTTATTGTTATTAGTGAGAATCAAAAAGGGCAGAATTTTTAAATAAAGAATTTTGAAGACATGAAACTCTGTAAGATGGGGAGGGGGCGTGAAAGGGAGAAGTATAAATTTTGGAAAGGGGGGGGGCAGGGGTAATGTACATGATTGATTATTGATTTATTATCACTAGAAAGCAACAAATAAGGCCGAATTTTTATGCTATGGAAATTAAAAAAAATAAAGATTTTAAATTCTTTTACAGATTGGGGAGGCAAAAAGGGGGAGGGAAGCATCAGATAAAGATGTAACATAGTCAGACAAGACTGTACTTTACTGAAAAGACTCGTGGACGGATAAAAAATACTTTATATTGAGAAAATGGCTATGGATTTCAATGCTAACAAACGGAGTTTCTGCCACCCAAGCAGTGAAAATAACAGTTTATTTGTAACCGTGCCCGTGCTCTATAACATTTACTAAATTAATAGCATTAGATTTGGAAAAGCTTCAAGGGATTTACTTAAACATTTGATTAAAATTGAAAAATATATTTTTATTTAATAAGTATCTGCTAATATATAAGAGTAATATTAAAAGGTTAATGATAGCAAATGTTTTAAAAACTTAATCATCTGAAACATAGTTCTGCTTATTTTGATTAATTTGTTTGTGAAAATTCCAACAACCCGACTTTTAAAAACATAAATCTGACCTTCAAGAAACATCTTAAGAGTATACCCTACTGACAGAAAAAATTTAGTGTCACTCTGACCAGAAAAAAGAAAATTAGAGACAAACCAAACCAATGTAGAGGTTTCCACTATTCAGAATTTTTATTATATTTAAATATTAAAGAATATAGATACGTCCATTTTTCAATACGACCGATAAAATTAGTATTAGTGACGGAATTTTTGTTATCAGGTTGACTTCAAATGGAATTCTCAGGTTTGGATCCGGTTGTGTTTCAACGGGAATTATTTTGTCATGTTAGCAGTGGGTTACAGTTCGATGGCACATTTCTTTGTCAGGATCAGTTTGACTTCAAATGGAGTTCAAATGGTCTGATACAACATGATATTTGGACAAACAATTGGTCATCTGGAAATGGTTCAATATTAAGATACCAGCTCTACTGGATAGGGCTTGTGAGTGCTTAAGCCATTTGGTAGGCCTCCGATCCAGTTGACTCTTGGACAAACAATTGATATTTTTTAATTAGCCTAATGCTATATATGCTCTTTGCAATAAGCCTTAAAAATATCGGATGATAAAGAAATATATTGCCATAATCCAACTAGCCTAACATATTCTAGGCTCTTTGCAATAATCCTGAAAAAAATATTAGGCTGATTGCAAAAAGGGAGATGATTCTCTGCCCAGCTTTTTGCAAAGAGCCTAATTTCTCAATTAGCCTACAACATACATATTAAATATGTAAATATAGGAGAAAATACTTATGAGGTTGATACATTAATTGTTATTTTATACAGTAATATGTTGGATGAGGTTTTAAAATGTAAGTAAAAGTTGCTTGAAAGTGTTTTAAAAATTTACTTTTCTCATCAAGCTAATTTTATTATGATGTCACTACTAATACTCTATTGGGTGGATAATTTTAGTGTTCTTTATATTCAAATTGTGACAACATTTGTATTCAAGCAATTATGCTAATGTTTAAATATTTAAAAAACTATATGTAATGCAATAGCTACTTTGGAGATTTGTATTGAATTAGTGATATGAGATATGTATCTTTCTAAACCTTCCATCCATTGACCATGAATGAGAGTTTAAGAAGGAAAGATAAATATTAAACAACTTGCTCAATTTTTATTTTTTAAGTTAGTAGCCTTGTACTTGTACCCAATATGGATTAAAAAGAAGAAGAATTCCCTGAAAAAAGATCCTGTATTTCATACTTTTGCTGTAACAGTACAAGCTTTGTATTGTAAATAATATTTAATAAAGAAATTTTTTTTCACCCCACAGATATGACATTTTTATTTATGTACTCATTGTTAATCACAACCACCTTAAATTCTTATGCCTTCACTTTGGTAACTTGTAGTCTCAGTTATTAAAATTATAAGTAATTTGTTTGAATACCTTTTTTTCTGTATTTAAAGTTGTTAAAATTCTGTTGTATTTGTAAAATATTTTTTTTATTATCATCTATATACACTTATTTTCCATATTTCATTTTATATATTTGATATTGTAATGAATAATATGCGTTATAGGATATCTTTCTGCCAGTATTATGTTTGTCATGGCTTTAACTGTGCAATAAATGCTAGTCCGTCTTTTTTTACTTGATACCAAATGATGAACGATATTTCAAAATTTTGAGGCATTTTTTTTATCCTTGTATTAAAAAAGTAATTAATTTTAACTTTTCCTTTGCATACACATTAATAGATATTTATCTTGCTTTATTTACTATTGATAAAAATCTGAACCTTTTTTCATAGCGTGCATCGTATCATTTTAGAAGGAAGTCTATTTAAGTGCTGATCTGATATTTTCTGCTCACTTATTCTAAAATGAAAAGTATCGTTCATGAGATGTGTTAAAATAAAATTTTTGTAGTTCTTTAAAAATACGCATCTTGGTGTGCAAGTCCTTCAGTCTTAGAGAAATTCTTCAGCCTCGCAAGGCTTGAACTTCATTTCTTCATGCTGAAAAAGTAGATAAAGCTTAATTTTATTCAAATTTTAATTACTTAATAGGCATATAGCCAACATAGTGAAAAAGTACCCAAGCCAGGACGCTATAGAGTGCGCTATACTAATTACCCGGGTTCGCGTCCTGGCTTGGGTCCTTTTTCACTATACGCCTATTAAGCAATTAAAATTTGAATGTTATAAATGCAAGGCGTGGGAAATTTTTCTGGAAAATTTCTAAGTATTAAATATGAATTTAAGCTTAATTTTGTCTTAAAACAATGAAAAATTCTTACTTTACTGAAGTTCTTAAGTTTTTTTTTTCATTTTTTATTCTGAAATTTACATTATCCTTTACCAAAAAGCCAATTTAACTGTTTACTCGAAATATGAATTTATCTACACCAACTATATTCTGAATATATATATCTGTTAAATATAAATTAGCTACTGTTTATTTTTCCTGAACTTATAAATATTGTTGTACTATAATTATATGCATGTGTGTTTAACGTGCATATTTATGACAGGTTTGTAGTAAGTTATTAAGTTTATCCAAAAAATAAGTTTCCCAGATCACAAAAAGATGGCGCTGCAAAATGCACAAGTCTGTTAAATTTTGGTTTTTGCTATCGTATTCAGCAGTTCTAAATTTCCGATTCCTTAAATTAACATCATTCTGTGTGAAGACATCAACTCTCATTTCTATTTCTGCTGACTGCAAAGAGAGGTCCACGTTAAAGTTTCTTAATGCAGAGAAGGTAGCAGTTATCCAAATCCATTGTCAGTTGTGTTTAGCATATGGATCATACGTGATGAACAAGCAGATGGTTTGTCGTTGGTGTCAGGAATTTTCTGAAGGTAGGCCGAAACATGAGGAACATCACTGTGACCGGCTATCCTTCATTGATGACAGCATTCTGCAGAACTGTTGCTTTATGGTTCCAGAATTCAGTAGCCAATTTCTGTGAAAATCACGATCTTTGGAGTATGAAATCATCACAAAACACCTGTTGTTCCTGAAATTGTGCACCAGATAGGTGCTGAAGTACCTTACACTTAAGCACTAAACCAAATGTATAGGAGGAGCATTGACTTTTCTGCAGCGATACCATGATGAGGGCAATGAGTTCTATAACAGGGTCATTATGGGTGATGTCACATGGTTTGCTCACTTCTCTCCTAAAACCATGTGACAGTTGATGCATTGGTATCACAGTGGATCTCTATGCCAGACCAAATTCAAGCAGCATGGAAACTGATGTGCATGATGTTCTGGGACAGGAAGAGATTCTGCTCGTTCACTTTCTGAGGGGTGCTACGGTGAACGCTGAACATTACTGTACAGCACTAGAGAACCTGTGATATGCCATTAACAACAAAAGGCGTTTGGTGGTCAGTGCTGGTGTTGTGTTGATTCACGACAACACTTGCTTACATACAGCTAATTCCACAAAAAGTTTGCTGCGGAAGTTTTACTGGGAGGTATTGACCATCCGCCCTATAATCCTGATCTTGTTCCCAGCATCTCGCACCTGAAGAAATTCCTGTCTGGTCACCACTTTCTCACAGACAAAAATATGCAGACAGCTGTGACAAACTGTCTCCATTCCAGGTGGCCAACATTTATAAAACTGGACCACAAAAACTTATCAACGCTATTACAAATGTTGCAATTCCAGTGATTCTTATGTTGAGAAATAGTTGAAGCATTGCTGTATTTTTTGCAATAAATCTTTCCAGGTAATTATGTTTTGTCTCTTTTTACGGGTTGTAGGAAATTTACTTTCTAGATGACCTATAAATCTCAAAATAATACAAATTTTATAAGATGAAACGTTAATAATCATTTTAGTTTAATCGTTTAATTATCTTAGTATCATTGTGTATATGTTATAAATTTTCAGTCAAAACAAATGTAAATACATTTTTTTTCAATTGTTACTTACTGTGCCGTTCTGTGGATAAAGAACTTTTGCTGCAGTGACTTTTTAACCCAAAGAAAAAGAAATATTTTCCAAGCTTATGTTTGAAACTGGATTTTTATGTATAAAACCAATATTTATTTGTGACAATTTTTAATAGAACAATCATTCAAAATTAAAATCTAATTTAGATAAGTTATTTACAGCTTCATTAGAAATAACTCTGTTTTGATTTTGGTTTAATTCCATTTATACTGAACAACAGGTTGGGGAATGAAAAAGCAGATAAACTTATATTTATGTTCAGAATTTTTAATAAAAACTAAGCATTTTGCATTTAAAATTTTATTGTATAAAACAAAAGTTTCGTGATACTAAATCCTATAGTTTGTTTTTTGTGAGTCAAAAAAGCAAATTTTCCGTCTTTTTAATTAGTTGATCTTCAATTTTATTATATAACAGAAAAAAGAAAACACAAAAAAACAAAGAAAAATATATTTAAAATATTGTTTTATTGAGTTGTCATGCTAATTACAATTAGATTTAGTGTCTTCATTTATATTAAATCTGAACATATTTAAACTTGTCAATAAGTTTACTATTTTGAAAGTATGGGATACATATAAAAAATATCAGATATTTTCAAAAATACCATGATTTTTACAAACTCTAGTTTTAAGCAAACTACAAGACAAGTAGAAAATTTCCAACTTTCCGGATGACTTTTAGCCCAGAAATATGTCAATCTTGGCTTGGATCGGATACTTGTACCCAGTTATGGGATTAAATGATTTATTAATTGGTTGTCTGCTCTTGTGACTTTTTCAATTATAAACAAGAAAGGAATACAGTGCATCATACATATATCATGGAACACTTTTTAACATTAGAAGAACTATGTTACAAAATTGTTAACTTTCTGACTGTCAAGCATTCGTTCTGCTTTGACGAGAAATATTTGCAGCTTCTTGAATGTAAATTTGGAAAGCTCTAAATAGTCCTGTAGGTTATAGAAGCTTGATGATTTCTGGTATTTTGAATTTCTGGAACAAAATTTTGTGAATAAAGTCGCTAATTTGTGCATTCAGTCTGTCATTGTCGCCGAGACAGTATTTCAAAAGTGTAGTTGTAAAAATACAGTAGGCCATTCAAACTTTATGGAAACAACTTTCATAGTTAATTTCTGCACATAAATCCCATATGATTTTCAACGTTTCGTCTCATAGTCTTAGCTATAAGTTATGGCTCAAAATCTCCATCAAAATAGAGGTTTTCTTAGCAGAGTCATGTCACATGTCTCCCACGCCTCTTGGGTCTTGCAAAGTCTGCTCAGCGTTTGCGGATACCGTCTACCTAACACTCGCTTTAACAAACAAGTAGCTGGTGATAAATAAAAATTTGTGGTAACACTGGATGGAACATTGTTTTGTTTGAGTGATCATAGCACATAAAAGAGCATTTTATTTTATCAATTAATGTAAAAAAAACTACGAAATAGGTTCTTGGTTGTAAAGAAAAGTTTTCAAAATGATTGCATTGAAATTGAATTTTCAAAGTGATTTCTGCTGGATTCTGTCCTGAAGGTAAATTAAAGCTAAAAAAAGTATGAATTAAAACTAATTTAAAATCACTTTATTGTCAGTTAAATATTTTTGAAAATATTTTTAAGAATAAATTCCATCTTTATATGGAGAAGACATCAATAAAGTTGAGCCTCACATGGACAATGCCTTCAGTAACTCGTCCAAGTGAAAAAGTCCTCTTCAAAAGTAATGTATTCAGAAAAGAAATAATCACAAATAGAAATAAACTCTGTCCTATTTTCAGACATATGTGTAAAATTACCAGATCCCCCCCCCCCCTGCCCCATCATCTTTTCTTCATTTGTGTTGTTAAAGCAGGCATTATAAAGACAGCATTCACGAACATTAAAACGACTTTGGAAAGTTTCTCTGAGAGGTGTAGGAGGAAATTGACATGACTGTATAAGATAAATTGTGTTAGCATTGAAATACGAGCTAGAGCTATAGTCAAGAATAAAGGCTGTTCAATAGGATCAAATTGTTGCAAAGAATATGACATTTATATGTAAATATTAACTTTGAATCTTTTTACCACAAAGTTTTAATGACCTTTTGTAATACTCTCTTAAACATGAGCTAATTAACTATTGCTTAGTAACATAAATTGCCATAATTTGGACAAAATCGTTGAATCTGATCATTTGTTCTGAGGATGTGTCACTACTCCCCTACAAATACAGTTGCAAAGGTTGGAAAAACCGGGTTTATTCCCGGGAATAAACCGGAGTTTTTGGGAGGGAAATATTGAACATTCCTGGGAGTTTTCAGAAAGTTTTAGCCATGGAGTTTTTTAATTTGTAAACAAAATGTTTTTTTACAAATGTAAACAAAATCAATAACATAAATACAGAAAAATAGCACAGTTTACATGCTTACGCTGCAGAAATATTAAGTAAGAGAAATTAAAATATTAATTAAAGAATAATTATAATAATATTAATATAATTATAATTATAATAATAATATAATTATAATAATACAGTAAAATCTCGTTACAACGAATCTCTGGAGACCACTGATTAAATTCGCTATAATGAAATATTCGTTAAAGTGAAAATATTTTTATACTGAAATAGAATAATATGACTTTTTTTACAATCCAAATTATATTCGTTAAATTGAAAAATTCGTTAAATCGAGGTTCGTTGTAACGAGATTCTACTGTAATATGCTTTTAATAATAATATAATTATAATAATAATATATTATTGTAATAATATTATTAATTAAAGAATTATTAATATTAATTAAGAGAAATTGAAAAATACGTAAGTTGTTATTTTAGTCGTGGATAAGTAAGAAGTGCGAGAAGAAGATGACAAATTCATCTTGCCTGACATGAATATAAACATCACCCCTGTTCTCCAATTCAAACAATAAAAACAAAAAAGAAAACGAACAAAACTAAAAGAAATCAATTCAAAAATACAATAACTCACAAGAAAATTAATATAGATTATGCCTGAATAGCTAATATGCCAACTAACAGAAATTAAACAATTTAATTTTTAAAGAAACATTCAAATCCTTACCAACTCACAGCCGTTATTAGTGTAAAGCAAATGAGTTGTAATGAATTATAAAAATTTAGAGCGCAAAATCCTAAGTTTTGTGAATTCATATAATGAAAAACCTATTTTAAACTTTTCAGAAGAGTGCCTGAAATTTCTTAAAAAAAAAAAAATTAATAAATAAATAAATTGAAAATGACTAGTTTTGTTTACTTTCAAAACTCCTTCAAAATTTCCAATATTCCCCAAAATTCCGTGTTTATTCCCCAAAATTTCCGGGTTTATTCCCGTCCCTCAAAAACTGCGGGTTTTTTGCAACTCTACCTACAAAGCTACTCAACGAAACACCAGTGCATTTATGTAACAGGAATTTTGGACAAAACACAAAACTGAAACATGTGAGGACATATATATTACAATATAATGCTTAGAATATTGCTCAAGTGGCTATTAGAAGAGAGTAATAAATAAAAGTTTGTGTTGAAAAGATCCCACGGTTAAAATCTAATGCTATATATTGCAATCTGAGTATGCGTATCAACAGCGATATTATTTAATACCAGAACCCGACTCTTTAAAATGTATATTACCGGAACTTGATTTCGGAATTTGTGATATCGAAAATAATCTTCACAGAAACCCATTTTAAGGTGAAGCTGTAGTTATCAACGAGATGAAGCTCTTTTATATCGCATGAGAGTCAATTCGACAGTGCTCAGATTTAAGCACTTCGTTCAACACTTTTAATTTAAATTACCAAAATAAGTTAATTTTAGAAATCTAATATTTCAATTTTAAGAAATGCATAAATATCTATGTAAGAGTCAGAATATGTTAAAACAACGTTTCTTAACTATTTTTACTCCACAACACACTTAACTACATGGTTAAGCAGTGCATTTCCAGTATAGGGGACTTAACAAGATCTCTGAGCTCCAACATATAACAGAAGAACTGAGTTTGCGGTCAGGAGCTTGCAAGACAGAGGGATAAAATAGTCCACGTTTCAATGTTGATCATTAATATTTTCTCATTTATTTTTATCCTAACTCATGCTTTTGTAACCAAGCCATGCTTATTTACACTGCTCAAAACAATTAGGGGAGCACGCGGTTTTGACGAAATTACACAAATACTTACACCAATAAGTAACTTTAATTAAAAAATCCATATTTTAAAGCATAATAAAAAACAGAAATATGTATAAAACTTTATATGCAAATCAAAGTTCATGACGTCAAAAACCAAACAATTTGAAAATTGTACGTCAAACGTGACAAATGAGGTGCGTTCGTACTATGGCTAGTTATATAAATATTCAGATCTTGATGATTTTTAATTCTGTGAAATGAATTCTATTGTCTGCCGATTCATTTCTGTCATAAAATAAGTATCTTGGTCGCTTGACGATTCAACCTCGGAAGCTCCTATAACAAAAAAGCACCGATTAAAAAAAAAAAAAAACACATTTTTCTAAAAACAATATTTTCTTAAGTTTAGATTCGATTTTTATAAAATTTGAAATGTCTCGACAAAATTCTGCAAAGATAATATATCTTAAATTTCAAACCATTCGGTTGGGTAGTTTTTGCGTTGTTATATACATGCGGGCGGACGGACGGACGGACCAGACGACGACAATAGGTGCTACGTATTTATATAATTACGAACGCACCTAAAAAAGGAGATATGTGCAGAAATCGGGATTTACAGAAATATCTATTTCACTGTCTCAGTTGTGAAATTCAATTGCTCTGCATTTGTTTTGAAAAAGAGTGATTTGAAAATGTTACAACAACGTGATTTACAGGAATCCATGGCTAGGCATATTAGCGAGACTTGAATCCGGACAAACACAACGAAGTGTAGCGGACGATGTTGGAGTTTCAAAAAATGTCTTTGCAAAGATGTGGAATCGATTCCAAGAAACAGAAAATGTTAGACGTCGACCAGGACAAGGTCGACGTCTAACATTCGACGTCTAACGGTCGACGTGCTACCACAGCAACTGATGATCGATATATCCTGTTAACAGCTCGCCAAGACAGAAAAGAAAATCCAAAATTTCTTATAAAGACAGCACATGTTTAAAAATATATACCGGGTGCACCATAAATTCGTTAAAACTTTTTCATCAAAAAGGAACAAATGATGTTCAAAATTGTGGTTTAAACTATTGGGATTAGAAGAAGATCGGATTTTTTGTAATAAGAAAAAAATTGTGGTTCAAAAAATTACCGATAGATAGCGTTGGCATGCATAACATGAAGCAGATTTATGTAAATCAAACTGTCAATAACTCACTGCACAACATTCTTCATTTGATGTTAACAGTATGCTATCGCACCAGATCAATCGTTGTTGGTTAATCTCGTTTACAAGAACGGGGAATCAGCAACCGGCGCATTACGAATATTCCGCACGGTAAAAGCACTCAACACAGAAAAAGGGCCGCCCATCGCATGAGCTGGGATACTGAAGTTTGTCAGACGCTTCGAAGAAACGGGTTGTTAGAGGATCAGCCACGAATTGGAAGTAACCCTTTTGACATTTGCTTCATAATATGCAAGTTATTTCTTTTCCGATTTTACAAAACGTGACAGTTTGAGATTTTGCACATGCGTACTTATAATTCCACTGATATGGATGTCCTGGACGTTCATGGATAGTTCGTCCTGATTCTGGCATTCTCTGAACGTCTAAATTATGCCTTGTACAGAATCTGACGGTTGTATGACCACTAGGATCTATATTGGACGTCCAGAGGCAGCCTTTGGTTGTACGGGATGATTATAAAGTGATTCTGAATTTAATACAAGCAATGTCAGAAGGGAAATATTGACTGTGTTATAATCAAGACCGAGATCACATTTTCAGTAAGTACAAACGCAGGCAACAGATTTCAGCAGGGCCGTAGGCAGTGGTTGTTGCAGACGAATGTTGAATGCAAAAGTTTTAATGACTACAAATAAAAATAAATAATGTTGTCTCATAAGAAAATATTATAAATAGTTATCTATAATTTTGCATTTATACAAATCAAAATTACATAGAGTACTGTAGACTCTCGATTTAGCTACTATATAATGAGATCCCTACCGTTTTCAATACGTTTTCTTGCACATTTTAACAACTCGCAAATAATCCGCATTTTTATTTAGCAATCTCCCCAAGAACATGAACGGCACATTGTACACAACATTTCCGTGAAATCAAAATAAAAAACACAAAGTCAAACATTTCCTTCCTCTTGACCTTTCCGACGATCTCCCCCCCCCCCCCCCCCACATCCGCTCTAATCTGTATGAATTGGGAACTCAAGCGCTCGAATGCGCCATCTGGTGGAGAAAAGATATAACTTCTCGCTTTAGTAAAATCCCTTGCAAACCCATTGCATTACATGCATTTTTAATTTGTTCCTAATGATTATTTTTTCGCTCAATTTCAGATTTCATGTGATATTTGTGTTCTGTGTTTATATGACAAGGTAAAAATTATCGAAATTTGAATATCTAACACTTTCAAATGCGTTTACAATAAATAATGGTTTCAATGGCACTTTAGCATTAGTTAAAGGGACAATTTTCCTGTACCGACGGCTGCGATCAGCGCCTTTATAGGCCGTTTTAAGTCCCAATAACAATGTACCCAACAGCAGCTCTGTCTAATTTTATGGAAATTTCTCTCACCTTTCACACATAACTTGGAAACACATACCCACTAGGCTGTTTACCTGTGATTGGCTGGCACGTGATCATCACGAAAGTTACTCTATCAGATAAATGAGCTCGTCAAATGACGCGACAATCTCTCGATGTTAAATCTGTCTAGAGTCATTTTATAGACGTTAAATCATTTGTATGGTCTTTATTGGTTTTATGCTAAACGTTTTTATTTTTCAATAGTTCCTATTGTAGCTGAAATATCGTGTATATCCATCTATATAAAGATGATAATTCTTGAAGGTGTAGCGAAGCATCATACAGCAAAATGTGAAATTACTAAAAATGGTTACATCGCAAATAACATTCTTTTCATGATCACAAAAAATCGGGATGCCATAATAAAAGTTAAAGAATCTATACTGCCAAACCAACTGCATAACAAAGAAGCCAAATATCCTCTGTTGGAGAGGGCACTTTTTGAGTGGATGGAGAATCTGAGGTCAAAGAATAAGGCAAACGATGATAATGTTTTAAAGGCTAAAGCTGAAGCCTTCACTGAAAAGTTCAAAGACTCCAATGGATAGATGCAAAATTTAAAAATGCCAAGTGGATTAACCTTCAAAAATATGTGCATAGTAATTTCTTCCGCAAATTTCGAAACAGTGAGTCAATGGGATACAACGACGAAAAAAAAAGTTTAAATGAATACAATAAAAATGACACATTTAATGCTGATGATTTTGCTCTTTTTTATAAGTTGCTACCGGAGAGATCTTTAGTTTATAAAAATGAAACATAGTCAACAGCGAAATGGGTAAAGCAAAGATAACCTGTTTTACTTAGTGGCTGACATGCCTGAAACCGATAAATTTCCTCTGATCGTCGTAGGAAACATTGCCTTGTTTCAAGGAATAAAATTGTTGCCTGTAGTTTAAAAATGCAATACGAAAGCTCAGAAATTTTTTTGAAGAGTTAATAACGTAGCTAGACAAAAACAACAAAGAAAAAAGAAAAGAAATCTATTGATCATCAATAAGTGCACGGCACGTCCTCCAGAACATAAAAATCTAGAAGCAGTAAAGATTTTATTCCTTCCCCCGAATGTTACGTCTGCTTTACCTGAAATAAAGTAGTCAGCGACATTCTAATCAGCTTAGAAGCATACAAAACGCATACAATGAATTTGTTAGAGACTATTCATGTAGAAAATGCTGCTTGGCAAGAGGTTTCTCAGGACAGATTTTCCAACTGCTTCTATCACGCCGGATTTTAAAAAATCTTGTGAAAATGAACCTCTTGCCAAGGGGTACAACTGAAGCTTTCAATCGTCTAATACAAGCATTACAGAAATATGTTGTTTTGGTAGAAAATCACACATGCGAGGATCATATATTGTTGACAATAAGCTAGAAACTGAGATAGTGTTTTCGGAAGATGACTTAATCCACAGCTTTTACTTACCAATCCTACGTAGTATAGGGTAAGTCTTGTAATCGTTTTGAAAATCGAAAGAAAAATTGATGGATTTACACGTTTCAGACACTGGAGATTCCAAAAACATTTTTAGAAAAAAAAAATTGCCGTCCGTCTGTGTGTCTGTAAACACTCTATCTCCCGAAAAAATTGAGATAGAGACTTGAAATTGGGTATGTACTTAGTATGTCATAATGGGAAGAAGCTTATTGAATTTCAGTCACCTCGATGATCCGAAACTATTTTTTTCAGACTCTCGAAATATTCGTTCTGATAAAAGGTCTATAAAAATTTTCGAAATTGTTTATTTTAAGAAATGAATATAAAAGACAATACAAATACATAAATTTTGCATAAAGCTTGAAGTCGATCGCATCATGAGTTGCCGAGATATTTGTAATCCAATTTTCGTGACTCTTCGATTTTTCATGACTCTGTATTTCATCCAAATTTCAATTCAAAGATCTATTTTAATTGGAAACGAGACGCTTAATCAGATGCAATAAACCGCTAGTTAATAGGATTATTGTATTTGGAGTTATAAGGATGTTTCTTTTAAGCAATTCAGTAATAGAACATTTAAAGTTTAGGACGTCATCAAGCCACGATTTTATTCAAATTGCAATGCATTTTATAAGTAGTTTACACATTTTTAATTTTAATATTTTGCATTATGCATATCCATGCTGGGTAAGTATTACGGTGGCCCCCAACGACTAGTTTCAATTTTCAACAGGACATTCCAAATAATTCTTCTGACAAAGAAATTTACGAAGTCCCAGAAATACCTTCCACATTATAAGAAGCAAAGGATGCCATCGAGATTCCGGCATTCTGAAAATTTCAAAGACATCAGTTGAAGCCAGAAGTATAAATTATTTTTTTTAATGTTAACTTACGAATGGAAATCCTTTTTAATTATGTAAAATAATTAAATAAATTTTTATAATATTATTCCATAATTTTTATGTTTTCTTTTATTCTAAAAAATAGACAAATTACTAGATATATATATTTTTAAATTCTATAAATTAATAGATTTTAATATACTTATATAAGTTGTCATAAAGTAATGCAACTTTATTTTCAAGTATTAACTATTTACAAACAATTTATGAGTGAAAATATGGTTTAATTTGCCTACCCGGACCCGGTTTTAGTCTCCTTTCTACATATATCATTAAAATATTGTCAATCTGGAATTTCAAACCAATTTGGGAGAGCAGATATATCCCCTAAAAATACAACACAGTCCTCTTATCCATCAACCAAAGTGAAGATGTATTACAACTGCACAAAATTAAAAAGAATTTTTTTTTTTGTAATTAAAAAACTATCTGCAAATATTGATGAAAACTATTTTTGAAATAGTGTACAGAATTATCTCAAGATCATGATTTTTAGAAAAACTGTGAGAAAAATTCTATACGAAAATATAAAATATTGTAAAGGGACCAAACGAATTTTGACTAGGCTTGAACATAAAGAAATTTTAGGAACTACATAAAAAATTGGAAATTATCTTACAAATTTGTTTCATAAAGGAAGAATGCTCAAGTTTTGTATATTTTTAATAGCTCATTATTTTCATAAATATTTAATGGCAGCATGGAAAAAATTACTGTATGTTGGTAATTTCAAGCCCAGGGAACAAAGGCAAGCCCTAAGTCCTCATGCATAATCAGTCCCTGCATATTAGCATGCGACAAATGCAACCAGGTAATTGAATAATCAAACTCCACAGGAGCAGCAGTTTATTTTTTGATGCAATAATTGTATACATGGAAATTAAAAAAATATAATGAATCCAATGCTTGTGCAGTGAATAAGTTGGGGTTATTTAGATTTAATTGTTAATCATTGTCATTTAAATCCAAATGAAGCTATTTTAATATATAATTATTTAGATAAATAATTTAAAAATTCCACATATTGGGAGCGTAGACAAAATTTCCCAAACCCTGTCCTAACCAACTATGACATTTATATAAGTTGCCACAAAGTGATACAACGTTATTTTCAAGTATTAACTATTTCAAAACAACTTATGAGTGAAAATATGATTCCAGTTATCAAAATATTCTGGTTCACTAGTTTCCAGTTAAACGGTTCGGTACTGTATTGAGTTATTTTGCACTACATTTTCATTTTAATATTTTAAATTTCTTTATAATATTGTTAATTTATAAGTAGACTAAATCTGAACAAGACAATCATCTATAATCTGCAAATTTTTTTATCCATTTCACAGAGTTTAATGCATTGTGCTTGAAAATGGAATATTTTAATTTACTTTTTATAGTAGAATTCTGAAATATATAAACAAAGCATTCTATAATACATCGGAAAAGCAAAAAGAAACCTGGTTCTATAAACAGAAACTTCAATTTTTACTACACCACAGAAATTATAAAAAATAGAAACCTAACCATCTATAAGGTAAATAAAGTGTAACAAGCAGTGACAAAACAACATACATAATTACATTTTCTGTAGACCAAAAGAGAAATAGTGATTTTAAAATTCTACAGAATGACAAAATGAAATATTTTATACTTCCATTATAAAACAAACTTAAATTCTTCTTCTGAGATGAGTTAACATTCTAAACATATTTAAAATAATGAGGCAACTAAAATTAACAATTCTAATATTAATTTAAAATTAATAAAAAATCTCACAAAAATTATTTAAGACAGCAAATTGGGAATAATTAAAAATACTTTTAAAACTCTCCTTTAAAACTTTCAAACAAATGAAATGTAACAGACACAAAGAGGAAAATGAAGATGACTGACCATTTAAATTTCTTCTACACTTCCATTCACTCAAATATTAAATAAAAAAAGAACTAAATTAATCTGGAGTTGCGTTTTTAGAACAAAATTTTAAGAAAATTCTATATTCTACACATAAATGAATTTTACTTTGCATGAGTTTTAAGATGTAGTTTTAAATCACAATTACTAGAAAATCCTTTTAAGCATACATCACAAATGAATGGTTTCACACCTGTATGAGTATGATAATGTGCATTTAAATGTTCCTTTCGAGTGAATCTTTTAGAGCATACCTCACAAATAAATGATTTCTCTCCAGTATGTATGCGAAGATGTCTCTCTAGGTGAGCCTTTCGGAGAAATACTTTGAAACATGTATCACAACTAAATGACTTTTCTCCTGTGTGAGTGCGATAATGACTTTTCAAATAGCTGCTTTGACGAAATTCTTTGAAACATATATCACACATGAACGGCTTTTCATTTCTATGAATTTGAGTATGTAGATTTAGGCTGTTCTTATGGGAAAACTTTTTAGAGCATATTTCACATATATATGGCTTTTCCTCAGTATGAGTGCACAGGTGTCTCGTCAGATCACCACTTCTGAGAAATTTCTTGAAACATATGTCACAAACAAATCGTTTTTCCCCTGCATGACTGCGAAGATGTACATTCAAATCTCCCGTTCGTGAAAACCCTTTAAAACAAACTTCACAAGTATATGGCTTTTCACCAGTATGAGAGCGATAATGTATATTTAAACTTCCTTTCTGAGAAAATTTTCTTGAACACACTTTACAAACAAATGGCTTTTCTCCAGTATGAGTATGGTAATGTTCATTTAGATTTCCCTTTTGCGAAAATCCTCTAGAACACACTTCACAAATAAAAGGCTTCTCACCAGTATGCATGAGAAGATGCTGTTTCAGATAATTTCTTTTAGAAAACTTTTTAAAACATAACTCACATATAAATTCCTTTCTTTCTGAAGGATTTGGCAGATCATCAAGAGAATGTTTTAAAAAGAAAATATCACTAACAAACGAATTTTCTTCATTATTTGTAGATAAGTGCTCTTCAGTGGAGCACTCTTCTATGAAACTCTTTTCAGACATGTTTAAAAAATAAAGAATTTTCAAATATTTTTGTTATTGACATGTAGATGAAGTACTAGTTTTCTAGTTTGCTTTTCTTATTTAAGTTCCTGGTTTTACGAAATCATATCGCAAAAGAAAGAAACAACATTTTTGTTTGTAACAATGAAAATGATTTACTTAAAAAACCTTTTTTGTACATACGATGTAGTTTTTGCTTCTGAAAAAAATGTATTCTATTCTTCACACTTAAAGGTGCCTGTGTGGTTTGTCGTTTGCACCTGAAATAGAAAAATATACATTTGATTAAAGTAGTCATTTTACAGTGGTTACTAAATGACATCCACTGTTTAATTTGAAAAAGTATTAAATACACAATTCCCACTCATCTTCAAGAATAAGAAATGTGTGATTTTTAAAATCATTATCTGTCAGAAAAATATAAATAAATTGTATTTCATCTTTATTATTCAATAAATGCTTTTAATAGATATTTCCATATCCAAAGTTTCCATACATGAAATGCAATATGCCCTGTGGTTATCATCAGACGCAGCAAACATCATTTGATTTTCACTTTTATTTGCCCATAAAGAATTGAAAAAAACCTTAATAATAAATAAGTTCTAAAACATAACATGGGATAAAACAGAGCAAACTAAATTAATATATGATTGTACTCAAAGAAGCAAAAGAAACAAAGGAAGACAGGAAAAATAACCTGCATTGTTTACATTTTTCTGTCTTTTAACTCCCATATGAAGTGTATTAATATTCAGTTCAAGAGAACTAATATGTTTACAAATTTCGACCACAGTGAAAAATCAAACATACCTGATAGTATACAAACTTCATGCACAACATCCAGAATTGAAAAATCAACATAATAACACAACAAGGAATTGAATACAGTAACAATAAACTAAAGAACCTGAGTTGACATATAAAAATTCATTCCTATCCGATCTTGTGAGCACATAAACAAGATAAAGCTTCTCAAAGTCACCAGAAAGTCTTTTAAGATGCCGTCTGTAAAAATACATATTAAAAAAAATACCACTATGCTCTGCAGTTGATTTTTTCTGCATTGTTTGAAAATTGTTAACTGGATAGTTTAATTAAAAAATAATATATCTTAATAATTAACAATAAAATTTTTATTTGTTTATGAACTGCAAAAACTGAAATTTAGAATTCATGTATCCTAATTCATTTCATATGTTGTTGTTGTTTTTTTTTTTTTTTTTTTTTTTTTTTTTTTTTGGTATATTAATTCTAGAACCCTCTTTGAACTAAAATTAAAGAAGTTGCCAAATTAAAACTACACATCATACTGAATGGAATTCGTACTTACAATTTTATTTTGATTCATTAAAGATTGTTGATAAAATGAGTTTTTGTAGTTAAAGATTGAAATCCTGCAGGATCCAATACGGCAGATTTCTCGTGCCCAAACATCTCTTACTCAATGTTGAAAGATAATAAGTTAAAAACGACTTATTATTTGCTGAGAATTCAATGCAATGCACCACTTAGACGCAAACAACAAATAGCTAAACTGATCAAAATTATTTATTTTGTTTTAAAAAAGTATATTCCTGTAATTTATAAGCTATCAATACTTTGTTGTGTGTGACTACAGTAAAATCCCGACTATAAACCCCCTTTTTCAAAAGTAAAAAAGGGTTAAAATTAGGAGGGATGCTTATAATAGAGATTTTAAAAAATCATTTAAAACCCATTTTTATTATTAATTTAGCAGTACAAAAAGGGCGATGTTCTTCCGTATTTCGATAGATTTTGCTTAACCCCTTCGTGACAAGCGTCCTTTACAGAATTTTTAATCTTTTATCACCGGTTTTTCAAAACAGAAATTTTCGCGTAATTGAATCACAGAAATGTTATCATTAAATAAGGCAAAGCTTGCAATAAAAAATTACTGGTGGGAATAATCGAGGTTTCTGAGCATCTTATGCGCCACGTATACGTGTCGCTGGTCCCCAAGGGGTTAAATAAAAGAATCATCTAAACCCCTCCTAAAAATCCCACCCCCTCATACAAAAAAATTAAAATTTTTAAAAATCTTTTTTCTCATATTTTTGTTTATTTGTTATTTTATTGAGACAATAAATAATCAATCATCTAATTCCCTTCCTCAAAATTACTGCTCACTTCTTTGTGCACCTCTCTAATAGCAAAAACGCATAGTTTAACCTTTATAAATTATTAATTTTAAATTTCTTTTCAGACTTATTTAATACTCTATAGTAACAATAAATAAACCTACTCTACCACCTAAATTATCTCCTCCTCCTAAAATCTATGCTTCTCTCCCTTGCCCCCAACCTCATCTCATGAAGACCATTCTCCCTCCAAATGCATCGCATAAAATTTAAAATCTTTAAAATTCTTAATTTTTTTCTGCTCTATTTGGTGTTTTGTTGTAACAATATTTAAATAACTATCTAAATTATCCCCCCAAAATGTCCTCTTTTTTTTGTCCCCCCCCCCCAGTAGGTTTGTTCCATTCTAGTCAAATTCCTTACCAGTCGAAAGTAATTAAGACAGAAAATACAGGGGGTCGTGTAGGACTCTCATACTGTCATCTTCCAGGTCTAAATTAGATGAATCCGAACCCCCACCCTCATAGGATTACGGCTATGCTATCGAAAGAACCCTGCGGCGAGAGCTGTCGGGGAACACTTTACAGTAGAATTTATCGTTTTATTGCTTTTCTAAACAAGGTTCAGTATTGTTTGATGTTTCATATATTGTACCATTTGACCCATAAAATGGTATTAAGGCAAAAACAACGAGAAAATTCTGTGAAAAGTGTCTTCTAACAGATTTTCTTTCTTTCTTTTTTCTTTTCTTTCTTTCTTTATTTTTTTTATTTTATTTTTTGTAAAATGTTTACAAGGTTTGAAATTAAAATTGGAATTTATGACTATTTTTATGGCAAGCATAGCAATAATCACCAAACGTATTTTACTAAGTTGGTGACTGATTCTTCTAACAGAAAATAGAACAAAAAACAGTTCTTTGTTTTGTTTTTATAATATATAGTATATATTCGTAGGTGAATAAATTTTTCTATACATATTTATTATATATATACATAAAACTTTTATATATTTCAAAGGAAAGCATAAATATGAACAAACATAAAATCATACGAATCTAGACAAGGACATGGGGGGAGGTGGATATACTATATATTGTAAAAACAAAACAAAGAACTGTTTTTTGTTTCATTGTGTATTTCTCTACATTCTTGGTGTGTTTGTCCCAAAATCATATTCTTTAGCTATTTTATTGCTAATAGGAAAATGAAACCGCACATTTTATTTGTGGAAATTTAGGCATTTGGGACCTGAAGATTCTGTCTAAATTCCACAAATTTCCATTATTCAATTTCTGTCATTCAATTTCTGCTCTTTTTTTCATACTATGTTTTTGGTATCTTTGTTCAGTTTGATGGGGGGATGTGTATTGTTTTCAATTAGTTATTTTGCTTTTATTCATAATTTCACACTTTTTGTTGGTGGTTGTAACAACCATATATATATATATATATATATATATATATATATATATATACAGGGTGTCCGAAAAGTCTGGAAACGGTCAAATAACTCGAGAAATATACATCGGATTCAAAAACGGCAAAATGCATATTCAATATTTTAGAAAAAACTATTTAGGGATATGAAAGTTGTCTCCCCGGGGGGGGGGGAGGGGGGCAACTTTGAAATCTTAAATGACCCCCATTTTTTATTGCAGATTCGGATTCTATGGGGAAAAAATTTAACTTTTGTACTGAACATTTTCTTCCAAACACTGTAGATGGCACTGTAATCAAGTGAAATGCAGTGAGAATTGTTGTTCCATTGAAAAATCTGGAAATGGTTGAATAACCCAAGAAATATACATCGGATTGAAAAATGCATGTTTAATATTTTTGAAAATATTATTTAGGGACATCTACGTACCCCCCCCCCCCAACTCTCCCCCCTGGGTGAGGGAACTTTGAAATCTTAAATGATAACACACTTTTTTATTGCAGATTTGGATTCTGCAAGAACGAGTGCAATGCTGCGAGAATCGTTACCATTGCAATGTCTGGAAATGCTCAAATAACTCGAGAAATATACATCAGATTGAAAAACGGAAAAATATGTGTTTTATATTTTAGAAAAATGGCAACTTTGATATCCTTAAATAGATTTTTCAAAACTATTGAACATGCATTTTTCCAAAGTAACAACAAAAGTAAAATAAACACATTTTTGCTTTCTGAAGTTTTGTGTTTCTATACTCATTTTTTGGACTGTGGTCAAAAAAGGACTGTAATAAATCTCATACACTTGGAACCTTAATTACTACCAGACCACTCCCGTAATCTTTTTGACCCATGAACCCGCAAAGAGGGTGATGCACGCATGAATGGATGTGACACCCCTTATCTCGGATCCGTATTTTGATTTGTAAAAGATCCCTCTTTTTTTCGGGTTGAAAATTTTCAGGGGAAAAGGAAGTCACGCCCCAGTACACACTTTAAAGGCTTAAAGAAAAGGTTTTTTTTTCTCTATTTATAACTTTTTTGCAAAAATAATTAAATCTAAATTGCTTTTCCCTGTCCCCTTTAACCCCAAAATATTCTGCTTCTCCCTTTCTGTCCCCTCCCCCAGCACACAAACTTTTAAACCTTTAAAACTTTTTTTTTTAGATTTTCATGCTGTATTGTTATTTTGTAGCAACAATAAAGAATTGATCCCCTTATAAATAACTCTCCCCTTATAATTTCAATTCCCCATCCCAGAGAAAGGGATGAATTTCTAGACATGGTGGGGGGAAGGGTAGAGAGAGGATTTTAGTCTTTTTTGTAGTTTGGCTGTTCTCACAGCTGATATTTTGTTAATGCGGGGAGGGGAGGGGGAGTTTATTTTAGAAAAACAATGTATTTATTTTAAAACATAAAATATACACGTGATTCAGAGGTAAAAAGATCCAAACTGCACAAAGATGAAAATTTTTGCTTTCCTGTCACATATTTAGAACGCCCTCCCAACTTGCGAGGAAAGGAGAGAGCAAAAATTTTAAAGGGGATGATGATATTAGATGAATGATACTTATATGAGATGAGTTACCTTACTAGAAAATAAAAAATAAGACAGCATTTTTTAAAGTAATAATAAGAAACATTTTAAACTATTTGCTGGATGGGGAGACAGATGGGAAAGGGGAACTTTTGAAAGAAAGGAGGGTAATTTAGAAGACAGATTATTCATTTATTGTTACTAAAGAGAAACAAATATAGCAGATCTTTTTTAAATAGAGTTTGAAGGATTTTAAATTTTGTGAGTGGGGGGGGGGAGAGAGACAGTTTTGGAGTCGAAAGAAAATTTTGTATTATCAATTTATTTTTTGTATTTTGTAGATTATCAATTTATTTATTTTTTTGTATTTTGTATTTTGTAGATTATCAATTTATTTTTACTAGAGAGCAACAAATAGGACAGCAGATTTCTTCAAGTAAGAGTTTTACAAATTTTAAACTTTGTATTCTGAGGGGATGAGAAGGAAATATGAATTTTGAAATGTGGAAGAAGGGGGTTTGAAATTTAGATGATTTATTTCTTTACTGTTAATAGAAAACAACAAATAGGACAGATTTTTTATAAATAGTTTGAGTTTTTTTTTTTTTTGCTAGGTGGTGGCAAAGAGGAGAAAGATGACATTTTGAGGGTAGAGAGATAATTGAAATGGCTGTTAATTTATGTATTAATGCTAGACAGCAACAAATAGAGCATATATTTTTAAATAAAAGAGTTTTAAATATTTTAAACTTTCTATCCTGAGAGGAGATGGAGGGGAAGAGGAAATGTAACTTTCAGAGAGGAAGAGGGGGTAATTTAGATGGTTGTTTATTTACTTACTGTTACAAGAGAACAGCTAATAGCACACAATTTTTTTTTTGCTGGAGGGTAAATGGGGTGGGCAGACATCTTGATGCTAGATAGATAATTTAAATGGCTGATTATTTTTTCATTGTTACTAGAGAGCAGGGAGATAGAGAGAAGGAGAACAAAGATAATGTTTCTACTTATGGAACTAAAAGCGGTACCTAGTATGGCGGCGTTTCTGGTCGTTTGGGCCTTTAGGAAGTGTAGCGCCCTCTATCTCTTTACCATGCTCGAAATCAAAATGCAGGAAGAGCAGACGACAATTTGTCATGTTTGACAGGTCACATGACCAGCCTTTGGGAGCACCAGCGCCACAAACTGGGTACTAATTCCCGGTCCATGTTGTGATCTTGAAAGCCTATCTTCACTGTTCTCCTTCTTATTTCTATCTCCATGCTAGAGAGCAACTAATAGGGCATATTTTTTTATAAAGAGTTTTAAAGATTTTAAACTTTGTATGCTGAGAGGGGAGGGGGAGATTGTAGTTTAGAGGATTGATTTTTTACTTATGAGAAAAAATAATGTTACTAGCAAACAGAAAGGACAGAAAAATTTAAGCTTCTCAAGATTTTAAACTTTTTCTGTTGGGGAGGGCAGAGAAGAGAAGCATACATTTCATGTAGGAGAGGGAGGGGAAATTCATTAACATTATATAAAAATCTAAGTGAAAATCTGCCAAAAAAGTCAAAATATTGAAAAATTTTTCCTTGGATTTTTAAAATCAATTTTTTGTGAAAAACATATTGTGTATCTGTGTGGGTGGGGGGGGGGGGCTTATATTTGGGAATGAAATAATCAAAATTTCTTAAACGTGGGTGGGAGGCTTACATTCAAGAGGAGGTTACTTTCAGAATTTTATGGTAATTAAAATTTTTTTAAATGTAATATAATTAAGTAAAGCCTGACTGGAATTTCATATAAATCTGTAGCAGAATTTAATTCTGATTCTGATGATCTTATTAATACCATACACTTGCAAATACAAATATAAAAGAGCAACAGATACTCATAATGAGAAATGGTGTTAAAAACAAATGACATGATACCAAAATAATGGAATTAATTAGGTTATATTTATCTGTTATATATGCAATTATGTAATTTCAAAATGCAAACACCAGCTATTGTTGAAACCGATAATTTTCCTTTATTGCATTTTTCATTTTCAAATCTACAAGATAAACCTTGGGTGACAAAACCTTGTACAATCTGTTTTATTATATTATATTTTTATTGAATTATAAAAATAGTATATGTTTTAAATTACAATAGTGTAGATAAATTATAATGCCGGTAGTTAAATGTCGCCTTTAGTCTTTTGCCTTAACTGAGTATCTTCATGTTTTGTTTATATAAGAAACAGTGTCCTGTGATGTAAAAGTGTATTTTTATACAGGGTTATTACAAAAGATTCATCAGGTTTCCGAGGCGTTTATTTCGGAACATCATTGGGTTACAACAATGAGTTATACATGAAGATAAGCTGAAAGTATACAAGATTGATGTCCATACTACAGATGTTCAATATGTTCTCCTTGAGAGATATGGCAGATGTCAAGGCGATAGTTCAGTTCGCTCCCCCACATTACTCAGCATGGTCGCGTCAATGATCACGAATGCCGTCGTGATGCGGTTCCTCAACTCAGCTAAAGTGGTAGGTAACGGTGGTACATAAACAAAGTCTTTAACATATCCCCAAATGAACAAGTCACACGGCGAAAGGTCGGGCGACCTGGGTGAAATGGAAGGTCCATACATCTTGTTACGAGAAACTGCACAAAAAACATTGATTTTTGCGGAATCGCGTTGCTCAGAATGTTCTCTGAACGGTTATAAGCGATTCACACTTTGAAAATTCTAACACACAAAATGCTTTCTGCTGTCCAGTCGCCATTTTGAATATGTCGTTCACGTAACAATCACGGCAACCCCACGCGCATGAGACATACGCAGCGCGAAACTGTAGCTCACGCCCTCTCGTTTGAGTTGTCATGGAAACATATACGTTTCCTAGTTAGCAGGTAGTAACGTATCAAACGCGATGATTCATTTGTAATAACCCTGTGTATTAATTAATTGAACTTTTCTAATAATTAAATTTGGATTGTTCTTTTTCATTTGATTTATATAAAATACATAAAGTCGTTAAAAAACACCTTTTGAACACTTTCTAACGTAGTTGAAAAGTGTTTATGAATTCGGTTTGTCTATCTGTCTGTCTATGCTATAACTCGCATAAATATACTCAGACTATCATGTAATTGATATATGTTATTGAAGTTTGCTATAGCATGTTTGGCATTGAAAATGAAGTGTGTAGCACTTACATATTTTTTACATGGACACTCAAAAGAATTCCGTTACATTATGATCTATGGGGGAAAGTCATTGTGGTTTATTTTAATGATGTTACACTATTTGAAACATATTGAAATGGATATATATCACTGAGGTACACTACAAGAGGCTTACTATAGAATATGGTGTACATAGCACTTACAAATCCTGTACAGGGACACTCCAAAGAATTCTTGTTACATTACGGTCTATGGAGAAAAATTGTTTGCTGATTTAAATAATGTTCTACTATTTCTAACATATTGAATTTGATATATAGCATCACTAAGGTCAATTAATTAGAAGAGGCTTACTATAGAATATTATGTGTATAGCACTTATTTACAGGGACACACAAAATAATTCGGTACTGTCTGTTAACAATAATTGCTGGAAGTACATTTTCAGTTGCTGAACGTGTTTTTAAATTTAATTCATTTAGGACTTATTACTTGGTGTGTATAAATTCTATAGATCATATACTGGGCAGCGATTTTACAAAACATCACGCGTAGAGCGATTGGAGGCGGTGTCGAATGGTGATTGGCTGAAAGATGGTTACGTTAATATTGAGGGGAGGAGTTGAAGCGTATTAAATGAACAAGTATGTTAAAAGTTAACAACTTTTGTGTCCGATCTAGTATAGTGGTTAAAGCATCAGGCTCGTAATTTTGATGCATCAAGTTGTGTCCTTGCCGATTTTTTTTTTGCATTTTTAGAGTTTTGCTTTGATCTTTATTGAATTAGTTAATAAATAATATTTATTAACAATGCTTCTTAAGCATTGATATAAAGATCAGTTAATCTTTATCAATTGCTCTGCAATATTTTATTCTCAATTTGATAATTAAATTTTAATTAGAATTAAGTTAAACAATATTAAATTATAAATTATAATTATGGTAAATAAAAATTACATTTTTATCACATACAATAAAATTTAATATCAGATAAATTTCAAGAATTAAATTAAATTTTAATTCATATAAGCTATTTTTTAATAACTATACGGACATTTATTAAAATGCTAAAACTCCTAAACTTTCATTAAAAATATTTTTTGTATTAGAACTTTAGTAACAGATGATTATCAAATTAGCAGAATTAATAAATTAAATTTTTCATCTTTTAAAATTAAGCATTATTCTTAAAAATCTCTATTAATTTACTAAAATTCTTTTTACCAATTACTGGTTGATCTGCAGTGATAAAGTTGTGGAAGATTACCATATTTAATTTTTTTGTCTATTATTTTATTATTTAAATTTTTAATTATTATTTATATTTAAATAAATAAAATTAATATTAATTAATATTTTTATTTAAATACATACAATTAATATTAATAAGTATTATTATTTAAACATATAATTAATATAAATAAATATTATTTAAATATAGTGAAAATGAAGGAGATAAATCTATCTAACACTAGTAATAATAAATATAGTTATCATTGTTTTAATTTTGCGGAAAAAAAATTGTTGAATGATTAATTGCTTATTTTAAAATCATAGCATGTCCTTTTTTATGTTATAATTAATTCCTGTTTAGTTCAATAACTGTGCTGGTCTAAAATTTCAAGATTATTATTCATTATGCATTAATTCAGTAATTTGGGTCTTCAGCAACCCCAGGTTTAAAACTATATTGGGGGGGGTTAGGTTTTACTTGAACATAACTGCATAAAATCTATCTAATTCATTATTATAGCTCTCATTTTTAATAAAAAGTATTTTAATGCAATTTAATTTCAGAATTCATATTTATTCTTAATGTTGTATTTGTTTGGTAGATCTATCATATCTTAAACGTTGTTATTTTAAAAAAAAAAGGGTTAGGTATTATTTTATTAAGATGTTCAAATCGCTTTAAAAATTGGTTTTAACCAAATATTAATGATTTTAAGAGCTATGCTTGGAAAACTTTTACTTATCCTGGATTTTTAAAAAATCGCTCCGAAACTAAAATCTCATATCTTAGATTTATTTTATATTTTTGTTTTAATGCTTCATTTTACGAATAGATGGCGCCACTACACATTTTGTGAGCATTATTATTACATCTTGAAGGGTTTATGTTTCGTAATAAACCAGTTTAAATTATTTAAATAAAAAAATAAATATACATGTGTATGTGTATTTTAAACGGCTTAGACGTTGCATGGATTTTAGGCGTTCGAGTGTAATTTGTATAGCTTTTTAAATTATTTAATTACTGAATGATATTTTTTTTCAGTTAAATTTTGCCAAATTTTGCAAACATGCAATGTTTGCAAGTTTTTAATTGTAAAAAGAAAAAATAATAAAGTATATTTCCAAATTTTAAATGAATTTGTGTGGCAAATTTTGTATTTTACGCTGTCTTGACTTAAAGATATGAAAGAAATTGTTTAATAAACCTTTAAGTTCAGTAAAAAATTTAAAACTATATATATAAATTTGAAATCTGCATTTCTTAAGTTTATATTGATTTTATGAAATAACAAACTATATAAAAATCTGAAAAATGCATTGCTTAAGTATATGTTGATTTTATGAAATAACACAGTTCAAAAAGTTTTTAACGACCTAGTAATTTTATTTTGGTTTATTAATTCAATTATGATGATTAAAAAAATAATAATAAACATTCAGAAAAGCTAACATTTATTTGCTGTGCTTTCAGTTTATTCTTGTGAAATAATGTTTAATATGTTGTTCTTTGCTTAATTCTATCTAATTGTAGTGAGTATTTACTATAAATAAAATTTAAAATAAAAACTACAAAAAAGTAAACATGTAATCTTTATTTGAAAATTGGAAGTTATGGATTATAGATATTAAAGAATATAATAATTTATAAATGAAATATGTTTTACTTTATGTAAGGTTTGTTATGTATCAATAAATTAAGCTGGACGTATAGTTTTTTCACTTAAAAAATGTACACAAGCTACTACAAATTTAAATTAGTTTTCATTAACTTTTACAATTAAAATATCAATTTTATTTTTCTTTAAAAAAAAAAAAAACAGGAGTTGAATTAGATAATGAGCTTTGAAAATACAAGAGCTAGAAGTATTTGATTTGCTGTTTCAAATTATACTTGTACATATGGATTGTTTTCTTTTAATTATATTTAGTTAATAATATTTTGTTAGACACGTTTAATATGTCCTAAGCATCATTAAAAATAAAGCAAACATGAATATGCAAGCTCAGACGATCTTATGAATCTTCAACGAAATGAAAAATACCCTCTTCAAGCGCATTAAGCTCCTCCTACATCGTCTCAGGCAGTCGACCAATCACTATTCAACATCGCCTCCAATCGTTCTACGCATGATGGTTTGTAAAATCGCTACTGGGCAGCACAAAAGTTTTCGAGTACATTTCCGTTTATTGACGTTAATTTTAAACTGTGCTATACGTTCTCTAAATGAACTAAAATTTAGCTTTCTAGATAGTATATATACAAATCTATAGATCCTATACAGGGCTGCACAAAAGAATTTGGAGATTTATCCTAATAGTGTTGGTAATTCCTCAAATTGGGTTTTAAAAAATGTTATGTGTTTTCCAAATTCTGTACTTGGATACTGGGTGGGGCTAGTTGAGCTTAAGTCGACTGGTAGGCCTCCCCGTCCGGTTTGACCTTGACCTTGTCTACTTGGATATCATCTTTCACCTTATTAAACGGTAAAAACTTGTAAAGTTATTTTGGAAGTGTTGTAAAGTGTTACATAATCTATGCTTGATGCATGATTTTTCGTTCATCTTTACAATTGGGTTTGAAAAAATAATAAACTGGGAAATCCTGCAGCATTGAAAATTTTGCAAGATTGTGATTCCTAATTTTAGCACATTCATTTAAAAAAAATTATGATATGATCTCTCGAATAGAAAAAAGTTCACTCCTTAAACCCATTTATTGCTGTATTATATGAGAGCTAAATATTACTTAACAGAACTCTTGTGTTCTTTTCTTTCATTTCCTTATCACTTACTCAGAGTATGAGAGACATTTTCCAAATTCAGGACAATACTACAGATTTTGAAATTCCTCTTTTGATATAAGATCAGCGTATTATTATCTTCCTTGAAAACCAAGGTTTCATGAATTTCATTAATGATGTTTTTATGTGGCATGCATAATAAAATATTTAAAAAAATTCTGTTTTTCTGCAGGTAAAGCAGGGGTGCAAACTGGGGGGGAGGCTAGGAGAGCAGATGTCTCCCCACTAGGAATTTGATATTTCAGTTATCACAAGTCAGAAAAAAACCCCAAACAAATAGCCTAGAAACTAAAGTTAATTATCAGATTTTGCTGAAATAGAAACATTATCACTAAATAAAGATTTTAAAAACTGGAATTTATAATTATCAATAATATTTGCTGGAAATGGAAGCACTAAAATCAATTCCATTATTAACGATTCAAAATACCATGCAAATGCTTGAACTCTTTGCTTGCAACAACAGAAATTTTTATCTATTTGGATTTTCTAGTCATTTTAAGTGATATAAAGAGTTTTTCTAAGATCAAAACATATTTGAGATCACCAATCCAGAAAGAGCACTAAAAAGCTTAACAATTACGTCTGTTGAATCTAATTAGCAAGAGCTACTAACTTAACACTTCAACAAAATTCTAAAAAAATTGTCAGAGAAAAAGCAATAAAACAAACTCTGTCGTAATAAAAAACAATAATAAAGGTTCATTTATAATTTTGGAATATTAAATGATTTTTAGGAATCCATTAACAGAGTAGCCAAGTCTCCGGATTTTTGCACACCAGTAATTTTTTAGAAAAAATGTTCTTTTAAATCGCAAAATGCTCCGATTAAATAAAACAACATTTTCTGTACTAAATTACTGGTATCCAAAAAGCCGGAGACTTGGCAGGTCTGCATTAAATATATATTTTATTTTTAATAAAGCACTTAAATTCCAATTTTTCCCCCTTCAACAAAAAATAAGCTAATATTTTTAATAAATCACTTCACAGAGACTAGAACATGTGGTATTAAAACTACGTAACTTTGAAGATGTGATATAAAGATTTGCTTTCTATTTGTAGGCTTACATGCATACAATTTTACATTAAGATGTAGCTTACATTTGTTTGGTCGATCAATTTGCACACATTTTTTAGGTATACATTTCGATTACTATTATCCATTCTACCAAAGAGTCGTAATAGTTAATAGATTCTTTATATATAATTTTATGATTATACTGATATTTGTGTATGTTGGTTAGTGACCTCAGGATGCTTAGAAATGCTCAATTTTAAATAAGACAGTGATTATATTCAGAAATAGTGGTGCTTCAAGTTATGATACCTTCAAATGCAGAAACATGTCCTAGACATTTTTCCATATTAACGTTATTATAAAAATTGGTAAGACAGTTGCTTCTTTACAGAAATAGACTGTTGACCATTTTTAAAATTAATTGTTGGGTCTTCGTAGGAGTAGATCACGGGGCCTTTGTCGGTAAGGCAGCCATTTCTTACCGTTGGTCAAATGCAGAGCTCCACAATTAGCCAAAGTTGGCCCCAACAATTTTGTGCTACTTTGGAATTATCTTATTATTCTCTTTAATTAAGAAAAAATTCAACTGGATTGTTAGTTCTATCCCAAAATTTTCAGGTTATGTCACCTTGAAATACAAAAGAAGGGACATGCTTTGAACATTTTCCTGTTTTAACAGTATCGTCGAAATTTATAAGGTAATTGCTGGTTTATTGTCGTTGGACTTTTGTAGGAACAGACTGTTGAAGCTATCTGAGAACATATTGTTCGTATTTAGTAGAAATATGGCATTGGGATTATGTTGGCAAATGGTTTGTTGGCCATCGGTATGATAACAGATATTTCTTACCATATGCCAACCGTGGAATTCCACAATTAACCAATATTGGCCTAACCACTTTATGCTACTTGGGAATACTTAAATTGGAAATGAAATTTCTACATAATGTATTTATAAATGTATGTTTTAATTTAAATTATTTTGAAGTCAAGTTTAATTATTACTTATATCGGGTGAATAAAAATTCCCGGAACGGTGTAATATCTCGAGAAATAGAAGCAGGATTGGAAAACAGAAAATATATGTTCAATAATTTTTAAAATCTATTTAGAGATTTCAAAGTATGTTCCCCAACTCTGCCCCCTGAGGAGGGAAAACTTTGAAATCTTAAATGATAACTCTCCTTTATTTATTGTAGATTCAGATTCTATGGGAAAGAATCTGCAACTTTTGTATTTAATATTTTCTTCAGAAAATTCTAGATGACACTGTAATTGAGTGAAATGCAGTGAGAATCATTGTTCCATTGAAAAGTCTGGAAATGGTCGAATAACTCAAGAAATATACATCGAAATGAAAAATGGAAAAATGCATGTTCAATATTTTTGAAAAATCTATTTAGAGATATTATCAAAGTTTGCTCCCCCCCCCCCCTCCCACTGGGAGGATGGGGGCAACTTTGAAATCTTAAATGATACCTCCCTTTTTTTATTGCAGATTTGGATTCTTCGGGAAAACACGTAAGTTTTGTATTTAACATTTTCTTCAGAAAATCGTAAATTGTGCTGTAATTGAGTAAAAATGTAGTGAGAATCGTTTCCATTGAAAAGTCTGGAAACGGTAAAAAAACTCAAGAAATATAGATTGAAAAATGGAAAAATACTTGTTCAATATTTTAGAAAAATAGCAACTTTGATATCTCTCAGAAGAAAATACACCTTTCTGTGAAAGATAGCAGAGTAACAAATTTTCTTCAAGCACGTTATCATAAAAATATCTTGCAAAAGGGACAGATTGGAGATATCTGTAGTCTCAGCCACCTGTATTGAAAAGGAGGGACGCTCTTGGTTTTTTTTTCATTCTTTCAATTACTGTAGATTCAATATTGGCAGACATGCCACTAATTTTTTGAGCAACAGTATCATTTGAGAAAGAAATATTTAAAAAAATATTCACATGTTCTTTACTGAAATAGAGAACCTCCTTATTGCAAGTACAGTAGACTCTTTCAAATCCACAACCCTAAAATCCATAAATGTCTCAAATCTGCACATTGTTGCAGATGTAAACAGTAAAACTTCTATGTAAAATGTAGAAGAAAAATTCAAGATCTTTTTATTTTTATTTCAATTCATTTACATTTTTAATATGTAATTCTGCTTAATATGACTATACTCAAGTTTCTCATGAAGGAAGTACAAATTTATTTCCAAAAAAATTCAAGATGGTGCCGATATCAGTAGTGATTGAGTTCTTATCACCACTTTATACGTTTATACAGTATATACCAGTTATATTACAGTTTATACAGTAGACTTCCTTAAATCCGCATACCTTAAAACCAGAGGTTGTGCAGATTTTAGAATTTTGCAGATTACTGGTCAGTGTTTTGTTTACATTTTCAAACAATAATTTGAATTTAATTATGCACTTGAAATATAATGAATGTTTACAATAAAGTAAAATAATAAAAATTAAGAAAATATAAAAAACATTTAAAATATGAAATGTAAAGGTCAGGTAAATAATTAATATTGCATAACTAAATAGGCATAATGATGGTGAGATAATTTTTCTTGAATTATTCAGTGAAACTCGCCTTATAAATGTACACTAACAATTCACACCAAAATTTTAAAATAACAAAGTTTTATTTCATGCTTAGCCAAACTTAATATCCAAAAATGTTTGATTAATACATAAATGTATTTGGTAAAAATATCGTGATTGCTACTGATGTCAGCACTATCTAAAATTTTTTCAAAAATACATTTATACTTCCTTCAGGAGAAAATATGAATTGAACCCTATTAACTAGATTTACATATTAAAATGTGTATCGACTAATATAAAAAAAACTCTTGAATTTTAGATATTCTTAACTGCAAGTTTTATTGTTTATATTGTAAACAATGCACAGATTTTATGGTGGCAGATTTGAGGGAATCTACTGTATATTAATCAAGCTTTTTTGGCTTTGTCTGGCTAAACAGGAAATAGAACTTAATTATTTTACAAACATTTTATGTAAATTATTAGAGTACCTTTATGAGGTGAATTTCATTAAAAGATTCAAGAAAAATTTATTTCAACATTATTAAAAGTTATGCATTATTAATTATTTACTTCACTGTTACTTTTAATCATTTTTTAAATTATCTTAATTTTTATTATTTTAATATTTTACTTTATTGTATGCATCCATTATAATTTACAGTGGATCAGTGCATTATTACATTCACATTACTGTTTAAAAAATGTAAAGAAAACACTGACCAGAAATCTCCAAAATTCCAAAATCTGCACAACCTTTGGTCCGAAACTATGTGGATTTGAGGGAGTCTACTGTATATTGTTTTGTAGTATAAAGGGGACAGTGACTATTCAAGGAAGTGGCACAATTATTTTCATGATCAGTATTATTTTACCATAGCTGGTCTTCCCTCCATAGACAAAATATTCAATAAAATCATTTTACTTTAGAATTGTTGAAAACACAAGAAAAAGAGACCACCAGAGGGGTGAATGCTTATTCTCAGAAGCAGGGAATATTTGGGATCAAAAACGTAAGAAATTACAGCTTGAAAATGCTGAGTGCCTAATGTTCCTACATCATAACTTGCCTTTAATAAAATTGAATTATAAATAATTAGTTGTCATATTTTGAATATTGTATTTTCATAGTATACAAATCCTATAATTTCATTTTTGTGAAAATATATGAACATTTCTTTTGGTTAACATTGTTTTAATGGAATAATGTTAGTAAGAAGTAAATTCATTTAACACTAACTTTTTCTGATAGTGTTAAAAATGGGATTTAAAAAATTACTGCTATTTGGCAACCAGATACAGTTTCAATGCCAAATAAGCAGGATATGCAACAGGAGCCAGATATTTGGTGCATCCTTATTAATTATATAAGAAAATCACTTTATATCATTAAACTAAAGGTGTATATGCATAGTGATAAAACAGAACACATAAAGGCTTATAAAAAAACCTTTTAATATAAAAACTGAGATGTTTCAAATGCACAAATGGTGACATTTTCAAGATCAAAAATGATAAATAAACTAGTATCACAAAAAAAAAAATTGAAAATAAACATGATAAACATAAACCACGAAATTGTATGTATAATAATAAAAGCAAGTGCTTAAAAGTGGTAAACTGTAAATGTGAAAATGAATAGTTCGTATTGCTTTATTTATCATTTTTGATATTGAAATTGTCGCTGTTTGTGCATTCAAAACATGTCGATCTTTATATTAAAAGGTTTTTATAAGCCTTTTTGTGTTCTCTTTTAACACTTTAAGCATATATATAAATAAATATTTATTTTAAGTTTCTCTTTGTCTTTGTTTCTAGAAAACATATAAGATTCTATATTACGGCCACTTGGTTGTTTCAAAAAGAAACTGACATCTTTTTTATATAAGTTGGATGTTTTGTCTCTAAATGACCTTGAACAGTCAATTGAAATTACATATGTATAGTACAAGCCTATTAACAGCTGCACTCAGTTCCTCTAGCACTTCTAAATAATCAGATTGATTCAAAGTACTTGCAGTTCCAGAATAATCAGGTTGAATTTCAAACACAGTTTGAAAGACACAGAATTCACTCACTCAGAAACACAGAATTCTCTTAAGAATTCCAGATTTCAACCATTTATCTAAATTAAATACAAAACAAAATTACTCAAAAGTAAATACTCATTAAAATAGGGTTCCCAGCAAAACATGTCTGGCAATTTCCCTGACCAAATCAAAAAAAAAATTCCATGACCAAACAGGCATACACAAAACCTGCTTTACAGGGTTCCCAGCAAAACATGTCTGACAAGTTCCCTGACCAAATCTGAAAAAATTCCATGACCAAACAGACATATACAAAATCTGCTTTGATATAGAAATTAAATTAAAAAATATATATATTTCAAAAGCTTTAGACAGATTTTTCGACAAATAATACAAAATAACTTAATAACAAGCAGCATAAAAAAATTAAACTCAAAAATTTGTATCTTAAAATAAACTTATAAAATTTAGAAAAAATATTGCATTAAACAACTTACCAAAATATCTTTTTCCTAGAATACACAAATATATAACTCACTAAAATTTTTTGTCATGGAACATGCGAATAAAAGCAAATGCATTACAATCACAAAGTAAAAAAAGGAAAGGGATACTGATTAAATAGCTTAAACTTTATCTTTATTTGTGACAAAAACTTTTGAACACCTAACTTTTAACTTAAATAATATTATTTACAGTGCTTTTTTTCAGTGAATTTAGTTCATTTTCAATTGCTTCTTCCTCTAATCCAGCAGCTTTTCTAATTTATTTTTTCATTTCTTTTATTTTTTTTTTTCTTGCTCTCTTGCCAGTCTTTTTTCATTTACTAGCTTTTCTTCTATTTTGCACTTATTTTCCAAATCTAATTTGTATCTTTTATGGCTACTTCGCACATGAGAAAGAAGTTTTTGATTAACATCTATGGTATCAACACCTCCTAATTCTAAGATACCATCGTAAACATGTCTGATTAACTAATGTAGTTTCATGCAAATTTTCCATTAATAATGAATTGCTAATTGAGAAACCACTTTCAACAGAAGCATTTCCATATAAAAAAACTAAACACATCTTAGTAACTCTCCATAATTTGGTAAATCTTTTATTATCTGCTAAGATATTGAAGAAAAACTTGTCAAGGCCCATTTCATCAGATCCTGACTTACAAAAATTTTCAAATTTGTCTTTTAGATCAAGATTAGCTGCATTTGTCAAATCAATATACTGTTGTTTTGCTTTTTCAGAAACATCACCATGAACTCTATTTGCATGATGCAAGCACTGTAGGGCTATTTCAATTCTTTGAATCCCATTTTTGGGCTTGTGCTTGATTATAAAAGGGTCTAAGGCTGAAATTCCTAGAACCAACAAGTATTTCAGAGGACTTCTTTCTTTCAGCTTCTCAATAATTGCAATTAAAAACTCCCTGCATTGCGATCGAAAGTTGGTAGAATCTTTGTCATCTACTTTGGCTTCAACAAGAAACTTTCTAGTTGCAAAGCCAATGTCGACTCTTTTAGAGTGAAGATTTTCCAATTGTCTTAGATCAATATCAAGTAGTTGTTTTGCAAAAAATGCAGCCTTTAATTTATCAGCATTGATGATCTTCATCATTAGTTTTCTAATCAAATCATGCAAGGCCTCGTATAAAAAAGAAGCAAGTGGCTTTGCACTCTGAAATCTTTTTAAAAAAGGCTCACATTCAGATGCTACAGTTTTAACAAAACTCAGTTTGTAAGTGGATTAGTGTACTTAAGTGATTTGTAGTGGTTTGTAGTGATTGTTAGTGATTTGTAGTGGACTTAATAAGTGGATTTTTGGCAGCTTGTACAATGCTCATAGCAGGCTTACTGAAAGAGATTTGTTATCTTCAACAAATTTTTTGACATTATCCAAAAATTTCAAGTGCTCTACCCAAGCTCTGTACATTTTCCACCCATCTAGTGCTGCAAAATTTCAGGGGAAATATTTTACTGCCTGTTAGAACAGTATACTGTGTACGACGAGGAGAGTCTTTGAACAAGAAATACATATGTGTCAACAAACTGTTCAAATCCCATTTTACTGTTTTCAAGCCATGATTGAAAGATCCGTGGACAACATGTAGACCACATGTACCAAGGTCAAGAAATTTTTTCTGATCACAATTAGACACATAATTTTCAAGCTTTTCCTTTAATTTGCAGAAAAAACAGTGATTTACATTGGGGCTGTCCATAGATACTTGAAGCAAGTTAGAAAGTGGTAACGCAGACAATCCTTCAATAAATTTTTCCAATAAATCATCAGCAGTAGCTCTGCCCAAAAACACACTGTTTAAGTAATGGGTCAAAAGCTGCTGCAAATTTTCATCCCAAAATCTTATTACTAAATCCATTTGTCCTTTATGGATAAGTTTATTAAAAGCTTCATCAAAACAAATAACATAATCTGTACATATCTTAATGCGATTTATTAACTTGTTCAAAAAATATAGTGTTAAACCATACAAAACTAAATAAGCTACTTTGGAGCTTCCAAGCTTAAATTGTTTTGCAATTTCATTGTCTGGGAACATAATTTTGAAAATTTCATTAACATTAGAACATGAACTGTAAGACATTTTTTTGTGACAACTTGCATTGCCCAAAGACACTCAGCCTTTAAAACATCATCCTTTAACAAGTATGAATTCATATTTGAAAAACCTGTAACATTTGAAGTTTTACAACTGCCACTTGCTTCAGAAACTTCAGATATTGGAGAAGTTTGGTTGCAAGTATTATCAGAATTTTCTACAAAAAAATTTATAACAGGTATTTGTTGAGATTTCGCTCTTAAGCATTTTTGATGAATAACTGATCTTAAGTAATGGGAATTCAAAGCTCCTATCCCCATATTACTGAGCTCAAATGGTTTACGGCAAAGTTTACAGTATACTTGATTAATGTTCTCAGAGACATCACTCAACCAATCACTGAATTGTGGATATAAGTCAGGATCCAGCTGCAAAACTGATAAATTTAGTCTTCTTGTTTGACATTATACTGAAATAAAACAAAATAAATATCTAATAAAATTATTTCTGAAATATTTTCATTTAATTTATCCTACAACAACACAGGCTTAAAATACCAACAAAACACAATAAATATCAGAAAAACTAAAAAAAAGAAAACTGATAAACAACAGAAATGCAAACATTCTTGATTTGAAATTTTAAGTTTCTTTCAAATGTAATATACATAATGTTTGTTTTGGATGTTGCATTCAAGTAAACAATAACTAATATTAATATATATATATATATATATATATCCCACATTTATTTGTTATTCTACTTTGTTCACTGTTACAACAGATTTAGATTTAAAACAAAAACAATTTTTTGATTCATGACGTTTTCCAAAGAAAAACATTTATTTTATAAAAATTGAGTCCAGTTGTTTCTTTAAATAAAAGAAAACCCAACTTATTTAAAATTAACATAATTGAAAACTAATTATTACAGCATGTTTACAATTACAATAAATAATTTGAAAACATGTGCATGGAAAAATATTCGAAATCTTAAATAATAATTTGAATAGTAATAATAAAAAAAAGAGTAGACTTTTATATTGGTATATTATAGAATAATAATGAAATATTTAAAGAATAGCAACTCTGAAAAAGGATTGATATCACATATTTCGTAAATTAAAAAAAAAACTCTTCTTCTTTCTTTATACATACTACTAATAAAAAAATACAGTATTTTTTATTTCTTTATTATAGAATGACAGAATTTAACAAAAAAAAAAAAAAAAAAAAAAACAGTTAAAGGATGAAAAAATAATGAATTGACAACACATTCTCAAATTTTAAAGAAAAAGTATTAATTTGTACAATAATATTAAAATATACCTCAATTTTTTGTTTATTAGAGAATCATAGTGAAATATCTAAAGAATAACAGTTCTATCAAAAGGATGTAAAAAGATTGAAAACTGCATATAATATATATATATGACCAGTAGTCAAATATGATGCTCAAAACAAACACAAAATTGAGAATCACAGAATATAGCCACAGGAATTCCCAATACTTTATCATCTTATAATATGAAAACCAGGAGGAAGAAATAAAATAGACTTACTTGTTATCACTATAAATTACAAGCTTCAAAATGATGCCTAACCAAGACCAGCATACGTTAACACACAGAGAATAAAAGTCCAACTGGCAACTGAGAGAGTAGATGAGAGATAGGGAGTATACTGAATCTGGAAGTACCAGTTAGAACTGTAGTACCAGTGTTTTAAAGGCGCCATCTATTCAGAAATTAGCAATAGTTTTCTTCTAGAGATTTTTCAGAGGTGCCATCTAGTGAGAAATATAGTAGTACTTTTCTGAAAAAGAAATAATTTCAAATTTTAACCTACCAAATCTTCTTCATTCTTTCTCTCAGACTTTTCCATGATTTTTTAGAAAATATTTGTAAATTTCCTGACTTTTCCCATATATTTGCAAATTTCCCTAGACTTTCCATGATGCTGGGAACCCTGTAAAAGTAAGTAAGCTATCTTTTTAATGCACAGGGTGGTCATAAAGTCTTTCTGTGCTTACAAACAAATATTACAAAATAACCATTGAATGTAATATTTTAAAGTTTTATTATGAAAAAATAATGTTCTTAAGTTTTTTTAGTCCACTCTTTCTTGTCATTCATGAGTTCCTTGATGACAAATTTTCTGGAAGATGGATCAGACAGAATGGACCAACTCCTCTAGATTTTTTTCTCCTATTTTTTGCGGTACATAAAAGACAGAGTGTTTGCAACACCAGTGAAAGATATTGAAACATATAAGGTCAGGATCACAGATGCTGTGTCTAGTGTGACAGCCCAAATATTGAGTAATACGAGGCGAGAAATGGAATACTGCCTTGACATTCTTCGAGCTACCACTACTTCGAGGGGTGCTCACATAAAAAATTACTGACGTAAGTACTTATATTAAAAACTTCATAAATGTCTTTACAATATATTGAAACATGCATATGCTTAATTATATTAGTTTTACTGCAACAAATTATTGTAATCAGGAAAAGACTTTATGACCACGCTGTACATTAGTGACATTACCTCGCCTATTCGAAAACAAAACTAAGGGTCTACTTCTTAACACGTTTTAAAATAAAACATTAAAACCAGAAGCTATATCATAATTTAGGCATTCTGTAATTACTATTAAAAACAATAAGATAAAAGTGGTGGGAAAGGAATATTGTTTAAAGATCAGTGACAGTTTTCATGAATATTTTTTAAAACAAGTATTCATGCAAATAAGATTATCAGTGGGTGGAGTTAGTGACATTGAATCATCAAGGAATTATTAAGTCTGGTGAGTCTTTTTCTTCATTTTGAGTGTAACACATTGGATTTACACAGGCGACGAACTTCATAATCCCAAACTATCCACTTTTTTTGTGTTTTCGGTTAAACCATTTTTGTGATTTCTGTCATTACTGATATTATTTTCACGTACCCTATGTAGGGTCACCACATACTCCAGGTTGGGAACCACTGTTGTAGATGATTTATTATTTATTTATTGTTATTAGACAGCAATGAACATGGCACTTTTCTTTTAAACAGCTTTCAAGATTTTTAATTTTGTATGCTGGAGGTGGGGTTGAGATTTTAGGGAAAGGGGATAATTTATACGCCTGATTATTTATTTATTGTCATTACATAGCAATAAATAATGCAAATAATGTTTTATATAAAAATAACTTACATATTTTAAACTTATTTGTATGCTGGGGCATGGGCAAATGGTGAGAAGAGTAAATTTTGAGAAGTTAGAGAGCAATTTAGATGATTATTTATTTGTTGTCATTAGTGAGAAAATGTTTTTTTTTTTAAATAAAGAGTTCTAAATAGTGAAACTCTGAGGCAAAGGATGAAGCATAAATTTTGAGAACAGGGGAATAATTTATAGGATTGATTATTTATTGTCATTACAGAGCAATTAATAGGACAAAAGTTCTTTAATTTAAAAATAAAGATTTCAAAATATTTTATTGGATGCTTATTGGGTGGTAAAGTTGGAAAATGGAAATTTAGATTATTATTTATTTTTATTAGTGAGCAAGAAAAAAAATGCAGATTATTTTTTTATAAATAAAAAACTTTAAGAAGGGGTAGCAGAAGTTTCAGGGATAGGGGGATGATTTATGTGATCGTATGTATTATTTCCCCTGTCAATATCCTTTTTTCTAAGAAAATATGAAACGCAGAACGACGCATGAGATACCATATGAAAGGATTTTGAACAGGCTTCTGACATAGCACACTTATGTTTTCCTAAAACATTTTTTGATTAAACTTTGCTAATAATTAAGAACTAAATCGGCATTCGTTTCATAAAAGAAATGAAAGGTTTTCTTCAAATTACTGTTGCCACAAAAATAAAATACCACATTATATGATGCTCAGCAATGATTATAAAAAACACCGCATGGGTTTATTTTATATTTATGATTAAAAAGCAAAATTGAAATGTTTAGATTTATATTTCTATGTCACATGTTTTTCCCGAAATGGATGACATCATCCTCTAATGCAGTTAAAATATGATTGTTAATTTTTTTCTCACACATGCCTTTTACAATCTTGGATCAGTTTTTACTCTAACTTTGAGGGAATAAATTAGATGATATTCTGGCTTGACTGAAAACTAAATGTTGTTTGCAGATATGTTTATCCTTACTTTTTATTTAGAAGTTTAAACTTGCACCTAATAAATATTACATATTGATATAAAATATTAGATTGCAGTGAGAGAAATCCTTGCACAGGCTCACTGGTTGATTATTTATTTCACTAGAAAGCGATAAAAAGGGCAGTTATTTATACAGTAGAAATTAAAAAAATAAATATTTTAAATTGTTTTGCATACTGGTAGTAAAAAGGGAGGGAAGCCAAGCAACAGATAATGCCTTAACATAAACAGAAAAGACTATATTTTACTGAAAATATTTGTGGTCAGATAAAAAAGACATTGAGGAAATTGCTGTGGATTTAAATGACAATAAACAAAGTTTCTGCCATCCAAACAGTGAAAATGATAATTTATTTGTTATTGTGTCTCTGTTTTGTTTAGACCGTTTGATATATCGTTAAAAAAATTGCATACTGTACAATACTACTGCAGGATTAAAAAACAAATATGCTTAAAATTAAAAGATAACAAAATTTTATTACAATAAAAAATTGATAAAATAAAATGATTTTTGAACTGTTATTTGACACACATTAAAGCAAATATAAAAAGAATGAATACTTGACATAAAGTAAAACAATTAAAATAAATAAAAATTTACACATAGTAAAGCAAATACAAAAAATATTTCAAAGTAAAAAATCTTTTGAATTCAGATAGACCTATTATTAAAAGAACAGAACACACAGTGCAACAAAATTACTCAACCAATTTCAAATAGCTCCATTTTTAAATAACAAATCAACAGCAAAATAAAAACAGTACATGTGAATGTAAAGTTTTACTGCTATAAATTCTCTAACTCTCATTCATAGCTGACATGTTAATAGGGATAAAATTGCCTATAAACTATTAACCATTTTTTTTTTGTTCAAATAAGTTACCTTTTGAAAACAGATAAATAATTTTAATGCCATATAGTTTAAGACTATTTATATAACAAGAGTATGCACCTGTCAATTTTTTACAGATGCAAATGCATTAAGAATATCTGTTAAAGTAGGTCTTTGAACTTGATTTTAATTCTATGCTTATAACTTGCTATTTTTCTCCAAAACGCATATTTTTATGAAATTAGAAGCAAATGAAAGAAAGCAAGAGTCACTTTTAGGTATGAAGTATCTGAACTTTAGTCAATTTTTTTCTGAAATCTACTATATTAAGTTGAGAAGTGCAATATGTTTCATATCACATAAAATGTCATAAAAGAGAAAAGTAAACGTTTCCAAAATTCACAGTTTAAAGGCACATCTTAATGATAACCAGTAACTTATAAATGAAATAAAATCTCTTGAGTACTAGCTTTTAGTATATTTTTTGATAATTCTAAGTGTATCTTTAGAAATATGCAGAATCATAAGGGTTACATATGAAGAACTTCTTACTAGTATAATGTTTCTTATTGACTTTTAAGAATATCTTTATAAAAATGAGAATATTCCAATGAAATGAGATTTCTGACACAAATTCCTTATTTTAAACATGTTAAACAAAAGATATTTTCCTGGCATTAATTCAAAGATATTTTCTTAATTAATATTTCTGACCAAATTCCCTTTTTCACATTTCTGATCTATAAAAAACTGTGTAATGTCGTGACTATAAAAGATGATTATATAAGTAAGCTTTCTGGAAAATTTGTAATTACATATGTCACAAAGTAAGTATTACAGTTTATTTAATACAACCTTAAGTCCAATAAGTCCTTTATTACAGTGTCACTTAGACATAGATAAAAAATGAATGTTTAAATTAAAATTTTGGGAAAATCTTATTCTATATCTCACAAGATTTTTTTTTTTAAACTAGTAAACAGAGGCACATTTAGCATTGTTTTTTGAGACAATATTTTGCTGCCCATTTCACAAACAAAAGTCTTCACATCAGTATGAATAAGGAAGTCCCTATTTAAATAAGATTTAATTAAAAAATCCTTTATTGCATACATCATAAAGGGAGAGTTTCTATTCCACTTATGAAATAGAAAAGTGCTCATTTAAGTATAATCTGTAAAAAAGTCTTCCCCATCAAAGTTGAAATGCTTTTCTCCAGTACTGCAAATCCATTGTTGGGTATCTCACAAATGTGCAGTTTCTCCTCAGTCTGAATAAAGAAGTGGAAGTCTAGATCAGATTTGTTAGAAAATTCTCTATTGCATATCACAAAAAGATGAGGCTTCTCCCTTATATGCATCAAGGAATGCTTATTTAAATGTGGTTTTTTAGAAAACATTTTTTGCACACCTCACAAATGTGAGGCTATTCATGAGTATGAATAAGAAGTCACTACATAATTTAAGATTTATTAAATAATTCTTTACAGCATGCATTATAAAAATTAAAGTTCTTCCCAGTATGAATACGGGTGTGCATTTTCAAATTTGTTTTATTTAAAAATCTTTCATTACACTTCTTACAAGCAAGAGATTTCTTCCCACTACGAACAAATTTGTACTTATTTAAAACATATTTGTTAGAAAAGGCTTTATTGCATATCCAGCAAATGTGAGGCTTGTTCTCAGAATGAATTAAAAATATATCTAACTAAATCATATTAGTTAAAAAATCCCTTGTTATATACTTCACAATTATAAGACTTCTCCTCAGTGTGACTTAAGGTTTTAAGGTTTGCTTATCTAAATGATATTTGCTAGAAAATCATTTATTGTATACTTAAGAAATGTGAAGTTTTTTTCTAGTATGAACAAAGATGTGATTACTTAAACCATCTTTCCGAGAAAATCTTTTATTACATACTTCACAAATGTATGGCTTCTCCCCCGTATGAATAAAAGTGTGCTTTTCTAAATCATTTTTCCTAGAAAATCCTTTGTTGCAAACTTTACAAATGTGAGGATGTCCCCCAGTATGAACAAAGATATGCCTATTTAAACTATCTTTCCGAGAAAATCCTTTACTACAAATTTCACAAATGTGAGGTTTCTCCCTAGTATGAACATAGGTGTGACTATCTAAATCACATTTGGTAGAAAATCCTTTATTGCACACTTCACAAATGTAAGGTTTCTCCCCACTATGAACAAAGATATGCCTATTTAAATCAGATTTCTTTGAAAATCCTTTATTACATACTTCACAAATGTGAGGCTTCTCCCCAGTATGAATAAAGATGTGCATTTTTAAATTTTCTTTCCTAATAAATCCTTTATTGCACACTTCACAAATGTGAGGCTTTTCTCCAGTATGTACAAAGATGTGATTATCTAAATTGTGTTTGGTAGAAAATCCTTTTTTGCATACTTCGCAAATGTAAGGCTTTTCCCCTGTATGAACAAAAGTGTGGTTATCTAATTGATGTGCACTACAAAATCCTTTATTACATACTTCACAAATATGAGACTTTTCACCAGTATGAATAGAGATGTGCCTTTTTAAATGCTCTTTCCTAGAAAATCTTTTATGACATACTTCACAAATGTAAGGCTTTTCCCCAGTATGAAGAAATGTGTGACTATCTAAACTATATTTGCTAGAAAATCCTTTATTGCATACCTCACAAATGTGAGACTTCTCCCCAGTATGAACTAAGATGTGCTTATCTAGGTTAGATAAACTACAAAATACTTTATTACATATGTTACAGATGAATGATTTTATTTGTGTGTCAAATAGTTGCACATTCATGCTGAGATTTTTTCAAATGTCAGATATATCCTTTAAAATTAAGGAAATGTCTTTATGCCATACAACTAATTCTTGTGAAGATTATTAAATTTAAATTATTTTCCAGCACTAGGAAAAACAGCAAACAGAGTTTCCAAGGGAGTATTTTTTCCTACTTACAGTTAAAACTACCTTCATTACATAGAGGCAAAGATCAAAAACACAACTTTTGATATATATACATATAAATAAACTCATTTTTAATGGAATATACTATTTATTGGATTAATATTTTTAACACAATTATTTCAAATTGGTAAAGTATGTATACTATTTATGTATAATTGTATACTATTTATGTTTGCTTAGTACATCACAAAAAAATGTTTTCCTTTTTAATAAGCACTAGTTAAACCCTTCAACTCTTCATAAACTTCAATATTTATATCTGTAAAAAATAAAATAAAATAAATTTAATAAAAATTATTCAAATAGTTTAAAATTATAGTCAGATAAAACACATCTAAATATAACAGCTATGTGTAGAGAACTTACAAGTGAGAAACAAATTCTTCAAATGATAAAAGCAGAATTTAATAAAAATATTTCTGGCATTATCTTTTTTTAAAATAGTATTTTGCATAAATATAAAAATAAATAACCTTTGGTTCAGGTATAGATTTATCCCAAGTAAGACTCTTATTTTTTTCTTTTTGTGTGTGTGTGCATGTTAGATTGCTTTTTCTTCTTTAACTGAAAGTAATGCCAATTATGCACTTTACTATTGACGTTAAAATTCCATATAACATTGCAATTATAAAAGAGTAATCTATATATTTAAAACGCTAAGCAATTTCTTTCGACAATCCGTGAGAACAAACTACTGCATCAAATTACATCATTCTTTTTTTAAATGAAAGATATTTGGACACAGATTTGTTATCGTGCATTCGTTTGTTCGAAAATTTAATTAATTAGCTGTAATTTTCAATTAAACTTTTACTTCTGCTAATGACGTCATAATCGGAAAACGCCCACTGTTGCAAGGCATAGAGTTTACTCTCTGAACTCAGTGGTTGCGATGGTATTAAGAGAAATAATGAATATTAAAAGCTCGCGGCTTTTAGGCCAAATTTTTTAATTTGCAAGTTAAATTTCCCTAAAAATATTTATCCGCGTGTTTTCAAAGCGAATAAAACTTCATATTTATTATGACGTCACGAGAATATTGTCCATTGGGTTTATTTTATCATTATGCATTATAACTTTGTTGATGCTATTTTTTCATTCCAATTAAATGCAAAATATATTTTTATTTGTATGCATGGTGTTTAAGCGTTAAAGTAACGGATATAAAGTACGTGTGAAAAGTTTGCGCCGGTGAAAATCACGTTATGCTTACCTCGAAATGCATTTTAACATTGATAAAACTGAAGAGAAAAATGTATTGGTTATGATTGTGTCAACATGACTTAATTTTAACTGATTTTTCCACTCATAATTATAAAGATTAGAATTGGAGCTGTCATTGATTTCTTTATCTTGATTGCATACCTGGATTACATGTTACCAATTACTTTTTTTTTTAATGATAGGTTAGAAGATTTCTTTTTTTAATAAACAAAATCACAAAAGTAAAGGATTTCAGGAAATTTAAAATGATTAAAAGTAGTGTTATGGTAGAAAAAAAATCTTGAAATAATGATTGTATTTTTAGCTAGAATAAACAATGTAAGACTAATATTTCATAGGAATTATTTTGGTAATTTTATTATAAGTTCATTTAACAGTTCCTTATTAGCGCATATTTCTTTCCCTGTGAATTTCTCTTTCGATGTCAAAAAAATGGTTTTCAACTTTTTGATGCCAGCCAAAATACAGTGGCAATTTTTAGAAATGTACAACGGTTGTGACAACAAACGTATCGCTTTAGCTTTTATCGCGGTTACATCACTTCTAAATACTCCAAATTTCTATTTTTTACTACATTTTACAACATTTTACAATTTCAATTCTTAGATCATCAATTAGAAAAAAAATTAGATTTCGATTGAAATTTATTTGAAAACTGCCGCTTAATTTAATGATTTTTTAAATAATTTTCAAGCATGAAAAGTTTTTCAATTCTATCTTATCAATGACTACCGGTTTGCTTCAGTAATGTAAAATAGCCCCTGGGAAAGTTGCCACAATTGAAAATAGAATTTCCAAACCATCATAAAAAGTGAATAATAATAATAATAAAAACAATGATCAAGCATAAGATCAGATTATCCATAAGATAGAGCATTTTAGCGCTAAACAAAAATCTGTCAAAAAAACAAAACTATTTTTAGTTTATGAACATAAAATTGATATGTTGAATTCGTTGATGTATATGTTCCATCAGATATCAGAATATGCTAGGAATTGTATTTTTATATTTTATTACATTTGCCAACTGTGTAAGAGGGAAAATATCCTCGACTGTGATGGAAAAGGGATAATCATCCTGATTATGTAAAGGAACCGAAGAAAAAATACAAATAAATTACACTTGAAAACATTAAAAATCTCCCTCATCGGCCGACTGATTTATTGCTGTAAACAAATTCTTCATCTTTACATAAAAACTGATTAGCTTAAAACACTGGATGCATTTTAGAAGATATGGATTGGAAACGAACAATGATTAAAGAGGACATTTTAAAACTTTTAATTAAAACATTTTAAAACTTTTTTAAGGTCAAATTTCGACGGTGCTTTTGGGCAGATGCAATTCACATGCGCATAGGAGCTCATTCGGTTGCATTATCACAGGTGTGTGTGGGGGGGGGGGGGAAATGTGTTCTTTATTTACTATGTTCTTTTATTTACTGAATATGATATGACCGTAGGGATATACTATTTGTATATACTTCATAGGTCCATGAAATTTTTTTCTTGCCGTGGGGAGTATGGCGACAATGTCAAACTGATTTGCATAACACAGTTGTTTACGGATTGTTTGTTGGGAGTTTGCATCGGAAATAGTACTGTATTTGACTGGGGAAAAAAACTTTAAAAATAAAATATTTGAAAGGCTGTTTCATACGCACCCCTTTTTAAATAATAAAGAAGCTTATTTTACTGTTATTGTTATAGTATTTTTTTTCCGTCATATTTTGACGGGTTTCATCTAGTGTCAAATAAAGATTCAAATAGTAAGATGTTTTTTTATATAGTCAATGTTCAAAGTTTCCATTTTTTTTTCAAAATATGAATGCTTGATAATGCACTTTTTAATCGGTGGAATATTCTATTTCATCAATTACTATAATATACTTTAATGAAGTCTGCATTTTTCAATTATGATGTTTTGTATGAATGAAAATCTGTCTCTATAACTGGGCTGTGTTTATTATAGGAAATCAGTGTTGAATTCAGACACTTTTCTACGGGAGGGATTTCTGTGGCTCAGTGGAGGACATTATAGAATTCCGGGGGGGAAATTCCACTTTTTGACCATTGAAAGCATAAAATCTCAAATCTTCCAGGGGGGACATTCCCCCCCGGGCCACCCCCTCGATTCAACACTGCAGGAAATTCCCAAAGACTATGCATCTGGCTAGATATCTTCCTAAACAGTTTGCAATTTAAAACACCTTATTTACTTGCATAATTTATCCCCATACAATTTCCGCAACCCCCCACTTTTATAAGGAGACTTTGTTCAAGAAAGATATGCACGTTTTTGCACTTTCTACTTTAAAAAAAGTAAATTCTCTTAAAAGAGAAAAGATTCACATAAGTTTCACATGAAAGATATGGGAGAATTTAAGTTGATAAAATAGGATTTCATGTTAACTTTAAACGCCCTTGTCTTGGAGAATTTAATTTAATGCATTTAAAGGACAAAAACAAAAATACAGGTGATTTTATGCTGCAATATTGCTGCTAAGCTACGTGGTTTAAATACTTTATGTTCCAAATTAATCAGTCTATGTAAAGAATTGTTAACATTTGCTTAGATTCTTTGTATTCTAAATTTATAATGCTTAAGAAAAAACTTTATGGCAAATGTTAGTAGGACCACTGGAAGAGAATTAGCTAGATGTGAAGCACTAATTCAATATTGATACAAACTAAAGCACCGGGCAATCTAAAAGTCTAGAACAACTTTGAAAATTAACAATTCATAAACAAAGATGTCATTTGTATAAATAAATGAGAAAGACTGATTTTTAAACACTTAAAAGTTTTATGCTTACTTGTAACTTGCAAATGACTTGTCACTTGTAAGTCATCTGTTAGTCAAAACAAGAACTATTCAGGAATTCGTTTTTCATTCGTCATAGAAAATCCAAAAAAAAAAAACTTAGTATCACCTGGTATATGCTAGCAAAACAAAACAATGAATAAATGAATAAAAAATCACACTAATATCCTCTTGAAACTGTAATAGACTTTATTTAATATCATTTCTTTATTTAAAAATTCATTTTATGTCATATTTTTCAATCCCTAATTTTAAATTGTAAGTAATAGCAAAAAACAATTGGCGGGGGGGGAGATAAGTCAATATGGTACCAGTAGCGAAATCCCTATCAATGTATTTACATATATAATATTTAAAAATAATAGTTAATGTTACTTATATAGCAGAATAATAAAATCCCTCCCAATTAAAAAAAAAAAAAAAAAAAAAAAAAAAAAAAGATTGAAAATATGCTTTAAAAATCAAAGCATTATCGTAGTTTAGTTTGAGAAATGGGGAAAATATTTTCATTACAAAAGAATAAGAATTAATATGATACAACATCGTTTAATGGAAATTTCTTTAAAATGTACTGTAAAATGTTTATGAACATCTACTTATATTTTAAAGTAAAATTGGAAGTTATTACTTTGATAAGTTTCCTTATCAGTTTAAGCACCATTAAGATAACTTAAAAAAAGAAAAAAATAGATGAGAACATTGGAGAAATAGTAAAATTTTTTCTTTCTTCTATCTCAATCAAGAAAATAAAAAGACATACCACCAAACAATGCCAGTTTTAATCTAAAACTGCATTGTTTTCTTTTCCAGAAATTTTATCTTTGATTCTCTTAACAAGAGTTCAAAACAGTGATATATAGTTAAATGTATAATAATAAAAGAGGATAATTATAAATTCCCTACCTTGAACAACATATGGCTACAGTTTTATATTGTTTAATAGTAGATTTTTTCTGTAAATTAATTATTATTTTCGGAATTTAAATTTGAACATCTTAAATGCTTCACATAATATTTTTAAAATATGAGATACATAATTATGGGGGGAAAAATTATGGATTAGTCTTTTATCTGCAGAAAAAAAATGGAAAAGGTTTTAATTTGTAGTTACAATTACCAGTTATGCCAACACTCATTTAGAATAAATCTGAGAAGCACCTTGTAAATTAGGAATGCACCAAATATCTATTAAAAGTTACAATTGCAAATTATGCCAACACTCATTTAGAATAAATCTGAGAAACACCTTGTAAATTAATTAGTAAATTGGGATGTACCAAATATCAGTTAAAAGTTACAATTACCAGCTATGCCAACACTCATTTAGAATAACTCTGAGAAACACCTTGTAAATTAGGAGTGCACCAAATATCTGTTAAAAGTTACAATTACCAACTATGCCAATACTCATTTAGAATAAATCTGAGAGGCACCTTGTAAATTAGGGATGCACCAAATATCCGTTAAAAGTTATAATTACAAGTTACACCAACACTCATTTAGAATAAATCTGAGAACACCTTTTAAATTAGAGGTGCACCAAATATCCGTTAAAAGTTACAATTACCAGCTATGCCAACACTCATTTAGAATAGTACTTAGAAACACTTTGAAAATTAGGGATGCACCAAAAACAGGGTGATTATAATTAAAGTTCCACTTTCAAACTGCTGTAAAAAAGGAACCACTGATCAGAATAACTTTCAATTTGAACTGAATATACTGGAAAAAGGGGGAGACATTACAGCATAAGAAAAAAAAGTTCCAAAGTGTATCAATAGATGGCACTGTAAGTGGCATAACGAAAGTGGATTCGGCTACAAGTGACAATTTAAATCGAAAAACGACAACTTTGACATGAGTTGCACAGTAAACCATGAGTGTTTTGGTTGTTTGATGGAAAAAATGACTTCCAAATCAGTCAACAGTTGTGGTAGTGTTAGTGGAAAGCCCATCCACCATGACAAAAATCGATTTTTAATTGTCCTTGGGCCAAAAACCACATAAAAAGCACATAATGATTCAGATTTTAACTGCACATGAGTGTCTTTTAAATTTGCCTAGTATGCCGCTTACAGAGCCATCTATTGTTACACATTAGAACTTTTTTCCCTTATCCCATACCGTTTCTCCCTTCTTCCAGCACATTCAGTTCAAATTTGAAGTCATTCTGACCAGTAGGGCTGGGCGATGTCTGGAATTCAATATCATGATAAATCGGCATCTTTATATCATTATATTCCAATATATCGATATTGTGATACATGAACAAAGAAAAAGTAGTAAAATATCAAAGTTATGTAAAAAACTAATAAAAATTATTGATATTACAGTATATTAAAAAAAAATTTTGTTATGAAAAATTATTTGAAATAAAAACTTTCCAATGTATAATTAACAACATACTTCAAGATTCATCATAGTTCTTTGCACTTTAAATGAGGGGGCGAGGGGAGATTCATCACCAGTACTGGCTGTATTCATTGTCGGTGGATTGTCAGGATCATTTATTGCAGAAATAGGTGAAGACGAAGTTGAAGAAGCTGTCCACTTCGAAGTAATTTCTGTGAATTTCAGAGGATGGGGCACTTTCAAATTAGAAAGCAAATTTGTCGTACTTCCTCCTTTACTGCATACAGATTTTTGGCAAAGTTTACAAACTGACATATCATAATTAAGAATAGTGTCATGCTCATAGGCAGGCAAACCAAAAGTTGCCCAAACCTTACTCTTAGTTTTTTTCTTTGGCACTAAATGATGATAATTCATATCTGCCATGCCACATTTAAGAATATTTCGTAATTTTGAAAATTAAACGTGCAACTAATATTTCTAGTCTATTTCCCATTAAACAATCACTGCAGTTTTATACGTGATCAGCTGAAAAACAATTTCGTTTCTCTCCGATAAAATCCGTCTATTTCCAATAGCACCATTAACAACCCCTCTAACTATAACCCCTCTTCGGATCTGTACCCTTCGCCCCCGCTAACACCTGCAAAAAGTATTGGGTGACTTCAGATGTGTTTTCAGAGAGAGAAAAGAATGCAAAAAAGCCGAAAATGACGCATTCGTTCGTTAGCCTGTACTAGTAATAAAAGTATAAGATGCGAATTCCATACTCTCTTTTTTTATTTGTTTATTGTACCCCATCTAAATTCTAAATACGGTAGACCTTTGTTACATGGCGCATTCTGAAAGACACGGGAAGAAAGTGCGATATAACCGAGAAAACATTAAGAAATATGATAACAAACAAGAAAATTTTTATATTTGTCTCCCAAATAATACTTTATAATCATCTTACAATATTTTAATAAATAACGATAAACCAATGCACTTTTTATAATCGAATTACATAACTATTTATAATTGCCGCTAAAGTAAAACGCATTAGTTTTTGGGGTACAAGTGAAAAGGGCAATATATCCAAATCAGCAATATAAATAGGCGAAATATAACGTGTAGTCGCTGTATTAATGTAATATATGATACCATGGGGCACCGGAAAAGGGATGTAAAGGAGGGCCATTACTCCGCCCTGGATTCTGAAATTTAATAAATTAATTTTCTTTAATATATGGAAAAAATACAATTTATTCTTTCTAAGAGTGAATTAAAATAATTAAACTCAAATAAAAAATGAAACTTTTCCGTTGACAGACGGAAAAAGAAAATCCGGCTAAGGTCTATTTTCTAATTGTTTATTTTTTATATTTGTTAAATTTCTATATTGCTTTAATGCTGGTATGCTTAAACATTGTCTTGTGCGGCGTCTCCGACAAAAAAAAATTCTTAGTTTATTTTAATTGATTTTTATATTCTCCATTAAATAAATAAATAAATAAAAACTCGGCCGATGCTGCGAGCCACAGTCCCACGTGTTTCAAAATTTATCTCACTCTTGATTTCGTTCTGTCGACGCTCATGTATGCTGTATATATGAAGCATAATAAATAATTTTATGCAATAGCAGATAAGGATTTTAATGAGTCCTCCTGTCCAAATACTGAATACGCATTTTTCACCCGCCGGCGACAGACGCACGTGCGCACGCACACACACACACACACACACACACACAGAGAGAGAGAGAGAGAAATACGAAATACATATTGTTAGGCGTGCATCCCATTATAACATAGCCGACCATCCAGTTTCGCTATCTCCTATTCCTTTGCTTAAAAACAGTTCCACTAATGTTACCCATTCGCAAGGGAAAAAAAAAAATTCAATTTTTATTCTATTTACAGTTTAGGTTTGGTACTAACAATCCACAAATCCATTCAATTTCTTCCATTTCGGGCTCCAGTCAAGTTGCATTATTATTGTGAAAATTATCTTGTCTGGTACGTACCCAACAAAATTTTTTTCCTGACCCGAAGTTGAAGTATTTAACCTAAATCCGACGCTAAATGAAATAAAATTAATGTCGCATTTTAATGCAACTATATGATAGAATAATCTACAACCATACCTCTAATTTTGACTTTACCTTTTGAGAAGGAAACCATTAAATGTATCTATTCGTATTAAAACATAGTATTTTTCATTTGAAAGCTTATTTTACTGTTTCTTTTGGTCAGCCTGACCCACACAGTGCTGAATTCAGGCACTTTTCTCTGGGATCTGGGAGGGATTTCTGATACTCCAAGGAAGTGGGTGGGTCAGGTGTAACATGGAGTTCCGTTGAGGAATGTGCACTTCTGTAACATTAATTAAGCTTAAAATACCAATTCTTTTTTTGGGGAGTAGGGGTACACATTTTGATGCTCCGGGTTAATTCATCACTGAACCCGCAAAAATAAAAATACTCGAACCCGAAAAAATAATCAAATATATTCAAGTCCTGGCGGTTTGTGTTTGTGTAAAAATGTGCTCTCTATTATATTCCGAAATTAGTTGTGAACTTTCATTGTTAAGCATAGTTTCATATTATTTATTTATTTTATTAAACACACATGTATTCCAAAGTATGCATTTTAAATATATTTTTAAAAAGAATTCAATCGCAGATATAGACCAGTTCAGTATTTTCTTTTCAATAATTCACTACATTGGTTTACGATTCATTTGCCCAAGATTCATTCATTCACAAACAGTGAAAATCGGGCGCTTTTTTCCGAGGCTAATGATTATATTAAAGTAAAAGTAAACAAATAAAAATTTACTCATCCATATTCAAATATATGTTTTTTCATGAAACACTGCTCTGTAACTTCTATTGAAAGATCGGGTTAACCCGACCCACACGAGTAAAAAAATTACCTGAAACAATTAGAGTCAACCATACCGACAACTCAAAAATTTCCGTAACATCCGTAAATTATCCTAGTGTAGTCACAGAACACAAAAAGGAACACTATCCGATTTTCTAGGATTTTCTATTCATATGTCCAACATTCATTTATACTTATATTCAACTTAAAGGTCTGAACGGTCCGAAATTTCCAGACCGGCCTGAACCACACATTGTTTTTTAGTGCGGCCCATATAAAAATTTTATTGGCCCGGTATAAAAACAAAAAGTTCAGCCTGAGCCTGCCCGGACTGAATTTCTATAAAACAATGCCGATATTTCTGAAACAACATTAACCTAAAATTAAAATTATTACAAAAGCACACTTACTTGTACATAGATTTTATTTTCAAATTATGTTCAAAATGCATGGAATGCAAAATATCAACAATATTTATGACCATTTAAACAATTAAGTACATAAACGCTGATTAAAAAAATTCACTTGGACAATTACATTGAAATAAAGATTCAGTAAGAGAAGAAAAATCAGGAAAGAAAAGAAAATCCGTTATAGACAGGTTTCATTCTTAGCAAGCAGATACATAGTTTGTTGTATTTTTTCATTTAGCACAAATCAAGACATTTTTTTATTTCAGGCAGATTTCCATCATAGATAGGTTCTATTTAAGAGGTTTTACTGTAGTTTTTTATTTGCCTAGAAATGTATGTATTATTCTTTAAAAAGAATTTTAATTGTAGAATAATGTCCATTTAAAAATCTATGCATTTTTTTGCAAAAATTATTGTGCCGGGCCTCATTTTACTGATTTTTGCACGGGCCTGAAAATAACGGCCCGCGCACACCACTAGGAAGAATGACGTCCAGTGTCCCAATTTGGCCCGGAAAAAAGTCTGGCCTGGCCCGGCGCGAAACAAGTGATGACTAGGCCCGGCCCGAAACGAGTGATGACTAGGGCCGGCCCGGTCCGAGCCTATAGAAAAATGTTAGACCCAGGCGACCGTGCAGCCTCTAATTTAACTACCTATTCATGGAGTTTCACTTAATGCATCGAAATCGTGAATGGATTTGTGAATGAGCGAGTCCAATAAATATAGACGATGTCAAGAATATCTTTTTTCCACTCACGAATGCTGGATTATAATCGTGCACTCGCGAGTATATTAAAATATTCACAGATATCATGCCAGTCCTGAAGTGACCGGCGTGATATCTGAATGTTAGAATATACTCGCGAGTACAACCATGGTAAACCTATATGCGGTGAGTGAAATGTAGTGAGTGACTGTTTTGGCTTATCGATATTCCTTTTCTTCTAGGTGGCACGATTGCGATATGAATAAGCGTTTGCCTTTCAGTGCGGGTACTTCATTATTAAAGATTATAAAATCAATTCTTTAGGAATTCGATGTTATTTTTTTACTAGAGTTTTAAAATGGCAGAAATCTTAAGCTATTCTAATGAAGGTAGATTGTAATGAAGGTAGATTATTCTAATGAATGTGATGTTGATTCTTTACACCGATTTTTAAATGAAAAAAATCGTAAACTATTCAAGTTAAGATTTTTTTTCGTTTTTTGGAGGGAGGGGGGAGGGGGGATGCAAAAGATTTGCAAATATATTATACTTTTGAAATTCAAGAAATTTATATATAATATATTGTTAAGGCAGTTCTCAAATCTAAGCTCTCAACTTTCTGACACATTCGTGAAGTCAATCTTAAACTTAGACGCACAAAATTGGAAGGTGCACTTATTTAAAAACGGCGAAATCGAATAGCACTTTCCATTTTTCAATAAGGTAAAGAGTCTATTAAAAAAAAAACTGTCACAGTAAACGTTTTGAACCAATTTTCGTAACGCGACATCCCAAAAATGGTCATTATAGAACTTGCTTATAACTTAAAATGCAATACCTTTATCGAAAAATGGAAAATGCTATTCATTTCTAAATCACTTCAATAGCATAATAGTAAATGGATGGTCTCTAGATATGGGAGAAGAGGAGACAAAGGTGAAATATACCTCTTATTTGGCAGTTTCGTTGTTTACACTCAAGAATTAATTGGAGAATAAGAAATTGTGTTGACTAATGAATGAATATAACAAGAGCCGATATATCGATATTTAAGGAAGATTGAAATCGGTTGAGACGATATGCTATAAAAATCGATATTTCATGATGTATCGATATATCGCCCAGCCCTACTGACCAGTGATTCTTTTTTTACAGTATTTTGAAAGTGGGACTTTAATTATAATCATCCTGTATACAGCTCCTGCCAGATATTCTGCTTATTCGACACTCAAACTGAATATTCGTTCCGACTGAATGCTTTAATATCAGGCTGCGAAACAGTGACTCATTATTTAAATCATATTTTTAACATTATCAGAAAAAGTTAATGCACAATTAAATTGTGACTTATCAACATTATTCCATTAAAAGCAATGTTAACAAAAACAAATATTCATATCATTTCACAAAAACGAAATATAGTGTTTATATACATAAAAAGAAAATGCTTTCTTTGTACTACAAACCAAGATGCTTGCAATGAGAAGCTTCACTATTTAAATTGTGTTAGAAAACATTTGTCATAGGTTGGTTGATTTTATGACGGCTGATTATCTGCACGCCAGATATAGGCCCTACGGGGAGTCCCTCCATGGGGATCTTTCTAAGGGATACTAACCCATATTTACGGCAAGGTTTGAAGAAAACCATGGTAAACTCTGAATGGTTAGGTCAACGAGCGCAACAGGGGTTTGAACTCCATATGTCATAGGAAAAGTAAGTAATAATATATATGTAGGAAAAGAAAAAGTCACTTCAATAGAATGTTTATTAATAAAATAAATAACCTAGATTTATAAGTAAGAAAAACATAAATCACTTAAATTGTTTATCTTTTTATGTACAATGATCCTGAATAAAAGAAAAAATCTACTATGTATATTGTGATAGGCAAAAGACAAAACATGATTAAATTTCAATTTTTAATTACTACAAAGCATTTGCTTTATGAGTATGTTTGGGTTACTACATAAGAGTTAAAAGAGTGAATTTGATTGTTTTAATTTAGCATTCCTGTGCCAACAATATGTGTGACGTTTGCAGGCCTAAGTAAAAAAGTCTATTTACATAACCAAATTTTTGGAAAGAAACTTTATTCTATTTTGAGCTCAAAAAATAAATTAGCAAATGCACATTGAGATAGACAGATTTAAATTCACATACTATAAAATATTTCAAAAATAGGGAGGAAAAGAACTTTGGTTGATTTTATTAAACTCTACATGAATGATTTAAGAATATAATCGATTTAAAGAAAAATAAATGTAAAATAGTTTTAATTTTTATTTATTTATATCTTCAGACTATTCTTTTTAAATTTAAACCAGAAATAATTATATCAATGATATTGAAATTGTCAACTTATATTTCAGCTTTAAATAATTTTATTTATTTTACATGTGGCTAATATGCAGGAAGAAAATTAAGTCCAGGATTACTCTGTGTAAATAATGTTTATTTGTAGCTTATTCAGAAGAGAATTAAAAAGTGGAAAATTTATTTATAAAAGAAACATCTCATTACATCAATTGTGAATGGCCACTTTATAATAAAAAATACAACTCTTAAGTAAAAACTTACACATGGTAATCGAGGCAAGTAGATAAATATTTTAACTGGTGTTACCAGTTGGGCACACATCTGTATTTTACATAGAGGTAACAGAGAATCGAAACGTACAAATATTGGAACTGACTTAAAAAAAATACAAATCAAGTACAAAATTATTTATAGCGATATAATTATTTTTAACATTACTTACTCCAAAGAAGAGAAAACATATATTTAAATATTATAATTAGTGTTTATTTTTCAAAATTCCTCTTATTATGTAATCTTAAATTCATACTTGCACTTAAATTGAAAAAGCAGGCTATGTTTAGTGTTGCCATCTGTATCCCCATAACAGAAATAACTGTTCCCTTACACGTTTTAAAATAGCAATTAGACTGGCGGCGTTTTCAACAAAATATTAGTTGAGGATAATTAATTTTCAAAAAATATCAAACATGCAAAAAAATTCCATAAAATACAACTATCCCATAATAATATAAAATAGAGATGCACCGAATATTTGGTATTTGGCCATACTACCGAATATTCGGTTAGGTCAAATATCAACCTATTCGGTCTGCTAAATATTTGGCCAAACTGAATACTTAAAAACCTTTTATAAATATTTTTTAAAACCTTACACAACTTCTAACAATTTAACTTTTAAAAATCATTCAATAAAGATATTCAGAATAAGTAGAATCATATTTAAATTAAAGAAAATGCTTTTACATTATTCATTTGCTATTTGAAAAGTGTCACTTAAGATAATTAACCATTAATATTCCATCCTTCACAGGAATTTAATGATGTACAAATGGAAATTCCTCAACTTTATTTTTTAAATAATCTATTTAGTAAATAATCTATTTATCTTCTAAAAAATGGAAAAAATCTTTCAGCAGTGATAATAAACATCAAGAGACAATTTTTGTCCAGGAAACCCAGATTGCAATCCACTCATTCAGTCAAAAATACAGTGTATCTTATTCTAGGACAATCTTGGGTTTCTATTTGTTACTTTAACAATAATGAAGATATTGTAACTATACTTTTAACAGAGTTAATCTGATTTCTGTGAAATATCGTAAAATGATGTGTTGTAAATTGCCACAATTCATATTTAAACAACACTGAGCTAGACATTTATTTTTTTCCGAATGCAGCTGACGGTACTTATACTGTCTCACTGGGCAACTTTCAGTCCCTTCCAATGATATCATCACATCTTATACAAACAAAATTAATATGATGCAAATCTCGCTAAAATATCTTCATTATTGTTAATGTTGTGAATGATAATTCAGTTTCAGTTTATACTGACACAAGATGTATTTATGTTGGAATGAGTGGATTGAGATGTTTCTTGTTCAAAAAATGTTTATCTTGACTACATTATACCCCCTGAAAGTTTGTTAGAAGATTTTAGGAAAAACCTGTATGTTTACAACCTCTGAAGTAATCACTTACTCCAGAGTCCAGACACTGCTCTTTGGTGCACATTTTAAAATTTCCTTGTTAAATCAAAAGGAACAGGATAATTATTCTTGCTGAGTTGTCGCCATTTGATAGATAGTATTACATATTTATTTGTTACTTTGGTCCCTTCCTGACAAACAAACAATATATGGCTGATATTTTTTTTCGCCAATTCCTTCAAAATTTCTCTTTGATTTTAAAATATTTGTTTTAGAATATAACAACATTATATTCATTTGTTTTAATTCACAAAAGAAGCCATGAAATTAAAAGTTTTATTAATTAAAAAAGTTTTAAAACTATTCTCATCTTAAATAATATCTCAGCGCATAGATTTTATGGTACTTTTCGGTTAGCCGGGCGCCAGTGAAATGTATATATCTATATATACATATCTATGTATATATACACACATATATGTATGTGTATATATATATATGTATATATACATACATGCATATATAAATGTGTTCATGTATAGATATATGTATATATATGTATACATAGATATATAAATTTCACTGGCGCCCGGCTAACCGAAAAGTACCATTTTATTAGTGTAAAGTTTGCTTGTAAAAAGGTCTTATGTATCAAAATGAAAGTATTGTGTTAAAAATTATGAAATATTATTTTTAAATTAAAATTTTTGATATCTTTAAACTCTGAAATATGAAAGTATTCGGCCTGTCAAATATTCGGTATTCGGTTAAACGAATATTCGGTATTCAGCTTAACAGTTACTATTCGGCTAGCTGAATATTCAGTATTCAGTTTACCGGTAGGCTGAATATTCAGTATTCAGTTTACCGGTAGGCTGAATATTCAGTATTCGGCCAAAATCACTATTTGATGCAGCCCTAATATAAAATCATTCCATCATGTTGATTTTATTCCAATCTGCGGCAAAATTAAAAAAATTGTAAAAAGATTTCAGTTTAAAATATTTAGCTTAATATAACTAAATTTTTTCTTTCACAATTTTTACTATTTTTTTCACATTCTACAATGATTTTTTAATATTCATCAAAAAAATTAAATTTCAAACTTTTACTCTAATACACTGAATTATTTCTTCTAAATTTTTGAATTTTTACAGATTTTTAACATTTTTTTTTTTTTTTTTTTCAATTCCAAAGCAAATTTCAACATTCCTGAAAAAATTCTACTTATAATGTTTTAAGTCACTATAGTAAATTTTGTCCTTTTAAGATTTTTTTTTATTATAACGATTTTTTGCAGTTTTTCATGTTTCACTCCAATTTTTATGCAGTAAAATTAATTCAGTTTTAATCTTCTGATGCAATACATTAAAATTTCTTTACTTACAATATTCAAAATGCACGAAATTTGTCAAAGCCATAGTCACTAATGCATATATGAGGACTGTACACCCATGAAAACAAACAAACAAAGAAATCACTAGATACAGCAAACTCACTGTACAGCAATATCTAGAATGTATGAAATTCAATAAAGCCGCGGTTACTAATGCATGTATAAGAGTTGCATGCCCATGAAAAACAAGAAAAATTCACTGAATACAGTAAACTCGCTGTGTAACAATCTCTAGAATACACAAAACTCGTGTTTATGCATGAAACATAATACTTATCAAATAAAAATTCACTTACTTTTATTTCTCCTGGTATTTTGTCATCAAGATCACGAGAATCATTCCTTTCGAGGCATTACCACACTTAAAATAGATGGCTTTTGAAGGGATATTTCAAAACATACAAGACTCTGAAAAACACAACAATTCAATCTAGAGCACAAAAATTAAACTTACCTGTAAACTTCTTTAATCATTTAAAAGCACAACCTCAAATATACTTAAATTTCTTTAACAAGTTATGAAAAAAAAACTCTTACACATTTGGAAAAATGACCATTTAAGTAAAAATAAGCTCTTAAACATTTCAAAATATCAGCACTGTTTTTCATTTCAACTGAAATTTACCTTCAATCTTCAAACCTTCACAAAACAACAAAATAATTTTTAAAAAACATTTCAACTCAACAATTTTTCTACAAACCCCTTTCAAGAAACCCAACGATCTTCAAAACAAGAAACCCAATGCTTTGCCAAAAAAAACAAAAAACAAAAAAAAACAATTAAATACCGCCAAACAAATGACAGAATGTAGGGGAGACCGGTACACACTGGACCTATGGACACAGTGGACCACCCCCTAATATTCTATTTATTTAATTTTTTTTTAGCTTCTCTTCTATCCTAATAGACAACAGCACTGCAATGATTATTTATAGCCTTCAGAAAATATGTTTAGCTCAGATTGAACTATTTTATTTTGCTTTGTTGTTTTGACCTTCTAAAAGTAAAATTTTTCATCATCATATTTTATTTTTTTAGTAATTAAAGGTTGTAGATAAATAAAATAAAACAGCTTTTTTGCAAAGCTAAGATACTTGTGTTCATTTTACTTTAAAGTTAATATGTTTAAAAGAAAGTTATAAACAATATTAATAGGATTATTTATTGAACTTCAACATGGGGTACAGTGGACCACCCACTCCTGGGGCACAGTGGTCCACAATCCACTCTGCTCCTGTAATGCAGAATGTTCAAAATATTTAATAATTGCTTATTTTCTATAAAGAAAGATTGTTTTAAAGTAGATTTAACTGCAAAATAAAGTAAACAAATAAAAATAACAATTTATTTAACATAGTAAGAAATATTTTGCTTTGTATTTACTGCCTTTGATAAATATAACTGTAGTCTAATTGTTGATGATTCTATTCAAGTAAGATTTATGAGATGCAAATTGAATGGAAATCAGTTTATTTCTCCCAAAACTGTAGATGAATCTGCTGTTGTTGTCAATGATTTCATAATGTTGCTCTCAGACCCAAAATTATTTCTTGAAAATTCCAGGCTCAATATTACTCATAAGTACTTTGGAATTTCATTTTCAAATTTTAAAGTGAGCTGATTTTTTTGTACTTAAGTAATAACTTCAACTAAATTGCAATTGTTCCTGTATTAATCTGTTATTATTTTCAAAATATAATAATTTTTTTGCTTTTGTTTCAAAATTTATATTACTATGTTATTTTGCGGGTGAAGGGGCAACAAAAAAGAATTAGATTAATGAAAAATAGATTTATATTGTATTTTAGATAATACCTAATAGTGGTCCACTGTACCCCGCTTCAGGGGTACACTGGTCCACTTTACCAAGTGTAATATAATTTTTTTTTTTTTGAAAAATGTATTGAAAATTATGTTGTGAGAAAATTATGATGGATGTAAGAAGGTTTAAGGAATATTCAAAAATATTTTGATACAGATCAGTCAGTCTGTTAAAGAGAAAAAAAATGTTAACTGAAAAAGTGGTCCGCTGTGTACCGGTCTCCCCTATATATAGCCAAAATGGTACTGCAAAAAGAAGTGTTTTTTCGCCTAACCAAAATCAATGTCACCAAGTGTCTCGCTTATTCTAGGAATCAGCTCCAGCATTTTCTGGGCAATTCCAGTATTTTTCACTCTATTTCTCAAAATTTCTGAATAAGTGTTTGGCAATTCAAAATAGTGACCAAAGTCGACCGATCAATAGACCAGTATATAACCTTTCCTGTCCATATGCAGCTTTTCTTTTTCATTTTTGAACACATTAGTTTTTCTTATTAATATTATTATTTGAGAATATTTTTACCGTATAATTAGTTTATATATTTTTTTTTCATGTATCTTGTATTCAATATTCAGTATTAATTGAAAATTCACATCTGGTTGGCATAATTTCCAAAAACTGTCAAATTGGCAATTTTTTACTTACATTTACTGTAACTCCAGTATAAGGCTACAATTTCTTACACTCACACACCATTTTTTTTAAATAGTTATAAAAAGGAAAAAAGTCACTAAATTTTGGGGATTTTTACCTTTAATGGTAACTTGGCAATTGTATTAAGTTACTGATTTGCTGGGAGCTTGAAAATTGCACCAAACATCAGTGCATGAGAGCAACACATTCGAGAACAACTGTCGCAATTTTTGTTTTGGGCCATGTTGGCAAGAAAACCCTATTTTCGGATGCCTGATATGCCTAACTTGCTAAAACAGCATGTTAGTTTTATTTTATTCATAAAACAATTTATTTTATTAAAAAACACATTTTTTATTATAAACACACCCAAATTATTTATTATAAACACACACTAATTATTTTATTACAAATCACACACAATGATTAATTTATTACAAAACATACAATATTTAAGTTATTACAAAGCAAAATTTCACCAAAATCGCTGGGTTGCCCAGGCATAAAATCGTCATTTTGGAGCCAAACAGATACCCTGGTGCGTCTGCAATAGCTGTGACCCACTGTTCCAGATATATAACTTTAAATCACTCTTTATATAACTTTTAATATTTGTTGGCACATTTATCACCACTTCTCAAACAGGTGCCAAAATGGGCACAGTGCAGCGGTGAATTTTACAATTTACCCAAATATTCTAAAGAATTTCAGTTATTTGAACCATAAATCCTAGGCGTCCGCGAAGACAGATAAAAACGAAAAGCGGTACGTGGTACCTAAAAGTTTAAGAACCGCTACTAGTTCATTTCACAATTGTAAAATTTCCAATAAAATTGTCAACTATTTTTCAAAAAGTAAATAATGTTTTTAAAACAACACTTATTTTTAATTATTGTATAAAATATATAAAACAATAAAATTTTCTGTCATAGTACGGAAAAGATCGAAGCTTATCTCGTAACCAGGGCTATAGCTATAAATCGCGACATCAAATGTCTAATTGTATATCTGATGTTTAGTCGACCACTGAATTTTCATTGCATTTTGACGGTTTAAAAAGTCGACTACATCTGGAAATACCGTAAATAGATATGACAGATTCTATTTGCTACCTTTAAAAACAGGATAAAATTTTGGAAAACACAAACGATACCAAAAAGTTACTTACATTTGCATGAGAGAATATAAAGCACAGCAACCTGATTACGTTTATTTTTTCTGTAAAATATTTTTAAAATGCCAAACTAAATTCTACTCTACATTTATTTTACTTTTGAAAACCACCTTTCACTAAACCTAAATTGGTTAATTAATAAGGACTTTACGTTGAATTGTTTATATATGTAGTTTTAAAGTAACTCATATTAAATTAAACGAAATATACGTTGAAAGCAAATGTTTGATGTTAGTATCTAAATTGGTTAGTTGGTTGGATCTAGTATGTAATTTTTTATCTTAAAAAAATGTTGCAAGATTCTAAAGCCAGATTTACTTATTTATGCAACAAGAATCTTAATAAAAAGATTTTTAATACAAATTTAATTATTTAAAATTCATTTCAATTCTGTTACAAATTTATCACAAAATTCCGGACGCCAATGGCAGCGCATGCGCTTTACTGCGAGCCATCAGTTCGTACATTGTGCATCTAAACCATAGAATAGCAAAAGAACTATTACTAGACTATTAACAGAAAGAGCTATTACATAGAAAAATAAAAATTCAAATAGTCACATACTTCTAATAACTTTCCTTCCTGAGTTCCCCGTTCCATGAAGCAAATACAAATCTTCACGATTCAATCATTGCAACGAGTCTGGTTTACGAGTCATTCAAATTGAATCGTTCTTTTAACACATCTTATATATTTACTCTTTAAAATAGATTATTGAAGGTTTTAAAAAATATGGATCATTCGAGACAACAGCCTTGTAGCTTATAGATCTGAAAGCAATTTTACATTTTAATCAAAAACTCTTTCTATGCTAATTTTTGTATTATTATATTATAAAGTTTTCTAATGATTCAATGAAATTAAGTGCTTTGGTAAGTTATTTGGTAGTCTTAAGTAGTCATTGTATAAGAAATCTCTGATTTTCCTTCACCATCTAAAATTTGGTTAACCAGCCTATGTATTAAAAAAAACAGCAGATTTTATAAAAGCTTAATCATTAGATAAAAATTCGAAGATATAAATTTTGTAAATTCTGTGGTATTTTTTCATACTACTTTAGAAGCTTTTCTCAACCGAGGTAAACAGATGAACGTTAGATTTCTTGTAATATGTAATGTTGACACAGTCAGTGGCAGCTCATGACTGTGTACTACGTAAGTACAGCACTTGTTATTGTATATATTTTTTTAGCTCATATAATAAAAAAAGGTCACTTGACTGATGGATGGGTGGGAACACTTAAAACAAGTGGGTAAGTGTGATCGAAGAAAGCTCAAAGGGTTTTGTTTAATATTCCTTTCAAAACACTTTATCCTTTCTTTAAAAAATTCAAAAAAATTTCATTTAGCAAAAAAAAAAAAAAAAAAGTCATGTTTTTTATAAGGTAAAAATTTACCGGTCTAGTTTTTCGTTTTTTCGAATATCTAAACCAGCCGGATAGAGGGCAAAGCCCGCTATTATATTCTGTCATAATAATATCCGTCATATGGACTAAATGCAATATTTAAAAAAATAATTTCAAAATTAAACAAATTGTACACTTTCAAAAAGTTAAAATATGCAAATATTTCCATAATCGGATTTTTATCACGATTCAATATGTTTCTCAAACTCATATATTTACTATTCTCTATTATTTATATTGATACTCGCTTTGTATTATTTTCAAACATTTGAAAAATTCATTAAACTTCCAATAGGACGTCAGATTTGTTTTTTTAATTCTCTAATGACTTAATATTAATCTGTTTTGTGTAAATACACATACTCATAGTCCTTGTATTATTGAGAAATCTTAGACATTTTTCGTTTTATTACCACTATGACGTCAATCAATTTTATTTCATATTTATCTTTTTTTTTCGATTGGTGAAACTTTTTAGTTCAATTTCATTTTTCACGTGGAAATCATCTGATAAAAAATTAATTATTGTAGAAAGAATTTCATTGTGGATTTTAAATTTTTGGCATCTGCTATAACAAATTTTTTTTTTATTTAATAGGAAAAAGCTGTTAGAATTTTGGTTTTTTATCTCTATTTATTAAAATAATATGAATTTTTTAAATTTTAATATTTTGAGCTCTTCTTAGCTGATATTCATCTATATACACAAAGTTTCAACTCTAAGTTATATAGTTTTTGAGAATGGCTCTGTGACAGACAGACAACGGAGCAGGAGTAATAGGGTTTTGTGAGATGAACGAAACCCTAAAAAAAAGAGAGTCGAGGGGTGGGTATGATTCATCATAGACTTGAATTAGAACAGTGAAAAAAAAAGTTATTTTTGTGTAAATGCTAGTAAAATACAAAGTCGTTTAATATATATATATATATATACAGTAGAGCGCCGCTAATCCGCGAACCTGTAATCCGCAAACGCTTCTAATCCGCAATCAATTTATGAATGTAAACAAAGAAATTTAATTCTTGAAAAATGCTTCAATGGTGGCAAAATTTTGAAATTTTTTTTCACCAATTTTAACATTTTTCTTATTTTTATATATAGTATTATATGTCAACATTCTTCTTTATTGTTTAAAATGAAAGTACATTTAATTAGTATATTATTTTAAATATTCATTTCTTCATACAATACTTGTAAAATACAATTTGAACTTTTGTGAATTTTTTTTTTTAATGATAAAAAATCCTTACTTAGACAATACATTTTATAATTTTTTTTTTTCATTAAATCGTAATTATAAAATTGAAAAACACGTTAAAAAATACATATATATTGCTTTTGAACTCATACTTAAAGATAAAATTCAACACTATAAACAAATGTCTTAAAACAGACAACAGTTATTGACATCAACATATTTAAGAAATTTAAAAAATAATAAATTATTTTTTACATAGTTATTACTTTATCTATATATTAAAATGTGTAATTTATTTATTTTTTAGTATTAGCAATCTAAATTTGTCCAAAATATGAATTTTAAAAAATGTAAATAAAGATTAAATAGACATGGCCTGTAATCCGCAAAAAGCCTCCAATCCGCACAACACTTGGAACCAAGCTTTGCGGATTAGTGGCTTTCTACTGTATATGCATTTTTAATCAAATGGCATTAATTCAAAGTCAAATATAAAATTTCAATCAAAACTTTTGTTATGTACAGTTACTTAGAAAAGCAAGAGATCGCTATTAAATCTATCAAATAACATATAATATTATATCTATAATATATAAAATCTATTAATATATCAAAACAATCCTACCTATTTCACTAGAAAAATATGTGATGATTAATAATTAAAATCATCAAGTTTATTGATTGAAAAGTGACAGAGCTAGAGTGTCCACTAATTTTGAAAATTACTGCTATGAAAGAAAAAAAAGAAAGAAGAAAGAAAACACACATAAAGTTTTCATTACTGTTTATCAGGGCTCTAGAGTCTGTGTCAGAGTCAAGCTCATTTTAGGGCAAAAGAGTCAAAGTTGGAGTCACTAAAAACAGGCTAACTCTGACTCCAGCTTTTTTGGGGGCAATTTGAAGTGAAATTAAAGCAATTATATGTATTTTTAAATTTATAAACCAAATTGTTATTTTTATTTTTGAACTATATATACCAGGCAACCCAGGTTATAGAGGCCCAATACACTGTCCACTGGACAGCATAGATGAAAACTCTAGTTGATATTTTACATATAATATATGAGGGGCATTAGAATGACAGTGGAATAAGTCAATATTTAGTAATTTGAGAAATGAAAGACTTTGTGAAATTAGTTGTATCACCACTGCATTAAGTGCTCCAACTTGTTTTGCCCTCTATTTACTCCCTAAGTGAACTACGACTTATTAACCACACTGAACAGAAATTAATGTATGTTCAATAAAAATATGGTTATCTAGATTTTTTTAATTTTTGATTTACTCCACTGTCATTCTAATCCCCTCATATAGTCTTTTCTCTCAGTTTTTAGGGGTGTGCAGAACTCTAAGTAATGCGAAAATAAAAAAATTCTGATATTTTTAGAGGCTACATAACCCGAAATATCATTTTAACAGAAACCTCTTTCCCTTTTTTTAAATGTTTTCACTCAGATTTTTCGGCGTCTGTGGGACAAGAGTAACACTGAAATTGTAAATTTTCTCCCCCTGTTTTTGTATGTGCAGTACCCGAAAAAATGTGAAATTGTAATTTTTTTCCTGAGTCTGTGGTACTGAAATAATAATGAAATAGTGAAATTTACATTATTTTCTTCCTTTAAATTTTCAGATCTGCCAAATCCAAAATAAAGCCAAAAATTATGAAATAAATGTGGAAAATATAAAAATTTTCTCCTTTTCTTTCGAATCTGCAGAACCCGAATTATTTCTGAAATAATAAAATTTTCATCTTTTTCTTCCCTTACATCAGTATTTTTCGGGTCTGAAAGACACAAAATAACTCCAAAATTGCAAGTTTTTGCATTTTTTCCCCCCAAGTCAGTGGGATCTTAAATAGTAAAATTTAAATTTCGTTTTCTTCTTTAAATATCAATATTTGGATTTTCCTGGTCTGCTGGATCCATAAATGTACAATTAATAATGCTGAAAATATAAATGTTTGCCATTTTTTATGAAGCCGTGAGAACAGAATTAATGCCAAAATAGTAAAATTTTTGCCATTTTTTATGAAGCCGTGAGAACAGAATTAATACCAAAATAGTGAAATTTTTGCTTTTGTTTTCCTTGTATGTTCCCTTGTAATTTTTCAGCTTCGGAAGACTCCAAATGATGCTGAAATTGTAAAATTTTTCACCTTCTATTTTTTAACCCTGCTGAAACAAATATAAAACCAAAATTAAACATCAGTTTGCCTTTATTTTGGTATAATATATAAGTATTGCCTCCCCCAGCCCCCCTATTTGGCATAACATATTTTGGTTGTTCTCTTAAAATGACATACCAGCATAATATATGTCGTTTGGATTCAACTGATAGATTTTTGTGTGTGTTGTTCAAAGTAAATTTTGAATATTTATTAGATTTCAATTGTTGTTTCTATATCTAATAGCTTCTAATTTAACTTTTCAATTACAACTTACATGCATATAAATATTTCACATACAGTTTTTGCACAATTTTGACATAATGAAATTTTACCACATATAAATTTAATGCATATTGTGTTTTTGTGTGAGTGCACATAGAATATGTGGTAGAGAGTGAGCGTTTAAAATATATTCAGTTTTGAACAGAGCCAATTAATACAGGGCCAAAGTTTCACAGGCATTTTATAAGAGTATTTTTCAATATTTAAAACAAAAATTCTGTATTTAAAAAAATTTAAACATTTTATACTAAAATATTGTTGGAAGTTTGCCCCTGCAGTAACTGGGTCCTGGTCTGGACTACCCATTATAGCTTACATCCATGATTCATTCAAAGAAATAAAACGGGGAAGAAAAAAAAAATCTGTGATATGCATATTACATTCTTCAAGGTCAAAAAGGAAAGTGCCAGACCATAACTTAGCCATATACATCACAAAATTTTATATATATTATATATTATTATAATGCCATATATGCTTTACGATTTCATGATAAATCTTGGTGGCTTGGCAATTCCTCCTTAAAGGCTGCCATAATACGAAAATACTCAAAAAAGTTTTTTGAAATTTTGGATAGGTCAAAGTGGTGTTACTCCTTAATTTGTTTTATTAGTACCCTATTTTACATTTAATATTAGTTGGTTTCTCTATCATGTGCAAACCTAATAATTTTCTTTCTTTTTATGTATCTCTATTGAAACTATTTATATGAAAAGGGTATGTATTCTCATTTTCATATAGAATTTATCACCCTATTTAATGGTAAAAAATCATCATAAATTATGTAATTAAATGTAGAGGGATCTTTAATCTAAAAAAAATATATATTAGGCAAACATTTCTTATTCAAATTAGAAATTCTTATTTAAATTAGCCTTCAAAATTCCAAGGAGTGCACTTAACTTGAGTTTGTCTTTTATTTATTAGTTATTTAATACTTTGGTCAACTTTTATGTAGGCTGATCCTCACAGATACACTTGGAAACTATTTATATGAAAAGGGTAAGTATTCTCATTTTCATATAGAATTTATCACCCTATTTAATGGTAAAAAATCATCATAAATTATGTAATTAAATGTAGAGGGATCTTTAATCTAAAAAAAATATATATTAGGCAAACATTTCTTATTCAAATTAGAAATTCTTATTTAAATTAGCCTTCAAAATTCCAAGGAGTGCACTTAACTTGAGTTTGTCTTTTATTTATTAGTTATTTAATACTTTGGTCAACTTTTATGTAGGCTGATCCTCACAGATACACTTGGAAACTATTTATATGAAAAGGGTAAGTATTCTCATTTTCATATAGAATTTATCACCCTATTTAAAGGTAAAAAATCATCATAAATTATGTAATTAAATGTAGAGGGATCTTTAATCTAAAAAAAATATATATTAGGCAAACATTTCTTATTCAAATTAGAAATTCTTATTTAAATTAGCCTTCAAAATTCCAAGGAGTGCACTTAACTTGAATTTGTCTTTTATTTATTAGTTATTTAATACTTTGGTCAACTTTTATGTAGGCTGATCCTCACAGATACACTTGGAAACTATTTATATGAAAAGGGTAAGTATTCTCATTTTCATATAGAATTTATCACCCTATTTAATGGTAAAAAATCATCATAAATTATGTAATTAAATGTAGAGAGATCTTTAATCTAAAAAAATATATATATTAGGCAAACATTTCTTATTCAAATTAGAAATTCTTATTTAAATTAGCCTTCAAAATTCCAAGGAGTGCACTTAACTTGAGTTTGTCTTTTATTTATTAGTTATTTAATACTTTGGTCAACTTTTATGTAGAAAAGGTTTTACATGATTGTAATTTGTCTGTAGGGCACATATTATTACTACAGTAGACTCCCTCAAATCCGCACAGCTTGGAACCAGAGGTTATGCAGATTTTACAATTTTCATGGGCGTAACTAGAACATTTTTGTGGGGTGGGCACAGGCCCCCAACCTGAAAAGTTCTTTGTGTGTGTGTTTATGTGTATATGCATGTAGGGAAATATCTAACAAACTTGTAATGATACCAAACTCGTTAATTTAATGAAGAATTTGAATAAAAATTAGCAACAATTTATTATTTAGGTTAATGGGAAAGAATATTATTGCCTGTGATACTGCAATTTTTAAGATGACCAGACGTACTGAGACAGTGCTAGTTTTAGACAATGTGTCAGTTTCCCAACTTCTAGATTTAACGCCCAGGTTTTTAATGTGGTTTTTAAATGATTTGAGGAACAACGTAAAATTTTCTGACGCAATTTCTAACTCATTTTTAAACGTAAAGGCATAAAATTGGTAAACCTGACTATTTAAGCGATTTGGAATCGAAATACGTTTTCCATTTTTTGATAAATAGCTTACTTATTGTGTTATAAGCGATTCTGGTCACGTGACCACGAATTTTTCGTGCTCTTCGGGCTGCTGCGGCGAGATTTCGGTCCAAAACGTCGACTTTGACCAGTTTTTTCTGAAAGATCTTCTGTTTTTACCAAGAAATGGAAAACGAGTTTCGATTATAAAATTTCTGAATAACCAGATCTGCTCATTTCATGCTTTCCGAACAAAAATGAATTAAAAAAAAATATGTCTGAAAATAGCTTTTTTGGATTTGGGCCTTAACAGCCTTAACAGAATCCTTAAATAGGGGGTAGTCAACCTAGCGATTGCAAGCACATTTGAGCCCATCGATTCATTTTCTTACGATCATGAAACCTCTATCAATTTATATATATATGCTATTTTGCACTCGTGAATGCACATATGGGTTTTTAAACGTGGGGGTATTTCGAACGGTCTCAGTTTGTAGAAGTTTTCTTATAAAATCTCTGTCGACAAAATATTCAAAGATTCATTCACACTGAAAATTTTGCCATTATCTTCCACATTTCTATCCTCAATGGTTGAGAAGAATCTTTGTTACGGTTTGCAGTTAATTTTCATAAACATATATCTCTATCCATTCAATATCTTTAAGTGTAATTGTGAAGTTTTATGTAATAGACTCACAGTTAAATAAATATGTGTGTGTACGTGAGAGATAGGAAGAAGGTGCTCCCCTGAAAATGAAGATGGTTATAAGTTCAAATTAGCCAGTGATAGTAGAAAGATGGACGACCGCTGCGCCTAAATTATCCCGGTTTTCAAAATTTAACTTATGAAGAAAAAACAGATTCTATAAAAGAAAACGTTGGAAGACACAAAATTCTACTTCTCTGTTAACAAAATCGTTGAAGCAATGCACTGTCTGTATAAAAAATACCGTAAAATCTATGAAAACGGAACTTGTATTAACCCTTTGAAGGATGGTGGTATATACTACTTATACAACTTAATTTTAATCTCCGCGACTGGCTACAATTACACCAGAAATTTTGAATAAATTTTTGCCTATTTTTAGTGTGTGAAGAATATTATTTTCAAATCAATTTGTCAGTAAATTCCTCTGACATTAAATTATTTGAATCTTTTATCAACATACTTTGCCCCTTTCAAAGTTTGCCAAATATATTTTATTTCGATAGTATCGAATCAAATCACTTAAATGAACTTCTTGGACTCATGCCAAAAATAGACTTGCGCTACAGTCTAGGTCTAGACTTCAGATCCTTTAAAATTTTGACACTGCAAAACTTAACCATTAAAGCAATTTAAAAAAAAACCAATACAAATAATAATTTAACAGTAACATTAATTTAATTTAGCATTTCAATAGTCAAATATAATGTAGAATCTCTGACTAAATTGAAAGCAGTTAAAATCAGAAAAGAAATAATATGATCAATGAAAAAAATCTCCCCGGGCCCAGCACACAGGCAGAGGTAGATTTCGAAGTTAAGTACTAATTTTAGGTGATGCTTAGCGCTGGAGAATACAGGCGCTGATTTTTATTGGGAGGATGGAGGTTTCGCTTTACATCTTTTTGTTTTTAGGTGTGTTCGTAATTATATAAATACGTAGCACCTATAGTCGTCGTTTGGTCCGTCCGTCTGTCTGTCTGTCTGTCCGTCCGTCTGTCTGTCTGTCCGCATATAACAACGCAAAAACTACCCAACCAAATGGTTTGCAATTTAAAATATATTATCTTTGCAGAATTTTGTCGAGACATTTCAAATTTTATTAAAATCGAATCAAAACTTTAGGAGATATTAATAAAAATATTTATTAAGAAATTTGAATTTTTTTTTTAAATCGGTGCTTTTTTGTTATAGGAGCTTCCGAAGTTTAATCGTCAAGCGACCGAGATACTTATTTTATGACAGAAATTAATCTGCAGACGATATACTTCATTTCACAGAATTAAAAATCATCAAGATCTGAATATTTATATAACTAGCTGATACATATATATCTGAATATTTATATAACTAGTTAAGATATTTGTATGAACAGTGTCATAAAATATATACTTAACTTGCTGTTTAACCCGTTCTACGCACGGGATATCATGAATTTAATTCTAAAACGTGCGTACGAACGCACCTCGTTTGTAACGTTTGACGTACAATTTCCAACTTGTTATTTATTTATTTTGATGTAAGAGTTGGTTCTTTCAAAAACTTGTCAGTACAAAAATTGTAGATAATATTATGAAGAATTAAATTAAATTTAAACGGATTTGATATCTTGTGAATTGAAGAAGTTATGTTTTTCATTCTTCTTAAAACCCTGTTTTTTTTTTAAACCGCTTGAGACCATTTTTAAGGATATCAAAAATCTGTCATGCGTATATTTTTGGCCCTTTTCCTAGAAGTAATAACTTTAAACGGATGCGGAATGCTATATGTATCATAATTAAGAATTTTTTTTTCTGTTTTCACAAAAAGTGTACCCCCATCCCCCCTGGTCCGATTTTGCCCATTAACGAACTTGACCGAGATTTTATGCCCCTTGATTTTATGTATGAGTTTGGAAGAGATTTGTGCAGAATTACAGAAGTTATCGAGTCCATAAAAAAGTGATATTAATATACAGCAGCACTCAAAAGTATTTTGATAAAGATAATAATTGACTTAATCGGTGTAGATCTGCAAAAATGTTTCAGAACATATAATAATAGGGGAGAATGTATTAGATAGTATTTCTTATGAAATCTACCTAAAAAAAATAAACGTCGCCTGAATTTAAATTAAATTGAAAATAAATTTTATAACTACTTTTCTAGAAGAAAGGTTTTTCATTTTTTTTTTTTTTTTTTTTTTAGATGTTTCAATTTCACAGCTAGTTGGGCTCTTTTTGAGAGCTTGATTTGGAGCATAATTAAATCCATTGTTATTCTAACTCTTATTTAATTGTAACCCTATATAATATTTGGCAATATTTCACCTGTGGACTATTAATGGGAAAATGCTTTAAAATTAATTTAATAATTTATAATTAAGTTTTATAAAAATATTAAAATGTTATATTACCATCGGAAACACGCATGAGAACATAAATTTTCCAATTCTAAAACATCAAGAAGTGAATCGATTCCAAAATCCACCTTCATATACAAGAAACAAGTTAAAAAAAAAAAAGTACTTTGCTATTTGAGAAACAAAAAAGGATTCTAAGTATCTTAAAGTCTTTTACAATCTTTTAAAAATCAGCTTGAAAGATAATTAAATTGTCATTGATGAAATATAAAGAGAAATATTCTATTTGATTATGATATTAAACACATACCCTGTTAGTAACACAAGAAAAAGCCGTTGGATGTCACTTGTCTATCCTCATTTTCTGTTTAAAGTACTTTTATTAAATTACTGTAAAACAGAACTCATGTCTTTCTGCTACAGTCGTACAATGATATTGGGAAAAAAAAGAAAAGAAATGAAATATGACTTTTAATTTTTTTCTTCCCGTGGTTGGATATAAATAATAAATTTGCAGATTTATTATTTACAATTATAAACAGATTTTTAGAGTAATTAAAGTCACTAAACGTTGTCATTGGGGAGTATTTAAAATTAATACTTATTTCTATCTAAGAAGATATTTTTAAACGAGCAAATTCCTCTTGAAACAATATTAAAATGTTAATAATTTCATAATGCATCCTTTTGGTATCAGGCTGGGTCTCTGATGGCACAAAATTATTCGGGCTTGGATTTCAAATCGTCGAGCTCGGTGTCCGAAAAAAAAAAGAGTCCGAACTCATCTCTATTTTACACGTGTGTTGTTAATAGAAGTTTAAATAAAGTAAAAATTATATTGGGAAACATGCATATTAAATGCGTATAACAATGCATATTAAATTACATTCCACTTACTTGCAGTGTCATAATTGCACACATTCATGTAAATTGTTGACAGTACGTTTCTCCATACTTGCAGTACGTTTTTTCAACTTAGCTTGAAAATTATTTAGAAATTAAGATTGGGATTTAGATTCCTGCTCGTTCTTTGCCTTTCAAGATCAAGTCGTGTTTTGTATATTCTTATCAGTACTCCACCTGCTGAGTGTAAAATCTCTATACCTTTTTTCAGTGATCTGTCTTCCCACTAATTAGCATGTGTACGGCCTATTTCCGTTTCAGACATTCAGCAATCGATAGCCAGTAATTTGATTTTTTTTTTACTTTTAAAGTTGTGAATTTGGTCGATGAGTTGTATGAATCGGATTCCGTTTTTTGCAATCGTTGGATTCTGCACATGCATCAACTGCACTTTTTGGAAGGAAATCACAAGTTGTGTGATTATTCTTTGTCAGTCCCTCTCTCATTATAAAAGGAGAAGAACATATGTGGACAAAGAATTAAAAAGAAAAAAATACGAATAAGCCGAATTTACGATAGATACAAGTCGATACATCACATAATGTAATTTATGAAAAATAATATTTTTTTCGAGCTTTAGATGTATTTCTATCTTTATCAAGCAGCCTCTTTGAAACAGTACTACTCTCTGCGCTTCTTTAGATCTCAACTCTCGGCTCACACATGAACATTCAAATACGCGTTCGCACGGGCTCTGATTACATTAGTTTTCACAACAGTTATATTTATTATATTTGTGTGTGTAGCCTTTTTTAATATCTGGAAAGTTAAACATTTTTATCAAAATTTTTACACATGAGTCTTGAAATTACTGGAGCTACTTGCAGCTTACCACTCTAGTTACGCCTGCTGTAAAGTATGAATGCAAATTTAGTGTTGTAGAAATCTGCATGGGCACAGGGTTGGCAAGCAACAGAAGCCCGCCCGGTGCGTGGGGGGCCAGGCTGATTTTGGACCAATTTTCTTTCATTAAATTCGGGGCCGGGACGGGACGGGGTTGCTTTTTTATTTCAGACTCATGCCGGGACAGTCTTGGGACTTGAGGAGGACAGTGCCACCCAGAGCCCTAACCAGCCAGCAAAGTTACAAGGGGCTTTAAAATTATTTGTTGGGGCTAATTAATATCCGATTATTTTTCCTACCACTTTAATGACACAAAATATAAACAGAAAAAAGAGGTCAAGTCCCCATGTCATAAAATTTTCTATTGCAAAGTTTTAGAAATTTTAAATGTAATATAGATGCTATTATTATTTTAAATATTGTGAAATCTACAAGGATTCAAGAAGTTGCTGTGTCCGTGTGGAGGGCAGCCAAACCTCTTCCCAATCTAGTTACATCCCTGCTACTACTCCGCATCAAGTATATAGCCGAAACCATGGAGATTTTCGAGGTATAACTTCAATGCTATAATGAATTACATTCTTTAAATTTTTTGTAACCCCTCCTCCCTCAGAGCCTGGTCGTCTGAAAGAAGCACTGGACACATCTTTCTAATTTGTACTCTTCCTTTCATACCTTCGTACTTCACATGCAGTTCTTGAGAGTATTATGGTTAAATAATGTAGTACATCTTTCGTTCAGTTTCATATTTATAAGATAGTTTTGTTTCCATGTGCCCAAATTCTAGGACAAATAAAATATTCTTTTATCTTGATTCAAGTTTAATTGCTTCATTGCACTCACTACATTGCATAACAAAATATTGTTCCTTTAAACATTTTTAGAAATTTATCGGAAAAAGTTCTGAAAAAGTAGAAATTTGATTAAGAAGCATAAATGTAGCAAAAACACTATGTGCGAACAGCATTTGAAATCTCATGGGTATATGAAGAGGGGATGAGGGTGGGGGTGGGGTCGGAGAAAGCCAAGTCCCCTATCCTAAATCTTTATAAATAGAAGATTTAAAAAAATATATATATTAAGAAATATAAATATAAAAACTGTCTGTGATTGTTATTGAACTGATTATTCAATGATTGCAATTTTATTGTAATACTAGCTAATCCGACCGGCGTTGCTCGGACCTTAGATAATAAATAAAAAGGGAAAAAACGGAAAAGTTTTCGATAGAGGGAAAAGTTTTAAAAAGGGAAAAGTTTTCGATATCAAGTCGAATGACCTAAACCCTGTTGAAATCGGGTCTATAGAACCCAAGAAAAGAATGCGCTCCCAGATGGTCAAAGATGCCCCCTGTAAATTTAACAAATTAATTTTAACATTAATGCGAAATTTAATTTATGGATGAAATCACCCCTCTCTTTAAACTTAACCACTTATTTTGAATAGCAACGCAATTTTTAATTTATTGCTGAAGTGAGAACGTAAGTTTATGCCGAAAAAGAAGATTAATATTTTTAAAAGGTTAGCTCAGGTCTAAGGAAATGTTTAGAAGTTTATAAAGTAGTTGGAGTACCCTAGAACTATGAAGAAAATTGAAAGAGAATCGGATCATTTTTAAAGAAGCTGCATCAAGGGAAGAAAGAAGGAGATTAATATTCAAAATTGGTGGTAGCTGAGATCCGAGAAATTTTTTTGTCTTTCGAACAGCAGCTGGAAGCCCTAAGAATTTGTTAGAAAAAAAAACCCCTAGCAAATCGGCCGATTTTTATGGGATGGGGTTTGTAGTAGGGGGCTCAAAAGCGGCCAACTGATATTTTTGAGCAGGAACCTAAGACTAAGACGAAAACATCTTAAAAGGTCCTAGTACGTAGCGCTTTAGATCTTCAAATAGTCGAAATTAAGCATGTATAAATTAATCATTAGAATAAAATATTAAAGAAATACTTAAAAAGGTCCCTAAAGCCAAAATAAAAATATCAGGGTGGTAGCCCAGGGAGAGGAGTTCAAGACTCAACTTTTAAGCTATGCATTGAAATAATGACACAATTAGGGGGTGAAAATGCATGACACACAAAAAGTTCAAGGGCCCCGGACCGGGCCCAGGAGTTCAGGGTCCTAATTTGAATGTAGAAATGAGGGATTAATAAAATAGAGAAAAGGTATCTAAAACGAAATAGATCGGATAAAAAGTTTGCAAGTTATTTAAAATTTAGGGCACAAAACTTAAAGGGGCGCGAGAGGCCCGGGCCTGGACGGAGAATTTTTTTGTCGTTTATGTAGTAGTTGGAAGTCCTAAAAAGTTGTTAAAAAAACCAGTGATGACTTTAAGAGAGCTATAGCAGGGGGCTCAAAAGAGTCAACTGATGGTTTTGAGCTCTACGATGAAGAGTCCAAATGGGAATGTAAATATGAGGGAATACCTAAATGGAAAAAGGGCCCCCAAAACGAAGAAGATCGGATTAAAAGGGGGCAAGTTATTAACAATTTAGTAAACAAAAACTTCAAAGAGGCCCCAGAGGGCCAGGATCTTAACTGGAATGCATGAAGGGAGGGAAGCCAATTGGAGAAAAAAAAAGGACTCCCAAAACGAAGAAGATTGGATAAAAATGGGACAAGTTATTAACAATTTAGGACAAAAATCTTAAAGGAGACCCAGGGGTGCCGGGTCTTAAAAAATTAAAAATCCTTGCCTCGGGTACATTCAGGACCCAAGTATTTAGACTTCTACTTACGGTAGATTTTGTTAGCCGTCGGCGTCGCACGCACACAACTTTCTTTTATTTGTATAAATATGTTTGTTATAAAGGTTTGCATTATATTTTTCATTATAAGTGCTAACTGTTTTTCATAGCCGAAGTTATTAACTATTTTTTGTCACACACAAACCTTCTATCGTGCGTACACCTGATCTTTCAATTACTTCCTGGATTTTATCCCCTTCGTTACTTTGTTCGGACGAAGAATCGTTGTCAGATGTTCTATGGCCGTAGGTAATACGGTCGTTTCTTCTATTTTGCACAAAAAAAGAAAAAATGACAGGAAGTATCCTGCTATTTTTAGATGGAATGACCACCCAGTTCTTTCAACAGACTTATGACTTTGTCGAAAGGATGCTAAATTGCACTTCTTGAAACTATGTTTTCCCCATCAGCTTGTGAAGAAAAAATCCTTCATGTAATATTTAATTTTGTTCTTTCTGGATCCTTGATGCTTCCGTGCTATAGAAGAATTTTCCTTTAGATAGTGCCCCCCCCCCCCCCCCCGTCACATAACACAACCCCACACTCACATGCACAAGAACTGCCTCTGAATGCGCAATTCAATAATTTATGTGTATTACATTTGCTTGTGTACTGTGCAACCTTTCAAAGATTTGGGTTGGAATATACAAAATTTGAATTATTGCGTCATATCTCCACATGAATTTAAAATTCTGGGGTGGGCACTGGAGCTGTCTGGGGTGGGCCGGGCCCACCCGGCCCACCCACTAGTTACGCCTATGACAATTTTATGTATTTTTGGTCACTGTTTTGTTTACATTTTTTAAACAATAATTTGAGTGTAATAATGCAATCGAAATTACAATTAATGCTTAGAATAAAATAAAACATTAAAATAATAAAGTAAAATAATAGAATAGTGAAGTAATAAAATAATAATTAAATAAAATTAAAAAATATATTAAAATATTAAAAATAAAGGTTAAGTAAAGAATTAATAATGCATATTAGTGATGAGATAAATTTTTCTTGAATTATTCAATGAAACTTACCTCATAAAGGTACACTAATAATTTACATCAAAATAGTAAAATAACAAAGATTTATCTCATGTTTAGCCAGACTCAATAACCAAAAAAGCTTAATTAATACATAAATGTATTTAATAAAAAGAATGTGATCACCACTGATATCAGTGCTACCTTAAAAATTTTTGGAAATAAATTTATACTTCTTTCATGAGAAAGCATGAGTTCAATCATTTTAACATAATTGCATAGTAAAATATGTACATAATGATGTAAAAAAATTAAAATCTGGAATTCCCTCCCCCCACATCTTAAGTGTATTTCCCTGTTTACATCTGTAACAATGTTGTGGTTTTTAGGCATTTGTGGATTATAGGGTCACAGATTTCAGAGAGTCTAATGTATTTCTCTTACTTTTGGGTAAATGCTCTGATTGTTGCAAAAAAAAAAAAAAAAAAAAGTATATTTTGAATGATTTATATCCAAATTGTCTAATGAAATTAAAATAGTTTTGGTAGTATATTATTAAAAAAGTTATGATTGGTTCCATTTTTTTTTCTTTTTACTTCAAAATGTTTATAATTTTTTAACATAAAATAACTAGATGGTAGTTAGTCTTGTATAAATCTACCGTTTTAATATTGTTTTAGCCTTAGAGCAGCATTAGAAAGCCTTATTTTAAATTGAAATGTTATCTGGGATGTGTTTAAATGCACTTTTAGTTATTAAAATTTTCTGATCAGAAATTGAAAATGAATTATTTTTATAATGGTACTGCCTGACATCATTCATATTATATTGATTAAGTAATTTGGGATGAGTCCAGCTTTATTTGACTCTGCCAAATATGGTGATAAAACAGGTTTAAGAAAGTGATAAAGTCTTCGAAATGGGCAGAGCGATAACTTGCTTTGGCTGGTAGAGTAATGCTAGCCGATAAGTATGTCATTGTGTAGTGTCATGTTTTCCAGGTGTAGAAGGGAGGTAAAGGGAAACATCTGTTAGATAAGTGATAACTGAATTTCTACAGAAAGGTCGATGTTTCAGATCTAGGGGGGGGGGGTTAGATTCTGATTGATAGACGGCAAGAAATAAGAGACATGTATTACAATCCTTTAAATAGACAGTTTTCTCCCCACAACAATTTTTACTATGACAAGAATTTAATTTCATTTTATTTTAAAATGAGATTCACTTAAAAGTAGTATTGTATTAAAGTATTAATGTATTTTAGTAGCTTTTTTAGCTTCATCCGTAACATTTAATCGCCGTTTTATATAGACAATACTGCTATTTTAGAATAACAGTTTTCGTAAAAATTAAATTTATGTTCAAACAACAAATTATGTTCAATTTATGTTTCATAACAAATTTTTATATTCATAAACTTTAGTTTGGTTGTACTGATTTTTATTTTTAATTTCGGTTTTAGAATTAAATTCATGAACTCCCTTGGATAGAACGGGTTAAAAAGCTAGTATATTATAATGAGTATATGTTCTTTTCTATTAAAAAAAAATATATAAAATTAACAATGAAGATATAAAAGATGTGTCTATTAAATTCCAGGACTGTACGTGTAGTTAATGAATGAAAATGTGTAGGAACGTGTCACATCATGCTAATGTGATAGCGTAACCGATGAGGCATGAAGGTGGAACAAATGTGCAGTGATTGCATCAGCATTTCCGGTTTGGAGAAGGTAAACGCAGGTGGTTCATTAGAGCGCGTGTTACGGTCTGTGATGGAGCAAAGAGTGAATATCAAGTTTTGTTTTAAAATTGGGAAAACGCCGAGTGAAACCTACGAGTTACTGAAAATTAATCAGCCTCCGTATTCTCCTGATTTGTCACCTCCTACTTTTACTTGTTCCCAAAACTTAAGACTGCTCTGAAAGGGCATCGATTTCAGGACGTAGAGGGCATAAAGAAAAACGTAACCGCTCAACTTCGAAGCATATCTTCAGAAGACTATGAAGCGTGTTTCCAGAATTTGTACCGCCGTACACAAAAGTGTGTGAGTGCCGGAGGTGATTATTTTGATGACTATTAAACGTATGTTTGTTTTTTATTATTCATTCCGTTGTATTAGCCCTAGTCTTGGAATTTAATAGACACACCTTCTAGTTGTCGGCTAATTTTTCCTAGTGTCATTAAAATATAAATTAATTTTCTTTCACTTTGACTTCGGGTTCCAATATTTGAGGTGCACATTAAAGTGTGTCAAGTTTCAGGATGATGAAATTTTTGTTTGTTGTATTTCTGTTGGGTACAATGTGTCCTGCGCAGCACTCTACTCTGTAGTAACAATAAATAATCATCTAATCAAACCTACGCCTCCCGCTCTGTCTAAAAAAATCCTTTGCCCCACTTTCACTTCACAAAGTTTTCAAATCTGTAAAACTCTTACATTTTATTAAATATTTTCTTCTGTATTTATTTATTTATTTTATAATAATATTCGCGATTCCAGCACTTGAATACGCCCTCTGGTGAGATTATGAAGAATTATTTCTGAGTCGTCAAACATTTCGAAAGCCTATTAAATAACATTGGAAATGTGCTGTGTTTTATCGCTAAAAACTTGAATTTATTTTGTGTGTAATTTACATTTTCAATGTATAATAGTTACAATATTGTGTATCATTGTAAGTCCTGTGGATCTGAACATCCAACAACCAGTTTCTACTGATTTTCAAAGAAAAAAGATTTATCCTCTGTACGCCTTCGTGAAGAGTGGATTCGAGTGTTCAAAATCGGCAAGAAAGTTTCAAAAAGCATCGTCGTTTGTGACAAACATTTCCAGCCTTCATATTTTTATCCACTAGGTAAGAAAGTTGAATATCTTTTATGTGTTGCTTTGTTAGATTTATTTTAACATTAAAAATTAATAACATGTCGCTGGAACACAATATGCTTCTAATTTTTTAAATGTCGAAATCAGGCTTGACAGAATTTTGATGCACTATATAGTTTTAACACTGGTCAAAAACCTGTAAAAAAAGCATTCCATATAATATTTATTTTTATGAGCATGTTTTTTAATTCAGTGAAAGTTTTAAATTAGGTTAGGTGATGGCGGTTTCTTGCTTCCCGTTTTAGTAGTTTTAAGTTTGTATGTTTATAAAACTATTTCAAAAGAATACATGTAAGCAGTGATTGATTGAAAAATATACAGATGTCTTGGAATGCTTAAATTTAAAAGTTCATGCAGTATATATGTGATGCTAACACTAGCAAATAACTGTATGGTAAACATAAACTATATACTCTGCAATTAAGTTTTTTTTTTTTTTTTTTTTTTTTTTTTTTAATACGATAGTTTGCATCTAAAATCCTTTAGTTATACTTGTATAATAAAACTTCACAAATTAAAGAAATATAATAATGAAAAAAATTAAAATTAAACATTTTCTTATGTAAATATTAATCAGAAACTTCATTATTCTAATAACATATTGTGACATTTTAAAATATGCACCTGTGAATACCTTAATTTTGTTCAGTCGCCTGTCAATCAATAAACTTTATTTAGTCGTGTTACATAAGATTAATTTTTCATCTCTAAACTGAATTTAATTTATAGATTAAAAGAGCTTTTATTATATAATAGATTTATAGATTAAAAGTTTGTTCCTAGATACGATTTAAAGCATAATACATGTTTCAAAATGAGAAAGAATGTTTATACATTTAAAAAATATCTTTTTTCTTTACTAATCTAGACAACCTTTCATTGATATTTATTATCCAATGCTTATTGTTATAATTAAAATTTGACAAATTTTGGTTCCTTTTACCCTCAATTTTAATTTTTTTTTTCCTGTTTAAGAAAAAAACCTTGTAAGTTAAGTTTAAATTTTAAAGAAAATTTCAACTATCACATTTATTTTGTGTTGAAAATGCAAGTAATTTGAAATCTTTATTCTTTTCTAACTGATAATCTTTATTTTATGAAGATTTTTTAGAATTTTAAAAGTGTATACTTTGATTATTAATATCCATCGTATATTTTGCTGGCACTGAAGTTTTCTTTTTTGGTAGGGTTGGGGGGGAGGGGATTGTTTATTGAATATTTAACATGTATATTCATTTTTATTTGAATTATAGTTTAGATTTTTATATGCATTTTACGTTGTGTGTAACTATGCTAAAGTTAAAAATAAAAAATGTAGGTTATGTGAGAGCGTTAATTTCAGCCATTTGCTACATTGTCTGAATAATACATACTATATAAAAATATTTTATGAAAAGAGTTTGTTTCCATGTTTTGACATTATTGAAGCATTATAAAAATTTTCAAGCAATGACAGATTGCTATTCTTGAATTATATTTTTAAGGCTGTTCTGTAGCTGTTTCATAAACAAAGCACCCTGAAGATATTCACAAGATAGTGAGTTTAAGATACAGTAGATGTTGCTTAATGCGATAACCTCAGGACTATGAAATTTTGATAACAATGAGCGATTTAGTAAAATACTTAATTTATAGCATTGCTAAGTAAATATCTTACTCGTGATGAAATGATGATTTTAAAAAAAAATGTTACACATTTATTAAAAGAAATCCAGTAATTTTTGCTTGTTTACAAAATAATTTAAAAGATCATCATTTGTTTATGCTCACATTATATTTTAAAAGTCTGAGAGATGTTGTAAATAGGAAAACGAGCATTTGTTTGAATGTTACATATGAACGTTCAATAAGAAAAAAAATCCATCTTCCAGTTTTTAAAATCTAATAAAAATCAATGCATCTTTTTAGTTTTTGATATTTTTCTGTATCTTATTAGAAATAAAAAACCTTTTTTTATAGTGATTTTTTTTTTTTATTACAACAAATTTAATGACAGTTTTTAACATTTTCTTTTTTACTTTATTTTCAGGAGATGGGCCATTCTTCAGGACAAAACAACAACAACAAAAAGTGCTGTGCTCAACTTTCCATTGACTTCGTGAAAACAGAAAGAAATTAAATAGAAAAAAGGGAAAGAGCTATTGAGGATTTCTAAGAAAATTCAGGACAATAGCCTGGAGGACATCTCTAGTGAACAGAGCCTTTTTCAGTGAAATGTGGCCGTGCACTAGGGAATTCTCTCCTGGATCACTACTCAGAAAATGAAGCCGTGAAACCAGATGTACTTAGATGTCATTAATCCCAACAAATCGTAGTAATCCAATGCCTAACATAAAAACATTTTCACTGGTTACAGAAGAACCCTCACAGCAACCAATCAAAGACAACATTTTACAGTGCAAGTGTTACTCTTCTCATTTATGGATCGGCTGTTAATAAACAAATAATTGCTGGTTGTGTCATATTATTAACGAATATTTTGTATGAAAAATAATTGAACAGTTTTGACTAATTTTGCTACTTTAAGTCTTACATAATGCCCACAAATCAATGTTTATCAAAGTTCCTGCTATCCATAAAAAAAAATAAGAAAAAAATAACAATATTGATTTTTTTGTGCTTTAAACAAAACAATGCTCTATTATTTTTATAATTATTAATGACGCTCATGAATATTAAGATTTAGAAGTAATTCAGAATTGAATGAAAGCTCATTTTTCATTATATTAACTTAGTTAATAAATATATTAAACCAATTTTGCATTATATTTTACTTTTCTATTGTAATTTTTGTGTAATTGTTCCTAATTTATAGTGTAACTTTAAAAAATAAAATGTAAACAAAGATATGATCTGTAAATCGCAAAAATGTATAATCCACAAAACTATCACTAAGTGTACGGATTTCACATTCACAGAGTTGACTGTATAAAAATAATTGGCGGTACTTCTCTATTTTCCAGTCTACCACTTTTCTTAACAAAAAACTATCACAAAACTATAGGATTTAACGCCAGAAATGCAGTCCCATTAACTTAACATCAGAAGCATTACACGTGTTTGTTATATCAAGTGATTTTTAATTCGACATTTACCTTTATAATTTTACTCTGATTTCACATTTGACACTTTGATGCTGTGTGCCATTCGATAAAAATAAAAGTATATTTCTATATTATTTGGTTGTGTTTTTTGAAATCGTACATACAGGGTGTTTCTGAAATGGACAACCATTTCAAAGTCAGGGAGAAACCCAAATTTTTGAAACGGTGGCCCTTTTCAAATCTTGGAATATTTATACTTATTCTGAGCACCACAATTTTTTTTACAATCAATGGTTCTCCATTGTTTCAATGATATGATAAGGCTGAGTATGCTTGCATACAATGTATTATTATTATTATTATTATTATTTTTGACAAAGTGACAACAATTTCTGTTTGTTAAAAAGCATTAACTAAAAATTATACAGCAGTCTGATAATTGAAGATTCCACAATTTTAATCTATTTAGGAAGTTTTAGTTCAATGAATTTTTTTCTCTTTAGTAAAAATCTACAAGTAATGAATTTAAATTTTAAATAAAATGTGCTTTTCATTTAAGGATATATTGTATACTTTTCTTGTAATTTTATTTATTTATTTTTAACTATATATTGTGCATGCCACTTCATATGACAGAAAAGAACCTCATTCATGCTAAAGAGATTGGCTACATGGATTAAGGAAAAAGTATCAGATTGTCAATTGAAAATGTTTTAGCTAATACAGCAGTTTTCTGAATACTTTTAAATGTAGCACAAAATGTTACTCATGATGGAAAGGTAGGATTCCTGCTAAAAATTATGAAATTCTGTCTTTGAAGCATATTAGAATGGGAGACTCCTGCCCCGACTCTATTGGGCTAGGTCACATGTTCGAGGAATTTTGATTAGTGGTTCATGATGGGTCAAGCTATTTTTATCTTAAAAATGGCTCAGACGATTTGAATTAAATTTTGTATATGGTTTTTGGGCATGAAAAAAATCATTGAGCTAGGTCACAATGCTCGAGAAAATCCAATTAGTGGGTCAAGCTAATTTTATCTAAAAAACAGCCAAGACTATTTTGACTAAATTTTATATTCTACGGGTTTCGGGCATGAGAAGACAATTGGGCTTGGTCACATGTTCAAGAAAATTTTATTAGTGGATCATTTTGGTTATGGTATTTGAACTTAAAGCTAATTTTGACCGAACAGAGCTTGGTCTTCCCTGCTCATAAAATCCTGATTAAACGAATATATGTTAATCGTGGGATTTGTAGAATACTGATGATAATGCAATTTTAGTATGTTGTTACAGTCACTTACAGTATGTTCTTCCTCGAAGAGGGTGTACATAGCATTAAAATTATTTTATGAGGCGCACAAAAGAATCTGAATATATAAAAAAAATATATGTTAAATGCTTGATTTTTGTAATGCTGATGGTAATGAAATTTTATTATGTTGTTACAGTCACGTTTTTCATCAAATAGTGTGTGTATAACATTTATAGTTATTTTATAGAACTGCACAAAAGAATATAAATATATATGTTAAATGCGGGATTTGTAGAATACTGACGGTAATGAAATTTTAGTATGTTGTTTAAGTCAACTACAGTATGTGTTTTACCGAAGGTGTATAGTATATAGCATTTATAGCTCTTTTACAGGCCTACACAAAAGAATACAAATATATGTCAAATGCAGGACTTGTAGAAAGCAGACAGTAATGAAATTTTAGTATGTTGTTACAGTCACCTACAGAATGTTTTTTTTTTTTTTTTGAAGAGCATGGCTATAACATTTATAGTTATTTTACAGGACTGCACAAAAGAATACAAATATATATGTTAAATGTGGGATTTGTAGAATGCTGAGGGTAATGAAATTTTTATATGTTATTACAGTCAACTACAGTATATCTTTTATCGAAGAATGTGTATATAGCATTTATAGTTATTTTACAGGGCTGTACAAAAGAATACAAATATAGGAAACAAATATATGTTAAATGCAGGATTTGTTGAATGCTGAGGGTAAGGAAATTTTAGTATGTTGTAACAGTCAACTACAGTATGTGTTTTATCGAAGAGGGTGTATATAGCATTTATAATTATTTTACAGGGCTGCACAAAATAATACAAAACGAATATGTATTAAATGTGGTATTTGAAGAATCCTGACAGTAATAAAATTTTAGTATGTTTCACAGTCAACTACTGCATGTCTTTCCTAGAAGAGGGTGTATATAACATTTATAGTTATTTTACAGGGCCACACTAAATAATGCGAATTTATTGCAAATGCAGGATTTGTAGAATGTGAGTGGTAATGTAATTCTAATATGTCATTTTACAGTCACCTACCACTTGTTTTTCCTAGAAGTGGGTGGTTATAGCATTTATAGTTAGTTACACATGGCAGTAGATATATAAAATGAATGTATGTTAAATGATGGATTTGTAGAATCCTGATGGTAATGAAATATAAGTGTATTGTTACAGTCACCTACAGGATCTTTTAATGGAAGAAAGTGTATATAGCATTTATAGTTTTTTTAGAGGCCTCATAAAAGAATACGAATATATGAAACAAAAATGTGCTGAATGTGAGATTTTCAGGTTGCTGACATTAATAAAATTTTAGTATGCTGTTACAGTTATCTACAGCATGTTTTTCTTTGAAGAGGGTGTATATAGCATTTATAGTTATTCTACAGGGCCGCACAAAGAATGCAAATATATGTTAAATGCAGGATTTGTAGAAGGCTGATGGTAATGAAATTTTATGATGTTGTTACAATCAAGTAATGGGGGGTTTTTTGTTGAAGAAGGTGTATGTAGCATTTATAGTTATTTTACAGGGCCACTCAAAAGATTACAGACATATGAAATGAACATATTTTAAATTCATGGTTTATGGATACTGATGGTAATGTATTTTTAGTATGTTGTTACAGTCAGATAGACAGGCAGTAAATAGTATACATACAGATAGTTAGCATGCAGACAGTAGTCAGTCATACAGCAGATAAGTAGACAAAGCAGACTAACAGACAGCTGATTGAGTATAGACAATCTGAGAAACAGTAGACAGATGATAGACATATATCAGACAGACAGAAAGAAGTCCTGTGATTGGTACTCAAAGGGGGCAGGGGGCAGAACCCCCTTGTATACATATAAAAAAAAGCTTAATTTTTGATTTTCTAATATTTTATGAAATTTATTTTAATGTGCCTTCTTACTGCAAATATATAATATATTTTTATTTCTTCCCTTTATTTATTTTGTCTTGTAATAAAGATAAATGCTGTAGGATTTTTTTGGGGAGCATAATAGAGATCTGGGGGGGGGGGGGAATTGCACTTTCTGACAATTAAAAACATAAAATCTCAAATTTTCCGGAAGGAACATTTCAATCCTCCAGGGACAGAGGTAATATCCTCCTGGGCCACTCCCTGAATTCAACACTGCTACTTTTTTAGTTAAAATAAAATGATTAAACATTTGAACTCTTGTAGCCAAAAATGTCATATTAAAATAAAATGAAATAGGAGAAGTAATTGATATTTTGAAAGAACATGTTATTCAAAGTCAACTTTCATGTGATTTTATTGTAAGCTATCCCCAAATAACAGCGAGTGTATTAATTGTTATAAATGAGACTGAACATTCAGGTTTTTACATTGTCTTAATGTTTTATATTTATAATATATTGCACATTCAATTGTGATTTATTTAATTATATACAATTCTGTTCAATTTAGGTAAAAGTGAGTTTGAAAAGCAACATTAAATTGGTAATTTATTTATATTACATACAGAGTAGTGTTTCCCCCAGAATAAAAAAGGGCAGGGTGCTGCTTCAAAAAAAGGGCACTTTATAAAAAGTGATATTGAAATTTTTTGTTTTAATTGCGGTTCATTCTAGAGCTGTTGCGTGTATCTGATGGACACAGCATGACTGTTTTGTTAAAATATTAAATTTTGCTTACTATTTGAAAAAAAAAATCATATAATAAAATGTATCTTGCATCAAAATAAATTGCAATTTCATTTCTTATTATTTATTACAATACAATTTAATAAAAACAACGTAATTTTAAAACAAAATCAGCATGGAGTCCAATAGATGCCACGCAACCTCAGGCGCGAAAGTTTTAGAGCTGAGATTGCTATAGGATTAATGTTTCTCGTTTCTCAATATCGGGAGGGAATCATACAATTAAGATAAAAATCATCATTTTCTCAAAAACATTTAAAGAAGTTTTGTTGAAGAATTGATATGTCAGGAGTAAAATTGGCACATTTCATTATCTCTGTAATAAAACTGAAAATTCTCAAACAATAATATTACCTTTTAAGCCTAATTTAGTTAATTAGAAAATTCCATGAATTGTATTAACTAGTAGAAAAATTCTCAGGTAAAGTGAAATACATATGTAAAAAACAAAATAAAAATCAATATAAAGTTTGCAAAAATAAATGAACTTTTTGCAATAATTGCGGTTATTCTTCTTTACATGCCTCTTAAATGGATAATTCACAACTCTTTTTAATATCAAACATAATAGCATACAAAATTATTGCTTTAAAAAGGTGAGTCATAAAAATTAATTTTTAAAAATCTGGATTCACCAAATAAAATTTATTTTGTTAATAAAAACCATTTTAGCAATATGCAAAGAGAAGCATATGTACAAAAGAGGTATATTAGAGATGAGCCCCACCAATAATTTTCCAAACTTTACACCTATGGTTTGGTGTATTTTCTGAAATCGTGCCAAAATGGTATTTCTGAGATGGTCTACCATTTCAAGTCAGGGAGGAACCCCAGTTTCGTAAATGCCATTTCAAATCTTAGACTATTTATAGTTTTATGTTTGAGCACCATAGTATATATTTAAAAAATAACAATCGAAATAATTTAGAATTAAAAGAAAGCACATATATATTTACATTCTACGTTAGCTAGATTTCAGAAAGGACATCGAGGGCTAAACCACGTGAGTTTTGCCACAATTTTTAATACCTTAAAAATGTTAATATTAATAAAGTGCGATAAATACATACTTTCTGCAAAACTTTCATCCTGCTGTAGATGAGTTGCTGGTGAATGGAGCTTCCCCTATTTTACATGCCAGAATAGATTTCATCAATAGTCGAAAAAATATTGCTTGCGTGTAAGATTCAAATAAATCAGTACACTTCAGACAATATTTATTCAACTGTGCCAATGAAAAATGATGCTGTTTTGATACACCGTACCCATAAACGAAAAGCAGAAGATGCAATCAGTACTTCAGAGGATGACTCATGGGAATTCCTTGTCAATGCTACAGGCTAGCATGCAGAATCTCTCACTTGAAAATCAATAGATGAAAACCTTTAATCTAGTGCCTTTGGGACCTGATCCGATGTCTAGAGTCATCCAGGTAGAATAAGTCAACAACAAAATTGGCTCTACAAAAAAAAAAAAAAAGAAAAAAAAAAAATATATATATATATATATATTTCAGATTTTAAATGCTTGGTTGAAGCAAAAATTTAAGATATAAATATTTTATAAAATTTCCAGTTTGATAATAATACTCAAATATACTTAACTGAAGTAGATAATGATAATTTCAGGGTCTCTTTAACATAAAAAATACTTTTACATTTTGTATATTTATTTAAAAAAATATATATATTATTTTTAAATACTCATGAGTATATCAAATAATATTTTCTAATCTATAATTAAAATTATACCATAATCATAGATAAATTACAGAGGATTACTTTTTTTCACACTACTTTACTACTCTACTGTCTGTAATCTTCAGATAATTTTAACCTATCTCTCGGGCTCAGGCATCATCACACAAGAATAAATTTTTAATCAACAGAACTACACAATACAACATATTGTATTACAAAATTATCATTAGAATATTGACTAAATTTTGTTACAAAACTTGTTTTTCCAATTAATAGATAGTATGTAATTTGTATGTTGCTATAAAAATGATAAACATCAGAATATGCAAAGACATATGCACAAATCTTGATAGAAATTCTCAGTAAACCTATATATTACACTATAATATGTGTTGAAAAGATTTTGACAATGAGTCTTTATTTGGTTGCAGAATTTTCAATCTTATGTCAATTTATGATTTTGTAAGCAATCTTAATTTAAAATAAAATTGAATCATATACATTGTTAAATCAGGCAGATAAGAAATTTCTAAGAATTAAAGATGCAACATACACAAACAGAAAAATCAGCAATATGATAGATGCAGACTAAAGCTAATTTAGATGTTTATGCTAACAATGTTTATTTATTTTATTTTTGCGAGAGGAGGAGGGACTAAAATTAAATTTTCTTAGATATTTGTAAAATAAATAACAAAATTCAGAAGATTCTAAAATTACTCAGTATAGTAACTTTAAATCACTACACAACATAGTTTATTATTTTTAAATCTCAAATAACAAACTAGCATTAAATGGCCAAAAACATGCATCTTTAGATTTTTTTTTTCTTTTAAGAATATTTATATTAGCTACAGTAGTTTGCTTCATATTAAACAGAGATAACCTGATATTATATAACTATCCGTGTATAGGTTTCATTGATGCATATAAGAAATTTCAAATCCTTTTGGCAGTTTATGATTAGGGCCTTAATTTAAAAGTCTGACATATTTGAAAATTTTAATCTAACGAAATATTATTGCAAATTTTGCCGTAAACACAAGAAGAAGAACAGAACACAGACAAAATAAAGACACACACAATATAATTACAGAAAAAAATTAATTGGTTACTTACCGATAAAAAAAGCAACATGACAGTCGTTTTTACAGTAATACAAGTAACACTCTTTCATGGCACTTGTTTAGAGGCAAAGTGCTAAACTTTCGAGTTGTTTTTCAGTAATTTTACTGACTATTATTCATTACTGACTATTATGATATAATTATTACGTTTGAATTTAAAATTCTTTTTGTTTGACGAAATATTTCGAATTTACGTAATAAAATTACTGAGAAAAGATTTATATTTCAAATAGAAAAACACATACAAATAGCTTATGTCGTCCTTTGATTGCCGACTCAGGACAGCGCCAAAATTCCCCCTATAGTCCGTTTGAGTCGCGAATATTATCCTTTAAATTCCTCCCACAGTCAGAGGCAGCTCATCGGTTAAGGAAAGGCAGTAACATAGGGGCAGACAGGGGAGTGACAGTTTGTGAGATAGGAGAAAGGAGGGAGAAAAAAAAACTAAAAATTTTATGTGCCATAATTAACGGATGATCTCAAAAGAGAAATATATTTTTGTTAAATCACATGCTGAAAATGAGCCTTTTCGTTTGAAATGGAAAATAATTCAAAGAAACTGACTGATGATTGTTTTTCCTGTTTTAAGAGATTTTTTAAATGATGTGAATATTTAAGGAGCAAATTTTCTTGAAATGTATAATTTTACTAAAAAAATTTGAAAGCTTTTCCTAAATTTAATTGCAAATTTCCATGTGAAAATTTTATTTATCTCCTTATTTATATTTATGTCTATTTCTTCATATATATTTACAACTTAAAATAAAAAAAGAGAAAATTAAATGAATGAAAATTCAAGTTTTTTTTCCTATGTTGTTTAAGAAATTAGTGTTCATCCATTATTAGAAATGTTTAAGCCAAAACTGTCTTTACAACAACTGTGTCGATCATCTATTGAAATAAATATGTAAAATTAGTGTTTCATGATTCTGTATCACAAAAACCATAAGTATGTATATCAAGGGTATTTCCTCATAATAGTTAAGATATCTTCACATATTGCTTTGTTCTAATAAGGATTACTATGTTGCAAAGTATTGTGCAATTGATATAGAATATATCTGCTAAATCAAAAAAGCATCAGTATAATAAAATTATCACAACATAGAAATTCAACTAATAATAGCATAATTCAGGTAGAATATATTTACTTTAATTCAAATGGAAATCATCCAAAAAAATTCTTTTTTTTTATGATGATTGTTCAATTTGTTTTGTTTTTTTAGTGCTTATTTTCAGTTAGATAATATTAATTTAAGTATTTGATAAAGTTTGGTTTGCATATTAGAATATATATAAAATTCATATTTATATATATATGTATAGCTTTAGTTTTAAACCTTATACTACTCTAAAAGTCTAAAATGTTGTGTATAAACATTACAGAACCAAAAACTGATTAAAAGTTTCTGTAAAAAACTGTCAAGTAAATTTTAGGCTCTTAAAAGTCAGGCACCTCAGGACCATTGTGCCATGCTTTAATTGGGCCTTGATTAAAATAACCAAATTTTTAAAATTAATAACAAATTTAAAATTATGTTAATAACAACTTAGAATATTGCATTTCCACCTTACCTTTTTAATTGTTATTTAATCCACCGATAGTTGTAAAATAAGATATTTTATGTCAATTTTGCTGTTTTATTTTACATACATTTCGTATGAAAAACAGATCTGTTATGTCCTCAAAAGTTGCAGATATTTCTTATATCAAATTCATCTTTCCCAATAAAACTCTTTCAGTAAAAATATTTGCCACTTTAGTTTATTTCTTTTTACAAAATGGAAAGTTTTCTTGTTGTCAGTTAAAAACCTCATTGTGATATTATTTAATTTGGGTAAACCAAATTTATGATGAGCTGTGTCAGATGATATATTAAAAAGCTTCTTATATTTTTTAAAAATAATGTGCTATTTTATAATAAAAGTACAAAAAGTGTCAAAATTGAATGCTAGTATAAATTATGGAAAAAATGATTTTTCTTAAAACAATATTGGTTATTTTATGGCAAATGAATATCCCCTCAACCTCTTTTTTTAAGTAAGCATGAAACTATTTTTGTGCAAATATTAATATTTGTTTCAGTGGAGGCTACTAAAGTAACTATGTTTGATTGTACTTGGCATTAGTAGCTCTGATTCCATGGCTGTGGTAAATGAATATAGGTTTTAATGCAAGGTTAGAAAATTATTTAAATCCAGTATTCTTCATTAATTTTAATTTCTCGTCAGAAGCTCGTTTGCTCTGAAATATGTTTTGATGAATTGTAAAATATGATAGATTAACAATTTTATTTTTTGCAGATGCATATATCTTTAGTAGTTAGAGAGAGATGAATATCCATTACATCCCTCAAAGCTGACAAAAGTATTTAAAGTGTGAAATATGGAACAAAACATTTCCCTACAAGAGCATTTTGGAGAAGCACCTTCTGACTTGCATCAAGGAAAATCGTTTGTTTGTGAGATATGCAACAAGAAATTCTCTCAAATGTGTGTTTTAAGCAAACATATGTTAGTTCATACTGGTGAGAAACCTTTCGCATGTGAGATATGCAATAAGAAATATTCTGATAAGGATAACTTGAAGACACATCTGTTAATTCACACTGGTGAGAAACCATTTGTATGTGACATGTGCAACAAAAAATTCTCTCGAAAGAGTGTTTTAATGAAACATTTATTAGTTCATACTGGTGAGAAACCGATTGTATGTGAGATATGTAACAAGAAATTCTCGCAAAAGGGTTCACTAACCAAACATTTGTTAGTTCATACTAGCGAGAAACCATTTGTATGTGAGATATGCAACAAGAAATTCTCTCAAAAGAGTTCATTAAGCAAACATATGTTAGTTCATACTGGTGAGAAACCATTTGTATGTGAGACATGCAACAAGAAATTCTCTCAAAAGAGTTCATTAAGCAAACATTTGTTAGTTCATACTGGTGAGAAACCTTATGCATGTGAGATATGCAACAAGAAATTTTCTGACACGAGTAATTTGAAAAGACACTTGTTAGCTCATACTGGTGAGAAACCGTTTGTATGTGAGTTATGTAACAAGAAATTCTCTCGAAAGAGTGTTTTAAGCGAACATTTCTTAGTTCATACTGTTGAGTAACCATTTGTATGTGAGATATGTAGCTAGAAATTCTCTAAAGAGTCATTTCAGCAAACATTGGTAAACTCATACTGATGAGATATGCAACAAGAAATTTTCTGACATGAATCATTTGAAAAGTCAACTGTTAATTCATACTGGGAAAAAACAATGTGTGTGAGATATGCAACAAGAAATTCTCTCAAAAGAGTTCATTAAGCAAACATATGTTAGTTCATACTGGTGAGAAACCATTTGTATGTGAGACATGCAACAAGAAATTCTCTCAAAAGAGTTCATTAAGCAAACATTTGTTAGTTCATACTGGTGAGAAACCTTATGCATGTGAGATATGCAACAAGAAATTTTCTGACACGAGTAATTTGAAAAGACACTTGTTAGCTCATACTGGTGAGAAACCGTTTGTATGTGAGTTATGTAACAAGAAATTCTCTCGAAAGAGTGTTTTAAGCGAACATTTCTTAGTTCATACTGTTGAGTAACCATTTGTATGTGAGATATGTAGCTAGAAATTCTCTAAAGAGTCATTTCAGCAAACATTGGTAAACTCATACTGATGAGATATGCAACAAGAAATTTTCTGACATGAATCATTTGAAAAGTCAACTGTTAATTCATACTGGGAAAAAACAATGTGTGTGACATATGCAACAAGAAATTCTCACAAAAGAGTGAATTAAAAAGGCATCTATTAAATCATACTATTAATAAACCATTTGTTCGTGTGATATACAAAAAGAATTTCTCTCAAAAGAGTAATTTTAAATGTCATCTCTTAATTAATAGGGGAGAGTTGTACAAAGCCAGGTAGGCAGGTAAAACTGGATAGTAAATTATATTCAATGGCTGGAGTATCATAGTTGAGATTTTTTCCAACAGAGCATCCTTGTCCCGGCATATTTTCGCTCTGTTGGAAAAAATCTTAACTATGATACTGTTGATAGAAGTTAATTTTGATTTTATTTTATTCTACTGAAAGTAGGATTAATTTTTAGTTTAAGTTTATGACATTAAATAAATTGCAATTATTAGTGAACAAAATAATGGTACCAATTAAGCTGTATTTTTATATTATACTTATTACATTTTAATAAATAATTTTTTAATCTGTGTTGTAATAACTTGTGTTATAGGTCTACTTAAAATTCAAAATATATTTTACAAATTGTTTTTTTAAATAAAACAATCCAACTTAATTGATAAATAATTTATAAAATATCAATCCCATATAAATAGGCTATATATTCTACAAGATTTTTTGTCTCAAACAAAAATGAAACAAGCAATGCATTATTTAAAATAGGCCTAATAAACTCCAAACAACCTGTATAAAAGATAAATAATATCAAAAAAGGAATCTTAATTTCTAATAATATTACTTTTTAGGTGACACAATGTCTCAAAATTACCAATGGAAAACACCGAGGCAAAATTGGTCATTCAACTCATGTTGAAAGCATTGGGTTAATCAATTTAGGAAGAGAAAATAATGTAATTCTCTTATGCTTCCCTCCACACACAACACATCGACTCTAACCCCTTAATGTGTCATTCATGGTACTTCTAAGCTCATACTATGAAAAAGAAGTGAAAAAGTGGTTACTTTCTAAACCTGGGTGACTTGAAACGATTTAACAAATTAGATAATTATTCAAATCTGCATTTTCAAGAACTTCAGCTGGAAATACTGCAATCAAATGGTTGAAGAGGCAACCACAGAAGATGAAGAAGATTATGAAGCCTGCATGTTTTGGAATAAGCTTTACTCCAACTCTAATTTCAGAGAAGGTTTGCTAGAATGTTTGAAATGCCACGAATGGGCACACAAAGCATGTAGAGATGCAGGAGATGATGACAAATTCATTTGTGATTTTTGAAGTTAAAATAACACTAAGGCTTTCAGTGTAATGTATGTAGGCCTATATATTGAACAAAATTTCACACAGATTTAATAAGACATGTGCGATTTCTTCTTGTCAAAATCGTATTTTTTGTACTATATTAAACAAGATTTTTTTTATCAAAATGCGATTTTTCTGAATTTTAAATGGATACCTGATTTTACCCAACCATTGGGGTAAAACGGGATTTTTGCATATGTCTAGAAAAAGCTATTTTGTAAATAATGAATTATATTTTTTATAGAAAGGATTATGTTTTATTAGGGACAAGGATTCATTTAATATTGAAAACGATGTTCAGTGTTTGTTTTCCCATTTGACAGCTTTTGAGAAAAACAAACATTTATGGTATCCGATTTTGCCCCATTTTCCCTTACCGATGAGCAGTAAAGAATTTTGACAAATGGGTAATAAACTAAGTACTCATTTATGCTTTCATAATATGACGTTTGCTATCAACTAACTTTGATACTTCTTTTTTTATAAGGGCATTGATATAAATTAATCATAAGAGAGTGTGATTTCTTGCCAAACATTATAAACAACAAAATGAAATGGTGGTCAATGAAAAAATTCCTAATTTTATGTTGCTTATCTTTGTAATGATTTGTCATACATTTTGTTTTGTATTATTTTATGTATGTATATATTAAATGCTTTCAATATATATGTTGTAGGCTAATTGGGAAATCTAGTTCTTTACAAAGAGCCGGGCAACTTGGAGAATTGTCTCCCTTTTTCCAATCAGCCTGATTTTTCCCAGGCTTATTGCAAAGATCCTAGAGAGTGTTAGACTAATTGGTATATGTCCATTTATTTCTCAATCAGCCTGAACTTTTTGTAGGCTTATTGGAAAGAGCCTAGATAGCACTAGACTATTCAAATAAACTAGCAATTAACCACTTTTTTTCATGCAGTCAGATTGTTTCAGGCTTATTGCAACGAGTGTATGCAGTTTTAGGCTAATTAGTATATGACCAGCTGTTTATCCAAATATTGTGTTGTACCTGACCTGAACATAAAAATTCCATTTGAAGTCCACCTGACAAAGAAAGTTCCATTGAAACGTAGCTGATCTGAACATGACAAAGTAATTTCTGTCGACACGCAACCAACCCAAACTTGAAAATTCCATTCGAAGTCAGCCACAACCTGACAAAAAAAATCCATTAAACGACAAACTGATCTAAACATGAAAAAATAATTTCTATCAACATCCAACCTGACCTGAACCTGAAAGTTTTATTTGAAGTCAACCAGATCCGAACCGACAAAAAATTCCATCAAACTGCAAACCAATATGAAAGTGATAGAATTATTTCCATTGACATGCAACATGACCTGAATCTGGAAATTACATTTGATGCCAACAAAACTGTCAAGAAAATTCAATCAAACCGCAAGCTTATTTGAACAAGACAAAATAATTTCCATTGATGGAACTGACCTGAACCAGAAAATTACATTCGCTGTCAACCCTGATCCTGACAAGAAAAATTCTATTGAATCATAACTCGATCTGAACGCAACGAAATAATTTCCGTTGACATGCAACCAAATCCTAACTGACATAATTCAACTAGAACCCGAAATGCTTCAACCTGAACACTAAATGAAAGGAAATTAATTAGTCTTTTAATACAATTTTGAAAAGTAGTCTACAATTACAGGAGTAAAAACAGTTTTATCTTTTATGCAGAAAGATAGACATATCTATTTTCCTTAACCCATTCGCGACGGCGCCGCATCTGAGGACGGAGTGGAAAATTTTATTTCACCTTCTGGGCCAATCTGATCGCTAAGCCTAACTCTCGTAAAAAGTTCTTTAAAAAATTAGAAAATATCCTTTAACTATGAAACCTTTTGAAATTCACATGCATGAAATAAGGTGTTATTATATATATTCATGCAAAATAAGAAGTATTTTCTCTGATATTTTAATATAAAAATGAATTTTTAAATATAGGTATAATGCATATTTTTAACAAACTGCCTTTCCCTAAATGAAACAACGTACAGATGGCGCTATTGCCACTTTTGGCAGATATTTTGCCAAGTCCGAACTGAACTGAAGAGAGCGAATAACTTTCCGCGGTTCTGTAACTCTGTAGAAATAGTTGAGTTGGAGTCAGCTACATTCCTGAGAAACGTTGGACTTAGGTTAGGTTAGTTACCTTGCTTTCATTGGTTCGTTAGATTATGGCAACTTGATGCAGCAAAGGAGGGACTGATAGTTATTGTGATGTATCATTATTTTGGCGCAAAAGTATTTTTTGTTTATGTAAAATCAAGAGATTAAAATCGACTGCTTTATTCGAATTCAAAGATATAAAACCGAAATGTTTTTGTTTACATCATGCATGTTTAATTTTTTTTCATTAAAAATCCTTTTACGTTTAATAAATAAATTTTTAACTTAAAAGAAAACTGATATTTAATCATATGGATATTTATTTAATTGTGCTTCATTTATGTATTACTATTACGTTGTTATGTACATATTTGTAGCTTTATTTGAATTACTAATGATAAAGGTTTATCACCATACTCATATTAGAATAGAATGAGACACAATTTCATAGCAGTAAACTCTTATCAAATGATAATAACAGGTTTTTTTTATTATAAAAAAATTGCTTGTTTATGGAATTGTATAATGGTATAATTGTATGGAAGTGTGTAATGTAGGCTAGTTAGTGTTTAGTATTATGATGCCTTGATACTTTATTTGATACAATAGCTGTTGTTGCTTGAAGGAAAAAGATGAGCTTTATAAGCTTTTTTCTTTTTTTTTTTCAGAGCAGCACAAATTATTTTAAGGAACAAATATTGTTTTCATATTCTGATAATGTTTTGTTTTAATAAATTATGTAAACCAATGTTTTTCATTTAACTCAAGTTGTTTTTTATATATTTAAGTTAGAGGTATCAATATATGTAGATATAATTTTTTGCTTTAGTTTGACGAAATTTAATAGTTTTAATAAATATTTTGGCTAAACATTTATAATATAAAAATAACTTATAGTTGTATAAAGGAAACAAATTTATAATTGTGCAATTTTTCCCACACATTCAAAATTATTAATCTGAACAAAAAGGGGGGGGGGGGTAGGGGTTAGATAGTCGTTTTAGCTGAGTGGTTACTTCACACCTTGATACAATGAAAAAGAAAAGTTAATCTACTATGAATGTGGCTGAAAGAAGGGCTATAAAATGTTAAATTTTTATCTAATTAATAAAAAGGGAATTGAAAAACTGGACACATATGAACATATTTATGTGCACAGAAATTGCAATATTAATTAATAGTCATTGATGGCAGAAAACAAAGCTTGTAGGAAAAATACTTCATAGAAAATAATAATTTTCTAAAACATAAAAAGTTTTTTAAAATAAATTCTGTGCATCTGTATCATTTTCATAAATTGTACATGTAAAACTAAAAATTACTTTATAATTTCAAGGCAGAAATATTTAATATTTACTTTTAATCTCATTTCTATGAATAAACATACAGTAATCTTATATATAGGATAGGTGTACCAGTTTTAGCCGCATTCAATCAGTTTGTCCAGTATTTAGCTTATGATTTGATATTAATCAATAAAATGCATTTTTACACCTTAAGAAAACCTTAATTTATCATTTCCAATCTGATTGGTTTATTTTTCCATAACCTGTGACTTGCAAAAAAAATTAAATGTGTGAACCTATAGTGTGTGCTCACAAATATTAAGATCTTTGCTTAGCTAACAAGTTTTTAGAATCTTTCAACATTAAGCCTTATCAGGCTCTATTTGTCCTAAAACTAATTGCTATTGAGTTTTATGAGATAAGCTTTCTTTCTATATAAATTCTGCATTAAAATTAATTATTTTAACCGTTTAATGGGAGGCGGTCAAAACTGGTGTTCTAAATTTGCTATATCTACCTTTTATGGCCATGGAAGTGGCCAAAAGGGGTACAACATATGTTCCACTTTTGGCTACATGATTCATTATAGTGAGAATTTTAGCCATTAAAATAATTTTTTGAATATCTGGATAAAACAAATCAAGTAATTTATTTTTGTTTCTGTTTTGCCTAGTAGGAAAAGCAAGGCTGGTGAGAGTTTCAGAAAGAGGTTTTGTTATTCTCCCTCTAATACAAATTCACTTTAGAAAATAAAACTGTGTGCTAGTTTTACACACGCACTGTATGTGCTAATTAAAATTGTTAGTGCTAGTTACTAAAAAATGCAATATTACTAGAGAAAATATAGTATATTGTGTCTAGTGTTGATAAAAAAGGAGGAAAGAGGATATGTATTGTTTAGGAATGATAAATAAAGTAATTCATTTCTAAAGGTTTGATGAGTTATAAATTAAAGTTCTGATTATAGTGGATTTTATTGAATTAACAGCTGTAATAATGAATGAAATAGTATTATTCAGAGCTTATACGTGTTAATTTGGTAAAAATATTTGACATCTGGAGTTGAATGGGCTCATCTAAAAATCCAACAATTCATTTAATATATGTATGATATCTTCATTTTCTGGAAAAATAAACATTTTTTCCATTTTTTTTTTCTTTTTTTAAATGTTACAACTTATGTTAAGTCATTTACTACATTGGTTACAATACCAATAAACAGGGTCCGACAAATACCGGGCGCCAGGTCGCCCGGGCGACTAAAAAATTCCTCTTGGCGACTAACTTTTTTACCTACTGTTAGAATATTTTAAGTTTAGTTTTCCCCCTTTAAAAACTTATTATTTCGTCCACTCTGCCAGCAAACGCACGTACGTTTATCAGTGCCATTGCTGTTTGTTTACATTTTCTCCGTCACCTTTTCTCTAAGTTGAGTTGTCTCGCAGCTGCTTCAATGTTAGGCAAGTCATTTTTGCAAGGTCTATAGGCGCTGGCTGTCTGCGCATGTCTTACTGCTTTGTGACGTATACTGCACCGTGATTCGTCCAGGCAAGTAACTGTTCGTTTTAGCTCTCTGGTTTTCGGCCCTTCCCGCTCATTGTACTCTTAGTTCTTACTTCATGATTCATTCATTCCCGAGACGACAGACTGGTTTGTTTTTCGAGGTGGCGCCCGCGTATTTTGTTCTTATCCATGTGATCTACTTTTTTTTGGCCTAATATTTATTTTTCTTTTAATGAAGATACGATTAAAAAATGAAGAGAAGTGTGAAAGAAGATTCACTTCCAAAGAAACAACTGAAAATTGATCGCTTATTCTTTGCTAATAAATCTGAAAAACTTCCCATTACAAATAATGAAAATCAGAATAGTGCGGAAGAACATAAAAGTGGGTGTTCATCGGATTTCTGCGAAAATCAAGTTCATGAAAATTTTCTAAGAACGAAGATAGTTTCACTTTCGGAACCGGTTTCGAAACTATCTTTGTAAAAAAAATACGCAAAGAAAATCGAAAAAGTAATCAACGGCGGAAATAGAGATTGATCTCTGCTATCCAGTGCAAAAAAAAATCGTTTAAAAATATTCAAATGCAAGCGAGATATTAGCACATTAATGCCCCATTGGATTAACATTAGCACCGTATTCCCGAGCGCTTGCTCAACGGGAGCCTTAATGTCAGAGAAATGATTCTTCAATCTGGCTCCTGAGAATTTTTTCTGGCGCCTAAGAATTTTCAACTTTTGTCAGTCTCTGCCAATAAAATCTTTGATCCAAGAACAATTTTCATGCGGGAATCTAACAACTACCTAACATCCAATGGATACTTTTTAACATCCTCCGTTTGAAGATTACTTTCCTTGTTATTCTGTTTACACTTAGAAAGTTATATAGAAAGTAGCCACCATAATCTTGTACATCACACACATTTAGGTGCAAGGAAATTAAAGATGATTCTTTATCGATGGACTCGTTTAAAAAGCTGCATTTTCTTTTTTTTTTTAGTTTTGGACTTTAGTTAAATTTTCTTTTCTTTTTTTTACCGGCATTCTCTAAAATGTTTCTCTTTCAATTTCCTCCTTTTTTTGCATTGCATATTAATAATATTGAGTAACAATTTATGGTTCAATAAACCATACTATATTAACCATACTACTATTGTTTAGTTAAAACAAAATCAAGTTATTTTAGCTGGAACAAAAACGACATAAAATTTGGAAAGTTATCCACTGCACTCTCCCGGTTTTATGCTAAAAATAATGATACTGTAATTAATTTCGATAAAGCAAGAATTATCCATAGGTTCAATAACCCATTTAAAGCCGCTATTAGGGAACCATTGGAAATTAAAATTAGAAAAGATTGTATTTGTAATGATAACTTTTCTTTCAACATACCTAGTTTATGGGATACATTTTTAACCCCTTGTTAATTCATTGTTTTGTTTTTCGCTCTTTGGCAACAGAGAGCGCCCGCTTATTTTATTTAAATTTTTCCATACTGTTGATTTCAATTTTCTCATATCGAAAATTAAAAGATCAGCAGTCGTTTGTGTTGTTCCTCTTCCCCGATGATGGCTTTAAGTTTAAAGCTGAAACATGTAGGATTTTAGCTCTTTTATGAGTTTAAAACAATTTTTACACTGATTTTAGCAACTAATAAGCACAATTTGTGTTTTTAAAATAATAGATAAAAAGATTCGCCTAAAATACTAGATAGCAAATGAATAAGAAGAAAGAACTGTTCTCTTAGGCTATTTTTATCCTATTCCAAATACACCATGTCCAAAGAAGATGCCTATGTCTTCTGTCTATCAGGGAAATCACGTCCCATGTAATAAGAACCACTAACGTTTTTCAAGGTCAGTCTCATGTCCAAGCAATTCCCTGCAAAAAAATTCCAAGAAGGGTGTTTTATTCTTTTTTAGCTCGCAGGCTATCAAAGCCTGATAGCTAATGTGCCCGCCCGTTCTGTATGTATGTACGTAATGCGATAACTCTTGATAGAAATATCCGATTTGCTTCAAATTTTGATTATAGGCTCATTGTGATAAATCGCTTCCCTGTTTAGTTTTGGGGGTTCATTGGTTAAATATAAAGTGGGGGGTAACGCGGGCTAATCCCCCCTTAATTTAGATGAATGGGTTTTTCATGCAGAATTATTCGATGTGCCTCAAATTTTATATACAGGTTCATTGTGATAAGGCCTTTTCAAAGATTAGTGTTGTTGGTTCATTGGTTAAGTATAAAGGGGGGGGGGGGCTAATACCCACTTAATTTAGATAAATTGGCTTTTCATTCAAAATTATCCTATTTTCTTCAAATTTTGTTTATAGGCTCATTGTGATAAAGCACTTCCTGATTAGTTTTGGGGGTTCATTGGTTAAGTATAAAGGGAAGGTACAGGGGCTAATAACTCCCGTAATTTAGATAAATGGGTTTTTCATGTAGAATTATCCGATGTGCTTCAACTTTTGTATACAGGTTCATTGTGATAAAGCGCTTTTAAAGATTAAATTGTTGGTTCATTGGTTAAGTATAAAGTGGGGGATGGGGTGCCAACCCCCCTTAATTTAGATAGTTGGGCTTTTCATGCAGAATTAGCCGATTTGCTTCAAATTTTGTATATATGTTTATTGTGATAAGACAGGTCTCTGATTAGTTTTGGGGGTTCATTGGTTAAGTAAAAAGAGGGGGAACGGGGGGCTAATTCCTCCTTAATTTTTCGATGGGCATTATGCTTTGAAATAAGAAGTGTAATATACAATTAGTGTGAATAGCCTGTGAGCTTAATGCCATCAGTAATAACTGGGCGCATTTCTTTTTTTATTTTCTTTCTTGCTAAGCAGCATGGAGCTTTCTTTTTTCCCATCTTGCTATGGACAAGATCGGACCGTCGGGCGACTGCCAGGACAAGAAAAACAAAGAGGAATGCATAAAGTAAAATACTTAATAAAATCATTTTCTAAAAGGAGTATAGCATTTGTTAGAGGTACAGTAAACAATCTTGCACAGGTCGCCATGACTAGTAAAGCCTTTATCCTCCCAAAATATTTTTTCTTGTTTTTTTACCATTTGTATGCATTGAGGGGATGAGATCAGGCGACTGTTCAGGATACTAAAGACAAAGGTGTGGAAAATATACACAAAATAAAATACTTAGTAAACACTTTTTTTTTTTAATATATCATTTGTAGAGGTGCACCAAAAAATACCACCCAGGGTGCCATGGCTAGTAATCGAAGCAATGAGCATAAAGAAATGTATCAACAACTATGACTTCATCATTTTTTTATGCTTTTGTAATAAAATTCTAAAATAAAAATAGGTCATTCCTTCAAAAACAGGACATAACAGTTGATATGTCTGCAAAACATATTTGTGGATTGTTGTATTTTTTAAATCCACGAGAGGAAATATAGTTTTCAATGCAATTTCCGAGGCCAAAATAATAGATAAAGATAATAATTGCCTGAAAATTTTAAAGATGTCAGGAAAAGGAGGAAAAAATGTTTGACGAAGACTGTCAAGATGAAGTCACAAAATTTTCTAGAGAAGATATGTTTAGAGATTCATTGTTGGAAATTGTTGATAGGATTGTAAACTAAATACAAGATTTCAGGCTCTCGAAAATATTAATAATAAATTCAGCTTTCTGAATGGGAGAGAAATTGAGAAATCAGACATTAACAATATTAAGAGAAAAGCTAAAGAGCTGACAAGCATTTGTAGAGAAGATCTGAACATAGAAGAATTCGTCGAAGAAATCGAAAGCTTCATATTCCACGCAATGGCATTTGATAAAACTTTTAAAACTGCCCCGACAGGAGATATTTTAAAACTTATTTTCAAAAATAGAGTTGAGGAAATATATCCTAATTTGACTATTTTATTGAAAATATTTCTGACACTTCCTGTCTCTGTTGCCTCAGGTGAAAGAAGTTTTAGCAAATTATTTGCAAATGTATTTGCAGCAAAAAAAGCTTGAAAAGTAAAGTTTTAACATCATTTAAAGATAGTTAATTATTTTATGTAATATAAAAGTCAAGAAATGTATTAATTTAATTTGCAATCTAAAATATGTTTAGAAAATTGTATTTATTTTTTTAAAGTTCTGCTATTAGTTGAATTTTTCTTTTAACAACTTTCTATTACAGTAGAAACTTTATTATTTCATATCTTATTAATAGTGAATTTATCTTATCTGCATTAAATTCCAAATTAGTTTAAGTTTCATTGGCAAATATTAGGCTCGCATTCATTAAAAATCTTAATATATTCCACAATAGAAATCTGATGTAGTATATTTCGATTTCTCGCCATCGTCTCAGTAACAATTGAGGCATTTAAAGTAGCAGTAATATAAGCCAGTATTATAATTTTAAAGTTTAGCGTTAGGTTCAGGAAAGTATCTAAACCTATCCATCTATGAATAGGAAGAAGAGTATAAGTGATAGTTTCACAGAACTGGTTATAGATAATATTTTACAGTATTGGAATTCATTGTTATGCTTGCGGAAAATCCTGGTTTTTGAGTTCTTAAGAACCCACACTGTAGTCACGTGAAGAAACTCGCAAGCTAATGTTAAACCTATGGGAGCGGATTTTTTTTTTCAAATTTCTCGCTTCATTTTAATATTTTTAAATAATTTTTTTTTGTAGGATAGTTGAGGTTGATCTCTGACCAAGTGTTTACTCTTTCGATTTTTTGTTGCCGGTTTATATAAATAAATATATATATATAGTTACTTTCACTTATGGAACATCAACCTCAGCTATCCTAAGAAAAAAATATTTAAAAATATTAAAATGCTTTTAAGAGTCTACACTAGTCACACGAAAACTCTCGCACACTAATGTTAAACCTATGGGAGCGGTCTTTTTGGAATTCTCGCTTGCATTTAAATATTTTTAAATAAAATATTTTTTCATATCATACCTGATCTCGATATCTAACGTTGTGTGTTTTTACTTTTTCGACTTTTGTTGCAATTTTTTTATATGAGGACACTTTCAATTTCACAACCGTTTTCAACTAGTTTCATTTCACAAAAGTGAAAAGGTCCGAATTAAAAAAAAATGTAACAAAACCCGAAAAAGTACAAACGCACAACATTAGATATCGACCGGAAGTATCCCATGAAAAAAAGATTAAAAGTATTATGAATGCTCCCACAGATTTAACATTAGCTTCCGAATGTCTTCGCGTGATTATTGTAAACTCTTAAGACAATATGATTCATATCACTGGACTTTAAACGCCTCATTTGTAATGATACACATACCATAAAATCCGTGAAAATGAAATCTGTCTATAACGGAATCCAGTTTTCAATTTTAAAATTACATGTTCTCAACAGAAAGAATACCAACAATTATACCTGCTAAGTTGAAAACCTGTATAAAGTGAAAATTTTTCCTGTTTTTTTCTATTCCGTTTTGAACGTGTTATTGAATCAATATTTGAGAAAGCTGATTGCGTAGTTCAGTATTACGTATTTTTGTGATTACATATTTTAAATTTAAAACAAGTCGAGTCGGCTATTAGAAAGTTGGTAAAAATCTTTTTGCAAATTTATTTGGCTGGGAGAGGGGAGGGGCGCCAAAATCCATGTTTGCCCCGGGTGTAAAAAAAGCTAGTTTCGGCACTGAACTTCCGAATTATAAGATGGAAGAAAAGCTGCAGTCTTAAATGGCATATATGTGTGTAAACTCTGATATTTTTCTAATTTCTTAAACGATTGGCTTTGCAAATACCAGTTGCAATAGCAAAAAAGTTTCAAATTTGCTCTTCATAGTGTTAAAAGATATTTACATCAAAATAGTTTAAAAGTTACGAACTTTAAAATTTTATACGGTTCCTAGCAGTGGCGCACCCAGGATTTTATCATGGAGGGGGCCGAGCATTGGCGGCGAAACAAAATAAAATTAGTGGGTGCAAAATTTCTCTAGTTGTGATTGCAGTAGGACATTACAAGGAGACACTAATTAATCATCAAATTACCGTAATTAATTCAGTATTTAATAATTAATTATTTATTTTTAACGAAAAAAAAATTATTATACTTAAAATTTAATAATTTTAAAAACTGCTAATTTTTGAAAGTGTAGAAGTTAAATATTTAAAGAGCACCTAAACAAACATTTATAGAATTTCCTATTTAACTGTCAGGGAAAATATCCAAAATATTCTTAACGAGATGAATTAGTGGATGCAAATTTTTGGACTGATTCATTTAAATTTAACTCGTCAGTCAGAATGTTATGGGTATTAATAAATTAATAAAGAATTTAATCTATTTTAGGACATCATAGTTATGTTACGGTTGGTTTCAACAAATTTTTTTTTTTAATCTACATTAATTATTTAAATCACTTTCTCAACATTTATTTAAAAGCACTCTTTTTTTTTGTTTCTAATAAAAATTTAAATAAATAAAAGTAATTGTAATAATTATAATAAAATCAGTTTTTATTTTTTCTTCTTTCTTTTTCTTTTTGCAAAGTAATTTCAACGTTTATAGTCTAACGTAGCTTCCTGTTTTTCAAATACGAAAAGCAGACAGCAAGGGAGGGATGTTTTGTCAGTAGACTGCACAGGTGGAAAATTTGGAGTCATCTAGTCTGACTTTGATATAAGAATGACCGACCGCCCTGTATAAGAATTACGTTATCTTATGAGTGTACTATACACGCAATTAGGCTTTGTAAGTTTACGTCAGGCTTCAATTGGCTCTGCTATCAGGCGGATAGCTGGCGCCCATGTAAACAGAGGCTAACAGGACCCCCCTTCAGCACACGCCATGGGGGTGATGCATGGTTTCCTTCCCCCATGAAGCGGCCGGCAGAGTGGAGCGGCAAGCTGTAGTCTTCACGATGAGTCCATTTTTCCTTTTGTTTCCATTCCCGTACCCCTGGCAGAGTGGATCGGTCCCGTTTTTCAAGCAGCGCGGGAGAATGAATGTTTACGACACTTGTTGCTTGGCCAAGAGACCTGTCGTTTGACTCGTAAAAAAAATTCGACTTATTACGGGACTCGAAGATTGGCCTGTGGGCTGGATCGCGAAGTTGTTGAAGGCGGACAGGTTTCTGGAAGATTTTTTTTTTGAGAGTGGGGCATTGATGGCCCTACATTAACCATCCTAAATCATGATGTTATGATGAAAAGAGGCTATAAGGGCATTTTCGAATTGCGGATCTATAACTGTTAACGAGAAATTAAGAAGAAGATATGTGTAGCCTATTTTTTTTTGGCGTAGTGGCGCTCCAAGATTATGACTTCTTAACCATCAGAAGTGATCATAGATATTGAACTAAACCGGTCGTTAGAAGTCGTAGTGTTCTGAGTTACGGTGATGGCTATCTTCGAATAAAACACATGCTTCAGGAAGGTGAAATTACTGACTCCGACGGTGAAGTTCTGGACCGTAGAACGATTTTCCCCTCCGGACTAGATGATGGACCTAGTAGTTGATGGCAAGTGATGCAGTGAGATGAGAGGATTGATGAATGTTAGCTTGAAACAGTGGCGCACCCAGGATTTTATCATGGGGGGGGGGGGGCGAGCATTGGTGGCGAAACAAAATAAAATTATTGGGGGGAAAATTTCTCTAGTTGTGATTGCAGTAGGAAATTACAAGGAGATTCTAATTAATCATCAAATTGCCGTTAATTAATTCAGTATTCAATAATTAATTATTTATTTTAATAAAAATGAAAATTAATATACTGAAAATTTAATTTAATTAATAATTAAAAAAATGAAAATATTGTTACACAATAAAATCTATTCTTCTTTTTTTTTTACAAAGCTCTGGAATTACTTCAGTCGCAGTTACATTAATCTCTCTGTGTATATATAACAAAGCCAGCCCATTTAATCTTGATTCTGTCATAGTGGATCTTAAGTAAGTTTTTAAAATGCGTAAGGTCGAAAATGACCTTTCGCTGACGCAGGTTGTAACGGGAAGCGTTGCAAATATTTTTAATAATTTGTAGATGTTGGGGTACAACATTTTGTCACATTTCGAAACTGCTTCAATGTCATTCTTGCATCGAGTTATTGAAAGCGATTTTTCAAATTTTTTGTACCACAACTTGAATTCGGCGTCCAAAATTTCTGAATTTGTGGAATGCAAATCATGTGCATAAAATTCACACAATTGACGGAAATCTTTCATTTCACTTGCTGTTGGAGCATCTTTTCCATTAGGTAGAAGAATAAAAAAAATTTTCAAAATGCTGCGGTGCCGAACGAAACGTTCATCAAGTTGAGTCAACATTTGATCAACGAATGGAATAAAAATATTTCTCCTGAAATACTCTTCTACAGAATCGGCTGGAACATTGGATCTGTGTGTTTGTTTTGATGCAGTCCTTGGCATTTTAATATCAACATGAAAGTTGTCGGCTTTCACACAAGCTTCATCATAAATATCCTTGAAAGAAATATCTGGGGCTTTACGAATAGCATTTAATTGAGCCACAACATCGTCAACGAAATTTAAGGCAATTAAAAGGTCACTGTCACATTTTTGCAATAACTTAGACAATGGTAAAGTGTATGCAAATATATTCTGTAAGCTAAATAAAGAAATTAGGAAACCAAATTCACATAACGAATTTTTCAAAAGTTTTGCCTTAGAAGACGAGTCTCTGTCTTCCCAAGTTGCGATTGTTTCAAGGCTATGAATCACTGCATCATATAATTCTACCATGGTGATGATGGCTTCATGGCGTTCTACCCACCTAGTTGGACAAACTTTTCGTAGTTTTTGTTTATTAATTTCCGGTGTATGTTTGTCAATATTGTTGCGGAGGACGTCTTGCCTCTTAGGTGTAGTGAAAAAATTGTGTGTCATTTCTATTATGCCAATGCAGTTTCTTATTTCTGTCACAGATACAGCATTTCCAACTGCTAAATTTAAACTATGTGAGGCACAATGCACATATAAAGCTTGCGGATATATAGCTGATATGTGAGACTGAACACCGTTAAACTTTCCGCTCATTGATGCGGCACCATCATAACCTTGCCCACGTAAATAGGACAAGTCGATACCATATGTCTTCCATGGATATGTATCCATAATCCTTCTAATATTTTGTCGGACAAGTTTTTTCCTGTGGTGCTTGCTACAGGAATAAATTGTAAGAATTGTTCACAAACTTTGTTGTCATTATCTTCATCTATATACCTGACACACAAGGAAATATGTTCAATAGTAGAAATGTCACATGTTTCATCAGCAAGAATAGAGAAACATTTTGCCGAATTAATTTTTTCTACCAAACTATTCAAGATGATATTGTTACACGCGTTTATAATTTGATTTTGTATGTTCCAGCTAATATAGGTAGCGTTTTTGGCAGAATGTTTAAAATGTTCAGTCAGGTTTTTATCACCCGCATCGATTTTTGTTCTTAGTAAAGCTCGAAAATTGCCTTCATTGGCGATTGGCTCCTGATCAATCGAAAATTCTCCATAATCACGATGTCCTCTCAAGGGTATATTTTGCCGACCGCATAAAATTACAGTTTTTATAATCGGCTCTAATCGTTTCCGATTAACTGCAGCTTGCGATGCCTGACCTACATCAATTTGTCGATCGACTGAAATACATTTTCCATCTCGAATATTCTGTAGCCTTTCGTAAGTTGCAATAGTCCTGATATGATATTCTGTTTTTTCATGATTATTAAATTTCTCAATGGCTTTCTTCCAATTATTATAACCTTGTGTGACCAACTGCCCAGCTACTTCCGATTTAGATTTTCCAACGTTAGGAGGTGCAAAAAATACGCAATATTTACAATACGCACTATTTTCAACTTGAGAATACACAAGCCAAGTATATTTTTTAAACCATGTGTATTGAAAACTTCGTTTATGATTTGCAGCTGTAGCACAGGTTGCGGGGAAATTAAAATTTGGTTCTGGTTCCCACAACTTTTTCATAATATCTAAATTATCGTCAGTATTGAATGTTTGTTCTTTCAGCAATGCGATGTCTTGATAATTGTTAACAGCTGAGGAAATACTTTCTTCTTGGATATTCGATTGCTTTGACTGACTTGCGACTGGGGAAACCGAATTCAAATCGGTATTTATAGTGTTAATAACGTCGTTATTACTAACATTTAAATCATCTTTTTTTGTTTTTGTGAAATAATTCACTTTTAATAAATTACTCTGTTTACGTTTTTCAGCCATAATTTGAAGAAAAAATCTAAAATAAATAAATAAATAAATAATAAATAAATAAATAAAAATAAAATAAATAAATATTTACAAATTTAATTTGCAAATGTCATCAAAAAGTTCTCATGTATATTACTTATCACGGGTGAAAAGCTAGTCTGAAGATCAGGATATGATTGCCAATAAAGTCATTGCAAAATAGCCAAGCAGAATACAAAATAAATTTTTAATTTAAAACTTCTACGAATTTTATTTACCGAGAGTTTAGTTTCATATTAGTAATAATTCTTTCGGTGTGGAAAAGTTTTGTAAATTTTTTTTATCATCATTTTCAGAATTCACATCAGAATTTGAAACTTTGGAAACTTTATTCTTTGGTGGTTTAATTTTAAAATTTATTCCAAATATCTTTAATAATACTTAAAAATAATTAAAATAGTAAAAAATTGAAATGAGCTAAATATATAAAAACGCGTTTTAAGTAGCTTGAAAATTAACGTATAATATTATATAAACTATAAAATCTCATAAAATATTAACTTGAAATATCAATTAAATTAATATTAAATGGTGTATTAATTAATCTTAATATATATGACAAAATGTTAGCAACAAAAAAATGCTAATTTCCAATTTAATTGGCATAGCATAGGAGTTTTGTTATTTAAGTTAAAAATAACCAACTATTCAGTGTTGAGGTGAATACTTGGTGCATTCATGTGTGTATTAGATTTGTGTTTCAACATTTGTGTTTATGTTTTTATAACACAACTGACAAAATTTAAAAGAACAATTGGAAAATGGCAATTATTTATAATTATTTGATAATTTTATTATAATATGATTGTAAACAGTATTTATTTTCTTTCGTGTTTCACTTTTGAAATGTTTTGCTTAGTTGGCGATAATATGAATTCAAAGTACAAAATTACCAGTTCAACGAGCTTACAACAAAGAATTCATAAAACTCCAATTTAAAAAAAAAAAAAAAGAAGAAGAAGAAAGAATTAGAAAATTTTACTCAAAGTGAAATTTCTAACCTCTCGTTCAAACACGTGACTAGAAATAAAAATTTCGAAACACTTTCTCTCAGAAGTATATTTTTCATTTCAACAATTTGTTTTCCTCAAGACCGTTATTGCTTCATGAACAAAATTTAAATTACATTAAGCTATTTTGTTAAGTTACATATATATATTAAAAATTTTGATAATACGGAAATAAAATATTTTAGTTGAGCAAATTAATTACTTCTTATTTTTAAACAGCGAAATTACAAGCATTACATGATGTATGAAAATAAAATTAATTCCGAATTAAAATGTATATATTTGGAAAAATATTAATTATATTTAAATAGATAAAGAAGAAGAAAACTGTCGGCATACTTAAAAAATTTTTAAGCACTCACATAGATGGAAAACGTTTAACTTATAAAATGATAATAATAATAATAAGCTTTAAAAGTTTAATTGCAAAAATTACGAGTTGTAAGAAACCTTCGGAACCAAAATTGAATTTTTTTTATTTTTTTTTTATTTTAAGAGTTGGGAATAGTTTAAAACTATGATATATATATATATATATATATACAGACACACAGTCAAAGTCGGAGGGACCATAAAATAATAAATTAATAACCATAATTCATATTACCGAATACTGAACAATGTTATACACTAGAGTGGGGATGGAAAATTGCTTTGTGTTTGTATTATCAGTAATTCGTATTAAGAGGAAAATGTTATTAATATTGTAATATATATATATATATATATATATATATATACTAGCTACCCGCCCGGCGTTGCCCGGGCCCGAAATAATAACAATCTCAGAGCAATGCGTCAACCCCTCCCTCCCCATACCCGCAAATATAACGAATAATTTGTTCAAGAAAACCACCTTCACCTACAGTAACGCGATCATTAAAAAAATTATTAAATTTTTCTGATAAATAGAACATAACGAAGACGCTACGCTAAAATAGCCGGCAAACACCTCCCACAATGACAACATATGACAACACCTCCCATCCTCAATTTCAGATCTATATCTTAATTAGTTATCTAAATTTTTGTTCATTAGTAAAAATTGGCAATTATTTCCTTTCTTTTTCGCAAACTAAATGGAGGGATCGGCCAGAGAAACAGATCTCTTTGTAGTTCAGTTTTTAATGAAAGCAGATCCCTGTCTGAAACTTTCTGGGATTTTTTTTACTGGCGCCAGCAGATTTTTAGCAGTTTTTTGCATAAATTAAGAAAAATTACCGGCCGAATTTTCCAAAAATTGCATAGACGGATGCAGAATTATTTTTTACATATGCTCAGAAATTTTCATATTGATATCTTAATTAGTTTTTTTTAGAATTCGCTAATTAGTAAAATAATTTCGAATTCGTTCATTTTCGCTTGCAAATCCACAACAACAGTTCTTTTCTTTAGCCATTTTGATTTAAAAGATGGCATTTTCGATGCGATGTTTAATGATATTCTAATTAATATCTAGAGTAATTATCAAAATATTAAAATTCTGAGACTCAGGTATACCAGGAGAGGGTTTGGACCATTGACTAGAAATATAATTTCCGTGACAGTTTGGCGCGAAAAAAAACCTGTTTGGCAGAATATTCTTCCTCCACACCTGCTGGAGGAAAGGACATGTTTTCTTCAAGAAAGGGTTGCTAGTCCGCTGTCCATTTATATTTCTAGTCAATGGTTTGGACTATTTAAATCTAAATTTACAGACTTCTAGGTGCGCTAAATTTTCCTAACCATCGCAGACAGACACACACACACACACACAGAGCGAAACTTTCTTTTATTAGTATATATATATATATATTATAAAATTATTCGAATCCGGCTTTCTCTCTCGCAAAAAACCGCTCGAAATCACATAATTTTAAACAAAATTAGAAGCATTTGAAATATTTAATTAAACTGAAATACAAAATTCAAAATCTTTAAATGGCTTGCGATCCAAATTTTGTCCGAATTTCATGAAACTTGACAGAAATATTTATTATACATACTTTAACAAAGCTGTGTATTGGATTAAGAATACAGTTATATTAAGTACCATAAAATGCGATGAAAAATGTTGTGATATTTTGATAAAAATCCAGTTCAAACCCAGAAAAGAAAAAAAAAACTTTTGTATTCAAAAGTTAGTGTACATAATTTTTTTTTTTTGTGTTGTATTGTTAAATATTTTTAATATGAAGTCGAAGAAAAAATTGAAATTCGGTACGAATGGAGCATTTTGATTTTTTTTTTTTATTAAATAAGTGAAGAATATTAGGTAGATTTCTTAAGAAATACTACCTATTACATTCTCCCCTGTGTTGGAATTTCTGGAAAATTTTTGCAGATCTACGCCGATCATGACTCACAAAACCCAAAACCACCCCCAGTTCAAAAATTATATATCACTTTTTTATGGACACAATAACTTCAATAATTCTGTACAAATCTCTTCCAAACTGATACATAAAATCTCGGTCAAGTTCGTTAATTTGTAAAATCGAACCTGGGGGGAAAGGGGGTAGAAAGGAGGGCATTTTGTGAAAAAAGGAAAAAACCCATAACTTCTTAATTATGATACGTATCGAATCCGTTTAAAGTTATTATTACTTCTATAGGAAAAGGGCCAAAAATTTATGTATGACAGATTTTTGATATCATTAAAAATGGCCTCAAGGAGGTGAAAATATAGGAGTTTAAGAAGAAAAAAATTCATAACTTTGTCAGTTCACAAGATATCAAAGCCGCTTAAATTTATTATAAATCCTCTTAATATTATCTACAACTTTTATACTGACAATTTTTTTATAGGACCAACCCTTTTAACAAAAAATAAATAAATAAACAAATAAATAAATAAATAAAAAGAAATATATATATATGCCGGCTCCTCCCTGAGACACAGGTAGATTTCGAAGTGGGCGGTCCCAACTGCCGCATCATTTCAAAAAGGTCATTTCTTCTGAAATTCCCAATTAACAGGCGCCCCACGGTTTGCGTCTTCGAAATCTACCTGTGCCTGTAGGCCGAGCCATCAGGGATTTTTTTAAATTACATTTGTAAAGCAATGTTATTATTAATATTTATACAAAATCTCAAATAGAAATAAATTTTAAAAAGTTGTTTGAAAGTCCTCTGTCATCTTAAGGTTGTTCTCAAATGACCTGCTCAAGAATGCGAAACTTTCTGACTCATTTTTAAACTCAAAGGCATAAAATTGGCATTGAAGCGATTTGGAATCGAAATGAGTTTTCCATTTTTTGATGACTAAATTATTTATCCAGATATAAGTGATTCGTGTCACGTGACGACACGTTTTTTTCTTTCTCGTGTTCAAGCTCCAGAAATTCGGTTCAAAACGCCAACTTTGACAATATTTTCTGACTGAAAGATCTTCTGTCTTTACCAAAAAAAATGGAAAAGTTTTTCGATTATATGGTTTTTGAACAAGAATACCTGCAAATTGCATTCGTTTCCGAACAAAATGAATAAAATAAAGGTGTCCGAAAGTAGCCCCTTTGGATTTGAGAACAGCCTTAGCCTTAAGCGTGCTCGTCTTAATGAGGTTTCATTATATATCTTAATTACTTGCATATTCTACATATAAATGCTTGTTTTAACACATGATTATAATCGTTCATTCAAAATTAAAAAAAACAGAAATTTTAAAAATATGAAATGTAACTTACCAGAGAACTTTCCGAATTTAGATGCCGGCGCCAGACTCGATTGTTCGACCGAGTGAAAACTGAAAAAAAACATGTCAAAGGGTGTCATTTTTTGGCGGTGATCGCTTTCTTGGCAACTTTGTTTTCATTCTCGCAATAAAATAAACGTTTTCTAAAGCAGCACATATTTATGGGGAAAAACCTCTTAAAACGTCATCTTTTTTTTAATTGTTTTTTATTGCATGGTACTACGGGGATTGTACAATGTATTATAGGGTCTTTTATAGGATTTTTTTACACACACGCACAAAAAAAAAAAACGAACGAACTTTGTTTCCATAAATATTTTAGATATTTTTCTAGTGTTTTCTCACTTTTCCTTTGGGGGGGGCCAGGGCCCCTTGGCCCCCCCCTTGGGTGCGCCACTGGTTCCTAGGTCCTATAAGTTATATTTGGAAAAACTTTCTCCATACTCTAACAGGTAAAACAACAAAACTTCCTTTTTTGCGCGACCAAAACTTATCAAGTTATGGTACTTTGATTTTTGGAAGTTTCAGCGTTTTCTATCCCTTAGAGACGGAAAAACATGTTTAATCCAAATGCGAAATTCAAAATTTATTGACAATAGTGTGTTTCTGTATTAGTATTCCATCTTATAGGTCAGCACGGGCCTGAGGGCCTGCCGGGTTCGGGCCAGTTTTCATTGAGGCTCGAGTCGTACCTATCTCTCTTTCCGAGTCTAACTTTTTTTTCTGCAGACTTGAGCGGGACCAGGCCTGGACTTCATTCTTCCTTGAGGTCTACAAGGGTCGAAATTTTCAGCCCCAGTCCCGACTCAACCCAACCCATATGAAAATCATTGCCCGAGCCTGGTCCGTGCAAAATCGGTAAAATGAGACCCCAGCACAACAACTTTTGCCAGTAATGTATAGATTTTTAAATGGTCATTATTGTACTATTAAAATTATTTTTAATGAATAGTACATACATTTCTAGGCAAAAGAATTAAAACACACCTGTGAAATAGAATCTGTCTATGACGGAAACCTGTCTTAAAAGGAAAAATATCGTGATGCGTGCAAAATGAATACAATAATCCGTACAAAAAGCATATTAATACATATAAAACAGACGATGTACCTGCTAAAAATAGAACCTGTCTAAAACGGATTTCTCTTTTAGTTTATTCTATCTTTACAAGAAGAAAGTATTGGATTCGTGAAAACTTTCAGTTTTTGATGGATTTATATGTTTTAGGTGGTCCTGAACACGATTTGACTTTTTTTTAAACAATGTCTGTGTTGTGTGCGTGTGGGATAAAAATTTTGTGGGACTCTCAAGAACTAATGCACTGAATTTAATAAAACTTCAGATTCAGTTAAAGCTTAATATAAATTGGTGCTGATTAGTTTTTGATGTAAATCGCTCAAAAGGTGGCGCTGCTATGCTGCCTTTTTCACGATTTCTGCAATAGCTCTATCTCAAGAAGTAATGCACAAATTTTCATCAATTTTCAGATTCAGTTAGACGTTAACATAAATTGCTGTTGATTAGGTTTTGGTGTAAATCTCCCAACAGGTAGTGCTGCTATGCTGCATTTTTCAGGATTTTAGCGATAGTCATATCTCAAAAATTAATGCACGGAATTACGTCAAATTTCATATCTGTTAGACCTTGACATAAGTTGATGTTAATTAGGTTTTGGTGTAAATCATATACCAAGTGGAGCTGCCATTCAGCATTTTTATATTATAAAATGCATAATGTGTGCAAATACTTTAGTGCAGCCCTGTACGAGGATAGTTCGAAAAGTTCTCGTCCTGACAAAGAAAATTCAAGATTTTTGACAATATTTCATTTTTCAACTTGCAGCACAATACATTTCAGAAGATTCCTGAGAAATGTTCATTCTTTGGCGTTTTTGTTGACGTTCAACAAACAAGGCACGCATCGAACGGAAAGCTTTTTTATACCCAAAACATCGTGTAAAGTGTAGTGGACACGGTCTATCGAGATATTTGCAATGTCAGCAAGTTCGCGTATCTTCAATCGACGATCATTCAATAAGGCATTGTGAATTTTTGAGACGATTTCGTCTCAAAATCATAAAGGAGAGGGTGGGGATGCAACTGACCCACACTGTCCTTCCTAAATTATGTCTTTGATTTCTATTCATTTTATCATAAATTAGTGTGCAGTGGTGCACACTAAAACACTTCTATTTAAAAAATAGTGTGGTAACCTGGATAGGTTACCACTATTTTTCAATAGGAATGTTTTAGTGTGTACCTCTGCACAACTTAAGATAAAATGAATAGAAATCCAGGGCATAATTTGGGAGGGCAGGGTAGGGGCAATCCCCCTCCCCCGTCGATTTTTAAAATAATTTTTATATAAAGTGTCTGCTACTGATCCAGTGAGCATCCTGTGAATGTCTAAAAATGACGCTTACTGGACAAGCAGAGAATTCACATTCTATTTATTTTATCTCGTCCTATTGTCATCATATACATGGCAGAAAATGATGTTCACAGAACGAACATAGAAGTCTATTTTTGCTCAAAACTGGATGTTCTCCAGTCAGTGTTGAATTCGGGAATTTTTTTCCGGGAGAGATTTCTGTGACTCCGGGGTGGGGGGGAGGGATCAACTTTTTAACCATCAAAAGATAAAATCTCAAATCTTCCGGGGAGGGGGTGTATCCCCGGGCCACCCCCTGAATTCAACACTGTCTCTGGATAAGGATGGGATATTGAGGCTTTATCCTTCATATGACGTGTATCGTATGTCGTTAGGACGTTATTGTGCTGTATGGGATTATGAGTCGCCTGATATCTATCCCCAGTATATCTGCCCCCATACGTCGCATTTAGGTCACAGCAGAAGGGGATACATATCCAGGTTCACTTTCTTCAAGAGTCGGATATCCGACCCCAGTATATCTGCCCCCATATCAGAAGGGGCCATATATCAAAAACTGGTTCGTGTTACTTTCGTCGAGACCTGGATAACCGTCCCCTGTATATTTGCCCCCGTACTTCATCTTGACGTCATAGCAGAAGGGGACATTTATCAAGGGGTAACATATCCGATGCTTGGACCTTTTACTTTTGAGGGGAGCATTGGATATCCGACCCCTGTATATCTGCCCCCATACGTCATCTTGAAGCCACAGCAGAGGGGACACATATCCAGTGCTAGAATATTTTCACGCTCGTCGAGAGTTGGATATCCGACCCCTGTATATGTATCGCCTGTTACGTACAGTTTTTATTTTTTGCCGTGAACTAATATACGTCCTTATTTATCTAGAAATCGGTAGACGTCATTCAGATTATAACACACCAATTAGATACATATATATATACATAATTGAAACAATATAAATATTGTTTGAATTATGTATTGTTATATTTAATAACATTACATAATTGAATTTTGTTATATATAATATATGTATTAGGTTTCAATGTATTGAATACCATATATCTATTGAAATTTGTAATGTAAAAAGTATTTCTTTTAAATAATTTTTTCCTTTTTTAAAAACGAGTTATAGTTAGATGGCTAGAAATTATTTTCAAATGAAAAAATATATATATTATGGCTGATTTTCCATCTGTGCCTAATTCCTGTTGATAGCACATACGAACAAAACAATAACGAAAAATAATGTCGATTGCACAGATTATAAAACACCTTCCAACTATTTTTACGTATTACATTTATCCACTATCAGTTTTTCGAAATATATTCTGAACTTTCATGCAATGTTAAAGATTAAATAACTTTCTTTGAATTTGTTCAAGAAATACATGATCAAAATATACTTCAAATAAATTCTGCCACTAGACCGTAATGTAATGTGTCCGAATTCTTTTGTGTACCTCGTGTAAAAACTATAAATGCTAGATATAGCATTTTTTTTATAAGGAACTTGCTGTATAGCATTTCTTACGACCCTTTTCAAATCAAAGGGATGTGCTTACTGACACATTTCTGAAATCATTTTTGTCCAGAAACGCATGAAATTGGCAGGTGTTGTTAGTCAGAAACTATGTAATCAAAAGACATTTTCCATTTTTTTTGGTAAAGACAGAAGAACTTTCTTGAAATGCTGTCAAATTCGGCGTTTAAACCGAATTCCCTACACGGAAGCGCGAGAAAGGGGAAATGCTTGTCACGTGAAAACAATTGCTTATCACTCGATAGGTAATTTATTTGCCAAACGCTATTCAATTGCAAATCCCTTCAATAATCAGGCTTGCCAATTTTATACCTTTAAATTTAAATATGAGTTAGAAAATGTCTCAGAAAGTTCCTCATTGTTGAGCAAGGAATTTGAAAGCTACCTTAATGACATATATCAATTTTGTGGTTTTTATTTGTCAATATTTTCCCGAAAGTTAGAGCACGAACGGACAGACAGTCAAAACAAAATTATAAAGACATGTCTCACACATACATTATTACACCCTTTCCAACACGACGAACATATACATTAAGCTACAGTTTACGCTATATCTTTTTATATCTACATTTTACGCTATATACTTTCTTGAAATGGCCTCAGAAACTGCGTGGTCCGGCGACTACCAGGGACACGAAAAACTAAAGTGCATGAAATTCACTAACTATTAAGTGAAAATTTAAGGTTGTTCTCAAATTCCCTCCTGAACAACTTGAAACTTTCTGACTACTTTTTCTAACACATTTTTAAACCTAAACGCATAAAATTTGCAAGCCTACTATAAAAACGATGGAAATTGGATTGAGTACTACATTTGTGATAAATAAATTATTTATCAAGTTACAAATGATTGTTGTCACGTGACGACCACTTTTTCCCCTTTCCCTCGCTGCCGCGTCCGGAAATTCGATTCAAAACGCCAACTTTCAAAGTATATTCTGAAAGAAATTTCTGTCTTTACCAAAAAAAGGTAAAACATCATTCGATTACATAGTTTCTGTACTCATAAAAAATAGACATTTGTTCTTTAAAAAATTAGTAATTTTTTTAAAATAAATATTTCTGTAAATCCCTTAGTCAAATCAAAACTTATAATTTTCATATCAAATGTGAAAAAAGTATTCAAAAAAGTCATTCCGGCCTGCACCGGGGGGAAAAGGTAGCTTCCATATTCCATGGAATTTCAAACAGCTATATCGCAGCCGTTTTTTAAGATAAAGCCAAAACAAAATATGCTCCGGAATCCATGTATCATGATCTAACAGTTCACGGAAACAACTTTTGAAATTTATAATTTTATTTTACATCTTTTAGAACATCTTTTTACATTTTTTAACTGGCCTCCACTTTGAAACTAGATGGCGCATGATGCTGGCCAACGAACTCGGTCGAAACTTTGGTATGTTCTGTACACATGATCAGTCACATTCGTATCGGTTCATAAATACGAGAGTTATAGCATAACAAAAATCAGGTTGTTTCAAAATGTCAGCCTCCCTAGAATTTCAAACTGCCATATCTCAGCCGTTTTTTTTTTTTTTTAAGATAAAACCAAAACAAAAACTGATCCGTAATCCTTGTATCACAATCTAACACTTAACGGAAACAATTTTTCAAATTTATAATTTTTTTGTTCATCTTTTTGAGTTTTTAATAAATTAAAAAAAATTAACTGGCCGCCATTTTGAAACAAGATGGTGGATGAAGCTGACCAACGAACTCGGTTGAGACCTTGGTATGTCCTATACACATACTTAGTCACAACCAAATAGGTTCATAAATAAGAGCGTTACAGCATGACAAATATCAGATATCTATATCTATTATCTATATCTATATCTATATATCTATACTAATAAAAGAAAGTTTCGCTCTGTGTGTGTGTGTGTGTGTGTTTGTCTGCGATGGCTAGCAAAATCTAGCCCACCTAGAAGTCTGAAAATTTAGGTGTGGATAGCCCAAGGTCTGGCAATGTGTACCTGAGTCTCAGAATTTTAATATTTTGATAATTACCCATCATATTAATTATATTCTCATTAAACATCGCATCAAAAATGCCATCTTAATCAAAATGGCTAAAGAAAAGAATTGCTGTTGGGATTTGCAAGCGGAAATGAATGAATTCGAAATTATTTTACGAATTAGCGAATTTTAAGAAAACTAATTAAGATATCAATTTGAAAATTTCTGAGCATATGTAGAAAAAAAAAATCTGCATCCGACTATGCGATTTTTGAAAAATTCGGCCGGTATTTTTTCTTAATTTATGCAAAAAACTGCCAAAAATCAGCCGGCGCCAGTGAAATAAATCGGAGAGAGTTTCAGACAGGGATCTGCTTTCATTAAAAACTAAACTACGAAGAGATCTATTTCTCTGGCCGATCCCTCCATTTAGTTTGCGAAAATGAAAGTAAATAATTGCCAATTTTTACTAATGAACAAAAATTTAGATAACTAATTAAGATATAGATCTGAAATTGAGGATGGGTAAAGTTGTCCTCTGCCGGCTATTTTAGCGTAGCGTCTTCGTTATGTTCTAATTATCAGAAAAATTTAATTATTTTTTTAATGATCGCGTTAATGTAGGTGAAGGTGGTTTTCTTGAACAAATTATTCGTTATATTTGCGAGTATAGGGAGGGAGGGGGTTAACGCCTTGCTCTGAGATTGTTATTATCTTTGGCCCGGGCAATGCCGGGAGTGTAGCTAGTACTAATATAAAACAAAATTGCTGTGTGTGTCTGTGTGTCTGTCTGTCTACGATGGCCAACGAAATGTAGCGCACCTAGAAGTAAGAAAATTTAGATTTATGTAGTACAAGGCCTGATCTGATGCACCTGGGACTCAGAATTCTAATATATTGATAATTACCCACGATATTAATTAGAATCTCATTAAACATCGCATCGAAAATGCCATCTTTTTTAATAAAATGACTAAAGAAAAGAACATCTGCTCTCAATTTGCAAGTAGAAATGAACAAACTTGAAATTTATTTATTAATTAGCGAATTTTAAGAAAACTAATTAAGATATTGATTGAAATTTTTAATCATAAGTAGAAACATTTTCGACATCCGATAATGCAATTTTTGTAAAATTCGGCCGGTAATTTTCCTTAATTTTTACAAAAAACTGCAAAAATATGGTGGTGTGTATGCCTGTGTATGCACATGTGTGTATGCATGTATGCCCCCACATGTACACATACATGTGTGTATGCATGTATGCCCCACATGTACACATACATGTGTGTATGCATGTATGCCCCACATGTGCACATACATGTGTGTATGCATGTATGCCCACATACATGTGTGTATGCATGTATGCCCCCACATGTACACATACATGTGTGTATGCATGTATGCCCCCACATGTACACATACATGTGTGTATGCATGTATGCCCCCACATGTACACATACATGTGTGTATGCATGTATGTGCATTTTACAACGTTAAAAAAATCCGAGAAAGTTTCAGACATGGATCGGCTTACATTAAACACTGAACTACAAAGATATTCGTTTCTCTGGCGATCCCTCCATATACTTTGCGAAAATGAAAGGAAATAATTGCCAATTTTTACTAATGAACAAATATAACTAATTAAGATATAGATTTGAATTTGAGGATGGGAAGGGGTGCCATCTGGCGGCTATTTTAGCGTTATGTTCTAACTATCAGAAAAATATAATTCTTTTTTTTTAATGATCCCGTTAATGTAGGGGAAGAGGATTTCCTTGAACAAATTATTCGTTATATTTGCGGGTTTGGGTAGGTGGGGGGGGGGGGGTGTTAAGGCCTTGCTCTGATTTGCACAAAACAAATTCCATTTAAGAAATTTAACATTTTTAGCTTCTCCCGTATCGTTTTATAAATGTTATATATAGAGAATACCGGAAATTTCAAATAACGATTTTCGTAAAAATTAAATTTATGTTCCTAATAAAAGTACACAACCCGTATTTACTTGATGCATACCAACAAACAAAGTAAATGAATTGTTGTTGAGCACTTGATCAAGCGCCCCCTGGCGGGAAACACTACAAGCTTTTTTTCTCTAACAGTGCTTTGTTATCTCGGGTTCTACGGGCCCGATCACGACGGGCTATGGTTAATTCGACTTTTCGATCGCGTTACAGACTTTAGTTTTACCTTCCACCGCCAGGGGCCCATAATTTTCTCGAGTTCTATGGGCCCGATTTCGACGGTAATTGGTTCATCCAACTCCCTTGATACAACAGGTACCCGTGTCGGATGTTCTAATCTAACAAATGGCGTACCCTGGTGTTAGTAAGTGGAACTAAATGATTTTGCTGGCGTGCACGTCACGCCTACTATATGGTACCGGAGGCAGCGGGACACGTGTGGGAGTTTCGTTCGGAAGATGATTTATTTGAACAGAGTGACTCCCCTGTGAAAGATGGAACTAAAAGACTTTGCAGCGCATGCGCTTCATGCCTACTATACGGTGAACACGTGTCGGAGGTTCGTTTAGATGAGAATGCGCATCCTGTCGGCGGTAGGTGGAAATAGAGGATTTTCCGTCATGTGCGCAGCACTTTTAAATAAATGATTTCCCGTACGGCTGCAATAGGTAGCTTTTTGTATTGAAAGCTACCTAAAATATTTTAGAAGATAGAATATTTTAGTAATTTTCATTAAAGCATTTACATTTAAAAGAGAATACATATATAAATTTATATTTCAAGAAAAAAAAATTATTATAATAAATAAATGATTATAGATATAAGATATATACGTATATATCGTATATGTGATATTATTTATTTCTCTTTCTATATATGTATATCTGATATTATAGGACAAAGCGATTTTATATATATCACTCTATTTTGTATATGTATATACCTTTGTATAATAGGTGTGTGATATTTATTTCAAAATAATTAATAATTATTTTGAAATAAATATCACACACCTATTACACAAAGGTATATACAAATGTAGAGTGATATATATAAAATCGCTTTGTCCTATAATATCAGACATGCATATATATAAAGAGAGATAAATAAAATCGCTTTGCCCTATAATATCAGACATGCGATATACATTTTATATATATATATATATATATATATAGAGAGAGAGAGAGAGAGAGAGAGAGATAAAAAATTCGCTTTGACCTATAAAATCAGATATGCGATATACACGCATGTATATAGAGAGAGATAAACAAAATCGCTTTACTCTATAATATCTGACATGCAAGTATATAGAGAGATATAAATAAAACCGCTTTGTCTTATAATAAAAGTTCTTTTCCAAAAAAGCAAAGTCTGAAGCATAGTTGATTTAATGAAATTAGCCTACCTCTTCTTTAAATACTCTTTCGAAGGTATGCAATCATGATTCAGTGGTTAAGATAAAAAAAAAACATTGAGTCATGATTAGATTTTGCTAGGGTTACAACCACGCAATCACTTTCAATTTATATTCTCACTACTATTTAAAACTGAAAAGCTTAAACTAATATCCAGTGATAGCAGCATTGCAAAATTCTACAAATTTCAGTACATGTGTTAAAGAATTGTGTACTAAAGAGGAATTCCTATTCGAAATACATTCTTTTTTGCATAGAACTAGTTTTTTTCCTGATTAAAAAAATTTAAAAGGGAATCTATTTCGTGAAAGAAGTATTCTTCGAGAATAAAAGATTATTTTACAATGTGTCTGAAATTTTTTATAATGAAACTTTATAATTATTTTGATTCCGTTATAAATTCTCTAAAACTTAATTTCATTCTTTAAAAAGTATTCTTCGAGGTGTTTTTAGAAGAAAAAATATTTATGAATGATACAACACGAGTCGAAAAAAGTGTGATTGTAATAGATAGTATTTATAAGAAAGTGAGAAAGTATCAGGGCACGGACAGCCCAATAGTTAGCGTATCAATAATAAAATAATAAATTCGAGCTCAAGTTCGCGGGCTCAAAACCGACGCAAACGAATGAAACTAAAAAGTCCTTATGAATAAGACATGTTGGCTTTCTGATTTTAAAAGTAATATAATTTTCCAGCGTACGCGCAATCACATCGATTTCAAGATCTTTAAATTTTTCTAGCTTTGTTATAATATGATGACTATCATAATTTTTCAAGTTATGGAATATAACAGGGATTGTTTTACATTGCTTATAGTTCAAGTTACATTCCACATGTGTAGCTCCTCTGTATACACCTTACAGGTGATTATGGTCACGTGTGTGTTTCTAACCTAATACTTTTTTACAAATTGAACACGGATCATATACAATTTTTAGTTTCGCAAACGTTTTATCGCATGAGTTATTGGCGAATCCTTAACAAAAAATTTGAATTTTATAATTATAGGTTATGTACATGGTTGAAAAATTATAAATTAGTATAGGTGATTGGTTATGAAATAAAATTTGTGATTAGCGAATTAATTTATTATAATTTTAGATAGTCACGTGACATACATTAAAAAAAATCCATATGTGTTATGGTAATGATAAGCTACGGCTGCCGAAGGCAGTCTAGTTCACAGCGGATTCCGGGCTCTGGTTAGCCCATACGAGGTCACGAACAAGAAGGGCCGGTTTACCCGGACACCTCCAAGGTGGTGCTCTTTGGCCTGGGGAAAGACGGGGGCCGAATCCTACCTGCGCCTCTCACCCTAACCCAAATGAGTGAAGTTCAGCGGACGCTGCGACTTGCGGTGTAGCCCAAGTGCAGGACACCACCACCTGACACTTGGGCGGACGCAGAGACGACCCGACGGCCTTGTTGCCAGAACCTCATAAGAGGATCCGGATTGTAGGCCATTTCCGAAACACCCCACGACCCATTACTGTAATCACGCCTTCCGATTATCAAATCCTAGGGAAGGAGGAAGCGACTAGTTCATCGGACGTGGCGAGCAGAAGGTGCTTCTTGCCAACCCGGGGCTTCGAAGAAAGTTAGTCCCTGACGCACAGACACGCCTTGGCTAAGGTTGTCCCCCACTAGAATAGCTTCCCGCGAGACAGAACCCCATAGGCGAAACTAGGACGTGGTCAAGCGACCCCATTCGAGGAGATCATACCCATATTTATATAACTACGACATTCATGCACTACTACATATATATAACTACGACATAAATGCACTACTACATATATACACTACTGCATGCAAAACATAACACAACACATAGAGATAAGGAAATCATACCTACCTGTTTACCTTACCTGTGGGTTCTCGAGTAGGACTCTTAACCCACTAATTATGCACCATGACCTCCAGCGCCGCAAATGCCGCGGGCTGGTTGATTTGCATTTAAACGTGGTCGGCGACCACGAAAAGCATTTGCGCTTCGGCCTGCCCTTCGACGACCCAGATTGCGGTCCAGTGTCCGAACAAGGAGGTCCTGGACTATGAGCCTCACTCCCTTGCGGCAATAACCGTCTAGACATAAGTCATGCATCCGGAAGTCACGAGGAAAGAATGTTTCTCTCTCGGACCACCAGAAGTTGCACTCGTACAGACAGTGTCTGACTGTGCTGACGCGCGTTCCGAAGAAATATACTGAGATGTTTCCGAAGAGGCGTCTCTGAAAGTCGCCGAAGGCGCCATGTCCCGTAAGGGCCTGGTTCACATAGAATTCTCCCTGCAGTCTGCGAGTGCGGACCCGCGGGAAAACCTCATACGTCGCTCGACCGTGCTCAGAATCGGTCCATCTTTCTTGCCAAGATGCTACGGCCCGACCCAAAAGAATTTTCTTGGCCTGGCGGCGCGTTTTCCTGATCTCCACGTCGACAGTTTGTCGTGTCGTGGCTGCCTTGGCCAACGCATCCGCACGTTCATTGTATACGTGACCGACGTGAGCACGAACCCAGCGAAGATGAGGCTCGACTCCAGTTTGCTTCACCAATTCCTTAATCTCAACAATTGCCTTGTGTTTTGGCACCAGGCTATTAAGCGCTTGGAGCACCGATCTCGAGTCTGAGTAGAGATCGAGCTCACTGAGACCTCGCAGATGGGCGTCTGTTATTGCTTCTTTGATCGCGTGAACTTCCGCCACAAATACTTCTGCATTATTCGTGAGACGAAACTGACTCTCTCGTTCGATTAGGCTCTCGACAACAGCAAGGAACGCACACCCAACGGTCTCGTTCATTTGCTTGGATCCGTCCGTGTAGTAGGAACACGTCGTCTTTGGGGTGAGGTCTTAAGTCCATGGGATCCACCGAAGGTCGTCTCTGTTGAGAGTTGGTTTCCACAGCTCGACAGTTCCGGGGTTTAGCCCAGTGCCGTCAATGCTTGCGTTCCAACGGACCAGAGACTTGAAGTCTCGGTCCAGCTCTGAACGTAGGTCGAGAGGCAAAACCCCTGCCAACACGTTTAGAGCATCCGTCGAAACCGTCTTGTAACACTTGGTAACGCACAGCAGTAGACCCCGCTGCGCGCTTAGTGACCGATTTTTCAACACTACTTTACCGTTGTACCAGACTAGTGCGTAGAGCATCTTGCGGAGGTGCGGCTTGATTCCCCAGCTCACTGCAGTAAGTCGGTTCATCTTGTGAAGTACCTTGAACGCCTTTTCCTGAACCTGGTCCAGGTGGGGCATCCAACTAAGATGACTGTCAATCGTAACCCTAAGTACTGTATGTTCCATCGATGTGCTACCTTGTGGCCTGCCATACGGATGGGCGTCGATGGCTGGTACTTGAAAGGTGCCCTTGGGAGGAACGATTGAGTGGCAGCACTTGGCGTAACTGTAAGTGAGGACGAAATCCATCGCCCAGCTGTGGATCTTCAAGAGAACCGGTCTGAGCACAGTCGCGAACCTCATGACCGCCTTTTGACGTGGTACCACAAAGACGTCATCAGGGAAGGTCTGGACCGCCCACTTCTCGTCAATTGGAACTGGCAAGCGATCCAAATCGTCCAAAAGGACGTTTGTTACAACCAGCCAGAGAGTCGGGCCGAGACACGACCCCTGAGGAACGCCAACGTTGTAGTAGTGCTCCCGTCGTGGAGGATAATCGAACGATACCAGGGTTAGTTGTCGATCATCCCCAGGAGATATGGCTCAACGCCGTAGTCCTTCAAGCATTGGAGGACAGCGGCTCGCCGTACGCTGTTGAAAGCGCTCTTGATGTCTAACGTAAGCAGACATGTGTTAGCTTCACGTCTCTTTGATTCGGCTATGTAGTTCAACACCTTTCGTTGCGCCTCTACGGTACTGACATTCTTGCGAAAGCCGTACTGATGCGGGTGGATCTTACCGTTGGTCTCTAGATAGAGCGCCAATCTTGCTGCGCACAACTTGTCTAGAATCTTCCCGAGGGTCGGGAGTAAACAAATCGGACGGTAGGAATCTGGGTCGTTCGGTTTCTTGCCGGATTTGACAAAGTAAACAGCAACCACCCGCTTCCAAGTCCGCGGAAAACAAGACTTCCTCAAACAGTGGTTATACAAGGCCAGTAACCATTGAGGATGGAACTGGAGGACCTTACGGGCGATCTCTAAACAGATACCATCGTGGCCGGGTGACTTGTTAGGCGGCAGCGATTCGACTGCAAGCTCCAGCTCTTCCAATGTGAACCAGTCCGGTTCGCCGGTCCTAATGATTTCGACCCGCGAGGTTTCGGCGGCCTGTAGGAAATGGTGTCTAGCAAGTGGATCCTGAGATTTCTCCCAGGTGGAGACCTCCTCACCGGAGGGAAGGACCAGCAAAACGGGCGCCTCCCGTCTCGACTTGCCCTTTACCCCATCAACTACTTGGCCTGGCCTATCCGTGACAGGTCCTTCGGAAATAAATTTCCTGGACCAGGCACGTTTTGAGCGCAGGATCGACTTCTTGTATTCTGCTCGCTTACGCTTAAAGAGGGCGCCAAGTGTCGCTCTCCGAGTCGGTTCCAGATTATTCTGGTAGAGCCGCTTCAGCGTGCGCAAACGAGATCTGATGCTGGTCAACGCAGTTGTCCACCAACATGCACCCTTGCGACGAACAAGCTTTCGGCGTTTGTGCTTCTGACACAGCTTCACCAAAGTTGACATCAAGTGTTCAACACCCTCCTCCGGGGTGGCGAAATCGTACCATCTCAGATCCGCTGTCTGCAGATCACGGAGGAACTCATCCAAGACTAAGTCCCTTGGGAACCAACGTCTGTTGGTTCCTCTAGGTTGACCTCAGCCTGCCTTCATAGGTCCATAGCATGAGACGGTGGTCACTGAGTCTTTAGATGTCGGTGATCCTCCAATCCGCAATGCGACTGGCGCAGAAATGGACGAGAAGGACGTCGATCCAGCCTTTCCCTTGAAGGCCAAGGAATGTGGGAGGACCGTCCGGGTCGTTAACGATTTCAATGTTTGCGTTCGAGGCGAAGGCAATCAGAGATCGCCCTCTGGTATCCGTGGGTCGCTGCCCCAAATCGTGGTCTTTGTATTGAATTCTCCAACCAGAACGACGTTGTCATTCGGGTATTGCATCAACAGCGTATCCAACGGTTCGAGAACGAGGTTGATATCTTCAGAAGGGACACAGTAACACGTTATTACCAGTACCCAACTGCTCGGCCACTTGCAAGGGATGGCCACCACATCCGGGTGTCTCAAGACCGTGCAGAAGGACACTCGCTTGCTCACCCAGAAGGCCGCCCGAAAAAGGTTACCCGCCGAGTGAACTTGCGCGTAGTCCCTAGGCGTACCGGTGACGGAGCCCTCGCCGACGTATGGTTCATTGAGTGAAACGATGTCTGTCTCTTGCGACAGAGTATCCTGAGCCAGTTGGTTTGCGGCCGCTATAGCAAGGTGGCAATTAAGATGTGCGAAAGTCGGGTTTATCCCCATGATGACGCTGTTCTTAATTGTTCGACCTCCAACTTGTGGATTTGACACTCATTAGAACCTGCGGCATGACTGGTCGACAATTGCTTGCCGTTTGGTCTCCGTTCGTTCCTGGTTCTGCAGTTCGGGCAGCAGAGCGCGTCCGCACTGCATTCTGAGGTTGTGTGATCCGAGACGCCGTACCTCCCACACAGGGACACATTTTGGCACACCTTCTGTGTGTGGTCGTACTTCCAGCAACAATAGCAAATCAGAGGCCTCTGATTTGGCCGGAAGTCTACCTGTCACCAACACACACTCAATTTGCGAACCCGCTCCACATGCTCATATGAACTCTCATCAATCGCTATTACGTGATTACGACCGCGTTTCCCTGTGAACGAAGTTCTGAGTTCAAGGGAAGCCCCTTGAAGAATCTCATTCTGCTCCAGGATTGCAGGAATCACGTCGGCATTGGATAGATCAGAGTCCACACCGAAGACAATGATAAACGGGGTGCGTCGACGCGGTCTCGAAATCGATTGATCGCTCACTAGTTCCGTCTTCCCTATTTCGGCCTCCAGCCTCTCGAGATCTGTGGTGCTGTCTGTTATAATGACAGAGATATCCCGCACACCTCTGATTCTGATTTTGGCCTTGATAGGGTCGATTTCGCTAGTTACTTTTGTCCGAATGAAATTGGAGGAAACGTCAGAGTGTGTGGCCGGTGTTTTCGGCTACACTATGAGGGCTAGTTCCTCTTTAGGTTTGGCTTTGGCTTTTGGCCTCTGCTTCCCCTTCTGGGCGGATTCCTTTGGATGGGGATTCACACCTTTTGGGCGTCCCGCCCGATCCATCTCCCGCTGTTTCTTCCTTGCATTCCTGGACACAACTTTGGACCAAGAGCCGTCCTCATCAGCCATTAATCCACCTAGCTGGGTTTCTGGAAGATCGTCTACGGAAGACGCGTCCGAATCATGAGATTGGACTTCGCTCTTCCTCGAATCTTTCTTACTTCCCTCACGATCGTCCTTAGAGCTCTAAGAGTTTTTCTTTTTCCTCTTTTTACGCAGCTTGCCAGCGCTCTTGGTCACTTTCCGTTTACTCCCCAGCTGAGGATCGTCGGGTTACCCGTCTTTGCGAGGCTTCACCTTGTTTCGAGAGGATTGATCAGAACCATTACGTCGCTCACTAGCACTCTGGGTTGCTTTTTGTTTACTCCCCTGCTGAGGAACTTCGGGCGACCCGTCTCCGTGAAGTTTCACTTTGTGTGTGCTTCAGACATGGGACGTGCCTGTCTTAGACCTCTCCGTCTGCACCTGAAACTTACGTTTTTGTTTTTCCATATTTTGATTCGGGTACGATTTACCGCCCGCTACGTCCGAATCTCCAGAAGGATTACGCTTAGTCTCTGGAGTTAGGCCATCCTTGTGACCCTTCTTTCCTGAAATGTACTCATGGGGCTTTGCTTCAGTCTGATTACAGTTATACTCGGCTGCCGTCGACTCCTCCCGCGCACAATGTTATGTGTTATGGTAAGACAGAGGTCGCAACCGCCGAAGGCGGCCACGCGTCACCGCCGATTCCAGGCTCTTGAAGAACCCATGCGAGTCACGACCAGGGAAGATCCGGTTTACCCGGGGACTTCCTAGGTGATGCTCTTCGGCCGGGGGGAGAAGCGGGGGCATACGCCTACCTGCACTTCTACGACCCTTTCCCAAGTGAGATTTGATGACATATAGGTCGAAGCAACATTAGTGGAACCTTCCCTCTAAGGCCCACTAACTTTTCACTTGGGCGGATAGCGAGAGTGAACCCCAGCCTCGTTGCCGAAATCCCATAAGGGAAAACGGGTCCTCAGCCTAATGGAGAACACTCCCACTTCCCATTAATTTACCGCCCCAAGAAAGAACATATATCTTAAAGTCTGTATGAAAATAACTAAAAGTATGGATGCGTTTCTGTGGGTGGAAGTCTTTATATTATTAAAGATTTAACTTAAAATGCAATAATTTGTGTTTTATTTTTTGCCTACCCCTACATAAAGAAAAATAACTTTAAAAAATATATTACTACTAACTTACTATATATCTACTTACCTCGAGTGCACCCTACAACTAGGTCGTAAACTTGCTTTGGAAGAAATTAATTGAAATGTGTTCTTATCAGTGAATCTTATCTAGAGTGTTATCGCGATCAGTGATGTCGTCAAATCACGTGATCTTACTAATCTACCACCTGGTGGAAAATCCCTGACGTTAGAGACCATGTGACATACAGTCACTATGTATTATAAAAACAAATAATTTAAATTGTATTTTATTTTAAAAATCAATTAGACGAAACATGCTCATTTTAATTATACCTATACATTATGTCTACTACCATACCCCTTATAAATGACGTCACAGTATCCCATGGTCTTGCGATTTAAGCGAACACGTTACCGTTCACTCCTTTTAAGACAAGTGCCACAGAAGTTCAAATTTGGGTCAAGTCCAGTACATCATGGTTGAAATTTTAGGTAAGAAACGTTTATATATAAGTTTTAATATGGTAAAAATATATTTTAAACATTTAAAACATTTTTTTAAATAATAGACAAAGTAAATAGTAGAATACATATTTTATAAAAACAAAGTCAAAAGGTTTGTCAGGCAAGTTATTTATTTATCCTATTCATTAATCAAAAGACATTTTTAAGCCAGAATACTAAAAACCCAATTTAGTATAATTTTACTATACTTTACTATACAAGTTACAAAAAACATAAACGTGGAAATTAGTAAGCATTTTATTTAATTTTAAAACTATGGTGAATTCTACAGATATTCGATAAAATACCGTTTAACTATCAAAGTAATTGTATACCAAAGTACTTTCCAAGCCTTATTATAGATAATGACCGAATTTTTTGTGAAGGGATTTTTATTCAAACAGGGGACTCCTGCGATTTTTTGTCAAGGGGTCTTTTTATTCAAATAGGGCACGTATCCCATTATTTTGTGAAGGGCCCCTATAGTGTAATGTCGGTTCTCACTTCGAATGGCGGAAAAAAGGGGGGAGGTTAATTAACTGATTTTATGAAAGGTTTCCGTAATGTGAATTCTTTGGATTTTTTTGAAGGACCCTAGGCCATTTATTCAAAAGGAGATCTCTCCAATTTTTGTGAAGGGCTTAATATCTATAACTTTTTCCAGTTTCTTTCGAAGCGTCCCTGTAACTTTTAATTTTTTTTAATTAACTAATGCACTATATGGTTAAATTATATTTTATTTACATATCATTTCGATAATTGTGGAAGATGATTCACAAACTATACCGATACGCATCATTTTTCGTTCTTGTTTACTTTCTTACTTACTATTTTATGTTAACATTTGAATTCTTCGTACCCTTTTTTTTTACCTTTTATATCCATTTTCACCTCTCCAAACGTAAATTTAAACATTCGAAAGTAAAATCTAACTTGCACTAGATAGTAAAGTTATATTATTTACTTATTTTACATAAAATTCTGATTGCATTTGGAAAGTGTTTCATATACTATACTATGACGCATTTTTCGTTCTTATTTATTTATTGTTACTTACTATTATGCATTAACGTTAAAATTCTTCGTATACTTTTTGTGGGCACTCTGTATTTTTCGAAGTGCGTATTGTTAGCCTAAATTATATCGAAGGGCTATTGGGGGAAAAAAGGGGGGGAGCTATTAAATTTAGTGCAGTATAATTCTTATGGGGGCCTTGTATTTTAGCATAATGTGTATCGAATTCATTTAATTAAAACCCACCTCTTACCCCAAAAATTTTTAAGACCGATCAACTTTTAATTAGTATTTTTAATTTATTTCTTAATTACTATTTTTAATTTATTTCTTAATTACTATTTTTAATTAATTTTTAAATACTATTTTTCATTCACTTCCACCATACTTCTACATACTCTAATACTCAAAGTGCATATTCTAGTTGAGAAAAAATAATCTCGCTTAAATTCTTAAGTTCCCTCATTAACATATCTCTTAATGAGTAATTTTAATTAGCATTTTTAATTTATTTTAAATACTATTTTGCATTCACTTCTACTACATAACTCTAATATTTATACTGCATACTCTTGTTCAAAAAAAAAAAAAAATTGCTTCGAAAATTTCTAAGTCCCTCAATTAAAATTAAAATTAAATAAATTTCTATTTCGCTAAAATGAATCCGTTGAAACTCGCATCGTATTCTAGTAGATATTTCTCCGCGAAAAAAAAATGCTTCGAAATTTTCTAAGTCTCCCAAATAAAATTAATTAAAAAAAAATCCGAAATAATCCCCTCGTCTTATAGTTGACGCCCCGATCCCCCGCCCCACAGATCCCCGATCCACCACCGCACATATCCCCGATCCCTTATCCCCAGATCCCCTGCCGCACAGCTCCACAGGAGCCCTACTAACCTATGATTAATATGAAATTGTTAGTGATAGAAACTTGAAATTTTACATGTCTCTTACTTCAAAGACATAAATGCATCCACAGAAAAGTTTTTAAAAATTCAGAATTTTTTAACTCTGCAGGAACAAAATACATTCTAAAATTGTGATTTCTGCGATATAGTTGTAATAGAAGCTTGAAATTTGGCACGGCGATTACATTTAAGATGTAAATTCTCTTCAAGAATGGTTACAAAAAATTCGAAATTTCAAATAAAACATGAAATGAGCGAAAAACCTTCAATATATACTCTAAATTACCATTTATTTGGAATTAATTTTAGTTTTTCTCATTCATTTAAGTCTCATGTTCGTCTAATGCAGTATAAGAATGAAGTTTGCTCAAAATGTGACTTAATTAGTAATTTTTGAATTATCTGTGGCAATAAAATTTCCTAATGAAAATCGACACACAAATACCACTTCACAATTACTTCAACAATTACGCGATCAAAGCCACATGTTTTGATAGTATATGATAATGCTTTAAAATCAATGGAAGTGCAAATAAATTAATTGTGAGCCACATGTAATGATATGTAAGAGTTCCTGTTCTGATAAACTTGACTTACTAAAGTCATGTCCAGACATCCATAATCGTCCTCCTACTTTAATATATAGGGTATCTAACTATAAGTTGAAAGCTGATTATTTACCACCTAGATTTTTAGAATTACCCACTGTGAGTTGGTCCACAGAAATTTCCTCTCTGTCTAAATTTCGTCCGAATCATATAGCAGCTACATAAGTAAGTCATTATGGTTCGACCGTCGAGTCAACAGATACGAAACATTTTCGGGGAGAGGGGGCGGAGACTAAGATAGCAAAACTCGACCATTTCGTTTCGCAATCTATGGACACTTAAAAAAAAATATATTATATCGGTTGACGACGGGTGGAAGGAAGGGGAAAAGGACACCTAACCGCTCCCCCGCTCAATCCGCCTTCGATAAAAACTGGCATAGTTTTAAATTTTCATTCTCCAATTTCGCATTCAGTGAGGTTACTGGTATATGCGCATGACTCGAGCAGAATTATTTTTTATCCGGGTTGTTTTAGCTAAGCACATATATACTATACTCTGTTCTCCATTGAACACTTTATGTATAGAATTTATACTCACTTTGCAAGGCTAAACAAACAAACAAGCGTAAAAAAGGTATAGCGTAAAATGTAGCTTAATGTATATGTTCGTCGTGTTGGAAAGTGTGTAATAATCTATGTGTGAGGCATGACTTTATGATTTTTTTTTTACTATCTGTCCATTCGTGCTCTAACTTTCGGGAAAATATTGACAAATAAAAACCACAAAATTGATATATGTCATTAAGGTAGCTTTCAAATTCCTTGCTCAACAGTGTGGAACTTTCTGAGACATTTTCTAACTCATATTTAAATTTAAAGGTATAAAATTGGCAAGCCTGATTATTGAAGGGATTTGCAATTGAATAGCGTTTGGCAAATAAATTACCTATAGAGTGATAAGCAATTGTTTTCACGTGACAAGTATTTCCCCTTTCTCGCGCTTCCGTGTTAGGGAATTCGGTTTAAACGCCGACTTTGACAGCATTTCAAGAAAGTTCTGTCTTTACCAAAAAAAGGGAAAACGTCTTTTGATTACATAGTTTCTGAATAACAACACCTGCCAATTTCATGCGTTTCAGGACAAAAATGATTTCAGAAATATGTCAGTAAGTACATCCCTTTGATTTGTGAAGGGTAGTAAGAAATACTATACAGTATGTTCCTTTTAAAAAAAAATGCTATATCTGGTATTTATAGTTTTTACATGGGATACACAAAAGAATTTGGATACATTACGGTCTAGTGGTAGAATTTATTTGAAGTACATTTTGATCATGTTTTTCTCGAACAAATTAAAATAAATTTACTTAATCTTTAGTATTTAATGAAAGTACAGAATATATTTCGAAAAACTGAAGGTGGATAAATGCAATAAGTAAAAATAGTTGGAAAGTGTTTTATAATCTGTGCAATCGACATTATTTTTCGTTATTGTTTTGTTCGTATGTGCTATCAACAGGAATTAGGCACAGATGGAAAATCAGCAATAATATATATAGTTTTTCATTTGAAAATAATTTCTAGCCATCTTACTATAACTTATTTTAAAATGGGAAAAAATGATTAAAAAAAATACTTTTTACATTACAAATTTGAATAGATATATTGTATTCAATACATTGAAACATAATACATATATTATATATAACAAAATTCCATTATGTATTGTTATTAAATGTAACAATACATAATTCAAACAATATTTATATTGTTTCAATTATGTATATATATGTATCTAATTGGTGTGTTATAATCTGAATGACGTCTACGGATTTCTGTAAAAGGGGATACATATACAGGGGTCGGATATCCAACTCTCGACGAGCGTGAAAATATTCTAGCACTGGATATGTGTCCCCTCTGCTGTGGCATCAAGATGACGTATGGGGGCAGATATCCAGGGGTCGGATAACGTCCAAGCATCGGATATGTTACCCCTTGATAAATGTCCCCTTCTGCTATGACGTCAAGATGACGTACGGAGGCATACAGGGGACGGTTATCCAGGTCTCGACGAAAGTAACACGAACTAGTTTTTGATATATGGCCCCTTCTGATATGGGGGCAGATATACTGGGGTCGGATATCCGACTCTCGAAGAAAGTGAACCTGGATATGTATCCCCTTCTGCTGTGACGTATGGGGGCAGATATACTGGGGATAGATATCAGCGTCACCTGGGATTATCCACCCCATGTGACGTTTTAAAAGTCATAAACAGGTCGTGTAATTCGTTCATCGCGAAGCGAGGGGGGGGGCATGTAGAGGCAAAAATCTATAGGAGAGAGAAACAGCTGGAAGAAATGCGGTAAACATAAACAAAGGCTCCTATAGAAAATGCCTATGCATGCAACTGAAGGATAAATCCACCGCGGGCACAGTGATAAAGCCAAAATAAGCTAGAGAAAAAATAAAGAAAATAAAAGACTCTAAAATTGGAACTGTATCTCAAAAGTCCCTATAGAACGGAATAACATAAATTGGAGCTATATTCGTTGAACAAGAGAATGATTTCATGAGTAACAATGAAAGTAATATGAAGATCGGATAAATAGAAGATGAGAAAATCCGTAAAAAAAATATGTGTAGATTTACCACAAGGCGATAGGGATGAAAATCTATAAAAGCTTATAAATATGGTTCGATTTTTCCAAAATTTTAGGAGGGGGTGGGATATAAACTTAGTCCAAAAAGGCAAAACCCTATTTGAGTGATGAATGGAGGTGGGATGAAACAGCTGGAAGAAACGAGACAAACACCGAAAAAGAGTTGAAAAAAGATAAAGGTATCTGTCAGGTTTCTGACTTTAACAGAACCTATGTTGTATATATCTAGTTAATTTAATTAATTATATTTAATCATTATTGTATTCAGATATATATTTTATTTTCCTGTAAATTTCTGTATGTGATTGACAATGGAATTTCCCTGATCCTCACAGCTATTTGTGGGGTGTTCACAGAGTCATTATGAAAGGAATCCGGTTTTTTCAATGTGGATACAATGCGCATTGAATTCCTAGCGAACTGATTTGGGAAGATAATAGAAAAGAGGGAACGTTCTAGAGAAATGTATTTACAGGTGTGGAAAATCCATGAAGGAGGAAAGACAGGCCCCGAAGATCGAGAGAGTGGGGTGAAGTGTATGACATGAGGCAGTCGCTGGTGTGCAGTGGAGTGAGTAGGACAGGCAGTGTCCTGGGAGAGAAGCTATGTATACGGACCAGACTGGAGAGAACGTGCATCGGACAGTTGGTCCAGGGGTGGACGAAATACAGCATAGACGGAACAGATCGGAATAGACCTGAGGTCTAGACTGTGCCGGGGGTAGCGAGGTGACATACCGCCGGATATATATATATAGTGCGAGTATGGGAATCATCTTTTGAGGTGGTTGTGATTTGGCTCCACCGGAACTGTGTGTATTAGTGGTGCGTAACGAAGTAGCGTGAAACGTACGATCAGGGAGATTGTCATTTGACAGTCGTTTACGGCAAGTGCTAATAATAAATATGGACCAATAAGGACTATTACTGTAACATTTTTTTGTGCTAATTCAATCAATAAATTATTAGTTGATTATTTAAGTGAGTAACAAATTACCCGATGGACTCGGGAGCCCTCAGTCAGCTGGGGTGCCCCCTTCCAATCGATGGCTGGGGCTTTTGCGGGGTGTACCTTCCAGCGTTCTGCTTTACGTTGAATTTCGTCTGCACGAATACAGACTGAGCCTATTTCTAGGTCGCTATTCATATGGAGGGCTCTTGTGAGAAGGAATTATTTCTCCACCTGCCTATCTAGGAGCATTGCACCGGCCAGTATTTTAATAGCTGCCGTACTGGTAGTACGGGAGCATCTTGTTATCTGGAAGAGAGCTGATCTATGAGCCAAAACCGCATCCGCATATTTGCTACTAAATTTCTATAAAAAGGACCCGAATTCGAACCCTGTGGTAAGCCGATGTTGTATTCTCGTTCCAGGGATGAGATTTCTGTTTGGTAAACTACCTTCCTCTCAGAAAGCAAACTTCTAACCAGATTGAATAGGTTTCTAGGGCACTTCATTTGACTTAGACCCAGAAAGATCGAGGGCCACCACAAGCTGTTAAAGGCTCCTTTGATATCCAACAGGACGGAACAACAATCGTTGTCCCGATTTTGACAACCTTCTATTGTCATACGCAGCTTCTGGAATGCGTCTTCCGTTCCCATACTCGGAGTAAAACCAAATTGGCATGGATTCATGAACCCATGTGATCTAGAATGGTAATTCAATCTATTGGTCACAAGTAAAGTTGCAAAGAACTGGTTTATTTCCAGTGGATCCGGTTTATTCCCCAAAAGACCTGGTTTATTCCCAAAAAACCCGGTTAATTCCTCAAAAGACCGGTTTATTTCCAGGTTTAAACTGGGTTTTTTCCAGTCTTTGTAACTCTAGCTCACAAGTTTGTCTAGAACCTTTCTCCAGGCGGGCAATAAACATATCGGACGATAGAAGCTGGCCAGCCCACGATCCTTGCCCACTTTACTAAACAGAACAATTGATTTGGAAAGACACCATCTGCTAGACATTTGTTCATGAAAAATGTTTTATTTGCCCTAAAGAGAAGTTCTACAATCTCGAGATGTATTCCATTCATCCGCGGAGCTTTGCCACGATGACCGCCTCAACCTCATTCTGGGTGAATTCCGGGTCGTCGTCCCCTAGAGCGAAATCCTGAACAGCGCGGTGCTCATTGTCACTTCAAAAGTGATAATCCATGAGCTAATCTATTGCCGAGTTAAATTCCTTGGTTCGGCTCCTACCCCGATCGTGAATTGCACTATTTTAAACGGTTCAAGGATTTACCTCGAGCCCAATCAAATGAGGTCCAAATGGTTTTCACTGGTCAATGTCTTCAAGATACTGGTAATGATCTCACTTGGCCCGGCGTATCGATTTTCTAAAACGGCCCTGGAGTTTACAAAAAAGTATTTCGTACTCCTTTCTTTGATCCAGGTTGTCATTGCAACGCTGGAAGCGACGTCTTTTGCCATTTGTTCAAACGGCAGAAAGAACGCTCTTGATCGCTAGACTTTCACTCCACCAAGGAACAATTTTAACCCGAGGTCTTTTATTTCTCTTGACATCTGCACATACATCCTGCAAAATTTCCGTTAATTGAGCGACGCTCTCGTTGACTGACTTCCCATCTAGCCAGGCCGTCTCACGAGGTTCGAGCTCCCATTTGACCAAACGAATGGACTTTACCCACGAATGGCAACAACCGCACCTCTGAGGGTAATTTCCTTCGGAAAAAGACTGTTTATTGGACGAAGGGGAAGATGTGTTAAAATGTTCTTCACGCCTATTGGCGCTTTTCTTCTCTTTACCCACAGATGACGTTATATGGGTAAAGTCCATTGGTCTTCGAAGTCTGCCCAAAGCTAAATATATCCAGCTTTTGCCTTGGGACCCGATGAACGTGCCTTCACTGGTGGGGTCGTTCCACACCTCTAAATCATTCTGAGCACAAAAATTTAAGGAAAGGGCAACTGACGTCACTGTTGGTTAAATTACTGTTGGTTTGGGAGAAAACCTGGTTGTTCTTTACAACTCCTACAGTACACATGAGATGGAGCGATTTGATTGGTCTACGTTAAACTGGTCTGTGATATGATTGTCCTACGTCACAGATAATATATTCCACTATATGTTATCTGTATTATATCTGTATGAATATATAGACGCTTTCAGTGTGACGTCAGTGATGACGTTTTGGTTGGATACTGACTCCAAACAAACGGTTGCTATGTTTCATTTCTTATACAATATAAATCGTAAAAAATGTTACCGCTGCATATAATGTATTGAAACACTTTACCGTGAGCTATAGCTATAAGATATAGCTACATATATAAAATATAACAGAAAATACAACATAGCAACCGTTTGTTTGGAGTCAGTTTTCAAGCAAAACGTCATGATTGACGTCACGACTGAAAGCGTCTATTATCTGTGGTCCTACGTCGCCATGACGATTCCTGTAATGATAGCTGCGACAAAAATGTTGTGGTAGATTAGTTGATGGAACTGTTTGTTTGTAAACAAACATGCCCTTTCCTTATAGAATAAGGTCACCCTGGTCGTCGGACTTGTAAAGAGGGTACCCCCAAACCGAGCTCTTGGTATTTATATATCCAAATATTACAATGGACTTGTCCGTGGGACTGTCAAACAGATCATGAAGCAGCTCCGACTGGGAAGTGATGTCAATGCCATCTCTTTGTGGCGGCAAATAGACCGAAATCACAAGAATTTTTACATCTGCACTTAAGTCAGACTGCACCGCAGCGTCTATTTCCGTCATAACTTCCACCGCTGGAACGATTTTGTTCAAGACGTAGACCACAGATCTCGCTTGGACCTGAGAGTAGAACACTGTTTCCCCATCTGGAATACCATCAACTTTACCTTCAGCGAACACATATGGTTCCTGAAAACAGCAGGGGCGGACTGGTACAGTTTGGCCCACCTCGCTAGACTTATGCGTTGGCCCACCAATCGACAACCCCATTGTTAAAATATTTCAATACTGACTATCAACACGGCTCTTTGCTCTAATTCTATGAAGATGACTTAACCCTAATTCGAATCATATTAGCATCTTTGTAATCGTTAATTATCAATAGGTAGTAATTTTATCGTAAACAAAATCTTGGAGGGAGGGGAGCTTAACTTGGTACAAAGCGAAACGACAAAACGAAAGACATACAGCGATTGGCACAAAACGATGGGCGCGTCGCTTTGCACCAATCGCTGGTCGCAGACAGCCACCATATGTGACGTCATGATAATGAATGAGCCAGCCCGGTATCTAGTGTAGCCCTGCTGTTAGACCGGGAGGCGGCAGCACAGACAATCACCTCATCGAGTTCACGGCTGAAATTCCAGAATTAGTTAAAACTTGATTCGCATATTAAAACGCAATCGGTCTGCCAAGTCATATCTTGGTGGAAAACACTCGAAAACCCGATTTTAGCGGTTGGCTCGTAGGTTTACCATTGTGTTTGCCTGCTCTCAGTCCTCCATGTTTTCATAGCTTTGGGTGCAGGAAAACACAATGGTAAACCTAAGAGTTAACCGCTAAAATCGGGCTTTAAGGTGTTTTCCACCAAGATATGACTTGGCAGACCGATTGCGTTTTAATATGCGCATTGAGTTTTAACTAATTCTGCAATTTCAGCCATGAACTCGATGAGGTGATTGTCTGTGCTGCCGCCTCCCGGTTTATGTGTCTAAGATGACATTATAAACGTTTGCCTTAAATATTTCGGATGGTTACCTGACAATACTTCTTGTCTCATCGTGATAATATTCACCACATCGACGTTTCACTATAGATATTCTCTTTTCCGATAGAAAACTTCAATTTCAGTGGAGTAACTCATTTTCTATTAGTTTCATCTGAAGATGTTTCACAAATAAGAAGCATTTTTCAGAACCATATCAAAATTATTTCTTATGTGTAGCAGAATGGATTTCAGAGTTTGGATTTTATTAGCAGGAGTCATATTCGTCGACAGCCACATTCACATGATTCAATGACGTCACAGACCTGCCCAGATTCTGCTGCCCTATGCGAAAATTAACCAGTCTGTTCTTTGATTTAACCTGATTACCTCAAGAGCTCATGTAGGGCAATGGAGGTGGAGCGCGACCTACGTTATACACGGCCGGTGCATGACGTTTAAAACGTCACATGAAGTGGATCATTTTTACACGACGATTGGTGCAAAGCGGCGAGCCCACCATTTTGCACCAATCACTGTGTAAAAATGATTCACTCCATGTGACGTTTTAAACGTCATGCACCGGCCGTGTATAACGTTGGTGGCGGGTGGAGGGGTGAATGATTCAATTCGCCCTCTGGTCGACAGGAAACAATTTGCTCACCGTGACACAATTCAAAAATTTCTTTTCTCCCACTCCACATTTGGGATTTTTACAATGCTTGTCCAACTTCTGCTTGGACCTCCCACACTCCAAACATACTTCCTTATTCTTGCACAACTTGCTTATGTGGCATAATTCCCACATCTATGTCTCTGACTACAGTTGCAAAGAACGGGTTTATTTCCAATGGACCCGGTTTATTCCCAATAAAGCCGGTTTATTTCCAAGTTTATTCTAGTCTTTGCAACTATATCTATGACACTGAGTCAGTCGGAGTAGAGCTCCTATAATACAGGCTGACGCATCCTCGCAGATTTGGGTCTCAAATTGGAGTTCAGTCGAAAAACCAAGCTAATCAGAACCGAGTCTTAGGCAACCCCAACTCCGGTTGCGGTAGATTGATGCTGAACTGAGCAGGAATAATCCGAAACAAAATGGATATGAGTCAGCTCCTATTATAGGAGTCTTAGGTCGGAGGTGCTCAGCCAGTTTAGCTCTTGTCCAGCCGATTACCAGCCTTCATAGATTCGTCAGGACATGGAAGGCTCCTGGACTTACTTCCAGAACCCAGTTGGTCAAGTCTTGTCCCTTAATAGGAAACTTGATCTTAACCGACCCTGCCTCAGCACCTTACTGCTTTATTGCAGTTTCGACTACGTCTGTCCCATCGACGTCGTTAGGTATGTGGTATCGCGAGCAACGATATACACGGCCAGTTCATAACGTTTAAAAGTCACACAGAGTGGATCATCTTTACACTTCGATTGGTACAAAGCAGTGCACCCATCATTTTGTGCCAATCGCCATTTAAAGATGATCCACTCCGTGTAACGTTTTAAAAGTCATGAGCCGGCCGTGTATTTCGTTGGTCGCGGTCGTATGCGATGATACGAGGACTTCGAAGCCTGGGAACAGTGCATTTGACCGTATCCTTCAGGCACCTTCTAGGTCAAGTTGTTTATTTAAGTTCTAGTGACTGCCAGATACAGAGCTTGCTGTACAAACAGAAAGCTCTTCCATAAGTGTCACCTTCGTATCTTTTTCATTTTTGTTTGGCTTCCCTTCAACATGACCTTCATTTTATTCACTATGTATCGTGCTGATACTCGTTTGTCCTACTTCCCATCCTCATCGACGGTGGGGATACCCATGTCGGACAACGTTGACTTATTAAAGTTAGTGGCACCCTCATCTGATTGTGTCATCGTGAATTCAATTCCTTTATGTGGATAGTTCTAACCAACTAAAATAACTGATACCCAATTAATTCCGGATTTTCGAAAACCGGGCAAGCTTAGCCCCAATATGTTCTGTCTCCTGGAGACCGTTTAGGGACAGCCGTGTGCGCCGGGTCAAGGCGTTGCTCCGGTTCTATCCTATGCTCCCACAAATCAAAAATCTAATAAAATCGTCCGAATTCTGAAAAAAACTCGGTCTAGCCCTCTACATCTATACAGCTCTTAATAAATTTCGCTTTTTAAATCACAAGTACTGACAACTAGCGTTACGTACCAATAGTACGCCGGAATGTGTTTGCACCCGGTTCCTATTTATAAACCACAGATCTGTCAGTCCGGCCTAAATCTAATGAAAGAAAATTAGCCTGGGACTGCCTTGGGCCTGTCTGTGCATGCGAGCTTTTTGAAAAAGTGATTGTGTTGCGAGGAAAGGGTGGATATTAATTGATTTATTTAAATACAATACGCTATAAGCGACTCCCTACCCTACTCGTTGCACGTTAAACAAACGGCCCTGCACCCTGCCCGGCAGGTAGGTGCCTATCTAAAGTTACGCACCACGAAGCGATTTTTTGTATTTTTTAATAAGATTTTGTTATTTAATTTTTTATGCGAGTTGTAGCGTTTTGCGGTAATTTTTAGACTTTTTTCTCAAATGGGAAGAACTCACCTATACGTTTTGCCGTCGTGATTCAATTTAAGTTTTGAGAATGCCAAATCGGTTCTTACAGCATCTGAAACAACGATGGTGAACATTTTAACGTATGGCGATATTAAAATTTATAATTCAAGGTTGGCTTGATTCGATACAGGAGCAAGATACAATGTATTAAGTCCAATGATACAATTTATTAAGCCAATACAATGTAATTAATGTACGATGCAATTATTAAGCCAATACAATGTAATTAATGTACGATATAATGTATTAAGCCCGCACCGCACGGGTGTACACAGCCGAGGGCAGTGAAGCCCCAAGTCCATGTCCGTTTATGAGAAACCGATCAGAGAGCCTTCATTAGTAAGTGAGAATTAAAAAAATATTTAAAAATCGATCATATGTTCAAATCTACTTAACGACCTTTGTACAATTGGTGTCTTTTCTTGTCGGACTTTTTTTTTCCCACAAAAATTTGGCGCCGTTTCGCTGGCTAAACATTCATTCCGTGCTTTGCACACTAAGCTAATTACACATGAATTCATCCAGGTAAATGTATAAATAAGTGTGGACTGGTTTTTATTTTACAATTCAATAATAAGTAAATGGTGACCTTGTGATTCCGTCTTAGTTTTCTATTAATTCAACAATTAATAACGGACTTACAAAGTAAATTAAACGTGTAAACGCAATTGCTAGAAACCATAAAAATATTTCAGTTTTAGACACATGTTTCCGTTTTAGCCGGTAGATTCAAAGGGTACTATTTTGTCGAGACTGTGAAATCTTTCAATAAAAAGTGGGATTTCGTTATACACAAGTTCCGTTTACACAGTCTTTACTGCATGAATTAACGAACATAAATTATGATTTATATATAAATATTAAACAACAAAATCTGTGAAAAGAGAATCGCTAGGGATCAAAGAAAAGTATCGTTTTAGGGAAGTTTTCGTCTTAGCAGGTGTTCGTTCCGGCGGGACAATGAAAATGTTCCATTTACGGTACAATACTATGCCGGCTGTATAAAACTATGTATTCCCCCCCCCCCCTTCCCTACAAAAAAAGATTATCTGGATCTGCCCCAGAGTTTGGAGATAATTTTTATTTAATATCATCAGAGTTCTGCTGAAAGGCAGCGTTTCAACAGCATAACATTATTATGTCCAAAATTAACAAATATATAATTAATGAATGTTACTGGTTCATGCATTTAAGCAGTTGAAATTAGATAAGTAAAATGGAAAAAATCACATGTGATTGGATTCTTTATTCCTGAAGATTACAGTTTAAAGGGATGATTCATCAATACAGGTTTTCAAATCGCCAATCTCAAAATCCTTTTGTTAGCCTGTGGAGAAATTGAATTAGATGGTGACTCATACCTAATTATCGAAATACGGTTTTCACCACCAAAAAGTAGATGTCTGATGCCTATATGTAGTGCGTTTTTTTAAAGCCTCCTTCAATTTTAAGTATATAAAAAAACTGAAATTTCTACATGCAGAAAAATTTCAAATTTTATCATCTTAAAAATACTTCATTTGAAGAAGGCAATTGCAAACATGAGATTTCGCTATAGAGTGTGTGTTTGGAGGGGAGGGGGGATGGTAAAGCAGTCCCTTAAGGGTACTTGCTGTCATTCATTTTGATGAAAAATGACGAAATTATCACTTTTTGAATATAAAGTATTTAAACATCGCCAGTATATTCTTGCATATTTGCATAATAATCAAATAATTAGAAATATGTGAAAAGGCTTTTTACTGCATCCATTTCCCTTCAAAGGATTCAGAGTGAAAAATTATTTTTCTCAGTTTGTGTTTTTTCAGTATATCACATCAGTATGTTCAAAATGCTAAAGCTTCAACATGTTTCTCAATACTACTTGCTTGATATTTATTATAGTGACTTTTCTTAGGGTGCATTGTATAAAATTAAAGATCCGATTTGCAATAATGTAAGTAGTTTTTTTTTTAAACAAAAATATGAAGCAAACATCCATTTTTACATATATCATATGATTTATATTATAGAAGGTTCCTGTGAAAATGGAGTGTGTAGCACTTATACCAGTTTGTGAGTCCCTGACACGGAAAACTGCATACATTTCTAATAGGGAATTGATCCAAAAATAGAAAGAATTATGAAGAATAAAATTTGTATTTGAGATTGTCCAAAGTAATATTAAGTTATCGTCAAACAAGAACTGTAGCCCAGAATTTACTTTATATTTTCTAGGGGGAAGGGGGACAATTTTAAGCTACAGTGACTTTCTTTTAAATGAAAGAACCCATGGCTTAGATGCTTTACACTCACGCTAAAAAAAAAAAAAAAATTATCGGTTAAAAAAAAGAAAAAAGTCGCCAAATTTAGGGGATTTTTTTCTTTAATGGCAACCTAGCCATTGTATTAAGTTATTCGTTTGGCGCAGTCTTGGAAATCGCGCCAAACAAACACTCGCCAATCTTTTGTTTACATTTTAGCGTGATAGTAACACATCTGTTCCGAACCCATTAAAACTTTTCAACTTAATCGGCACCATACCCCCCCCCCCCCCCCTCCCCGATTTCCTCTGGCTACGGCCTTATTGTCAAACATAAATTTTGTTTACAATTCAATTCAACGTGTTTCGTAAGACTCAGAACATTATCGAAATTTAAGTCAACCCCCCCCCCCCCCCCCCCCCCCGAAATTAAATCTTGGGTATGCCACTGACGATCGACAGCACAAAGAGTTTTAAATTCGGTTATAAAAAGTCACTTCATTCTGGGATACCATGTATATGCATTTCCGTTCATTTAACATTTTACTTGAACTCTCAATAACTTGCATATTTATTTATTTTGACTTTCTTTTTAAAATTATAAACAGAAGCAATCGAAAACCGTTTTCTATCTTTCGGTAAAGGCAGAATATATTTTAAAAACAATGTCAAAATCGGCGTTATGAATGGCATTCCCGACGTGGCAGCACGAGAAAGGTGAAAAAACCTGTCACATGAAAAGAGTCACTTATAAATCGATAACTTATTTATATATATGTATAAATAAATGGAAAATGTGTTTCTATCCCTAATCACTTCAATAGTCAGACCTGCCAATTTTATGCCTTTACATTTACAAATGAGTCAGAACGTTTCGCGTGCATTTTTTTAAAGCCTCCTTCAATTTTAAGTATATAAAAAAACTGAAATTTCTACATGCAGAAAAATTTCAAATTTTATCATCTTAAAAATACTTCATTTGAAGAAGGCAATTGCAAACATGAGATTTCGCTATAGAGTGTGTATTTGGAGGGGAGGGGAAATGGTAAAGCAATAATTAATAAAAAATTAGTAAAATTAATAATGATGTTTACGTAGCCAATATAGTTAATCATTTATCTTTTTATCCTTAAATCGTAGTTATAAAATTAAAAACATTTAAAAATATTACATTTATTATATTTGAACATGGATTATTATTTAACAGTGTATTACTATTTATCTTAATAAAAAGTCACAAATTAACACAATCCTTTGAACCAAGGTGTGCGAATTAGAGGTTTTTTACTATAATTAATTATTTTTTAAAATAAAGTTTTTACGCAAATACTCATATTTTCATGTATCACAGCAAAAAGTTTAAAACTGTAACAGAAACGTATTTCCTTCATAAAACCCCTTAATATTTCAAAAGGTATAAAATATTTTTTTTTTTTTAAAAAGGGTACTGAGCTCCCTGCCCCATAATTTTGGTGCTTCGTAACATTCCTTTTTGCAAAACAAATAGACATTACCTAACAGAAATGTGTTATTTCATTTTAAAGAAGTTCACAATGTTTAAAGTAAAGAAAAAGTAATATATTTTTATACTTGAATTCATTTCAAAGAGAAAAAAAGGCATCTTCTGTGTTATTCGGGTACCCAAGATAATTAAATGAATAAATCTTATAATAAAACTAATTAACATAAATTCTATTCATTTACCATTTTATAAAATAAAAACAAATATATATCATAATACACTTAAAGGCTGTTAAGCACCTTTTAATAAACAGATCTACTCCTACTAGTTTCGTACACACAATCATTCTCCAGATTAATAATATTAAACTATTTTAGCAAAAATTATTTATTATTCTTTTCAAATTTTTGGGAAAATAGTTAATTTATAATTATTGATCTTGAGAATGTTGTTGATTATGTGTATGAAACTAGTATATCTGTTTATTAAACGGCATTTATAAGGTTTTTAGTGTACTGTTATCACTTTTAGTATATATATATGTATATTTTAATGATACTAAGGGATTTTCTTATAAAATTATTTTTGAAAGATTTAATTTTAAGAAGAACAATTATAATAACACCCTCAACCCTGCCTAGAACCTTTTATAGGTTATTTACAGTGGTGATGCGTGTAGTCATCTTTAAATTTAGAAAAGTAAAGACAACATGGAGCATCTTAAATCTAAATGAGCATATTTAAAATATGTTGTTTAGTTTTTATCAACTTTTTTTTTTCAAATTTCTCTATTTCTTAAAATGTCTAATGTTGTCATCTATCATTGTCCCATTATAAAATTTCCTTGTATCAGCCAGGAATGTATATAATATACAGTGTGGAACCGTTTATCTGAAAACCCAGTTTGACATGTTCATTGTTTGAAGCATTACAACATGCATGGTATAACTTGATGCCAACATCTAGGAATTGAAATATATTCAGCTAGATATTATGCGTTTTGATTTTTATGCAGAGGAATTGCTATTTCCAATCGATTGCCATAAACTGCTTCTTTCAAACTCCAATTAATTTTTTACCTTGATTGGATCTGATTCTTAATCCGAGTAATCTAATAATTAATTTCAAATCAGAAACAATGCCACAGTCACACATATTCTACAAATGTGGTCAAATGGATGTTGCTTTAATGTCCAACCAGTTAGTCAGAAAAACCAATTATCTGGAATACATCTGACACCAACCATTCAGGATAAGTGGTTCTGTAATAATTAAGGTGTTTGATTTAAAAAATAACACTTTTACCAGCATTTGAATGTTTTGTTATAAAATGTCTACATTTTTCATATACATTCTAAATTAACCCATAAAAACATGAATTTGTTTTCCAAGCTATAAAACAGCAAATACAGAATTTATATTTTTTATTTTACCTTTAAAAATACATTTCAGTATTTCAATGTTACAAAATACACAGTAATATTTTATCAGTAAAATTGTACATTTTTTGTTCGGTTATGACTCTTCTGAAAAATTTTCTACAAGCAGAATCTGGAAAAAAAAAAAAAAAAAAGGGATAACATAAATATGAGTCGATTTTTGAAGTAACACATTAATATAATAACTTTTTAGGCTTTTTAAGTAGCTAACAGATGAATGTTGTTAAGTGATACACTGGTGACCGTGACCATTATGTATTTTGACATGAAATACATAACACACATAAGGAACTGATTTTAAAACATTTACATAGTTTTTTTTTTAAATTTAATTTTTGCTTTTTAAATATCAAGTGAGTGAAAATGTATTCAAAACATGACTTTTTACATACAATGAAAATGAAAAGATAGTTGAACTTGAAGAAAATGGCACATATTTATTGAGAGATGACTTAAATTGTGACACGGGAAAAGTAACATCAGTCTTAGCACCTGAAAATACAGAGATATGGTTACAAAAGTAAAATATTGAAACAATGCAGAACTTTTATAAGATAAAAAATGACCAAATCTATATTGATAAAAGAGAGTTTTGCTGTGTGTGGACAAGAGCTAGCAAAATACAGCACACAGAGAAGTCTGAAGAACTGAACGCACAGTTTTTTGTGTGGTATTTCATAGCTTTATTTTAACATAAATCAATCAAACCATTCAGTACAGTTAAAATTGAAAGACATATTAGAAAGATTGTACTCTTACATCTCAAATGCTGCAATCAATTTGAAACTATATAATATTGTTGTTAACCCTTTGAATTTTTTTTAAAGGGTTATTTTCCCCAAAGATGTTTTTCCCCCTTATGGCAACGCCCCTCCAGAGTGCAATTTTTGTTGGTAGAGGTACCAACAAAACCAAATATATGCTCTTAAAGCTCACATGTTCTTCTAATTGACACTGCAATTGGTTTTAAAAAATACGAATTTTAACCTTTTCAAAAACACCAGTGAATGCAATTCACTTCGCACCTCATGGAGATTATTTTTTTTCTACACTAACAGTAACTTAGACGTTCACATTTCGACACAATCTTTTTATAGCATTTCAGTAGACCTGATTTACATTAAATACAAAATTTTCAAATGTTTTGGATGTATACAGTTATTAAAAAATCTCAGGGAAAAAAAAAAAAAAAAAAAAAGCAGGGATTTAGCATGGCATTTCTCTGCTTCGACTCATGTTTTTATCATTACATATGCATATTTTTTTATGAAATTTTAATGAGAGCTTCAATACAGTTATAGTTTATAACTGATTTAAATTTCAGAGAGTTTGGAAGATGAGAACTATTTTTTTTATTGTGATTTTAAACAGCCAATGCAAAAACAAACAACAAAAATTAAAAAAAAGGGAGAAGAAAACATATTTCTTTTACAACTAGATAGCAATGTTTCACAAAATTTTTACATGGACTGTAAAACTGTTATATTTATAATCGATAAAAATTTCCAAGAGTTCAGACAAGAACTTTAAGAAAAAAACTATGAAAAGACCCCACATGAAAAAACAAGAAAATGTCTTCTTACAAGCACTTTTATCACTAAATATCAATGTTTTTTCACGAATTTCTATTTAAAAATATATCTTCTTACAAAATCAGGTTAAAAATATAAAATCATACAAACCTGAGGTTTGTTTAAATTTATTATCATGGGCCCGGGTGGATCAGCTAGTAAATAATAAAAATAAATAATGACAGAAAAGATTAATTTTGAAAATGCATCGTTAATGTATGCAAATAAATTTTTACTGTAAAACAGACAGTGGCTTTCTTTAGTAAGTGAAAAAAAATTAAACAAGAAATATTGTCCTCAAATATGCTCTATGAAACAGAAAAGTACTGAAAATTTTCACAAGGTAGTATTCAGTAGTAAGCCTGTCTCAAAGTGATGTCAGGAATGCACTAGAGCACATAATTTAATCAAAAAATTGGAGAAGAGATGCATAAAAAAAAAAAAACTGTGATTGGTCTTTCAAGATGCATTTTTTTCATTGAAGGAATGCTCAAAAGAGGCATATTTTGTATTAAATGCATTGCTCGTTTAAAAAAGCAGGACCCACTTTTTGAAAAGTGTCTGGGTCCCAGGGACACAAGATTTCAAAAGCTTATTGACATTGCTGGCTCACTAAGAAATTCTTTAATAACATCAAACTTACGGCTGAGAAACCACATCTTAGCAATTTGAACTGAGATACTATCGCAATTCCTAATTGACTTAGGAAAAATACTATTCAACCAAAGGTAACTCAATGTTGAGTTGAAAAAACTTCATGTCATTGGTCAGAGGAATCACAAATTTAGTCCCTTGTATAAATTCAGTTCTTGCCTGAATTTTTTTTTTTTTTGGGTGTTTAAACGATGACTGAAAGTACTGTTTTATTAAAATATAAAAAAATATTGAAAATAAATATTTTATTAAATTTTTAAATTGTATTTTAACAAAATAGTCATGCAGTTTCATCAGATACCACATAACTGCTCTATGGTTAAACAGTAGAGATGGGAATGCTCGGAAAAAACTCCGGAAATTTTGGGGAAAAAAACTATCTTTTTTACAACAAGGTTCATTATTTATGCCTACTATGAACACTGGATTCAAGGCGCATGGTTTCAGCAGGATGGATCTCCTCAACATTCAACAAGAGACATCCTGAACTTGATCAAAAGTTACTATGACAATCATGTCATCGCAAGAGGCTACCCAAATCGCTTTGGCTATGAACATTTTGACCCACCCCTATAGCCTGACTTATCACCACTAGACTTCTTTTTATGGGTCTACAGAGATCAACCAAACACCATAGAAGAGCTGAAAACAGCAATAACAAGTGTGATAAGGTTGATTCCAACAGACCAACTTAAGCAGGTTATCGCAAATTTCAAACAGATTTTGTTTCATTGTCTCCTCAGATGGCCAACATTGTGAGAACCTCATCTTTTAATTTCCTTTATTCTCATGTGTAAATCCTGAAATAACCCTGTAAGTAATATGTCCAAAATATACCTATATTTACATCTAAAATGATAAAATGCCAATATAATTATAGCGTCATATAACTCAGCAATACTCTTGGTCACCACAATCTTTAACAAGGAAAATCCATATTAAAAATTTTGTTAAAATATTCTAGAGTGACATCATTCAAAGATCAGACTGCAAAATTGGTGATTTTCCTGTGTTAAACTGAGTGTCTTCCTAAACATTTTTTTAAGAAAAAAGACCCGATTTTACTCATAAATTAACTTTTCAGCGTACACACTAATTTTTTGTAAGAGTAGGCACATGTACTTTTTATGTATAACAGTTACGCTTTGACAAATACGTGATATTTAACAATAGTAAAACTAGTCGGATGTGGCAATCCCAAAACTTTCTTCTATCTCACACAGGTTTCGCATACACTAAAAAGAATCAGCACCAATTTATATCAAGGTCTAACTGAAACTCAAGTTTTATTAAATTCTGTGCAATATTTCTTGAGATAAGACTATTGCTAAAATAGTGTAAATCCTGCAAAGTGCTGCATAGCAGCGGCACCTGCAGGGCGATTTTTACCAAAAACTAATCAGCACCAATTTATATCAGGGACTAACTGAATCTAAAGTTTTATTAAATTCCGAGCATTAGTTCTTGAGATAGAGCTATTGCGGAAATCGCGAAAAATGCTGCATAGTAGTGCCACCTGCTGGGAAATTTTTACCAAAAACTGATCAGCACCAATTTATATCAGGGACTAACTGAATCTAAAGTTTTATTAAATTCCGAGAATTAGTTCTTGAGATAGAGCGCCCACAAAATTTGTGTCGCATACAGACAGACAGACTCACAGACAGGAATACCCCAACATTCGGCATTCCTATATTAAATTACGAGAATTAGCTCTTGAGATAGAGCGCTCACAAAATTTGTGTCGCATACAGACAGACATTTTCTAGAAACAGTCAAATCGTGTTCAAGACCTTCTAAAACGTATAAATCCGTCGAAAACCGGAAGTCGAAAATTTTCATGAATCCAATACTTTCTTCTTGTAAAGATAGAAGAAAGTAAAAAGTGACAAATTAGAGGAAAATTACAGTAAAAATTTAATTTAAACTTCCATGCAATATGCGAGTACCATACACTCCCTCAAAACTACATCATTTGGGACTAGAGATTATGTAGATTTTTGGTCACTGTTTTGGTTATATTTTTAAAACAGTAATTTGAATGTATATAATGCACTTAAAATTATAACATATGCTTATAATAAAGTAAAATGTTAAAATAATAAAAATTAAGAAAATTTAAGAAATGATTTAAATATTAAAAGTACATAATTAATAATGCATAATTTAATAATGATGAGATGAAACTTTTCTAATTATTTATTCAATGAGATTCGTCTCATAAAAGGTACACTAATAATTTACATAAAAATCTTAAAATAATGAAGTTTTATTTTATGTTTAGCCAGACTAACTAAAATAGCTTGATTAATATACAAATGTATTTGGTAAAAAGATCATAATCACAACTGATATCAGCGCTATCGCGAATTTTGTCAGAATTAAATTTATACTTCCTTCATGAGAAAACATGAGTTGTCATATTAACCAGAATAACATTAAAATGTGTACAGAATTATATAAAAATAAAACAAATCTTTAATTTTTTCCCCACATTTTAACTAAGTTTCAATGTTTACTTCTGCAACAATGTGCAAATTTTAAGCATTTGTGGATGATTTTAAAGTTGTGGATTTGAAGGAATCTACTGTATATAGTGTAAGAAATATCACAATTGTTGTAAAATTTACAATGGTACAGTTACTAAAAAATTTACGTCAAGCATACTTTTATTTAGTGTTTAAAATCAATGAAAGAAATAAATGTAACACGAATGCATGAATAGAACACATATTTACAGTCTACTTGGGCCAGATATAAGAAAGAGCAACAGGGCCTTATGAGCTATGCAACAATATTTAATTAATAACAAACACATACTTTTGGTAAAGCTTTCTCCCTGCTAGATGAGTTGCTGAACAGAGCTTTCTCAATTTTACTCGCTAGTGTAGATTTCTCCAATAGTCGAAAAAATATTGCTTGTGTATATGATTCAAATAGACCCATACACAACATGCAATATTTATTCAACTTGCCACAATGGCATATAGAGGCAGTTCCCATCAGAACACAGCAGTATCAGCTGTGCTAATACAGTTCCTGGCAATGTCACATGCTGGCGCACAAAATCAGTGGTGTAGAGAGTGCTCCCATTTGGAAGGAAAGACTGGTGCCCACACAGTGTCTCGTCAAATGGAAGCTGCACACTTCGGCGAACCCAATGCCTCCAGGACTTGGTCTGATGCCTACATCCTTCAAGGGGTATAAAAATTAACAACAAAACTGGATCTAAAAAATTCATTAAAAAAAGTTTAATATAGAAATAGATTATAAAATGTTCATTTAATAACAATACACAAATATACTACACATGAAGTAGATAATCATTTCAGGATCTCTCTATAAAATATTGTTCATTGAATTAAAAATATATTTGCACACTTTTCATATTTATTTCAAAACAATCTTTTGTGTTTTTTTAATACTGAGTAAATAATTATAAAATTGTTTTCTTATCTATTACTAAAATAAAACTATACTTAATTATCTTTAAGAATAAATAAATTAGAGTGGATCTGTTTTTCCCATTGGGAAGTTTATACCACTGATGATTGTTGGACTTGCATAACTAAAAAAAAAAAAGCTACATAAATTAAGCAACTGTTCGGTTGATATTGAATATTTAAAATTCACATCATGAAGGAGTTTTGATGATGTAAACATATACTAGAACTTTAATTAATATATTGTTTAGATGGATAGAAAATAAAGATCCTGGGCTGAAAAGTAATGTAATATACACACACAGTGTATCACAACCCATATGTTAAGTGAGAAATAATTATCTTCTTCAATCAAAATAGACCTTACAAATTATCACACAAACTATAAAAACAAGTTGGAAATTGTACGTCAAACGTGACAAATGAGATGCGTTCGTACTATAACTAGTTACATAAATATTCAGATCTTTTCTGATTTTTAATTCTGTGAAATGAATTATATCGTCTGCAGATTAATTTCTGTAATAAAATAAGTATCTTGGTCGCTTGACGATTAAACCTCGGAAGCTCCTATAACAAGAAAGCACCGATTAAAAAAAAAAAAAAAATCAAATTTCTTAATATTTTTATTAATATTTCCTAAAGTTTTGATTCGATTTTAATAAAATTTGAAATGTCTCGACAAAATTCTGCAAAGATAATATATTTTAAATTGCAACCCATTCGGTTGGGTAGTTTTTGCGTTGTTATATGCAGACGGACAGACAGACGGACCAAGTGACGACAATAGGTGCTACGTATTTATATAATTACGAACGCACCTAAAAATAATGTGCCAGATCTACATTTGGCACACTGACTAGAATATCAGGAGTAAAATAATGTGATAAATGGTGAAAATTTGATTGATTTAACTGCTTGCTATAAAAACAAGCTATCACTGGCATTCAAAACAGAGGCATTTAGTTATTAATTTATATTAGGTTGAATAATTCAAAAGGAATTAATACAAATGGTAATTTTATTCACTTTTAGCAGTTTCATGGGCCAGTCATTTCTTCAAAATATTTACTGCTGCACTGTTATGCTAGCCATTTTGAAATTTCTTGATGGTGTAGTTTGATTATGATAGTAAGAAAGTTTGGATTATTCAAATAAGAGGTGAGTTTTAGTTCAACATATTCCATGCAACAATTATTCTGAATAAATTTTCTACATTTTTCTTCAAAATAATGTAAAAATTGTATACTTTTTTGAAAAACAAGACCAAATAGGATAAAAGAATTAGACAGCTAGGCTTAACAACAACAACAAAAAAAAAACTATGGTAGATGTGTCAGTAAGACACCTTAAGGGAATTTCTTTTACATTCCAGTTTTATTTATATTAATCTATCAACAATATTTAACCATTCTTTTACACATCCTAATGTCAATAGAAATTTAATTGTGAATAACAAAAATAAATCAAAACACCCAAAATTCCAGTAATGGACACCACCAAAAAAAAAAAAAAATACAGGGTAATTGTTTTTATGATTGTAATTAGAACCAGAGTTTAATGAGAGTACACCAATGAAACAAAATTAAATAGTCATTTTTAAATAAATTTAATAATTAGTATCCATAAAATATTTATGAGAATAATTCGTTGTTTAAACTAATTTTGTCATTATTACAAGATCTATACTTTAACTAATTTAAATAGAAGATTTTAAAATACTAAATTTTTTAAGTATTAAACTTTATCAAAGTATTGCGACAATGGGAGGGGGAGGGGGGCTGTTAAAGAAGTTAATAAATTTTGCAAAAAAATTGTCTGAGAACTAGTGAATGGAATCTTATTTCCCATTATTCTTAACAGTTAAACTTCATCAAACTACTTGGTATAATACCTGTAGTAATTAGCATTTCAAATATGAAATAAATGAAACTGTGGGTTGAATGTTTTAAATACTAGTAAATAAAATGATTAAAATAAAACTGCAGACTTGACATTTGAGGCCCCTGATCTGCAGATCAACTAGTTTTATTACTGTTGTAAATTTAAATTAATATTATAGTTGTTGAAATAGTTTCTCTTGTACACTAAGTATAGAACAAAAAAATTTACTTACTCTTTCTATTTCGATAACTATTTGATCTGACATGAACCTACATTTTGAATATTTAAATGGGTCATTCCATGGTAACCTGTGCTACATTTAGAGTAATTAACTTCAGTAATTTTAATAATATAACACCAGAAAGTATTCAAAATGTAAAGTTGAAGTGATTTTTTAATTAAACCGATTCAAACCGAAATTTGGATGAAAATTACCCAAATTTAGTGTTATTTCTTGAACAGCGGCAATTAAACTTATTATGATAACTTACGTTCTTTTTTCAGTAACGTAAGTTACCACAGTAAATACAATTTTCAGAGTTCAAGAAATAGCACTAAATTTAAGTAATTTTCATGCAAATTTTCTTTTGTATAGGTTTAATTGACAAATCACATCAACTTTACATTATGAATATTTTTTGGTGTTATATTACTAAAATTACTAAAGTCAATTATTCTAAATATAACGCCAGTTACCATGGAATGACCCAAATAATAGATGAAAATCATTTTGTTTTAATAAATTCTACAAAATATTTCACTTGCTGAGACTAAGTACTCAATACACCACAATTTAACATGTAACAGATCTGTGAAATTAATAAAAAAGAGTAAGAAATTCAGAAAATATAAAAGATATCCTTTACATTCATTTGTGTTGCTATAATCATCATTCATGTAAAACAGCATACAACTTCTAGGAATTTACAAATAACCTTTCTTTGACAAAATTACAAGAAACAAGACAAACTTATTGCAAATTTAGAAACCTTTCTCTTCATATAGATTTGTTTTCTGTGGCAATTTCTCAAACCTCAAACAGATAAATTTATCTGCTGTCACTTTGAAACAATTGAAAATACTCATGAGTCATAAATAATAATTAAAAAAATATATGTAAAAATAAAGCACAGTGGTCGTAAATGATAATTATGATTATAATATACTATGCAAGCTTTGATTCTCGCCAACCAAACTCAAAATACTGCCAAGTTAGTGACCTACGTCATCTAAAGTGACTGGGAGAAAAAAAATCACCATTTTAATTTTCTTCACATGCACTACTATATTAGCATAGCTAATGAAGCAAACAACAACAGAACATGTATCAAGGGCGGGGAATTGCAATTTTTTACTCGCCACTGGTGAGTGAATTTTCTGACAGGGCGAATAAATTTTTAGAGAGTTTTAAAAACTGCAGGCTATAAAAGGTATGCCGCCAAAAGCTTTTTTTATTTCATTTGTATACTTGTTAGCTGAATTTTGCGTTTCTCCATATTATCACAATATAAACATGGTGATATGTTCTATCCTAAACTTTCCTCTGTTGTACATATTTCTTAATTTTACAGAAAATAATAATGAAAATGCATTGTAGCAATGGTAATCATATATTTTTGCAATTGCATAAATTTTGCTATAGCAATTTTCAATTGCATGTTGCATCTTGCTGCCTGCTAAAATAAATCCTTGGCTGGTAAGATTTTATGAAAATTCTTCAACCTTGAACATGCATAGACGCTAAAACAGAAAAACTGAGCAATTAGCATGGCAAAATACAATTTAAAAATTCATTTGCATTTTTGTAGAACGATTGCTTTTTATCCCCTTATTTGAATTCCCTCCCTCTTGATATTTTAATCCGAAATACATGGTAAAATTAAAAACAGAATAAGGCACATTCTAGAACCAAACATTTTGTTATTTTATTTAACAGGGTCGAATTCGGTTCAAAACGCCGACTTTGAAAGTACTTTCTGAATGATTTCCCACCTTTACCAAAAAATTTAAAAACGTGTTTCAATTACACAAGTTTCTGAATATGAAACGTACATTATTAGTAAAACTTAGCAAACAATAACACGTGCAGGATAGAAATTGTCTTTTTAGCAACACTAACACAGATTAAAAGAATTGGTAACAAATATACAATTTATCAGATAAATATGTATACATATATATTTGAAATCTACGTGATGATAATAATAATAAAAATAAGATAAATAATTAAAGACAGCTGAAGGTATACTGAGATAATTAACAAAAAATAGCACGTGTAGGCAGGATAAAGAAATATCAAAATACAGAAAAAATATGCTAATCATTGTTACCTGAAACTAAAGAGAATATTGAGAAATTGATTAAATTACATAAGCTTATGCAATAATAAAAATTAAATAAAAAACTAGTAAGCGAACGAGGAATCAGTACAGCAAAAGCATAAAGCAACAACTAGCGATTCGATTATATTATTTACGATTACGCCAACGACGCGCCGTTTTGCTTATTCGCTAGCCAAGACAAAAATATCGCCAAGTTAGTTACCTGATGATATCACGTGATTGATCACGTGGGTAACTAACCTCTGGTCTAACCGAGGGTCACGCTTCGCAGTTTTCTGTAAAACTTGTTGAGTTGTGACATGTAGTTAGTTTTGAGAATGGATCTCGTCCCGAGACCAAATGTTTTTTTTTTCTATTATGTTTTGTGTGTACGCGCCTTCTGAGAAGTATATGTATTTTTTTTGTTGTTTTGTGCTGACTATTAAAATTGTGATGTCTTAAGTTGTGTGAGTCCTTGACAAAACCCACACCAGACCAGCACAAACATTACAATGGCGCCCAACGTAAAAGAAGAGAAAATCGTTTGGATTTTCAACGTATACAGTTAAAGAACCACCATTGTTCAATTTTTCTGTGAAAAAGGAAACCACCCCGGTTTCAAAGTTTCTAAAAATCGTCCTAAATCGTGAACCATCCTGGTTTCGAATCTTTTAAAGTGAAGGAATCGTATGCATTCTACATTTTACCCGCCCATCCTAGTTTCGTTTTGAAAGATGTTTTAAAACGATTTATCATCACGATCATTTGTGAATCGTCTACGTAATCCAACGTGTATATTCAACAGATATTCCATATGTGTTGTGAAATTATTTAGAACCATCCTATTTCTTATTTATGCTGTAAAATTTTGTGAAGCATCCGCCCGATAGCTAATTTTGTGGAAATTCACGTGACTTCTTTTTCATTCACCAGGAAAAAAAAATCATTCTGATTTTGAAACTGTACTGCGAAAGGTCACCGCAACCTGCCTTACTTTTTTCAGCATTAAAAGTTTAGTGTTTTCAAGTGTGATGTAGTTTGACCTCGAAAAGAAAAAGAAAAGATCTTGTGAAAATACATCTATCTATTCGCTGCTGTTTTAGTGATTGAAAGTTACGCGTTTCGTTTTTTTTCCTTTCTCTGTTTATTTTATGGGATGATCATCTATTTCTAATTTATTTATTCTGCTTATAAAGGGTTGGAAGAAATTTTTTTTGCTGGATCCAGAGCTTAGCGGTTTTGTTTTTATTTTATTCCTTTCTTTAAACGGTGTATATATATTTTTTGTTTTGTTCAATAGTTTTGGTAAGTTACGAAAGATTAATGACATAAAAGATTTTATTATTCCTTTGATACTATATACATTTTTTTTTAATGAAATGTTCTTTAAGTAAAATACATTTTATCTTTATTTATTTCGCTGTATAAAATACATCATTTCAATAACTTTCTATAATTATTTCTCATATTATTTTTTAAGATGTAAAGTAAGTATTTTATTTATAAATTATGTTGCTTTTATCTTTATTGGTGATAAAGTCAGATTATATATAATACTTGTGTTTGAATTGAAAGTTTTATATACGGTAAGTTAAATTGGTAAATGGCTGAATATTAATATTTCGTATAGAGATTTAAATGAGCTCATCGTTAATTGGTAGTAAATTTTAGTATGTTATTAAATTATTTCCTATATGTTTTATCAAGTGGTTATAAATGTTTGATATATTTATCTGTTTATATTTACCTGTAAAGGGAAGGTAGTTGTTTTGTTAGTGATTTTAGGTCAAGAATTACGTATAATTTTGTAATTTAAGCATTCTGGATATAGATAATTGAAATAACTGCTTTGAGAAAAATGACGTTTCTGGCAAAGGAAAAAAAATTGATTTGTATAATTATCGAACTAGACATTGCTCCGGATACAGGTGATACAATTGCGGTCTTACGTGATAAAATTATAAAGTGCGCTCTATTTAAAGATGATGAGCAATTTGTGAAAAGGCATTCCTTACTATAGTGGATGATAGAAAGAAACAAGAAAGCGCAGAAGAACGAAGGTTAGATGAGACGCGTGTCGCGGAAGAACGAAAGTTGGAGGAGAAGCGTCTCGCGGATGAGAGAGCGTATGAACTAGAAAAACTTAAACTACAAGCTCAAACCCCTAACGCGACAACTGTACCACAGAATCAACTGGATTTCAATCAAATGCGCATAGATAAAAAAAATATCCTACCAATATTTATTCCCGAAAAAGATGATATGTCCTTGTTTTTGACAATGTTTGAACGTCAGATGAAATTGCTAAGTGTCCCTAAAGACTTCTGGGTTTCACAATTACTTGGCGTTCTTCCAAACGATATTGCTAAACTTATAGCAAGAGAGCCTGAAACAATGTTTAAAAATTATAAACTTATTCGCGACATACTGTTAAATAGATTTAGGTTAACAGCAGAGAGGTTTAGGGTATTGTTCACCCGTAATCAGAAAAGAGAAAATTCTACATGGAAAGATTTTTACTTTGAAATTCGAAATTATTTTGAGGGTTGGTTATCGGAATTAGAAATTGATTCATTTGAAAAGTTAAAAGAACTTATAATTGCTGATCAGATTAAAAGAAAGTGCCCACCAGAATATAAAAATCATTATTTAGATGGTTGGGACAAACTAAATGATCCTGTCGTGTTGGCAGAAAAGCTTGACATATACGAAAATATCAAACCACATTTTCAAAAATCAGCAAGTAATTCAAAAACGCGTGAAACACAGAAATATGTTTTCCCGAAAACTTCAAATGGTCAGGAATTCTCTAAAAATCAAATAACCAAAACTGAAGCTAACCCCAGATAACATTTTTTGATTTTTAAAACATTTTTCTAACCTCTACATGTAAATGACTAGATGCTTTTTAAAGGCTTTGTCTGAAAGGTTTGCAAACATTGTAAAAAGGATTATAAAAGGTTGCTAGTTGACACAATCTGAGGTACTTTATAAGTGTTTTAGGTCAAGCATACCAAAATGTAGAAATGTAAGGCTAGTTACAGGATTTCATATTGACCATTGTAACAGGAATTACAATCAAATGTAGATAATAATGCTTTTATTATAAGCATTTATAAAGGAAATGAAAAAGGTTTTGATTAATCTGTTAGTTTTAAATCTTAATTGACAGAGATATGAGATTTTCATCAAAATAACTTGACTTAGAATTTTTCTTTTGTTTTATAGGAAACTAAATTTTAGCATAATATTTATAAATTGAAAGAAAAAAAAATGGAAAATAATGATTTTTATTTGCACACATTATATTTAAGGAGTCATATTACATTTAGCAAGTTACATATTTTAATTAATATATTGCTTTTTTCCCTCTAAAGTAATTGCTAAAATTTTAATATATTTATTTTTTATATTTTAATTAATATATTGCATTTTATCCTTTAAAGTATGCTACAAATATTAATTGTTGATAACATTAAAAAAAAAAAATTAAATCTAATATACATTTTGTTAGAATGAACGGTAAGAATTATTTTACAGAAGTTTCCTAACTTTTGTTTGAATTTGACAAAACTAATTAAAATAGATAACTTTTATCTTTTTTTGTATTTTTTACAATTAATCAGTTTTAAAATAAAGTCTAAAATAAAGCGGGGATATTTTCCTTTTACAGTGAATTCGGGCAACAAGAAAATTTGTATACTATATTTTTGCTTAAGCCCTACTATCTTGAAAGTTTCACAATATTTTAAATTTCTGAGTTGGGAATTGCTTATGTCTTGGTTTTTATGTTGTCTTTACCTTTGTGTTTTCATATTTGAAAACTGATAATGGTCAACCCAGTATCAATTATTCTTATTTATTAGTTGATTGACAAACTGAAGAAAGTTAAACATAACTGCATAATTTAATTTGATAAAGATTTATCTCCATTTAAGAACTATATAAAACCAAATTTTGGTATTTATATAATTACTGAGAAAAATAACATGCAATTTCCATTTATAATATTTTTATATCATATGCATATTACCTATTTGTTTATTTTTAATCTTTACTTTAAGCATGTTTTCATTCTACTTAACACAGAAGGACAATAATTTTTCAGAATGATTTATCTCTGAATTAAATCTATTGATGCTCCGTAATTAAAAATAAATAATAATAATCAGTTAACATTATTTAGACCTTTTTTCCTTTAAAATGTAAACCTTCATTTTAAAAATCGCTCATAATTATTAGCATGTATATTGAAACATCAAAAATTTAAATAGTTTGACTTCATCAAAATTCATATTTTAAAATTCATGAAAATAAAATGTATTAAAGAAAGTAATAAAAATAACAATAATTTAAAATATTCTAGCAACGCATGCAATAAAAATTTTACATCTTAAACGTACGTAATTGAATAATATAATTTTATGCAATATAAATGACTAAATTATAAGAGAATAAAACATATATATTATTTTTAGGCATATATATGCCTAAAAATAATTAACTTTGACTAAATTGCAGTTTAAATACAAGTACACAATCTATTATTATTATTACGCAATATTTCAAACTTTTGAAGGTAATTTTTAATCACATGAACTATAAGATGGATATTTTAAAATTGGGGAACATCAATAGATAATGACATAAACGATAATAATATAATTTAAAATATAAACATAAACAAATGCCACTCTGTATCTATTGTATTTTGCAATGAAAGTATGGTTAAAGAACTCGCACTAATTCGTTAAGAGTGGGTTGGGTTGATTATTGACGGCCAATTATCGACACTAGGGATATAGGCCCAGGGGGAGTGCCCTTCGTGGGGGTCTTTCTAAGGGAACCTAATCCGTATTTACGCATGGAGAAAATCCACGGCTCGAAAGAAAACCACGAAAACTCCGAGCGATTAGGCCGACGGGCGCGATTGGGATCGAACCCAGCACCTCCCGTCTACCAGCTTCGAGAGCACAACCTCTCAGCCACTGGTGGGGCAAAATTCGTTAAGAATAAAAAACATATTATAAATGGAAATTTCAAGAACTATAACAGAAATATGCGTATGTATGTAGTTCTTGCAATAAGATAAATCTATATCAAATTAAATCAATACAAAATAGTTTAACATACTTCGGATTGACTATGATTGCACATGTAAATGAAAAAGCCAGCCCAGCACAGGCAAAGCGATGCTACGTGACCTACTCGCACGCCAATATCACCTTCAATGAGGGAAGTGAATGAATAAGCACAATTTGCAGCTAACAAAGTGATAAAATAAGTTGCGCATGCGCGGAAAATGAAAGTGTAAAGGATGATTTTAGAAGGGAGGTTTCCTGACGGTTATTCCAAAAGCCTAATATTCAAAACATTACTGTGACCGTGATATACGCTAAAGATAATATACCTTCGCAGAAAAGTCGAAAGAAAATGAAAAGAGACCGTTTTCGGAACCTTGCTTGCTATCTGGGAACGAACATTTTGGAAATTATAAAAATACTATCCCTTCCCCAAAATATATAAACTCGCGATATGTAAACAATCACAAACATGCAACTGTAACTTGTTATGGATGTGGGAATCCCGGGGTTATTCGTTCGAAATGTCCTAAGTGTAATCCCTCTCTTAAAACAAAATCTAAAGAGTTTAATAACGTAGATCTGTATACCTGTGTAGCAGACTCTGCCCACCTTCCCATCTTGGATGTCCATATAAAGGAATTTTACGGTACAGCGTGTACCGATACAGTTGCAACTAATTCTATTGCTGGAGAAATTTTGTATAATTTATTAAAAGGCCAAGGAGTTCCTTTTAAGTCCAAAGTGATAACAATGACTCTAGCTAATGGAGGTAAACTTGATGGTGAAGTTCTATACACTGAAGTAACTATCCAAGTTAACGCAAAATCTTTTCAAACTGAATTAATTGTTTTACCCAAAGCAAAAGGAAATCGCACTTTGTTGGGTATAGATTTTTTACAAAAAGCAGGAATTGTCCTTGATATAAAGAACCGGAAATGGTATTTTAATGATTTTCCTCATCAAGTATATGACTTTTCTTCTGATGATGACCCAGTGCTTCTGCAGAAAATACCAAACGAGTTTAATTCATGCGTATTACGTGAAGAAGAGGGGAATCAGCTACCTGAAAACTAAAGAGAAGAATTAAGCGAATTGTTACGAGAATATGAAGATGTGTTCAAACCAGGGGGAGAGCCCACTCCTTTTATAGAACACCATATTCCTACTGGAGACCATGCACCAGTAGCTGGTCCACCCTATCGAATGTCACCTATGAAGAAGGAATTATTAAAGAAAGAATTGGAAGTTTTACAAGAAAACGGTATTATTGAAGAATGTGAATCCCCATACGCAGCTCCTGTTGTTCTTATACCAAAACCTAATGGTGAAATGCGTCTATGCATAGATTACCGAAAGCTGAATGCAATTACGACTCCGGATACTTATCCACTCCCCAGATTGGATGATTTATTACAGGATGCTACTCCTACAGCTTACATGTCAACCATTGACCTGAAATTTGGTTACCACCAAGTTAATGTGACTGCCGCTGATAGAGATAAAACAGCTTTCATTTATCCATTTGGAACATTTCGCTTTGTTAGAATGCCTTTTGGATTACGCAATGCTCCTGCAACGTTTCAGAGACTAATGGATAAATTCCGGTATGGATTTAACAACGTTAAAATTTTGACATACTTGGATGATATCATTGTTCTGTCATCGACTTTTGAGCAACATCCTTCCGATTTAAGATTAGTGTTTGAGAGACTATCCTAGTTTAAACTTCATGCTAACCGTGACAAATGTTACTCTGCTCGTTCGCGAATCAAGTATGTCGGACATTGTATTACAAGCAAAGGCATTGAAGTTGACCAAGAGAAAGTTGCAGCCATTATGAAAATACCCTCTCCAAAGACTGTAAAACAGGTACAATCATTCTTACAAACTTGTTAATGGTACCGTAGATTTACCGAACATTTTTATGATATTTCATGTCCACTGAGTAATCTTACTAAAAAGAAAGTTCAGTGGAAATGGGGAACTGAACAAGAAAAAGCTTTTGCCACTCTAAAGCAATGCCTCGTCACCACTCCTATATTGCATTAAGCTGATATGACAAAGCCATTCATTTTTCGAACAGATGCCAGTTCATATGCTCTTGGAGCAGTTCTACTCCAGGGCCAAGGATCTGAGGAACATCCTGAGGAGTATGCCAGCAGACTTCTTAATCCTGCTGAGCGAAACTATTCTACCACAGAGCGTGAAGCCTTAGCCGTTGTATGGGCTCTAAATAAATTTAGAGGCTATATTGAAGGTTCTGAAATCACCGTAGCCTCGGACCATCAACCTCTCCAATGGTTGATGAGCCTAAAATCTCCATCAGGTAGATTGGCCAGATGGGCATTGCAGATACAAGCCTACAATCTAAAAATAGAGTATATCCCAGGAAAAGCAAATGTAGTTGCGGATATGCTATCCCACCCAGATTGTACGGAAGATTCATGTGAAGTGAATACTGTCATAGTGGACTTTCCCATTAAAAGTTCTAAAGACATTCGAGAAGAACAGTTGAAAGATTCAGAACTGACGAAAATTATAGATCGTTTTGAGTTCTACGGATTTAGTTAATTGGACTGAAAGAGGCTACCTAATGAATCAGGGTGTACTGTATCGATATGCCCCTGACTCTGAAGTCGAAGAAGCTCAGTTGGTAGTTCCAACTCATGACCGTGAAAGAATCCTAAAAGAATACCATGATGCTCCGACTGCTGGACACTATGGCGCCGAAGGAGCTTTCCGTCGAATTGTTAAAAGATATTACTGGACCGGCATGAGAAAATTCATATCAGATTATGTTAAAGCTTGTCCTGATTGCAACCGGTATAAAGCCTCAAATCAAAAACCAGCTGGACTGCTGCAAACTCCAATTTATGCTCAAAGGCTAGAAACTCTCTCTATAGATTTGTTTGGGCCTCTTACAGAAACTAAAACTGGAAAACGATGGAATTTTATTGTTGAGGATTGTGCAACACGGTGGGTGGAGCTGTTTGCATTATCACGGGCTACTGCTAGGGAATGTGCATTAACTCTACTTAATGAAATATTTTTACGTTATGGCTTACCCAGTAGAATAGTTAATGATAATGGACACCAATTTGTGAGCGATGTCATGCAACAATTATGTCATCTGTTGGACATTAAACAAAGTCTAACACCTGTTTACCATCCTCAAGCGAACCCTGTTGAGCGTAAAAATCGCAATTTAAAACCTCAACTTGCCATTTTAGTAGGAGACGACCATAGCTCCTGGGAAGAGCGCTTACCAGCTGTTAGGTTTGCAATGAATTCCGCAAAATGTGAAACTACCGGTCAAACTGCCGCATATTTGCAATTTGCGCGTGAGATGCGTACACTCGATGATGTTACGCATGATTTAAGAACTGTGATTAATAACGATAATTTCGTCCCTGAAATTACCCCATACCTTAAAAATTTCGCAAACTTTTCATCTAGAGTACATGATCTAGTTGAAGAAAAGCAAGATAAACGTAAATTCTATGCGGATAGGAAGCGTAGAGCAGGTCCAAATTACAATCCTGGAGATCAGGTGTGGGTGATTTTACATCCACTTAGTAACACTAAACAAAAACGGAGTGCTAAATTCATGCCGCGCCCTGATGGTCCGTATACCATCTTAACTCAAAAATCATTAACAACGTATGAAATTGCTCATCCAAATAATCCTAACATTTCGGTAGGCACTTACCACACATCCGCACTCAGTACATATCGAGGTGCTGATGAATTGCCCGTGCAACCGCTACGGAAGCGTGGTCGACCGCCTAAAGTTTCTGATTCCTCGTCGGGACGACTTCGGAACCAGAAGGGGAGGGTATAGCAAAATAACTGCCTTTCCCTAAATGAAACAACGTACAGACGGCGCTATTGCCACTTTTGGCAGATATTTTGCCAAGTCCGAACTGAACTGAAGCGAACGAATAACTTTTCGCGGTTCTGTAACTCTGTAGAAGTAGTTGAGTTGTGACATGTAGTTAGTTTTAAGAATGGATCTCGTCCCGAGACCAAATGTTGTTTTTTTTCTATTGTGTTTTGTGTGTACGCGCCTTCTGCGAAGTATATGTATTTGTTTTGTTGTTTTGTGCTGACTATTAAAATTGTGATGTCTTAAGTTGTGCGAGTCCTTGACAAAACCCACACCAGACCGGCACAAACATTACAATTGTAAAATACTTACATATTTTTAATATAACAATGTATGAAATATTTTATCTAATATAATTTTTTTGTAAAAAGTAACAATTTTATTACTTAACTAGTTGGCTTCGCCCGCTAGCGGGCTCCTAATTTACATCGGTGCCTCGAATCTTTTAAAACCTCGAATAATATAAACCTCGAACTGAACGAACCTCCGACCCGGGTCCCTGCTGCCTTCGGCACCGGTTAATCCCTTATTTTGCACATTGAATAGTATAAACCTCTAAAAGAACGAACCTCCGACCCTGGTCCCCGCTGCCTTCGGCACCGGATAATCCCTTAAATTGCACATTCAATAGTATAAACCTCTAACTGAACGAACCTCCGGCTCGGGTCCCCGCTGCCTGCGGCACCGTATAGCAGTCGCGCTGCGGTATACGTTAGTTCCACCTTCCACCACCAGGTGGCGCAATCTGTTTATACGATCATAGAACCTCCGACACTTAAATCCCCGCTGCTTTCGGCACCGGATAATCCTTAATTTGCATATTGAGTAGTATAAACCTCTAAAAGAACGAACCTCCGACCCTGGTCCCCGCTGCCTTCGGCACCGGATAATCCCTTAAATTGCACATCGAATAATATAAACCTCCAACTGAACGAACCTCTGGCTCGGGTCCCCGCTGCCTGCGGCACCGTATAGCAGTCGTGCTGCGCACGCGCTGCAGTATACGTTAGTTCCACCTTCCACCACCAGATGGCGCAAACTCTTTATACGATCATAACTGAAATCGTTAAGGCTTTCGATGTCGAGTCGAATGAGCTATACCCCGTCGTAATCCGGGCCATAGAAACAGAGATAATAAAACGCCTCCTGGTGGTGAAAAACGAATTAAAACCGATAAGCTCTAGTATCCTCTATCGATGTCGAGTCGATTGAGCCAAACCGCGTCGTGATGTGACCCATAGAACCCGAGTTGGCGGAAAAATCCTTTAATTACACCTTCCACCACCAGGGGGCGCAATGTGTTCTATTCGAACATGACCGAAACCTGTAAAGCTATCAATGTCCAGTCGAAAGAGCCAAACCCCGTCGTAATCGGGCCCATAGAACCCGATTTCCTGATGCGCTCACTGGTGGTGAAACTTGGAACTAAAATATGTAAGCGCTATCGATATCAAGTCGAATAAGCCAAACCGCGTTGCGATTGGACTCGTAGAACTCGAGATATTGTGAAATCAAAATATAAAATCTGATATTATTATTCGAAAAGAGTGGTATAAACTCAGAAACTATAAAAAATGTTATAGAGGGTCCTTATTACTTTAATTATAATGTTTGGAATCAGTTTGTTCGAAATCCGAAACATACTTTCTGAGTTATAGAAACGGAGCATAGTTAAGAAAAAAAAACCGTGCCCCTGGTGGTTAAAAAATGAACTAAAATCGGTAAACTCTATCCATGTCGAGTCGAATGAGCTCAACCGCGTCGCGATGGGACCCATACGACAGGAGATATTTTGAAAAGAAATAGATAATTCCTTAGCTTTTTTTTTCCTATACAAAAATCGGGATTTTGCTAAAATCAAAACTTATGGTCCGAAATCGAAATTTTTTTACCTGGTCGGCACTCTAATAGAAAAAACTAATTACGTGTAATGCCGTTTAGACATCTTAGCTGAAAATCTGGGGATAGTGTTGCCTTTATGTCTGGCATTAAAAATACTTATTTAAAAGACTGTAGGAAAGCGATGGAATTAATTAAAAATAAAAAATCGTTTCTCGTAAACTAATCATCCTAACTTAAAAAAAACATATTCTTGATCCTCACGCAAAAAAACTCTAGGATGCATGATTTTCAAATCGGTAAAAGCAATATTTAAAAAAATTTTCTACCCGGCTCAGAAGAAAGAGTAGGTTTTCGTTTTGAAATATTTCCTTGTCTGAAAATATCCGGTCACGTGTTGTTTTTCTCCATAGGTTACAAATGATTAGAAATAAATTGCTTCATTAACCGGTTTTTAATTCATATCTTCCGATTTTACTGGTCGAATTGTACGATCTTTTTTTTGTTGAAATCAGGATTTTTTTTACGTGTGTTGGCCCATTTCGGGGTCCAGAGATTAATTCCTTCATTGTTTTTCGAAAACGGACTGGAGCATTACATGAAACCTTGTCACGTGAATTTGCGCTTTCTTCCTTCCAAACATCTGTCGCTCCAGGCAGTCTGCGATCTCCACCTGCCGTGTGGGAAGAATTAAAAAAATATTTTTTATCTTTCGATTTTTAAAGGATTTTTTCGGTTCTAACTGTCGTACGGAAATGATTTTTCGAATTTATGAAACCGGACGCTGTCCCGCTTCCGTCCGTACGACTTCCGAACTTCTGGGCCCCTGACTTCCGGAGATCCGGGTCGGTTTAAAAGCCTGCACTGCACTTTATTGCTTAAATTACTCCCTGGGAACCCGTTGCCTTTTTCGAGATTCGTCTCCATCGGCAACCCTTTTCGGACGCGAAATTTTTGCGGTTTTGAATTCTTTTGCAAGTTAGGTTTCGGTCAGTAATTAAAACAGTTTTGTTAATCAATAACTCCCTTAATTGCGGGCGGACTCGTTCGAAAACTATAACTCCGGAATGCCCGGATTTTTCTGAATTTTTTGATATAAAAAGCGCTTCCGTGCGGCGTCTCTGACCCGACTTTTATCCGTTTACAGACAGACAGACAGACACACACACACAGACAGACGTTTACCAACATTAATAGTATTGATCATGTTTAACAATTTCAGGAAAACAAAACAAGTGTTTTGAAAAAGCCGCTTTATTCACAAATTAATATAATTAAATAAAACTTTCAAGCAATTTGTGTATGTTTCCTTATAACACTTATTATACGGTTATACAGTGCTGTAGTTGGAAAAAAATGTTTGTGGGAACTCACCGTTCCATAGAGTAGATGTTGATACTACCGGATTTGTGCTTAGCCAAAGGCCAATTTAAAACATTTAGCCAAAACCGACTTTTTTAATTAGCAACTATAATAAATATATTTTAGTTTTTATAGTATTGTATTTCTATAGCACTCATCTAAAAACAATATTTAATCAACCTCAAAGTAATATTTTTCATTATGTATCAAAATTTAATTGAAATAACAGAAATAAATCCATATATATCTTATTGGCACATCTATCCTAGAAGTTTCCATAAAGAACGATAATAAGAAGTGTTTTCTCTGATCTCTGATTTATGACAAACTGTCTTGTCTGGTATTCTCCTTCTGATCGCAACCAAGATTTTACCTATGGTTCAGGACAAAATTCTTTTAAGAGAGGTCCTACATGGCTTATGAATATAAGTAAACTGGCTATTTCAATAAGGAGTGATTTGTTCGCATCGGTCATGATGTTATTCCTATATCGGAATGCTCTTTCGCTTTCAGACATTGAAATGGGTATAGTTTTCACAGTCTCACAGTGGTCAAAAATCGAAAAAAGCTGGCCGAAAGTCGAAAAATGAATGTTTCTTAATTCATTTCAGTACCTCCTTTTTACGTTCAGAGAGAGCATCTGCGCCTTATCCCGCATAGAGTAAGAGGTATCTTTTATACCTGCTTATGTATCGAAGGTCTAAGTCAGCTGCTCTGTAACGCTCGCCCGCACGTGCTCTTACGCGGTAAATGTTGCGCGCGTTCTACAGTGCATAACTTTTGTTGTATGTGTGCAAATTACATTCTGCAAAATGTGTGATCTTCCGAAAGGTAAGAAGAATATTTGCACATATTTATTTTATGTAATTCATTATAAATTATGTCTTAAAGGTGAAAAGAAAAGACACGAAAAAATCATGTATTGATGCACAAAGTAAAAGTTAATTAACGAAATACTTTTTATCTTGCGTTATCCAGAGTTCTCTGTATATTTACGTAATTCCTGATGATGTTTTTTATGAAATATAAAAAAACCAGCTGCATTGGTTTGCATTCTTGGAAGTATAGTTGTTTTTAAGTTTAACAATTTCAAACTGCTTATATGAAATAATGCACTGTATTTTTATTATTAATAATACAAAACATTTATATTTCACAAAATATAAGCTCTTTTCATTTATTTGCTTACCATATTGATTGCGCTAATATATTTTGTTTTCATTATAATATCAAATTAGTACAAAGTAACCTCCAGAATCCCCGTAAACAAACTTTTACAGAAATTTTTTTTATATATATAAATGTCCGCCATATTAGATTTGCTATTTTGAATTTTTGAATTTTAATATCAAATACGTAATCAGCGACCTCAAAAACCCCCTTAAAGAAACTTTTACAGAAAAAAAACAATTTAAAAAAAAGAAAGTTGGCCATATTGGATCTGTCATTTTTAATTTTTTAATTTTGATATCAAATTCGTAATCAGCGACCTCAAAAACCTATATGTAAAAATTTTTAGAAGGATCTACAACCTTTTTTGATTTTCGGCCGCTTTTTTCGATTTTTGACCACTGTGTCTGGAGAAAAAAAGGCTTGTGCCCGTACGCATTTTTTTTTACAGAAACAAACCAAATATTTCTGGGAACGGTGTTCCCACCCAACTACAACACTGTGGTTATACATAAAAAAATAGACAGATAATAATGTTTTAATTTTAATATATTTTTGAAAATTGAACAATTATACATAAATATATAATCAATCATATCAAATGAAAAGTATTGATTAATAATGAGTAAAATGGAATAATAATTTAAAATGTGACTTTCCGACATGTTGCAGATGTTAAAAGCATTTTTGACAATGAAAAAAATACATATATTAACGTATAGAAAAAACGTAAATTTAAATTAAAAGTATTTGATAATAATGAGTAAAATTGAGTAATAATTTAAAATATATTCTTCATAAATTTCATTGATGCTAAAAATATCTTTGAAAAAAATTAATTAAACATATAATGAAGAAAATGAAGTAAAATGTGATCATTCCCATCTTCTCCGATAGTGGGAATGATGCTGGATTTTTTTTTTAAATTTACTAAATTAGTATTTATAATTATCTCATGGTGCTGGGAAAACATTAAAATACTGTCCCATCTTCAGATTTCATTTATTGCTGAAATTTACATATATGTTTTGTGATAATTTTCATTTAGCGACCCATCTTCTTTACGTAATGCTGGGAAAACATTAAAAATCTTTTTATCATTGAAAAAACACTTTTCTTATATAGTTATATAAGGGTCGCCTAAATGAAAGTGGCATTGCTTTAATAACCTACCATTTGAAGAGGAAGATGACTGTGTATGCTCCTATAGAGGGCGCAGAGTGCTGGGAATGCATGCGATATCGTCAGATCCTACCAGATGCGCGTGTGATAGCGTGAGAGCAGGTTAAAAGGCATCGTTCACAGCATGGATGCCTCCAAATGGTGTTAACGTGCGATCATGCAATTTTTAACAGCGGAAAATGTGAGTGCTAGTGAAATCTATCGTCAAATGTAAAATGTGCTCTTGCATGATAATGCTCATCCTCATGTGGCTGTGGCTTGCCAAACATTGTTATGACAATTCTACTGGCAGGTTCTCGAACGTCCCCCTTACAGCCCAGACCTCTCGCCATGTGACTACCACATGTTTGGTCCACTCAAGAAAGCTCTGAAGGGATGGCGATTTGCAAATAATAATGAGATCCAAACTGCCGTTGAAATTTGGTTCCACAACCAATCCGCAGCTTCACCACCCAGGGTATCCATCGTCTCGTTGACCGCTGAGATACTTGTTTCAACCTATAAGGTAACTTTGTCTAGCCTATCTGTTACGTCTGTATTACTTCTTTCTTTTGTCTACTAATTTATATTAATAACATTAAACCATTTTTCAAACCGACTGTAGTGCCACTTTCAATTGGGCGACACATATATATTTATTTTTACTCAGCATTTCTTCTTTTCTATATAATACTGGGAAATCAGTAAAAACCTGCCTTATCTGTAGATTTTATTGATACTTCTGCATGGGGAGTTTCTTAAAAATGTACCCTTAAAATAAAAATGAAGCATTCACTAACCTTAGACTCTCAGTCTCGTAAATGAAATATGCCAACATAACAGTTTTCTTATTCCTTTTTTTAAAAGCATTTTAAGTTCCTGCTCCTATTTATTAAAACTATGCTATAGTGAGAGATAAGAGTTGTATTTTTCTTAACCTTTCATTCATTGGTCATGAATGAGAATTTAAGAAGGAAAGATAAACACTGAACAAAATGCTTAATTTTTGTTTCTTAAGTTAGTAGCTTTGTAAGTGTACCCTATATGAATTAGAAAGAAGTAGAAAATTACTTAATTAAAATTTCTTCATGATCTTAATTAGCTCATCTAATGGGGGTTCTGGATCACTCAATCTGAGGAGAAAGTGAAATCGGGGGTGGGGGAAGAAGAACCTCCTCACTCCTCACTTCTGCCTCAAATTGAGTGGGTCAGCACCCTCATATAGTTTCTAGTGATATTTATCTTATTTTATTTACTATGGATAAAAGTCTTAGCCATTTTTCAAAGTGAGCATCGTATCATTTTAGAAGGAAATGTAATTAAGTGCCGATCTGCTCACTTATTCTAAAATGAAATTTATTGTTCATGAGATGTGTTAAAATGAAATTTTTGTATTTCTTTAAAAATACACATCTACTTTAGTCTTAGAAAAATTCTTGAAGCTGAAAAAGTAGATAGAACTAAATTTTGTCTCAGGAAATTAAATTCAAAATTGGAAAGTTCTATATGAAGTCGATATAACCATTTACTGGAAGTAAGGATTTATCTATAGCACCTGGATTTTGAATAATATTTTAAATATAAATTACCTACTATCTATATTTTATTCAACTTATAAATATCATTCTACTATAACTACATGCATGTGCATTTATAACAGGTTCATAGTAAATTAAATCTCTAAATAATAGTTATTTAATAAACAGAAACTTTAATAATAGGCGTTCGTTTTAAAATTTCTGTTTTAATCATGCTACCTGACAAGTAGAATGCTTCCCAGATAACAATTTTTGATTTTTAAAACATTTTTCTAACCTTAACATGTAAATGACTAGATGCTTTTTAAAGGCTTTGTCTGAAAAGTGTGCAAACATTGTAAAAAGGATTATAAAAGGTTGCTAGTTGACACAATCTGAGGTACTTTGTAAGTGTTTTAGGACAAGCATACCAAAATGTAGAAATGTAAGGCTAGTTACAGTATTTCTTATTAGCCATTGTAACAAGAATTACAATCAAAGGTAGATAATAATGCTTTTATTATAAGCATCTATAAAGGAAATCAGAAAGGTTTTGATTAATCTGTTAGTTTTAAATCTTAACTGACAGAGGCATTAGATTTTCATCAAAATAACCTGACTTAGAAATGTCCTTTGTTGCTGTGGGAAACTAAATTTTAGCTTAATTTTTATATGCTGAAGAAAAAAAATGGAAAATAAGGATTTTTATTAGCCCACATTATATTTAAGAAATCATAGTAAGTTACATATTTTAATTAATATATTTCTTTTTTTATTTGCTAAAATTCTTTTCCTATGTAATTGCTAAAATTTGAATATATTTTATTTTTTATATTTTAATTAATATATTGCTTCTAAAAAAATATTACTTATTGATAACATTAAAAATTTTTAAATCTAATATGCATTTTGTTAGAATGAACTGTGAGGATTCATTTTACGAAAGTTTTCTAACTTTTGTTTGAATTTGACATAACTAATTAAAATAGATAACTTATTTTTTTTCTTTGTATCTCTTACCATTAATTAGTTTTAAAAATAAAGTCTAAAATATATGGGGGATAATATTTTCTTTTTAAAGTGAATTCGGGCAACAAGAAAATTTGTATAGTATATTTTTTCTTAAGCCCTACTACATTATCCTGAAAGTTTCACAATAGTTTAAATTTCTGAGTTTGGAATTGTTTATGTCTTGGTTTTTATGTTGTCTTTATTTATTGTTTTTATATTTGGAAAGTGATAATGGTCAGCCCACTATCAATTACTGTTATTTATTAGTTTATTGACAAACTGAAGTAAGTTAAACATTCTTGCATAATTTAATTTCATAAAGATTTAAGAACTTCATTTAAGAACTATATAAAACCAAATTTTGGTGTTTATATAATTACTGAGAAAAATTAGAAAAAAATATGCAATTTCCATTTATAACATTTTTATATCATATGCATATTACCTATTTGTTTATTTTTAGTCTACTTTAAGCATGTTTTCATTTTACTTAAAACAGAAGAACAATAATTTTTCAGAATGATTTATCTCTGAATTAAATCTATTGATGCTCCATAATTAAAAATAAATAATAATAATCGGTTAAGATTATTTAGACTTTTCTTTTTCCCTTTTTTCTTTAAAATATAAAAATTCATTTTCAAAATCTTTCATAATTATTAGTATGTATATTGAAACGTTAAAACTTTAAATAGTTTGATTTCATTAAAACTCATTTTTTTAAACTCCAGGAAAATAAAATGTATTAAACAAAGTAATAAAAATAACAATATTTAAAAATTTTGTAGCAGCGCATGCAGTAAAAATTTTATATCTTAAACGTACATAATATAAAAACAATTGTCATTGAATATTTTAAAATGAAATTTTATACAACATAAATTACTAAAATATAAGAAAATAAAACGTATGCGTAAAAATAATTAACTTTGACTAAATTACAGTTTAAATACTAGTACAAAATCTATTATTATTATTATTACGCAATATTTAAAACTTTTGACGGTAATTTTTAAGCACATGAACTATAAGATGAATATTTTAAAATTGGGGAGCATTAATAAATAACATATACGATAATAATATATTGCAAAAGATAAACATAAACAAATGCTATTCTCTATCGTATTTTGCAATGAAAATATGGTTAAAGAACTCGCATTAATTCGTTAAGAATAAAAAACATATTATAAATGGAAATTTCAAGAACTAGAACAGAAATATGCGTATGTATGTAGTTCTTACAATAAGGTACATCTTTATGAAATTAAATAAATACAAAATAGTTTGACATACTTTTGATGGAACATGATTGCACCAAATGCAAAGCCTGCACTGGCAGAGAGACGCTATAGTGACCTGCTCGCACGCCAATATCACCTTCAATGAGTCATCAGTGAGTGAACGCAAGCACATGGACAATTGGTAGCTCGAAATAAGTTGCGCATGCGCGAAAAATGAATGAGTAAAGATGATTTTAGAGCGTAGGTTTTCTGACGGTTATTTCAAAAATCTAATATTGAAAACATTACTGTGACCATGATATAAGGTAAAGATAATATACCTTTGCAGAAAAATTGAAAGAAAATGAAAAAAGACCGTTTTCGGAATTCTGCTTGCTATCTGGGTTCTAACTCACTGGATGATATCCATTAATCCATAAATATTTCAATTTTGTCTTGGATGTGCTACATGTAGTCAGTGGTAGGATTTGTAGCCTCCGTGGTCATAAGAAACTCGTTATTTTTTATTGAATTTTAATTTACCTAGTTGTTATGGCAACAGAAAAAATGTTCCATGGAATTGTAGAAAATAAACATTTCGTTTGGGGAATTTTAAAAGAATGTTTTCTTTTCGTATTTTTATTATTTAAGTTATTATATATTTTAGTTAAAAAGTTTATTATTATGTTGTGATGTAGTAGTAAATAAATTAATTTGAACATATTACAGTAAAACCTCTAAATAACGGACACCTCGGGAGCGCAGAAATTGTCCGTTATTCAGAGGTGTCCGCTATTGGGAAAACTTCAGAGATTCACAAAATCGCTAAGAAGGGCTTAACGTTTCATTAATTGGCTTTTATATGTCCGAGAACTTCTATTTTATGATTAATCAGAAATTAAAATTACTTTTTTAAGCAATAAAACTGAAATGAAATTGTACATACATTTTTCCACTGTTTATTACATTCTTACGGAAAGAAATCTGTTACAAAAGTTTGCTTTTGCTTGTGATTACATGTAGTTAGTTTTTCTGTGTGACGTTTTAATGCTATCAGTTGTTTTAATCCTTCTAAATCATCTTTTTTCGCAAAAAAAAAAAAAAAAAAAAAAAAAAAAAAAAAAAAAAAAAATGTGTCACTAAAAATGCTCACTGTATTTTGCCGTTTCTTGAAAATTCTCGATATTGCAGGAAACGTCCCCTGGTTTCAGTATCTGATTCGTATCACTAATAGAGTCAGCATTTTTCGAAGATTCTGAAGGAATATAATCGCCTACGTATGCAGTAGGTCATCATCAATGTTGGACATTTCGGCATTTCTTCACTCCTGATACATTTCATTAATTCACTTATTGCGATAGTTCTGCATTTCAATCGGAAATAAGTGTTTCATTTTCTTGTAATATAAAGCCTGCTTTTCTGAAACAATGTCGTACGCATTCCGGTTATATGTTTTTTACAGCTGAAGAAATCCAAACTCGAGAGCATAGGTAACATTAACTAATTTTAGGCTCTTCTCAACTGTTTTCATAGAATCTAACTTCGAAAGAATGTAGCTTAATAAAAGCTTTCTCTACCAGGCTTTACAACTGTGTATATCGCCTTGATCAATGGGCTTGCATATGGAAGTTGTGTTTGGGGGGGGGGGGGCACAGTTTTAACATTGTCCAAATTCAAATGTTTTGAATGAGAAGCTGCACTGTCCAAAAAAAAAGAGAACTTTTCTCTGTTCTTTCATCTTATTATCAAAGGAAGTTAACCATTTAATCACTAAAAAACTGGTTATCCACGCTTTTTTTATTCGTTCTCCACATCACACCAAATTTATTAAATTGGATGTTCTTTGAGAAACACGTGTGTTTCAGAGATTTTTTAATTATAAGAGAAGTTTAAAGTTCCCCTAATGTATTGTAACATTATAAAATAGTGATTCGCTCTTTTGTCATTTTTTCGCCGATACAGCCATCCTTTTTAAAGCACAAAGTCTTATTCCAAAAAATTCTGAAAAAGAGTCCACTTTCCTCGGCATTAAAAATGTTTCTCACCTCATAACCTTCACAAATTGATTGCAGTCATTATTGCCAATCCTCCACTTTTTTCAGAGCTACATATTTTGCTGTTCCACATATTGTTTGGAAAGAGATGTTGTGCCGAGACCGGAATTTTTCCAGCCATCTACCCAAACCCTTAAAATCATGTAATCCGAGTTCTTTGGCGACTTCTACAGCCTTTTCCTGAATTAAAGGCCCACTGATAGGAATTTTTTTGAACAAAGTAAAGTAAACCAATTCAGAATTATAGAATCAGTTTCAATGGAATCAGTATACACCAATTTCACATTTTTGGAATTGTCGTTAGAGTTAGTAATCCACAAATTCCTTATTTCTTCTTTATTTCGTAAAATCTCTCCCACTTGTGTTTTACCTATTTTAAAACATTCGGGAAGTATCGTAAACTCAATTTCTGTTTTTCAGATTCACTTACACTTACAATTTCAAATTTTTCTTTTAAAGTTTATCGCTTTCGTTTTGAGTTCATTCTCGAAACATTAATCACAAACAAGACACTAAATTCAGAATACGCAGAACTCAATCTATTCAGAAAACGATAAAAATGGTTTTAACATATTTTGAAGCTTCAAATAATGTATGTCAATTAAATCTGAAGAATCAAACAGTAATCGATACAAAATACATACGATATTGGGGGATTCTCCAGTCCTGAGACCACCCTCTAAATTTATCTGTGGTCACAAAGTTTGTGGCACATTGCACTGATAAATTTCGAGGCTTTTTACTTTTTTCTCATTAAAATATCATTTTTCATCCTTGATCGCCAAAACTACTGTCCGCTATTCAGAGGTTAAACATACAAAAATTTAGATTTTGGGAGTAGGGATTTGAAAAGTGTCCGGCAAATAGAGGTGTCCGCTATTCGGGAGTGTCCGTTATGGAGTTTTTACTGTATTAGTGTAAAAAAGGCCAATAAGTGAAACGTAAAGCTACAGATTCAAATAATTTAACAACTGGTTCTGTGCTCTTGTGAGTTTTCCAAGTATAAACAAGAAGGGAAAATAGTAAGTAACAGTATGAAATACCTACTAACGTTAGAAGAACTCTGTTACAAAATATCAAACATTCCTCTTTATACGTTTGCTTTAGCTAGAAATATTTGCAACTGCTTCAATGTAAATTTGGAACGTTCTAGATAATCTGTGTCGTGTGATTTGTAGAAGCTTGATTACTGGATTTTTTAAATTTCTGAAGCAAAGTACTGTCGATAAAGTCCTTAATTTATGCATTCATTTTAATTACACTATTAATGAGATGAACTTTAAGCTCAAAGCCGCTGCGGTTGTCTGAAGATTTCAGAGCCATGGGCCCAATCCTTCCCTCTTTTCGAAGCATTAAACTTAATGTTTCTGGCTTTTAAATTTTACCGGCGGTGTCTTTATTTTGTGTGTGGATGCTGGTCAAAAATGTCAGGATAAAACGTGTAAGGACGTTGGACGGTCACACGCCACCTGCTCGTAAATTCAGCTGTCTTCCAGCCCCAATACATAGTCGCATCAAATACTTATAAGACAGTATTTGAAAATTGTAAATATAAAAACACAGTAGGTTATTCTATCTTTATGGAAACGATTTTCACAGTTCATTTTTGTACATAAATATATTTCTTGGGAAAATTTGGCTCACAGTCTTAGCTATAAGTTTGAAGGCTCGAAATTTCCATGCTAATACAGTTTTTCTTATCACAGTCATATTAAGTTTCTTCGACGCTTCACGTGAAACTTTGCAAAGTCTGCTCAGTCTTTGTGGATGGCATTTACCTAACACTCGCTTTAACAAACACGTAGCTGGCAATAAATGGAAATTTGTAGCTACACTGGATGAAACATTTTTGTTTTGATTGATTGTAGAAAAAAAAAACAATATTTTTTTTATCAATTAATGTAAAAAAACAAACAATGAAATGGGTTTGTGAATGTAAAGGAAAGTTCTCAAAATGATTCATGATTGTTGCTGGATTTTGTTATGAAGATAAATTAAAGCTCAAAACGTATCAAGTAAAGCTTTTATTATAAATTCATTTTATTATCAGTGAAATATTTAGAACCAATTTTGACGGAGAAATTCCAGCTTTATGTGAAAAATACATCAATAAACTCTAGCTTCATAAAGACAAAGCTTTCAGTCACTCTTCCAAGTCAACCGCTGTATATTTAGAAAAGAAAGAATCACAAATGGAAATAAAATGTGTCCCATTTGAAGAAATACATGCAAAATCCCCTGATGCCTTTCTACATTTGTGTTACTAAAACAAGCATTATAAAGACTTTCACGGACATTAAAATGACTTCCAAAAGTTTCCCAAGAGATGTGAAAAAATGGACATAACTATAATACGATACACTGTATTAGCATGGAAGTTTCGAGATAGAGCTATATTCAAGAGTCATGGCTGTTCAACAGAATCAAATTGTTACAAAGAATATGGCATTTATATGTAAATATTAACTGTGAAAATTGTTTACATAAAGTTTGTACAACCTGTAGTATTCTCTCAAAAATGAGCTAATTAACTATTGCTACGCTCAGTAACGTAAACTGTCATAATTTGGACAAAACATTGAATCTGTTCATTTGCTCTGAGCATATGTCACTACCAGTGCATTTATCTAACATGAATTTTGGACAAAACACAAAGCTGAAACAAGTAAGAACATGTCAGAATGTTATGTTTAGAAAATGTTGTTGCTCAGAAGAATATTAGAAGAGAGTAAGGAATAGAAGTTTATGGTTCATGCATTAAAATGCTATTTTAACAACTGGTTCACCGAACTCATCAAAAAATTATATAATGGTTCTGTTAAACCACTGCAAAATGCCTGTGTCCCACCACTGCTTGCGCTCATGCATAAGCTGCAGTTTTTAAAAGACTGCCAAAAAAATTAATCTCTGAGTTAGATAATTTGATTTGTGTAGGAAGTAGATTCTTTTATTTCCCACACCTGATTATGGCCAAAATTTTATATGTCACAAATATTCAAATTCAGTGCATTTTAATTTTGTCCAGCATCCTTAACGTTTTATAAAAATGTGGAAAAAATAACAACACTTAAACATAACTTAAAACCTTCAGCAAAATTACACAGCACCTTAAGCATAATTTAAGTACCATTAATTAGTAGGTGTTAATATAAATACATTAATACTAGTCATATTTTTAAATGCTGATTTGCAGCAGAGTTAGTAGGGAGGTAGCCTTTTTTCCCATAATAGTTTCTTAATCAGTATCAAAATTATAACTACAGTGAAACTTCCATTTAACGAAGTCTCAACGTTACATTTAAAAACTTCGTTATGAAGAAAATTCGTTAAATAGAAATCAACTTAAATTCATGAAATTTTTCCTTCAGATATGACAAACAGGTATTGGATTTAGAAGTATTTGATTCAGTTTCAATTATGAAACCGTCTTTTACAAAACAGTTGTGTACGGTCGATGAAATCACATCAAATTCCCAAGTTTGGCTCAAGCTTTCATCAGTTCTGATACACAGGTTCTCAAACTAATGTTTCCACTATATTATCTTTTTTCTGTCTTTTTCAATAATGTGCTTAAAGATTTTTTATTATTCCTTAGACTAAAGTTTTGAAGTTGTATTAGCAGGAACAAAAATAACTTTGATGTTCGATTTGCATTTTGAAGCACATTCTTGTGGATGCACAAAGCAATTGTCTATGAGCAATGGAAAGTAAGAATGGTAACTGTCTGACTCTAATTGATATTTTCTGCTTCAATGCATCTGATGCCATTACGTCACTGCATTTTCTATATCATTGAATGTAAAAAAGGGATTTTGATTTCCCCCGACTGTTAGCGCTGGAATCTCGGTTTGAGAGAGTAATAATAACAAGTGTTTTTCTAAGTGTAAAAAAAAATGTTTTATTTAGCACCAAGCACAATGGAAATTATTCAAATATGTTCATTTTCGTAGAATTCGCTGAAATAAATTCACATATCCATCGCAACAGCAACCTCTTAGTTTGAATTACACGTACAAAAGTGGAATAAACTTCGTTTTATAGAATATATTTTTCATAATATGGAGATTAATTTACATGCTAATGGTGTTCAAAGTCTAAGTTCTGCAGAAAATTTCGTTAAGTAGAAAACTTCGTTAAATAGGTACTTCGTTAAAGGGAAGTTCTACTGTATATTCTCACGAGATGCAATAGAGAAATTTAGGTACTTGCTTTCTGTGGTGGGATAGGCGTAACTCAGGCTTAAACTAGCTTTTTAAATTATCTTCACTCCAGGACACAAGTGGACTCTGAGTGTGAAGAATTGAAACATTTACATTAGTTTATAATTTGTGACTTTTGAGAGTGGAATAACACTAGGGCCAGGAGAGGGAAAAGGTTGCCAATAGATCAAAGAAACAAGCTCAAACACATAATATCTTTGGCACATTGTCAGAATTGTATTTTTTTCATTCATTTGAATTTATAATATAAAACAAAAAATAATTTTTTTGGACCAGATAAAAATTGCTCTTTTTGGGAAGGATACAATGTAGGAATAATATAATACAACATTTAAAATTTTATTAGCAAGTTCCTTTCATTTTTTGTTTTGTGTGCATTTCAAGTTACAATTTTGTGATTTGCTATCTCTGTGACTTATCTATCGAATTATCTATCGACTTATCTATCGATTTCTGTCTGTTCTGTGAAAACTACTGTAATCTTGATATTTAGTAGGTATATTGGTCAGATATCCAGATTTAGCTGCATAGTCTTTGGTTAAATTGGGTTGATTTGTTTGTGAAATATAAAACATTTTCTTTTTTCTCATAATGTTTTTCAATGAAAATTCAGACACCTTTCAAATTTCACCATTCATTGAAACAAAATGAGTGCATTTGAATAATGGATTCAAATGTTAAATTATGGATGCTAAAATTTCCCAATAGGGGAGAGGGGGGGTCTTAAAATATCTTGCTTAATTGGAAAGTTTGGTAATACATTTGTCAGATTTTTTTAAATTAGGCGTATAACATTTGATGGAATTTTATACATCTGTTAAAAATATATAAAACATCTTGTTTTATCCCTTTAGATATTTGACATGAAATATATATTTCATTTTTCTGTTCTATCGATTTCCTAGCAGCAATATAGCCTATAAAAAATAAATATTCCCAATTACAAAAGATTAAGCAGGGAATCTGGATGAGGAAAATCAAAGGTTAGCTAATCTTTCGTAATCAGGTTTACAAGTTAGGATTGCATGAAATATGACCAATGATAGTATTATTATGGTTAAAATTGATTGTGGATACTATTAAAAGCTATAAAAAAACCTTTTGACTCCAAATCCCATTTGCTGAAGTAGTTAATTGGAAGTGGACATGATTATGGATGATTACCTTATTGGTTTAAAAGTCTTTAAATATGCCTATTTTGGAGATGATTTTAGTATGTTATTGCTATTGAATAACATTAGGATGTATTTGGATAAGATCTTACTTCTAAATATTATAGTCTGACCATGAAAACTGTCTTTTAGAAACAATTGTAAAAGCATTAGATTTCTAATCTAAATATGAGTATAGTAAATTCAGTTTACATTTCCATAAGAACCTTTCTTGCATGAGATTTTATTCAACATCTTCATCAGATGCAGATGTTTTGTTAGTTGGCAGGTAAGGATGGATTTCTATTTGGATATTAGAGTAACATAAAGCCCTTTTACAAACTAATGTTTATCCTGTTAAAATCACAGTGTATATATATTGAAATTCAAGATAGTCTACTATCGTGATAGAGCACAATGAATCAGAAATTTCAAATGTAAAATCAATGAGACAACAGGATAAAATAGTCCATTGAAGAAATGAATGTCTTTAGAAAAAAGCCATGTTTAATGTGAAGCTTCTAATTACTGGAAACTTGAAGGAAACTTATATGCTTATAAATATAGATATAACTTTAAAAAAAATGTGTAGAATCAAGAAAATTAAATATTATGCAACGTGAGAATAAAAAATATCTGAATAAACTGGCAGAGATGATGCTGAAGTACCTAATCAATAGATTTACTAGATTTTAGATACATCTTAATAATCTGAATGAATCAAATTTTTGTGATAAAATATATGCCTCTAGCATAGTTTAAAAAAAAAGAAAATTATAACTTTCTCCTCTAAAATAATAATTTAAAAACCTGTTGAGTTCTTAGAAATGACTGACCTTGAAATTTTTCTGAACTCCTTGTGTTTAGAGGAAATCTGAAACATGAATAATATTTAGTACTACATTTAAGCTTGCATTACGCATATGAAGTATTTTCACTTCAACACATTTTATTATCTAAAATGTTGCTGTAAAACACAAAATATAATTCTGACTTACTCTAATTCATTTTTCAATATTTGGTTTTCACTATCATAAAAATGACCAAACAATCATGTTCTGCAGTTCTCATCTATTTCAAAATTATGTGTCATGGTGAGAAAGAATTTCAACCCTAGATTATTCATTATATAAATGCATCTCTAAAAATTTTGTTTTCACCCTGAGAATTCTAATATCAACATACAAAAATTTTAAACATTATCTCTCTAAATTTTAAATAGTTTGAAAAATGTAATTAAATTTGACATTTTCGCTTGAGTAAAAGTTATTGCCTTATCAAAAGTGCTTCAAATTTATCAAAATATTTTTTTGAAAAAGTAGTATGTTGGTATTAGACTTTAGCTGTCTAATAATGAAACAAAAATTTGAAAAATGTATTGGCTAATGATCAATGTTGAAATTCTCACAAGGCATAATATGGGATTTTGTGATTGGTGAGCATAGAAGATCACCCTTTAAAATATTTTCATCAATAAATATTGGGAAACTGGATATTTATTTCCAGAACTTAGTTTTGGATTATTTCAATTGTGACCAGATTCTTTTAAGATCATGTAACTAGAATGATTTCTTCCTGTTGTGAATGTCATTGAATTTGAATTAAATTAATAAAAACTAGTGACACAATGCTTATTACTAAAATGTACACTTCAAAAACTTGTTTTTAACATTTTCAAAATAATTTTTATGTTTCGCAGTAATTTTATTATAATTTTATCAATGTGTATGATGATATTAATAAATTAAAAACTGTCTTTAACTATAATTCACTTAACATCTTTCTTTGGTTTATCTGAGAAATGAGGGGAAAACAGAAATATAAACAGGGCTTCCGCAAGAAGGTAATCTGAGAAATGTTAGTTTTAGAAAAAAAATACAGGAATGCTTTATATATATACTTTGACACTTTTATTTATTTTTAGAAGCATTCTTTTCATTTTTAGGGTTTCGTTCATCTCACGAAACCCTATTGCTCCCGCTCCGTGGTCTGTCTGTCACAGAGCCATTCTCGAAAACTATGTAACTTACAGAGTTGAAACTTCATGTATAAATCAGAATATCAGCTGTAAAGAGCTGAAAATATTAAAATTTGAAAAATTCGTATTATTTTAATAAATAGAGATGAAAAACCAAAATTCTAACAGCATTTTCCTATTAAATTTAAACATTTTTCGTAATAGCCGATGCCAAAAATTAAAAATCAACGAAGAAATTCTTTCTACAATAATTAATTTTCTATCAGACGATTTCCATGTGAAAAATGAAATAAAAAGTTTCACCAAATGAAAAAAAAAGATTAATACGAAATAAAATTGATTGACGTCATAGTCGTAATAAAACGGAAAATGTCTAAGATTTATCAATAATACAAGGAGTATGTGTAAGTACACAAAGCAGATTAATATCACGTCATTAGAGAATTATATTGAAAATCTGACGTCATATGGGAAGTTTAACTAATTTGTCAAATATTTGAGAATAATACAAAGCGAGTATCAATATAAATAATAGAGAATAGTAAATATATGAGTTTGAGGTTTGAGAAACATATTGAATCGTGATAAAAATCCGATTATGGAAATATTCGCATATTTTAACATTTTGAAGGTGTACAATCTGTTTTATTTTGAAATTGTTTTTTTAAATATTGCATTTAGTCCGTATTACAGATATTAGTATGACAGAATATAATAGCGAGCTATCCGGCTGGTTTAGATATTCGAAAAAACGAAAAAATAGACCGGTAAATTTTTACTTTATAAAAAACATGACTTTTTTTTTTTTGCTAAATGAAATTTGTTTGAATTTAATTAAAGAAAGGATAAAGTGTTTTGAAAGGAATATTAAACTAAACCCTTTGAGCGATCTTCGATCACGCTTACCCCCTTGTTAAATATGCTTTAAATATTTAAAAGTCAGGACACTCTTTTCAAAACACAACAAGTCAGTTTCTACTAGGCAATCAATTTTTAAAATACAAAATGCAGTAAGGGAAATATTTAAAAAAAAAAAATTAAGAACAAGAATGGTGGTAATTTTTAATTCAGAGGACAGGCAGGATGCAGCACCCTTCTGAAACTGAGAAAATCTGGCATTTTAACTGTGTTCGGAAGCAGAAGAAGGATGTTTACAGGCATCTCTTATGTTTACTTTATTTCTTAAACATGTATGTATGACATGCAATTGCTTTATTTGCTCTGGTGCATTTATTTTTCTAAAACTAATAACTTTTGAGACTATCTTTTAATAGGAAACCCTATTAGTCCAGTAGAAATAGTGCAAAAAAGGGCCTTGCCTTACAAAAATTTGGGTAGTTCTGATTTTTGGGTGTGCTGTAAAGGTTGACCCTCTAATAAAAAAAACCAAGTTTTCGACCTTCTAGACCTTGTGTGTTTTTCACAATATTGAAAAAAACCAATATTTTTCGGCACTTTTTTCGATTTTTCTTAAATAACTCAATTTTGGTGTATTTTACAGAAAAAAGCACTTTCACTATTTTGTAGAGCCTAAAATTCTCTACAACATGCAGTATTCAGATTTGTAAATTGTCCAAATAGGGGGTAAGATACGGAGCCGGAATGTGCAGTTGTAAAAAGACAGGCTTGAAGTGCTCTGTGTAAAGTGCCACAACCAACTATGTGGCAACGCTCCTGATATTATACTGGACCTTGATGACTTCGAATGACTAGAACATCCAATCGAGTCAAGTACAGAGACGGACAATGAAGTATCTGAGACGATGGTATCATTACCAGGACCAAGCAGCAGAAAAAGGAAACATATAGGACAAAGTGACTATACTTTCTATATATTTGGTGATTAAATTCTTGTACATTCTGTAATTAATTAACCGCATCGTGTTTTCAATATCAAAAATAAAAGCTTGTTTTTTAAATTAATAACTTGTTAGGCAGTATTTTCCTGTTTTCACCCAAAATCTTTTTGCTGTGATTTTAAAGGTTTATTACAAATAATTAATTTTATAATAAATGAAACTATCGAGTAACTCATGCTCTAAAAAGTTGATTATGATAATTTTGTTTCTAAAATGCACTAAAAGTGGGTTATTAAGCAAACACTAACGTCATTTGTGGATTTTTACATTTTTTCCAAATTTAACCCTATTTTCCCGGCTTTGTATCTTACCCCCTCTATTTGGACAATTTACAAACACGAATACTGCATGTTGTAGAGAATTTTATGCTCTACAAATTGTTGAAAGTGCTTTTGTCTCTAAAACGCACTAAAAGTAGGTTATTAAGCAAAAACTAACGTCATTTGTGGATTTTTACATTTTTTCCAAATTTAACCCTATTTTCCCATCTCCGTATCTTACCCCCTATTTGGACAATTTACAAACACGAATACTGCATGTTGTAGAGAATTTTATGCTCTACAAATTGTTGAAAGTGCTTTTGTCTCTGAAATGCACTAAAAGTAGGTTATTAAGAAAAAACTAACGTCATTTGTGGATTTTTACATTTTTTCCAAATTTAACCCTATTTTCCCGGTTCCGTATCTTACCCCCTTTTGGACAATTTACAAACATGAATACGACGTGTTGTAGAGAATTTTATGCTCTACAAAATGATGAAAGTGCTTTTGTCTCTAAAATGCACTAAAAGTAGGTTATTAAGCAAAAACTAACATCTTTAGTGGATTTTTGCAAATTTTACCCTATTTTCCCGGCTCTGTATCTTACCTCATATTTGGACAATTTACAAATCTGAATACTGCATGTTGTAGAGAATTTTATGCTCTATAAAATGGTGAAAGTGCTTTTTCTGTAAAATGCACTAAAATTGAGTTATTTAAGAAAAATAAAAAAAAAAGTGCCGAAAAATATTGGTTTTTCAATATTGTGAAAAACGCACAAGGTCTAGAAGATCGAAAACTTGTTTTTTTTTATTAGAGGGTCAACCTATAATAAATGAAACTATCGACTATCTCATGCTCTAAAAAGTTGATTATGACAATTTTGTCTCTAAAATGCACTAAAAGTAGGTTATTAAACAAAATCGAACGTCATTTGCAGATTTTTACATTTTTTCCAAATTTAACCCTATTTTCCCGGCTCCGTATCTTACCCCCTATTTGGACAATTATAAACATGAATACTGCATGTTGTAAATAATTTTATGCTCTACAAATTGTTGAAAGTGCTTTTGTCTCTAAAACGCACTAAAAGTAGGTTATTAAGTAAAAACTGACGTCTTTAGTGAATTTTTGCAAATTTTACCCTATTTTCCCGGCTCCGTATCTTACCCCCTATTTGGACAATTTACAAACCTGAATACTGCATGTTGTAGAGAATGTTAAGTTCTACAAAATGGTAACAGTGCTTTTTTCTGTAAAATGCACTAAACTTGAGTTATTTAAGAAAAATCGAAAAAAGTGCAGAAAAATATTGATTTTTTTCAATATTGTGAAAAACGCACAAGGTCTAGAAGGTCGGAAACTTGGTTTTTTTATTAGAGGGTCAGCCTTTACAACATACCCAAAAATCAGAACTACCCGAATTTTTGTAAGGTAAAATGCTATTTCTACTGGACTATATACCTTAAAATCATAAATAAAAAGAAACACCATTTGCTGAATCTAAATGATAGAATTACACTCCAATTAATGATTACCTTAAAACTACAAAGAAACAAAATTTTATTATATCTTAGTTTACAAAAAATATTTAAAGTTTAATTAAGTGATAAGATTACAAATGCAAGATGTACACTGTTAGCACCGATGAGTATTTTGATAGAAAAATATAGATGAAAACAACTCTTAGGATAATGCATTTGAAGATCACGTCTTGACAAATCTCACTTGATGAAATATTGACCTGTCCGATTTCTTTTCAGAGAAGAATCTCACAAATATTTCACAAGTAGAATAACAAAATTATAAAGAAATATTTTACACTCTTCTTTTTATAAGTAGTAATTAGCAATATAATTATAAGACTTAAATGTTAAAATAAGCTAATTTTCTTTATGTTTCTCAAACTCAGCACTACTTGATTTGCTAACACCAATTCATACATTAATTTTTACTAAACATTTACTTTTATCAACTCTAGACAAAAAGTCTCCCTAGTCTTTCTGCATTCTATAGTACTTCTTAGTAAAATTCTTCTTTAAAACTGAATCATTGCATCGTTAAATAAAAAAGAGAAAAATTTTCGACACTGAACTGCCCTTAAATATTACTAAAATTACAAAGATCCGAAATACATAATTTTATTTAATCGGTCATCTTTCAGAAAAACAAAGTTAACAAAAAATGCAGAAACGGCTACAAGTTTCATTAAAACACATGTATATAAACAATACAAAGGAATTTCATGTTTTAGTTGTAAAATCAAATGTTTCTTAAATAAAAAGTAGTATAAGGTTAAATTAAAAAAATGAATATAAAAATAAAATGCAAAATACAACAAAAATAAAATGCAAAATACAACATGTTATTCAATCAATGTATCATTTTTCAGAGAAACAATGTTGGCATTTTTTTGACATTTGAAGGAATGATGCTTTGAGACCTATAGCTACAAGACTGTTGTCTCGAATGATCCATATACATTTTATTCACAGAAACATATACATGACTTTGACAATTACATAAATCTTGACGAGATAGCACAAGGAAATTTACAACACCAAGAGTTAAATCCAGGAGCTCCACAAAGTGTGTGCAATGGAGCTGGTGGCAGTCGAACACTGCCAGCCTGCTTCCTACGCTCTCAAGCAATTAGCGGAATGGTGCCTTAACCACTCGGCCACGGAGGCCCCACACAATGTTAGCATGAAATTGAAAATGTCTCAGTAAATGAAATGCACAATAAGCCTTCAGTTTCATGTTTATAAAATACATAAATGAGTTTTTTGGTTATGTCCTTAAGCTCATTCATAATATAGGCATGTTTATGTTATAGATTTTTATCATCTGTGTAATATGTTTATTTGGAAAAATCTTATGATGTACTTCTTTATTGGTATTTAAAAAAAAATAAAATGTGAAATTTTATGACATTAGCTTCAGCTTTCATTTTCTCACAGCTTCCTACATATTCAACTCCTTCATTAATGACTGCAACATAGTGCTAAATAAGTACATGAGTTTTTCACTACTTTTTTTGTCTACCACTATTTGAAAACAATAGTAATCTGCCTCAATGAAATTACAATGAAGATTAATTCTTTGGAAATAATGGTAGCCAAAATAATAAAAAATAGTCATCAGTAGCAGCTCTGCTTCAGTAATAAATCTGTTAGTTCAGTTATTGTTCTTTCATGACTTTACCACTTTTACTGAACATATTTTTAAGCCAGGGATAGGAGTGAAATTTCAAAATGTTAGGGCATCATTTTTCATAAATCTTTAGAACATATATGATAAACATTTTAAAGAGCAATTTTCTTATTTTTCAAATTTATGTTTTCTGTACAAATAACAAGGAGAATATATGTGTTTGTAAAAGAGTTTGTGACAGGATTTTGGGTATCAAAAAGGATATTAAAAAAGTAAACATATGAAAGTTTCAAAGAGCAATTCTATGAGAAAATAAGACCCAAAGTTTACTTAATAGGTTATAAAACTCCTGTTTTTATAGAACATAAATATTGATAAAATAACTTTTAACAATTGCAAAAAATTCATCAAATGTGTAAATTTAAGAGAATTACAAATTAAAAAAAGTTACATACAGTAGAGTACTGCTAATCTGCAAGCCACACTGTATATATAAGCTAATCCACACTGCATAAATTAATGTAAACAAAAAATTTTAATTCTTAAAAAATAATTTCTCAATGTCAACGATTTTTAATCTCCCCCCCCCTCCCCTCCTGCACAAAGATTTAATCTTAAAAATGATACATGTGTACTGTACATCAATTAAACTTACTTTTTACAATTTAAAATGATAATACACATAAAAATATTTTATTTATTTAATTATTTGTATGGTAAATTTAAAAATAATAATAATTTTCTTATAAAAAATATCTTTATAGATGAAAGGTGGTTATTTAAACATTATATTTAATCTCTCATCTAGAAATAATTACAATTTATAGAATTGAAGATAAAGCATTTTATAGAAAAACAAGGCGATCAATTCCTTAAATCAATGTTTATAAGCATCAATAAATTTATATTTAATACGTATACATGTATTTACAAAATTTGATAAAGGATCGTTAAATTTTTAAAAACAAAATTTTATAGTTTAGCAGCCAGTCATGGCTATTTATAGAAGACTGCAAGATACTACATATCAGAAACATAAACCGCATGTTTTAATATACAAACAACTATTGATGATATATTTAAAATATATATAGAAATCAACAAATTATTTTTTATAGAATTCTTGCTTAATTCATAAATGTTTAAGTGGTAATTTATTTATTTTTAATCAAAATTATAATAAAATAAATAGCATTAAGAATCTAAATTTGTCCAAAATATGAATAAAAAAGTGTAAATAAAGATTAAATACGCATGAGCTATAATCTGCAAAATGTCTCAAATCCACAAAATGCTTCGAACTAAGTTGTGTGGATTAGTGGCCTTTTACTGTATTACAGTTATGAAATGTACAAATTGTGCATATGACATCATCTATATCTATATGATTTCAACTATGAAATAAATTTAATGAAAGTGAAAAGAAAGAGTATATATTTTGTATTTCTGTAGTACACAAAATTATCCTTTTACTTAAAATTATTCACAGTTACTTAACAAGAATGAACTTCTATTTTACTCAGTAAAATAAATTAAAAAATAATATAAGATGTTATTTTAATATTTCTCAATTGAATTTTTCTATTATCCTAATAAATTTAAAATACATAAAAAATCTAAATTGCATAATTAAAATTGTATACGAACAACCTTTACAGATTATCGTGTGATACTCGTACTTCAAATAGATGCTGTTAACATTTTTACTTTTTATTTTTAAACTTGTTGAAAAATAATTGTTGATTTCTAAAAGAAAATTAATTTCTTTTTTGTTTTCAGAAGGTTTTCAGGGGATATTTCTTTAATTTTTTTTTTTGAAAATTAACACAATGATTAAAAAAAAAAAAGAACATTTTAGGACACTTTTAAAAACATTGGGAATTTCTGGATAATTAATATAACTTTTATAATTAGGACACTTTTAAAAACATTAGGAATTTCTGGATAATTAATACAACTTTTATAATTAGGACAAAACATTAGGAATTTCTGGATAATTAATACAACTTTTATAATTAGGACACTTTTAAAAACATTAGGAATTTCTGGATAATTAATATCACATTTATAATTAAGACACTTGTAAAAACATTGGGAATTTTTGGATAATTAATACAGCTTTTATAATTAGGACACTTTTAAAAACATTTGGAATTTCTTTATAATTAATACAACTTTTATAATTAGGGCACTTTTAAAAACATTAGGAATTTCTGGATAATTAATACAACTTTTATAATTAGGACACTTTTAAAAACATTAGGAATTTCTGGATAATTAATACAACTTTTACCCCTGCTTTTAGCATGTATTATTTTCTGCTACAACATCGCTTAGATGAACTACTTTCGCCTTCATTTAAAACTCTCTTTTCAGATTTACAAATGGAGTCATCAGAAAAGCAAAATAGTTGATCCCATTTGTTTTTGTTCTCTACAAAATGACTTTTTAAGTAAGAATGCATCATATCCTGCTCAAATATGTCTTTAAATTTTAACATTTCTTTTTCTGATGGCAAGCATTCTCTAATACAGAATTTAAGAACATCCCATTTATTATTATAAATGCATTCTAGGCAAAAATAATTCATTATATCACTGTTCATAAGTTTCTCTTTTTCTATAAGCGTTGCATCCTGGAGGATCAATCTGATGCTTTCCTTATCTTTAATACGACACAAAGATGGCACTAGCCAACTTTTATCAATCTCACCTCTAATACTACTTTTTAGAGCATCAGGGCTTTCCCTCCAAAATTCTCTGAAAAGATTTTGATAGTTGTAATTCTTACAGCCATCAATAGTAGTTTTTTCGATAATCTTTTTCAGTAACATGCCATAGTGGTCTTTTGAAAGAAATTCCCACATGTGACTCGCTATTCCAATAAAAAAGCTCTGCAAAGGCCATTGTAAAAAAAGTTCCAACACTCTATAAGGGTTAGTTTCAAAAACTTCCTTTTGCTGTTCTTCCTCCAATTGAGATAATAAAAATAATAAAACATCAGCAATTCCTATATATTTTGATTCTGTTATATGTTTTGCAATTGTTAACAAGGACTCCTTTCTTTTTGATGGGTTTAGATTTTGCAAGAAGTATTCAACTGCTGCTCTATTACCCCAAAGGACACTGTCATGAAATGCAGATGTGTCACAAATATGGCCCCCTCTTCTCATCATATTATGTGACCAAAAACGAATTATTTCATACCTGTCCCAATTATATTCTTTGAGATCCTCACGCATATTGTTCCAAAAATAGAAAATATCATCTTCCAAGCAATAAACACATGCTAGCGTGTAACGTGTAGAGATATCCAAATTTTCATTTTTAACTAGCATTTCTGCTGATTTCTTTTTGTGTATTGTCCCTTGTGGAGTCCAAAAGAGTTCCAGTGGTAGATTTACACAATTATAAGTGTGATTGTATACTGTCCATTCAAAAATTTGTAAGCCAATTGGTTTAATAAAACATAACAACTTCTTTTTTAAGGGTTGTGGTAGTGAAAGTTGTGGCACTTTCTCTGCTATTCTTTCTTCTATTTTCTCAAATTTTTCACTAGAATACACATTACTAGAACTGATTTCTGAAATTAAAGACCGAACATCATTCTGTTCCCACAATTTAACAACAATATTTACAAGAGCGATATGCTCAAGTGAGGGCTGAACAAACTTCATGATTAATTGAAAAGAAATATATGATGTGTCATAAAAATTTCACTGAACAAAAAATCATTAATTATTATGTCCTAAGCAAATCTTTCTTCAGTATTTCTTGGCTGTAAATTTACGTTATTTTTTTCAAGTGATTTGACATTAATCGAGTATTTATACATTACTATAATCTTATACTAGTCTTAAAAGTTAACTTGAAGACTCTTAATAAAATAAATCAGCGAATACTGACAAAGAAAGAAGTTTTTTAAAAGTTCAACTTTAAATACTGTTAAATTAACTTTGAAGGTGAAGGTTGCATTACACATGTTAAAAAGTCAATAACACAAGTAAGATCACATGTAAAGACAGGTAATGATACTTCCCTGAGTATCATTAACAGAAAATACTGCAATTGTGCTTCTTGAGGTATTTGCTGCAGTACTGAAAACTCTATGATTGGTCAGAAGCTTGATGCAAATATTACTCATGAATAATTACAGGCACACCACAGGAATGTGACCTAGAAGAATAAGGAAACTATTATTTAAAGGAAACATGAAACACTGGAATCTAAAAGAAACAGTTATTTTATGTGATTAAATGGTATAAAAATTATATGGCTGCCAAACTTACAGGATATTAAAGTCGAATAAACATAGTATGAACTAGAAAATTTATTTAATAAAATGGGTCATTTCTATGTGGTATTTATTTGTATATATTTAAGTAAAATTTCGAGTTGGAAAAAAAAAGAGGGGAGATAAACTTCTTATGCCAAATGTCAATATCAGTAAAGGAAATTAGGTACAAGAAACATAGGAAATCAATGTATTTCCATTGTTAAATTTATGTGTAATTGGTGTGAAAAAGGAACATTCCCACAAAATTTTATAAGTAAATTGTCACAGAGAAAAATGAAAATAGCCATTCGATTTGGGATTGTTTATTTTCAATTTATGTTACAAAAATAAGCTTACTGTTTGTCGATCACAAGAATAGCTCTCGCCAAGAAGTCTGTGCCTGTCTGTTGCCGTGGAAACAAGACTCGCTCCATTTTCGACAGGGGAAGCCCGAAGATAGGCATTCACATTGGTTTACTGAGCGCCTTGATTGCGTGTTGGCGATGGTTTTATTATTATTACTTTTTTTTGTAATTATTTTAATCGATTCATCGAGTGAAAGAAAACTGTTTCATATATTATTTATATGATAATATTTGGATTTTACAAATGCAATTAAAATATGAATTAATCATGAAATTTATTACAGTAAAAATTAAATTAAATTAATTTAAATAATTGTTTCAATATTAATATTTTCATAGCCATTAATAATTATCAATGACTTTAAATTATTAATACAATGACCAAACTTCAGTGATTATTATAAATTTCAGCATGTATTTTCAAACAATTTACAAGGACGGAGAAATTTTGTTTATCATTAAAAATACAACAAATAATAATACCTTCTAAACTTTTAGAATTTTATTCAAACATGTGCAAGTCCTCTAAATCACTCTCAGAAGTCTCGGTTTCTTCTGAATCAAGAATCGTCAGTATTAATGTTAAATGACAGTTCGTCCAATAAATCCTCTAACAGTCCATCTTACTCTTATATAAAAGTCTTGAATCGTTTGACGTATAACGCACTTGTCAAAGTCATCTATTTCGCAGTTTCGTTCGCTAAGTCTTTTACGATGTTTACCAGGTGATTTTAAAACTGTCGATGAGCCCAATGCAAAAACTTAATTTCTTATTTTTTTTATTGTAGCTTCAAAAACTCCACTTGCTCGGGAAGCCCGTTTCAGAGTGGGAGCGGAATTAATACAGCTTTAGATGAAGCTTCACTGGAACAAAATTCCTCAACATTATATACGATTTTACGCGCTTGCGATTTCAAGACTTCACCTTTCCTAAACTGAAAGGACATCTTTCCAGTTTAACAAATTAGCAAAATTATTTTAAAAAATCGGAACAAATAATTTAAAAAGGAAAAGCAAAATTAAATCAAAAATAAGATAACGTGTGCAACTGCTGATCCGAGAAGAAGAATGACGTGGTAACCTTTTATTCCGCCAATTCCTCACACGCATATTCCCCATTCAAAATGGATAGGTCTTGTTACTATAGCGACCGCCACTAACCAGACTTCTTGGCGGGAGCTATTCTTGTGGTCGACAAACAGTAAGGGGATCATCGTCATATTGAAATTGTATCAAACGTTGAAATTTTCAATACACACTTAATTTAACATCCTTTGTCTTTTCCTATAAATTTTATCTTAAGATACATAATGGGAAGTCATTCTACAAAATAGTTTAGGACTTATGAAGGTTTAAATTGTGGTACAGGCAATTTTTTAAGTATAACTCAGAAAGTATCTGCAGGAATGAGCTATAATTTTGGAATCACATATTTGAAGCTTTTAGAAATAGATTTCTGTTGAAAAATTTATAGCTAAAAATTCATATATATATTTTTAAAATCAGCTTTGAAATATGTATATTTTCAAAATTAACATTTATGTTAAAAAAATAAGTTTAAGGGGTCGTCTTCATACTGTAATTGTATCAAACTTTGAAATTTTCAATATGAACAGATAATTTGGATAGCATATTTTGATTTTGCAGTACATTCTAATTTTGGATGTCAAGTGGGAAGTCATTGGGGCAAATAGCTTAGGAATTATGATGATTTTAATTTTTGATTTCATAATATTTAATTCTTTTTAATCATTGCAAAATAGATTTCAATGCAGGTAGTTTTTTAAACATACTTCATAAACTAATTACCTAAGAAATTTTTAACAGAAAAGCAATTTTTAGAAACCTCAAATATGTGAATAGAAAATTATAGTGTATTCCCACAAGTAGTTTTTGAGTTATACTTACAAAAGTACCTGCATTGCAATCTGTCTCGCAACGATTAAAAAATAATTTAACATTATAAAATCCAAACTTAAACTATTTCATGAAGTGACTTCCCATTTGGTATCTGAAGGTAAAATTTACCAAAAAAGACAAAAATGGTGTTAATATTGTTTGTATTGAAAATATCAGAGTTTGGTACAATTGCAATAATGAAGATGACCTCTAAGCTTTTTTGTTATTATTTTTTTTAAACATAAATTGAAAAGAAAATTTCCAGCTGAATGACTATTTTCATTTTTCTCTAACACAATTTTATGGTTAAAATGTATGGGGTGTAACTTTTCTTTTCATGCTGACTGTATACATAATCTTAAATATGTAGACATTTGTATAAATTAATTAAAATAAAGGAATAAGAAGTTTTAAAAAGATAAGTTTTGTTTTTTTAAGAATACCTTTTAACTATACATTTCACAGCAGTCACATAAAATGAAGAGTAACATTGTAATTTTCTTACTAAAATTGTTTAATGTGAGCACCATTATTCATGAGGCATGCATTCAATAAATTCACCGGAGTCTTTCAACAATGTAGATTTTAATCATGATGAAAAAAATTTTTCTCTACAAAATCTTAAAAAACAAACTAATGAATATATAAATTAATTAATAGATTTTATGAGACAATTTTATAAATGGTTGTTAGAATCAGCATGATAATCTTTTGCACATGAGGACATAAACAGACTGGGATCTCTGTTTAAATTGGAATCCAACCCACTAGAAACATCCATGCATAAGACAGGACATGCACAGACTTGTCAGCCTTTGCCCAGTAGTCAGTGCCCTGACCACTACACTAGATAAGCAGGTCAACTATAAATTCCCAGAAACAAATCTGTGATTAAAAAAATAATTACTTTTAAAATAACTGCATTACATTTAGAATAATTTATTTGAATGGCGAAAACAACTGTAATTATAGAAGGGAAATTATTTGCTTTGCCCTGTCATGTTTAGAAATTCCAATGAACTGAGCAGAAATTTCAGGCGATGAAATCTAATAATTTATGATTTGTTTATTGCTACTAGAAAGTAATAAAGAGGACAGAAATTTTTAACAGAAAAGCAATTTTTAGAAACCTCAAATATATGAATAGAAAATTATAGTGTATTCCCACAAGTAGTTTTTGAGTTATACTTACAAAAGTACCTGCATTGCAATCTGTCTCGCAATGATTAAAAAATAATTTAACATTACAAAATCCAAACTTAAACTATTTCATGAAATGACTTCCCATTTGATATCTGAATCATCCAGAGTAATTAAATAAATTGAAAGAAAAAATTTCAGCCTGATTTGTTAGTTTGTTGAAACAATAAATAAATAATCAATCATCTCAATTAACCTTGTTCCACCCAATTTTCACTGACGTCTTTTTGTCCTCTATTACCCCAATACACAAGGTTTTTAAAATCTTTAAAACTCTTATTTTATTTTATTCTACACCACTTTTACTTTGTTGTTACAAAAAAAATAAAAATAATAACTACCTAAATCCTCCTTATCCCCAAAATATTTATTATTCCTTATTCGCCCCTTCCACCTTAACTCCTAACACAAAGTTTAAATTCTGCCTTCTCTTAACTCTATGTTAAATTCTTAAAATCTATATTCTTTCCTGTCCTCTTTATTACTTTCTAGTAGCAATAAACAAATCATAAATTATTAGATTTCATCGCCTGAAATTTCTGCTCAGTTCACCAACGTTGAATTTCTAAACATGGCAGGGCAAAGCAAATAATTTCCCTTCTATAATTCCAGTTGTTTTCACCATTCAAATAAATTATTCTAAATGTAATGCAGTTATTTTAAAAGTAATTATTTTTTAATAACAGATTTATTTCTGGGAATTTATCACTATTTTAAAACAAAAACTATGCAAAGTTACATGTTTAGAAATTTAGGATGTCCTCAAATTTAGAGGATGTTTCATCACTTTACTTATAAATCTAAAAAAGACTTTAAAATTAATATAAAAGACTTTCCATTTAAAAAAAATCCCTGACAGCTCGGCTTACAGGCACAGGTAGATTTCGAAGACGCAAAGTGTGGGGCGCCTGTTTAATGGGAATTGCAGAAAAAAGACCTATTTGTCATGATGCGGCAGTTGGGATCGCCCACTTTGAAATATACCTCTGCCTGTAGGTGGATCCAGCAGGAATTTTTTTGTTTTTAATTTTTTTACCGTATAAGTTGGTCCTATAAAAAACTTGTCAATATAAAAGTTGTAGATAATATTAAGATTTATAATAAATTTAAGCAGATTTGATATCTTGTAAATTGACGAAGTCGTGATTTTTTTTTTCTGAAACCCCTATTTTTTCCTCCCTTTGCGGGCATTTTTAATGAAATCAAAAATCTGTCATACATAAACTTTTGGCCCTTTTCTTAAAAGTAATAATAACTTTAAACAGTTCTATATGTATCAAATTAAGAATTTGTGGGGTTTTTCTGTTTTCACAAAAAGCCCCCTTTGGTTCAATTTTGTCCAGTAACAAACTTACCGGGATTTTATGCTGCTTGATTTTATGTATCAGTTTGGAAGAGATTTGTGCAGAATTATGGAAGTTACTGTGTACATAAAAGAGTGATATAACGTTTTGAACTGGCAGTAAAGTTCCAGTAATTTAAAACAATAATGATGTCATCATCTTCCTGCAGCGTGGCCTAAAGACTGCAAAGAATGAGTAATACCCCAGCTGCCAAGTGATACCTGCTGAAATAGTCAACTCACTTGTCTTGAAACTTTTTTATGGAATAGGTCAATATTTCAGAAAATTGTGGAAGAGCATTAGGATGCAATGAATATTAGAGTTATCCGATTAATGATTTTAATTTGTGCAATGCAAAGATCTTATACTTGAGCTAAAACCCATCGGTGTTGCATTAGATATTCTTCAACGAGATACTGTTACTATTGCAGATGCTTGTCATGTTTGGCCCAGACTTCTAAAAAACATGAAAATACGCATAATAGAATGGATTAAATGATGAAAGCATACCATTTTTTGGTGCATCTCAACCATAAGGGTGATGCCCAAATTAATCCATCTTGCACATGGACTACAGAGAGAATCAATGGACCTGTGCTGATTGCATAGGAAGCTGATTTCCCTTCTTACTTCAGGCTACAGGGAGGATGACTTTGGAAAGGTATTATTAGATACAATAGCTGTTGAACTCAACTTGCCTCAACTAGCAATACTATAGCTATCAAGTCCTGCTAGCTTAGCATCAATTGAGAGTATTTTCAAACTTTATTTAGCTTCATACCTCTAAAATCAAAAATCATTTGGGGATAAATAAATGTGCAAAACTGCTTATATGCTGCAGGATGTGGCGATAAAATTCAACTCGGTTATTAATTGTACAATGATTTTCTCCGGATTTAATATTCCAAAAAATATTTCATTACAATTAATTCAATAATTTTTGTAATTATTTTTACTAAATAAAAGATTACATAAATCATTATGACTTATTTAATGTATACCCATTGTCATTAAATTTTTTAAAAGAACGTTGCATGTTTTCGATGGTTTAAACCAGTTTTTGACGTTTAAAATCCAACCCTGGACCACGCTTGGTGATATCTGTTTTTTCCTTAATGGTGCACATATTGATCCAAGTGTCATCTCATCAATTGCTCAAAATTGTAATTAATACCAAGAATCATGGTATAGGAATACCAGATTTTATATGTTACTCTCCTGAAAGCATTTTTTTTTAATAGCTGGCATCTTTTACTAGTTATTGAATTTCAATAACAGTTAGATCACTTTAGGAAACCCTCTATATGACATGTGTATAGGACATATATAAATTAAATATATATGCTATACATATGAGCATTTGGCATGTGTGTATGTATATATTTATATATTGGGTTGTCAGGAAAGTTTGTGCCAGTTGGGAAAAAAATTCATGCTGGAAAATGTTATTTCATTATTAGACATCAATTTGATATCTAATGTCTAATAATTAATGGGTAGAATTTTTCACTACAAATTGATTTTCCCAAATGGCACAAACTTTCTGGACAACCCAATATACAAAGTGATCTTTTTTAAAGTGACAGTGTTTGGAGTGCCCTGTAGTGCGATCTAATAGCCGAAATGGCACCAAACTTGGTATTTAGACTAATCAAGACATGAGAAAAAAGGATTCAGTGAAAAAAAAAAAATTAGTTCCAAAAATTAACCGCTAGGGCATTTTGTGGCGCTTTGCAATGTATAAAATATGAGAAAAGAAAAATACTAACACATACAATCGTACAGTTAAATTATTAATGTTTATTTACTACATTAACTTCCCCGGTGAGGAATTAGACCACCTTCAATGTGAGCGCCGTTCTAAAAAATAACACCGTGCATTCTGTGCACAACATTCTCCACAGCCGTATGTAACATATCACGAAGAATATTCCGCACTGTCTTTGTTATGTTGTCCTTTAGAATAGACAAATTTGATACTCCACCAACATAAACTTGAGATTTCAAATAACCACAGAGCCAAAAATCACATGGCATGAGGTCAGGGGAACGAGGCGGCCATGAAACTGGAAAACTCTGACTTATGACTCTATCATCAGTGAAGGTTTGGCACAACAGCTGCTTTACCTTATTACCAATGTGTGGCGGAGCACCATCCTGCATAAAGATTGTCTGTTGGAGACTGTTTCTTTGCTGAAGTTGTGGAATAACAAACGTTTGCAGCATTTCGTGGTACCTTTCTGCATTTATGGTGCACGTTTCGGGTCCTGTCAGAGTGATGGTCTCAAAAAAGAATGGCCCAATTACGAATTCGGCTGTGAAACCACACCAAACAGCGACTTTTGGGGAATTTAATGGGATTTCATGCATGGTGTGGGGATGCTCAGAAGCCCAAATTCGGCTATTTTGTGTGTTTACGGACCCATTGAGATATAAATAGCACTCATCTCCCCACAGAATGTGCCATGGGAAAGCATCATCAATTTCTACCCTGGCAAGAAACGATAGAGCGAATGTCACTCACTTATCATAATCACTTGGTTTCAGTTCGTGCAAGAGGCTGATTTTGTAGGGGTAAAATCCAATAATGTGCCGCAAAACTCTCCATACCGTGGAATAATTCATGTCTAATTGTCGAGCTACACCCCGGGCGCTGCTAGTACCAGCAGTGGTTCCTTGCGATCCTTTGACAATTGCAGTTGCCACATCAGTTATTACATCTTCTGATACTTGTTTACATCCTCTCCCAGCGCAAATGGTCAGCGACCCCGTTTCTTCGAACTTCGTAATCATTTTCTTAAGACTATTCAGCGATAAAGGCCCCTTTCATAATTTTTTTCTGGTTCGAAATTCCGAAGAGCTGCAGATGCATTACATTGATTCATATAATACAGCTTCACAAGTAATGCACATTCCGGTAACATGAGAGGCATGTCCACTGGAGCTCGTTTACTTCAGCTGAGATTATTTGTCAGAGCTGTCTACTACTTGCTTTTATAGCCCCTATTACTGGCGCTGTCATCGCACAACATTTGTATTTTTCTTTGATACCCGTGTTTTATGCTAATTCTCGTTATTGTAAGCTACAGCAGCGCCACAAAATGCCCTAGCGGCAATTTTTGAACTAAATTTTTTTTTCATGGAATCCTTTTTTCCATGTCTTGATTAGTCTAAATACCAAGTTTGGTGCCATTTCGGCTATTAGATCGTGCTACAGGGCACTCCAAACACTGTAACTTTAAAAAAGATCACCCTGTATATACACCATACATATCGAGCAGATATAATGTACACAGAGGCTTACAATTATGGGGCTTGCTATAACAAAGAAAACATTAAAAAAAGATCATCTTTTCAGAAAAGTAAGGAGTTAAAATTCAGAAGAATTGGCAGCTATGCTTTTATATTGATTGATATGAAACAAATTATTGTTCAAGGTATATGTTAACACACATTTCTTTAACATCAATAATTTATCTCACAGACTAATCATTCAAAATTTCATTTAAAAATAAATACTGATTTTATTTATATCATTAGAAAGAATGCTATATCTGAGAGTTTTACTTAAATCTAAAATGGCCAGGTTGAATCAGCATGGAATGACCCAAACATGAAAATGCAATATAAATGCATTTTAACTTGTCTTATATTTTTTTTCTTGCTTTTCTTCTGTTTCTATTTTCACACTAAATATTCCTCTTTTACACATAAAACAATATGAAAAATAAAACAATTTAAATGTAGTGTATACTGGTTAACTGGTAGATGATAAAAATCAAAACAATTATAAAATACACCAAATGCAAACAATAAGGAAATAATATGATCCAGTTCAGTGTGCTCTAAATCTGAAAGTAGGGTACTGGAAGATGTGCTATAGGGACATAACATGTCAGTGTAAAATGCTTTTTCATCATTGACTGTTTAAAAAACTATGTATAAAAATATACCAGATGTTGAAGGTAACATTTATGGCTCTATAATACCAAATTAATGTCAAACATTCAAGAAATATCATTGGGCTGCCACTGTTAATGGCATAAAAATTGTTGCTTTAGTAGCCTAAGAAGAAAGAAATATTAACCGAAATAGCAGCATATGTACCAAAATAGTTACATGCTTACTTAAAAAAGAGAGAAAAAATCCTTATTTGAGATAAAAATACTAACAAAAACTGTTTCAAGAAAAATCCGCATCTTATACTACATATTTATGCTACCAACCAAATTTAACACCTTTTTTATTTGTATCATACATTATTTTTTTTTTAAAGAACTTTTAAAATTATCATCTAAGATTGATGATCAAAATGCAGTTTGATTTTCCCAAAATTAATTGTATACACTTGTTTTGCACTTGGGTATTAATATGAGTAACTACAAATAAGGAAACTTATTACATGTTATCAGTTACAACTTTAATTTCATTTTGAAAACAAAAACTAACTAAAACAAGAAATCTGTCTATAATAAATTGTTTTATAAGAAAAAGATGCATTTGATAAAGAACAGACACATGCAATTTTTTTGTGCATAACTGATCTTTTATGCAGAAATTTGTGTAAATTTAAATAGAAAAATCCACATCTTATACTACATATTTATGCTACCACCCAAAGAATCAGGGTTCATAAGCCATGTTTCTGGCCCATGAAATAAGACTAAAATTCGATTTTGTTATACTGACCTATTTTTTTCACTTTTTAATATTAGAAGTTTTATCCTGTATGACTTCAACAATAGTTTTTGCATTTTGTTTGGATTTATATGACTTACACAAGCTCAAAGTTAGTATTATTCGTAGTTTTTGATGAAAAATATGCAATTTCTCCTAATTTTACCTCAACTATTTATATGAGTGCAATCGTGCAACACTATCTTCTTTACATGTATTATAAAATACATCAAAATGTACACTATATGTAAAAATAAAAGTTTTGCAAAGTTGCGCTCATAGTAAAATATTAAAAATAGAGATTGAGTAACTGCATTCTCTAATGTCAGTAAGATACTTTAGGATGCAGCAACGTGTTTAAACATGTTAAAATGAACGTAAGTATTGCTAATAACTGCATTCCTTCCCATTAGCAATAGTTACGTTCATTTTAGCACGTTTAAACACGTTGCTGCATCCTAAAGCCTCTTAGTGATGTGAGGCAATGCAGTTACTTAACTCTCTATTTTTAATATTTTACTATGAGCGCAGCTTTGCAACACTTTTATTTTTACATATATTGTAGTACATTTTGATGTATTTTATAATATATGTAAAGAAGAAAGTGTTGCACGATTGCACTCCTATAAATAATTGAGGTAAAATTAGGAGAAATTGCATATTTTTCATCAAAAACTACGAATAATACTAACTTTGAGCTTGTGTAAGTCATAAATCCAAACAAAATGCTAAAACTATTGTTGAAATCATACAGGATAAACCTTCTAATATTAAAAAGTGAAATAATTAAGTCAGTACAACAAAATCGAATTTTAGTCTTATTTCATGGGCCAAAAACACGGCTTATGGATCCTGATCCTTTACCACCTTTTGTATTTGTATCACACATTAATTATTTTCTTTTTAAAGAACTTTTAAAATTATCATCTACGATTGATGATCAAAATGCAGTTTGATTTTCCCAAAATTAATTGTATATATGCTTGTTTTGCACTTGGGCATTAATAAGAGGTAACTACAAGTAAGAAATTTCTTATTGCATGTCATCAGCTACAACTTTAATTCCAATTTGAAAACAAAAATGAACTAAAACAGGAAATCTGTCTATAATAAATTGTTTTATAAGAAAAATATGCATTTGATAAAGAACAGACACATACAATTTTTTAGGGCATAACTGATCTATTATGTAGAACAGGGGTTCTCAAACTTTTAGACAGACGTACCACTAAATCGAAGTTCATACTTCCACGTACCATTAAGTAACAAGCGTAAACTAATATAGAAAAACCTGTAAAAAGGAACCTGTCTAAAACGAAACATATCTTCAGTCATTTGTGTTTCCGTCATAGAAGGTTTTTTTATATTTAAAAATGAATGATTACATTACTAAATTGGTACTTAGATTCACTGCTTTATAATAACATTCACGTAAAAAGTAGAATCAGCATTAAATTTTAATAAGGCATACAATATCTAAATACAGTACTTTGGTATGGGAAAAAAGCCTCAATACTTAATGACATATTGGCACACATTGATTACTGTTATAGTAGACTGAATGCACTAATTTGCTTCTATTGCTAATGAAAGGGGTGGACTTGTTTTATAAAGCACAGTTTCCTCATATCTGGCTCAATATTAGATAGTTTTAGTCATAAGTCAGATTCGATGTTTAATTTATTCCTGTATTTGTTTTTCATATAACGAAGAGGAAAAAAGCACATTAATAGAAATATGTTGTGCTAAACACAACCAGAATTTGATGATATCAGATGGTACTCTGACATTCTCGCCAGTAAAAATTCTATTACAATCATCCTTTTGAATGGGGACTCCAGTATTCCATTATAGGAGAGCTGAATATGTTCACTTCTTTCCTCTATCGTGAAATACAGTGGTAGGGTGTCTCAAATGAGAAATGAATTTCTTATCCAAAACTTAGCGCATTTAACATAAGCTGGGTACAACTGCATTAATAGTCTGCATACCTTTAAATGCGACAATAATATCGCGAAGTAGGCAAACACTTGGAAGTTTCTTCATACATTTATGTATATACCACTGCAATACATATGCACAATGCCTTACCTGAAATCCACACTGCATATCACCACAGTTTTTGTTTGATTTCACATCACCATTTTAAATAACCTTTCTCTGTTAAAAACCGATTTCCAGGAAATAAGAGGAAACTATAAAACTTTTTGTTCAAGAGAAAAAATATATTCCAATCAACAGAATTAATTAATTTAGGAAATATGTTTGAAATGAAACTTTTTTTTTCATCAACTCTTAGAAGCTGTTCTAGTACAAAGAGAACAGTGGGTTATAAATTACACTTGGAATTTTATTTTGTTTCAACTCCTCCTACTCTCACAAGCTCCTTCTACTTCCAAATATCCAGACTTTACCTTCAGATAATTTAATTTATAAAGCATGTTTAAAAACAGTTTTTTCGCTAATACTTCAATCATTAATTTTAAAACTAAGTCTTTATTAAAAAATTCAATTTTTATCCATATAAACCTAATTAATAGTAAGCGGTGGCTCGTGACTGGCTTTATTTGGGGCACTAAAATGAATGGCTGACAAATTTATTCTTTTCTTACCATTATTATTAGAAAGAAGTACTTTACTTTTGTTATTAAGCAAACATTCTGCCATTAAACAACCAAAATATTTTTTTTAAATGGTATGAAAGTAATAAATGTGCCAGGCATGCATTTAATGCCCCCAAAAAGACAGTCACAAGCCACCATTCCTAATAAGTATGTTTTTAATTCTGAAAAACTGATTGTATCATAAGCGGTGTGTGTGAATTTCAGAAAGTCTGCTATTACAAACAGTTCTCGCCAAAAAAAAAAAAAAAAAAATAAATAAAATAAAATAGAAAAAGAATTTACAGATTCTAAATCGCATTCGAAATTTTTTTTAAAATTTTCGAGTTAATAAAGCCGTTTTTGATTCCTTAATAATATGCTGCATTTTGTATATTATTCCAAGTACCAGTATCTGACGTCTGCATACCAGTAGCCAGAGCCTCGCGTACCATAGTTTGAGAACCCCTGATGTAGAAGTTTATATAAATTTAAATAGCAAAATTGGCATAAATAGTCAGATTTTAAAGCCACCAATGGATTAAATAATGCCATCTAAATAAGTAACAAAGAAACAGAAATAATGTAAATTGTTATTCCTAACATTTAAATCCACTATTAAATTTTAAAAAATTTAATCAAAAACAGGATCTTTTTTTAGTAATAACGAGCCAATGGTACAATGATTCATGGTGCTTTGATATCTGGAAACCCCAGATTTAGTGCAATTTTTTAAAATTTGTATCTTTTAATTAGTTTTAGATCTTGTAATAACTATAATTTATATCTTTGACTTTTAGGGAAAGATTAAGTTAAAAAGAAAAGATTTATTTATCTAACTATGCATTTATATGTTCCCATGTGTCTATTGAAAAAAGAAGTTAATTTTTTGTGACATATTAGAAGAAGGTCTGAAAGAACACTTGATCTTCTGTTTGCCTCTTGATGAGTACCATTTTGCAGTTTGTAGGTTCTGTTAGAAACGTACGCCTTTCTATTCCTTATCACGAGAATCAATGTTTATAGAAAGCCCATGAAAGAGAATATCATCATCCCTTTCAACGCTAACTTACCATTCCAATACAAGATTGCAGCTTTTAAATACAGCGGGCCTTTTTAGTATGTTCTGATGCAAATTTGCAACAAGAACTCAATTTCATAAAATAGATTGCAGACCTGCCAACCTTTAAAAATGAGAAAGAGTAGCACACCAAATTCAAATTTATCTGGAGGTTGGTTGGTTGGTTTGTGGCTGTTTTTTTATGCTGCAAATTTTAAGCGAACAAATACTAATCAATTAAACGCATGTGTATATGCATCAGGGGTGATTCTGAGTAAAAAAAAAAAAAAAAAATCTGAAATTCACAAGAAATTTTCTGAAAGGTTACAACAAGGGGGGGAGGGGGAATCACTCCCGGCACTGTTATTTTTCTGCAATCTTTTGACGAAATTTGTCATTTTTCTGCGATCCTTTTGACGAAATTTGCCGTTTTATCTGCGATCATTTTGACGAAATTTGCCATTTTTTCGCAATCCTTTTGACGAAATTTGCCGTTTTTTCACGATCCTTTTGACGAAATTTGCGTTTTTTCGCGATCCTCTTGATGAAATTTGCCGTTTTTTCGTGATCCTCTTGACGAAATTTGCCGTTTTTTCGCGGTGCTTTTGACGAAATTTGCCGTTTTTTCGCGATCCTTTGATGAAATTTGCCGTTTTTCGCGATACTTTGACGAAATTTGTCGTTTTTTCGTGATACTTTGACGAAATATGTGGTTTTTTCGCGATCCTTTGACAAAATTTGCCGTTTTTTCACGATCTTTTGACGAAATTTATAGTTTTTCGCGATTTTTTGACGAAATATGCGGTTTTTTCGCGATCCTTTCACGAAATTCGCGTTTTTTGAGCGATCCTGTGACTAAATTCGCGTTTCTTTTTTTTGCAGAAAATCGTAGTTTTAGACAGATTTTCGTAGCATCGTAGTTTTTGGCTCAAAATCGTAGTAACTACGATTTTTTCGTAGCAGTTGGCAGCTCTGAGATTGCCATAGATCACGGATTTCCTATTAAATATATTTATAGGATCAAATAATATGCATTATAACTCCCCCTCTCACAGTTTTCCAAATAACCAACAAAGTCAAATCTTTCGTAAGTTTCAGTATGTCCCTGTTTTATTTGAAAAATTAAAGAAAATTTTTCAAGATTTTAATATTCAGCTAGTTGCTATTCCTCCCCTTACCTTATTGATCAATTAAACATCAACCTTGTTCCAATACCTAGGGACCAACGATCCGGTGTTTATGAAATTCCTATCAGTTTGGAAAATAATGACCGTAAATTCTACATTGGTGTCACGAAAAGAAAATTTATTGAGCGCTTAAAAGAGCATAAGAGTGACATCATACACTACCGACAGGCGACAGCTCTTTCTAAGTTTTACTTTAATAATCCTAGCTGCTATATTGACTTTGGAAATGCAAGAATTATTATTCCTTGTGAACATAGCATGGATGGTTTTCAGAAAGAAGCGATCGAAATATTATTACATGAAAGTGATGTGTGCAATGACAACGTTTCTTCTTTTATTCCTAAACTTTGGTTGAACATTTTGAAATAATCACACATCACTGGATTTTTTATACAATTTATGTTTTTATGCCTTCTGTGAAAGTACAACTATTTATTTTTAAACTGTAATTTCATACTATTATTTCGGGATCCTGTATAGTTCTTCTGTAACTCGGATTTTTTCCAGTAGGTGGCACCACTACACAGCCTGTGATTTCACCTTGCTCATGTCATAAGCATGAGTTATGTGAATATCTCAAGATGGAAGCCTTTTGTTTATAAGTGTAATTGTTACTTAACATCATATTCTGAAGATGGTCATAGAAGTTGACTGAAACCTTAATTTGATGTAATTTTAAAGTATAATTTTACATAAAAATTTTTATACACCATTCAGTAAAATCGTGTAGTTTACTATACACAATATTTTTATACAATAATGCTCAGTTCAATTCAAATTTACATCTACATAAAAGGAATAAATCAGAGAGAACAAAATAAAGGGTTGCCACAGTAACCGACTGACAGAATTGGCTAGTCGCCAAGGAGGCATTCATAACACCCCTTAGTTTAATCAGTCCCTATTAGTTGAACAGTATTTTTAATTTAGAGAGGCAAAGAACAGCAACAAATTTAAGGAATTCAATAAAAAATTTACACATATTTGATTGCTATATATGTAAATTTAAAACATTTGCCATGTAAAAATCGCTATAAACTTTATAGAATAAAATTAATATAATCAAAATACTGTGAGATTTTATTTATTTTTGGTACTAGGATTTTAATGAACTTATTACATGGATGTCGATATTTATGTTGTGAATGGAGAAAGATTGAACACAGCAAACCATGAGATGCAAAATGGCACGGCAGTCGGTAAATGGGCAAAGATTGACATACTGACTACCATAAAAACTTGCATTACAAGTGTTTTGGGCTAAAATAGTAGTCATGGTTGCCTGATGCTGAAAATAGTAACTTTTAGTATTATTTCACTTCCATGTGGCAACCCTGCTTGTATGAAATATAATTTAATGAAAAATGTGATTTTTAAGACCACTGAACAACACTTTGACTTTCATTATAACTTTAAATAATTCTGTCATTATAAATTAGGAATAAGAACAACCAACCTGCAAAAGAAGAAAGTGTTTGCTTTGCCCTTTTCCCTATTTAGAATTATTGGGGGCCAAAAGAGTAAGCAAGGATGGAAATTTAGATGACTGATTATCTATTGATATCACAAAAAAATTTAGAAAATTAAAGATTGAAGGAATAAGAACATATTTTTTTAGCAGAAGGGGGTAAAATTTAGATAAATAATAATTTTTTTAAACAAGCAGAATTTTAAAAGACAGAAAACTAATGTTAAAAATGCACAAATAACCCACAAAAAAGCAGAAAACAGCTGTTTAAAATGAAATCCACAAGCGAGATTCTTCTTCAGTGCAACAAAGAGCAAAGCACAGCATGCTAGAAAAAGCAAGACTGGGCTTCTTGCTTTTTCTGGCACACTGTTCTTTTGCTCTTTGTTGCACTAAAGAAGAACCTGGCTTGTGAATTTGAAACAGCTGTTTTCTGTTGTTTTTTTTTTTGTGTATTATTTGTGCATTTTTAATATTTATTTTCTACCTTTTAATATTCTTTCACAAATGTTTTATTCGCTATTTTCAAGTAGAATTTGTTAAAACAAAGACTATACTCTGTTTTATATAAGAATAAATAAAATTAAAAACTTACATTACTGGAGATATTTTACAAGCTTAGTGTTCTTTAATAAAATATGAAATATGTTCTGTTCATATATTGTCTTTGCTCTAGTTTGCACTTGTTTATGTATATTTGATAAAGCCAGCACTAGTTTTCATTATGCTGCATCACTGAAAAGAAAAAACTGTTGTCAATAATACAAAGAAGCTTGTGCATTTGTAAGTAAATGTTACGTCATACACAAATAAATATATTATGAAAACAAATCTGATATAAGTGAGGATTACCAAAAAGTTAGGAGAGAAGGAAAACTCATCTGTCCGAGATTAAGACAAAATAAAAAACACTGAGCAAATAAAACTACACATAAAATATACATAGATAAGTGAAAATTAATGTGAATATATGCATAAATTTAAATATATATATATTAGAAAATGCAGGCAAACAGATCATTGTTATATTGTAACAGGTCATCAATATTAAAATTGTCTAAAAAGACTTTACCTTTACAATGTTATCATTAAAAAAATAAAAATAAAACTGAATTTTAAAAACTGAGATGAAAAACTTCAAAAACAAATATTTTAATCGAAAAATTCCCAAAATCACAGTAAATGGATTTGCTGAATACAAAGTTTAGAAATCAGCCATTTGAAAATAAATATATTAGAATGGTGCAAGAGATTTACAAAGATAATTCATTAAGAAGTACAAAAATACCTTTGAAAATTTCTATACACAAAATATAAAAAATACCCAATGATTTTTTTTCTTCTAAAAATAGCATCTTATTAACGTTGAAACTAACATTTATAGATAACTGTAAAAATTATATTGAAATTACCAAATGTTAACTTTCAATGAGTAATAAGAAATATACTAAATCAGCAAACATAAAAAAAAAATACCTCTTAAAAAGTGGCATTCAAGAAAACTATTCTTTAAATAAAGTACAATAATATATTGATGTGAATTATGTCCACATTTCTTATTTCTTTACTTTGTAGCGAATCAAAAGAAAAAATATTTAATTAAGTTACAGTATAGTACCCATACAGAAAACTAAGGAAAAAGTGATATCATTTTTGCAGTTTTTAAAGCACAAAGAAAACCACTTAAAAACCCATGTTTGATTTAGGATGTCTGTTGCTGTCATCTGTTATGCTACTATAATTATATTATGTTTTCTAACTAAATTTTGAGTTCTGCAAAATGCAAATATGAGAAATTAGGTTACACAATATTGAATTCAGGACCCCCCGGAGCATTGAAATGTCCCCCTCAAAAGATTTGTGATTTTGTGCTTTTAATGATTAAAAAATGCAATTCCACTACAATGTATCCCTCAAAGCAGAGTGTCTGAATTCAACACTTATGTCTAGAGGTAATTAACTGTCCATAGTAGCATGTGGAATCTTTGTAAGAATTTAAAACTAATTAATTTTTTAAGAATCATTTATACAATGCCAGTAATTAGGAATATTTTGAAAAGTATGTTGAGAATTTGAAATTTCTTTTACTATACTATAATTTAAAGTTAGGCAGAATTTTAAACTGATATAGTGTCAAGTACCGTTACATTAATAAAAGCACTTGGATTAACATAGTTAAACACATAAATATTCTAAAAATAGAAAGAAAAATTTAAAAATAGAGCTGGTAAAAATTATTCTTAAGCATAATTAAAAAAAAAATAATTATAACTTACGAGGGAGGTTTTGAAAGTAAGTTTCATTTTTTTTAAAGAGAAGATTGTACACCTGGTGAAACAAACAATTGCCATAAGAATCCACACCCATTGCTGGTTCAACAATGGAAGGAGCATCAGCGGAGGAGGACTGACACATGCACAGACTGCTAAAGAAGAGATTAGCAGCAGACTGGTGTGCCTGAAGTTATTCGAATACAAACCTTCACCAAACTCATGTCCACCGTTCAATGAAAGAGACCAAGGCTTTTGAGTGAAGGTGTTGTGCTCTTGGACGTCAACGCAACCCCCCCCCCCCCCGCAAGGCTCTCACACAATCAGATTTGTCACTTTGGATGAGAGAGATTGGATCACCTGGCCTACAGCCCCAATCTTGCTCCATCAGACTTTCACCTTCTTACTGCATTGAAAGGCACACGCTTGGGACATCACTTCCGAAACAATGCTGAAATAGAGCAGGCTATGGGGCAATTCATTGCATCACAGGGCACCAATTTTTACCAGAGTGGTTTCTTCAAACTGATTGAATGCTACAACAAATGTTTCAATATCGGTGGTGACAATGTCGAAAAATAGTGCAAAGTGTATAGTTCATGATGCCATGCTGTATTTTTGTTGGCAATAAAGTGTCCGTGTAAAAAAAAATGATGAAACTTACTTTTGGAACATCCCTCGTAAAAATGTGTTGCATCACTGAATGGTGACAAAATAATTTTATTTTATGTAGCTCTATATTAAAAAATACGAATAACTAAGCTTCGTTTAAACGACTATTTGCCCAATCACTTGAGATCTTTTTATAATTTACACCAAAATTAATTCATGAAAAACAATATTTCTTTCTTTTTTTTTTTTTTAATAATCTCTCAAGCTACAGTATCTCAAAATCATCTCTATTATTGGGGGGGGGGGGAGAAGGGAGAACAATTTTCAGGAGGAGTTAAGAAATTCAGATTTTTGACTATCTGTTGTCACTGAAAAGCAACAAACAGAGCAGAAATTTAAAACAAATAAAGTTAGAGTGTAAAATATTTTAAACTGTGCGTTAGGAAAACATTTTTTTTTCTAGGGAGGAGGTAATTTAGACGCAAAAATTTAGGGTTTTTATCAATGAAAGAGTTTTAAAGATTTTGAATGCTGAGAAATAAAAGAAGGGCGATTTAAATGAACTTTTAAAAACGTGAAATCTACACAGTCTTTGGTGTAAACAATGAAATCTGCCACACATAAATTTGTGGAACTGCAATTTATAAAGATGCTTTTTCACAGAATGTGAATTATTTAAAGGTACCAGAAAGATTTGAAATGATGAAAATTGAATAAAGTTGGATCATGGGTAAAAAATCCTGTAATTAATTTAGCTTTACTTCTTTTTGCCTTTATTTATGTATTAGCTGATACACCCTGTGTTGCCTAGTAGGACTGGGCGATGTTACGATTTCTACATTACAATACATCATCGAGGCTAAATCGCGATGCATCACGATACAAGACTTTTGGTATTATGAACATGGTCGATGTTACGATTTCTACATTACAATACATCATCGAGGCTAAATCGCGATGCATCACGATACAAGACTTTTGGTATTACGAACATGGTCATAATTTTAATATAAAATTTAAGAGTTATACATACACATTAAACTTATATTATGTTTTAAAAAACCTTTCTCTTTAAACATATGTTTAAAGGCAAAAATGCGAAATATAATAAAACTTGCTGCCAAAAATAAATAAAAGTTTGAAAAAATATGTTAATGATTAATTAAAAGAAACTTTTTTAAAAATGAGCTTTAATTCTTGATATAATATCTAAAACCAGAATTTCTGATATTGAAATAAATTACACTTAACTATTCACCTTCACATTTTTATGCAATTATGTTTTTCTTAACGATTTTATTGGTTTGCGGGTGAAGCCCGCCTTTCTGTACTGCCCAAAATTCAATTTCTGATATTTAGATAGGTTACACTTAACTATTTCACCCTCATTTTTTATGCAATTATCTTTAATATTAATGATTTTATCAATTTGAGGGCATAGCCGCCTCCTGTACTGACCAAAATTTAATTTCTGATATTGAAATAAGTTACACTTAACTATTCACTCTGAAATATTTATGTGTAATATTAATGATTTTGTCCATTTGTGGGCGAAGCTCACCTTTCTGTACTATCCAAAATTCAATTTCTGATATTTAGATATAGGGGAGACCGGTATACACTGGACCTATGTACACAGTGGACCACCCCCTAATATTTTATTTATTTAATTTTTTTTAAGCTTCTCTTCTATCCTAATAGACAACAGCACTGCAATGATTATTTATAGCATTCAGAAAAATGTTTAGCTCAGATTGAACTATTTTATCCTGATTGGTTGTTTTGAGCTTCTAAAAGTAAAATTTTTCATCATCATATTTTTATTTTTTTAGTAATTAAAGGTTGTAGATAAATAAAATAAAACAGCTTTTTTGCAAAGCTAAGATACTTGTTTTTATTTTACTTTAAAGTTATTTTGTTTAAAAGAAAGGTATAAACAATATTAATAGGATTATTTATTGAACTTCAACATGGGGTACAGTGGACCACCCACTCCTGGGGCACAGTGGTCCACAATCCACTCTGCTCATGTAATGCAGAATGTTCAAAATATTTAATAATTGCTTATTTTCTATAAAGAAAGGTTGTTTTAAAGTAGATTAAACTGTAAAATAAAGTAAACAAATAAAAATAACAATTTATTTAACATAGTAAGAAATATTTTGTTTTGTATTTACTGCCTTTGATAAATATAACTGAAGTCTAATTGTTGATGATTCTATTCAAGTAAGATTCATGAGACGCAAATTGAATGGAAATCAGAAAATTTCTCCCAAAACTGTAGATGAATCTGCTGTTGATGTCAATGATTTCATAATGTTGCTCTCCGACCCAAAATTATTTCTTGAAAATTCCAGGCTCAATCTTACTCATAAGTACTTTGGAATTCCATTTGCAAATTTTAATGTGCGCTGACTTTTTTGTACTTAAGTAATAACTTCAACTAAATTGCAATTGTTCCTGTATTAATCTGTTATTATTTTCAAAATATAATTATTTTTTTGTTTTTGTTTCAAAATTTATATTACTATGTTATTTTGCGGGTGAAGAGGCAACAAAAAAGAATTAGATTAATGAAAAATAGATTTATATTGCATTTTAGATAATACCTAATAGTGGCCCACTGTACCCCGGTGGGTGGACCAGTGTATATAATTTTTTTTTTTGAAAAATGTATTGAAAATTATGTTGTGAGAAAATTAGGATGGATGTAAGAAGGTTTAAGGAATATTCAAAAATATTTTCATACAGATCGGTCAGTCTTTTAAAGAGAAAAAAAATGTTAACTGAAAAAGTGGTCCACTGTGTACCGGTCTCCCCTATTACATTTAACAATTCACTCTCAAAATTTTATGCAATTTTCTTTAATATTAATGCTTTTATTAAATTGTAGGCATAGCCTGCCTATCTGTACTGGCCAAATATTAATATCTGATATTTAGATGATATTTAGATTTATTAGCCCTTTCAATTCTGACCAATAAAGAGTTCCTGAAGAAATTCTAAATAATAGGGGGGAGAAGCTCTATAACCCATAATATTTAACTGCTTTGGCTTTAAAAGAAAAAAAAAAATCATTTTCATTTCAGATGAATACAAAAATTGAAAATTCTAGGAGGAGGCAAATCTCCCTTCCCACTCTCATACCTCTTAAGAGCCTACATCAGTCATGCGAAAAAACACGCAAGCTAATGTTAAGTCTATGGGAAGGCTTGTGGCAGATTTCTAACTCGCATTTCAATATTTTTAAATGATTTTTTTTGCATAGGATAGCTGAGGTTGATCTCTAACATTGTTAGTTTTTACTTTTTTGATTTTGGTTCCAGTTTTTTTTATATAAGGGTACTTTCACTTTCAGAACCGGTTCCAAAATTGAAAATGTTCGCTTATAAAAACACTGTAACCAAAATAAAAAAAGTAAAAACTAACAACGTTAGAGATCAACCTCAGCTATCCTATGCAAAAAAAATCATTTAAAAATATTAAAATGCGAGAGAGAAATCTGCCAAGAACCTTCTCATAGACTTAACATTAGTTTGAGCGTTTCTTCACATGACTAGCGTAGGCTCTTAACTCAAATGTGACTAATTCATGGAAAAAAATATGTACTTCACAAGTCACATGGCCATATTTTCTCAAATGAACATCGTGGGATTGCTCACTGATCATTTATATAGCTAGAAAAACAGACTTGTAATCGAGTCTGCAATCATTTGCGATCGGCATCGATTTTGGATAATTCCGATGTCTAAATTAATGATCTGATCTCTCTATTACCAATACATCATGCGAGTATTGTTGTTTCTTCCCTTCAAAAATCAGTGGAGAAGTGAAACTGCTATGTCATACAGGTCTCATTCATGCACACATTGTTTATCCACTTTGACGATCGGCAGAGTAAACGATCTTTGCCACCGGTCTCGTTCACGAATGCGTTGTTTATCCATTTCAAAGATCACGGGAGAAAGCTATGTTTGCCACCATCTCATTTGGTTCACCATCGATCTGGCATGATGCATCATAGGACTGTGATACATCGCTAATAAAAAAATAAAGAAGCTGGCTTGACAGTTTATGATTTAAATTGGTTTTCTGTAATATATCGATGCATCGCCCAGTGCTATTGCCTAGGTCTATAATAATAACCTTAAATGCACCTAAAATCACTGCTGTAATAATTAAATGAAAATGATGTTGGGAGAACACACTGACAAAGGCAGTGAGAGCCAGTTGCCAGTAAATGAAAATTTATCCAAACGAACCTAGAGTCAAGAGCAGTACTACCTTCAACAGAATACATCCTAGAATTTGCTTGATTTTATATCTTTAAATGAAAATTTATCCAAACAAATCTATAAATGGAGGCCTCACTGTTTTCAGCCAGCATATACCAGCTGTGCCACGCACACTCCGGTCTTTTTTTATTTTACATTTTACAATAAAAACTTTTCCAAATGAACTAATGTTGGGGCATTAAGAGTCCTATATGGGTCATGTTGCATCCTAGCAGAATAAGAAATTTCTGCTTAATGTCAACCCAAAATCCAACCTGAAAGCAACTACAACAACAAAAAATTTCATTAACCTGAAACATGATACACTTCAATCTAAACATGACTGAAAATAAAATTAATTCATGTTTTAAATACAAATATGAAAAAAAGTCTACAATATCTCTAATATCATTTTTTTTTTTTTTTGTAAATAAAAATGAACACATATTACACTAATTCATATTCAAATATATAGAGTTTTTCAATTGAAAAATAGTCTTTCTTTTCAAAAATTGGGTCAACCCAAACTTAACCTGAAAGTCTCAAAACTTAATCTGAAACATTTAAAGTTAACTCAGTTAACTCGACCCGCAATGAAAAGCACTAGCATCAATCACTACAGGTCGGTTTCAGGTAAAATTATGTTACCTGATGTGATGCAAAACTCTAGAGACTCAACTGTCTTCAACAAGCATAAATTTCAAAATTTGTATGATTTTATATTTTTAAACAAAAATCAATTCAAACGAACTACGTAGCTCCTATTACAGTGATTGCCTATTTAATTTTTGACATTTAGATATATTAAACTTTCATTCTGACCAAACATTTCTAAGAAAATCTGAATAACATAAAATGCTACCCCCTTCCCTCTCTTAATATGATAAGATGCATTTCTGATGCAATGCGAAATTATTTCTGGGAAGGTACTGAGACAAAAAAGAAGACTGGAGAATTAGTGAAAAAACTCCAAGAAAAAAAAACCTTTTGAATTGGTAAATAATACATTTTTTTTAAAAATCCAAGAACTGGAAAAGTACCAGGAATAAGTTGTATTAATTGTATTTTGTTTAGAAAAGCAGATTGGGAATTTTATACCTGCAGAATAATTAAAAAAAGCGAAATTTGCATTCAGAAGATATTTTTGATTATATATTTTACTATGACTTTACTATTTAATTAAGATTACATATATTTCATCAGATATTTTTGATATTTTATTAGGATATTTGTTTTAATGGGCAAAGATTGAGTAATTTTCCTTTTATGACTTGAAATCTACAAAATTTTAAAATCCTTAAACTGTTATGGATTTTATACTGTCTACTTAATTTTATAACAAGATGAAGCACAAAATACAGAAGAAAAACACAATTTAAAACTATCAAATGAGTGTATGCAAAAATTTTTTAGCTTTGCCCAACTTTAAGCTAAATATATATATATATATATATATATATATATATATATATATTTTTAAACACTGCTGCCAAAATAGTAAAATCATAATTGTATAATAAGTATATTTTATTTAGTGCATAATTGTACAAGTATCAGAAAAGCATGAAAGTATAATAAAAAAAAATAAGACTTACTGTTTTTCAATAAAGTAAAAGGTGCCAGAAAATTATAGGTGAAAACTGGGAAATTTAGTTAGTAGCCAGTGGCCGGTAGACTCAGTTTCATTAATGGCCACTTTTTAAAGTTAGTGGCCACTATTATGTTTCAAACTTTCTTTACATCTAGATAAATTATAATCGTTATATTATAAACATATTTTTCTATAAGAGTTTTATACCTATTGTATGAGTATGATTTTCGCATGTAGTATGAGTAGTATTTCGCATGATTAAACAGTATCTCTTGAAGAAACAATCTAACTCGTGAGCATGTGGCAGGAGTAGAAATATTGAAGATACTGAAATGTCCTTAAAGTCCGCTTGTATTCGGTGGGGAAAAAAAGGAATAAACTACTTGAAATGCATGTGGAATGAATCAAAGAATATATTTTGCAGAATAAAACTGTATTTCTTGAAGAAAAAATCCAACTAAAGAGTAAGCACATGCGAAAAAGCCGAAATATTGAAAATATAGCTAAGTCATTGAAATCTGTTTGCATCTGGTAGGAAAAAGAATTAACCAGTTCTCTAATTAGATGTAATCAGTGTAGAGATGTATATTTCCATGAAAAATGGTGTATTTCACTTGGCGATCGATAACAGATTTTTTAATCGTCACGTGGCGACTAGGGTGGCGATCGATGGCCGATTTTTTAATCGCCACTTTTTAAACTTTAATCGCCACGTGGCGAGTGGTGACTGCTAATTTTCACCTATACAGAAAATCCACAAGTTTCCAGAAATGTAAAGTAATCCAAAGTATCCAAAATCTTGATTAGCGATTAACCTGTGATAACATAAGAGTTGTGTTAAAGAATACAATGTAGTTATGTCAGGTTACTAGAACACAAAAAAAATAAAATTATATGAAAGCTGATATAATCGTTAACTAAATTCATATTTAATACTTAGAAATTTTTGCATAGAAAATTTCTCATGCCTTGCATTCATAATATTCAAATTTTAATTGCTTAATAGGCGTATAGCCAACATAGTGAAAAAGTATCCAAATCGGGACTCGAACCCAGGTCATCAATATAGCGCACTGATGTTCGACCAACTGAACTACTTGGGAACGATACTCAGCCTGGAACTTTCTCACTATAACATGTTGGCAAGGCTAAACATGCAGCACAAGATGGAATATTTTCTGTGAGCCACCAACCCTGGGGCAAACACGAAATCAAAGAAAATCCAGCATCGGTAATTGAATAAATTCATATTTAATACTTGGAAATTTTTGCATAGAAAATTTATCATGCCTTGCATTCATAATATTCAAATTTTAATTGCTTAATAGGCGTATAGCCAACATAGTGAAAAAAAAAACGGGTTCGAGTCCTGGCTTGGGTACTTTTTCACTATGTTGGCTATATGCCTATTAAGCAATTAAAATTTAATCATTAATTGATATCTATACTTAACATGTCACTGATACATATACTTAGCATGGCACTGATATGCCTTCATTTTAAAGCATACAGAATTTATGTATTATTTAACTTCAGTCTATAATACAAATCAAAGAAATTTGAAATGTTCTACAATTTTTGTATTTTCTAAAGTTCAACAACTTGAAACTATAACGCCCAATAAACAAATGGAAAACTGTTTCCATTCTAAATTTTCTCAAAATGCGACAAAAAGCAGAGGAATAGAAGTTAACTAAAATCCTTCATTAGAAAAACTAAACTGACTTATACACATAATAAATAAAAATAGAATACATATAAATAATATGCTAGTGTTGCATTTAAAATCAAACATGACATCACAACTTTTTTTTTTTTTTTTTTTTTTTTGGGGGGGGGGGGGGGAGGAGTGTTGTTAAATCCTATAGTTTTTAATTAGTTTTTCTACTTTATCGCTCTTGTCTGGTGGATAAATAAATGTTTGTAACATCAGTTGAAACTGGTATACTATACCTAACTATGCTTCACATTTTTTTAAATGCTTTTTCTCTTAATATCATGTCATCATTAAAGATGAAATTATTTTAATTAACAAAAAAACATTAATCAGTAAATTATTAAAAATACAGATAAAACATGAAATTAAAAATCACTTGACATAACAAACTTGTGTAACAAATTCAACATTAAATGAATGCAACTTTTTTTTTATCATGCATATTTGGCATTAAAGCATATAATTTGGCGATAGTTTTTTTTTTTTTTTATGGATGTGGTATGACGGGATCATATGAGTGCATGCAAAAAATTTTGAGATTTGCCCAACTTAAAGCAATTTTCCAAAAAAAAAAATAATATTTAAACACTGCTGCCAAAATCGTAAAATCATAATTGTATAATAAGGATATTTTATTTAGTGCATAATTGTACAAGTATCAGAAAAGCATGAAAGTATAATAAAAAAAATAAGACATACTGTTTATCAACAAAGTAAAAGGTGCCAAAAAATTCAAAAAGTTTCCAGAAATCCAGTCTCCAAAGCCTGATTAGCAATTAACCTGTGATAGCATAAAAGTTGTGTTGAAGAATATGTAGTTATGTCCAGTTACTAGAATACAAAAAATAAAATTATCTGAAAGCTGATATAATCATTAACTGATATCTATACTTAGCATGGCTCTGATATGCTCTCATTCTAAAGCATAAAGAATCATAAAGAATTTTAAATAAAAGCTAATCATCCACATTTAATTTTAACATCTTCAAACTTTGACCTCTTCAAACTCTATCAACAAACACTATGTCCTAAACTAGGGATGCACAACCTGTGGCCCGCGGATCAATTTTGCTGATCGGACGCGAAAAAATCGCAAATTTTGCCAACTGGACATGTAAAAATTGCGAACTTCGCCTAACGGGTGCGTAAAAAACGCAAATTTTGCCAACTGGACACGTAAAAATTGCGAACTTCGCCTAACAGGTGCGTAAAAAACGCAAATTTTGCCGATCAGGCCTGTAAAAAATCGAGAATTTTGCCGATCGGGTGCATATAAATCTTAAATTTTGTCTGCATGAAAAATCGTGAATTTTCTCGATCAGGTGCGTAAAAATCGTAAATTTTGCCTATCGGGTATGTATAAATCGCGAATTTTGAAGATCGGGTGCGTATAAATCGCAAATTGCACCAATCCGGCATGTAAAAAGTGTAAATTTTGCCGATCGTTTGCATAAAAATCATGAATTTGGCCGATCGTCTTTGTAAAAATCGCGAATTTTGCCGATCGTCTTTGTAAAAATTTCAAACTTCGCCAATCTGACACGTAAAAATCACATTTTTCGCTGATTACACGTAAACATCATGAATTTCACCGATCGAGCACATAAAATCATGAATTTTACCGATCGGGTGTGTAAAAATCGTAAATTTGCCGATTGGGTGCGAAAAAATCACGAATTTTGTCAATGACTAGGAAAAAACTGCAAATATTGTCAATCGCACGTGAAAAAAAAATGCACATTTTTTTCATCCTTGCCAACTGAATTGGGTTATGCTAACTAAGGAGGTGGTTGAGTATAGGGTGCTAACCCTCCTTTTACAATTAGCATTTTTTTAAACTTTTAGGCCGATCCTCCTCCTCTTTCCCCGTAACCAAATTTTGTCCACACTACCGATATTGGCTCTCGACAATCCACTTATAAAGGTTGTTCACCCCTACTTGATATCCACATTTCATGACTGAATATGGTAAGAAGTACAATTTAGAATAATATATGTTTCTCCTCTTCCCCACCTTCACTCATGAAAGCACAATTTTTTTTCGGTACTGGCAATCTTTAAAGCTAAATTTACTCCTTCAAAAATAGTGAAGGAGTATTTTCACTCTTTGAAAATAATCTTAGTTATGTCTCTTTTACGTAAACTGTTGATATATCCTTGCCAACAGAACTGAATATGTTGACTGGGAAGGAAGAAACCTAGGGCGCTAAAACTACCCTTCTGAAATTGATGTTTTTTTTAAATCTGATTGTAGACTTGGATCCCCCCCCCCCCCCCTGCCACACTTCCTCTAAACAAAATTCTCTCTGTGCTACTGATGGTGGCTCTCGACAACCTAGTTATTTTTGTAAGTGGCCCTTCGCTTAAAAAGGTTGTGCACCCTTATTCTAAACTAGGGATGTAACGAATATTCGGTCACTATTCGGTATTCGGCCCTTTTGCCGAATATTGAACCGAATATTTGGCCGAATATAATTTGATATTTTGTCGAATAGTTGCATATTTGGCCGAATATTCTAAGATATTTGGTTAAATAAGTTCCAGAAAATCAAAACAAAATGTGATTTTAAATATTTTCAACAAACAATATTAAAAAATTATATCTAAATACATTAATTATTATAAGAAAAATAAATCCTAAATGCAATTTTAAAGCTTCATGACAACTTATAAATAACTGTATATATAATGATATTACATAAATAAAAATATTTTTCTTGCTGCATATTTAGGCATCATGTGAATTTAAGTAAGTATTGCAATATTAATTTCTTTTACATTAAAATGCAAAATATATACTGCCTTTAAAGTTTAAATCTCTTCAGTGAATTTAAAAATATTAACTTTATATCTATTTTTTTTTATCTGATTTATAATGATGATAACAGTTTCTTAAACAATAAAATTCATAAATATTAAAAATAAATATTTTACTGTCTTGTAAAAATGTTTAATCTTTCACAAATTAAATCATTTTTCTAGTTTTTAGTTTTACTTTTAAATAAAAAAATTTGAATAAATATAGGACTATATAATTACTTTACTAATTAAAAATTAAATATTAGATGTTGTCATACCTATTTAGCGATAGGCATGACCAGCAAGAAATTTAATTGCAGAAAAAAAAGAGCATATAGCTGATATTAAATGTAATAGAAAAACTACAGCTCTAGCAAGATTATATCAAGAAGAAACCATCTAAATAAATTTCAATGAAAGTAAAATAATATTTCCCTCCAGTCTATACTATCCATCCATAATAAGAGAAACCATAGAGATACTCACGCGCAAAAATACAATATGTAACGATGCGGCATCTTTTAATTTACCGAAACTGTGGCTAGAATTACTCCATGGTCAAAGGTATGAAAATAAACAATCAAGTAAAAAATAATAGATAACGAAGCGTAATTTTTAAAAAAGTACATGAAAATAATAATTTCAAAGCCCGTGTAGCTTTAGAATATTCTCATTTTGTTTTTGAAAATGACTCAGAAAGAGTCGAAACATGTAAAACAACTAATAAGAGTTATTTTAATTTATATTATAGTTGTTAATTTTACACCTTTAGCATTTAAAAGTAATATAGTTCTACTTTATCGCTTCCTGCTGGTGGATAAATGTTTGTAACATCAGTTGAAACTGGTGTATTATACCTAACTGTGGTTCACAACATTTTTTTAAATGCTTTTTCTCTTAATACCATGATTACGCTTACAGATGAAATTATTTTAATTAGCAAAAGAACATTAATCAGTAAATTATTAAAAATGCAGATAAAACATCAAATTAAAAATCACTTAACATAACAAACTCGTGTAATAAATTCTACATTAAATGAATGCAACGTTTATGATCATGCATTTTTGGCATTAAAGCATATAATTTGGTGATAGTTTCTTTTTATGGATGTGTCAACAGAATATTGTCAGAAATACTCTAAGGTGTATATACAATACATAGTGTTCCCGCTAGGCTTTTTTTGAAGGGCACTGCGCCATGCCCTTTTAAAAATCAGCAAAATGCGCCCTGCCCTTTTTGAAATCGGCAAAATGCGCCCTCGAAAAACGGCAAATTTCGTCAAAAGATCGCGAAAAAACGACAAATTTTGTCAACAGATCGCGGGAAAAACGTGACTTGCGTCAGAGAATCGCGTAAAAACGGCAAATTTCGTCAAAAACATTGCGAAAAGCGGCAAATTTCGTCAAAAGATCGGGAAAAAACGGGAAACTTTGTCAACAAATCGCAGAAAAAACATGACTTTCGTCAGAGAATCGCGACAAAGCGGTAAATTTCGTCAAAAACATTGCAAAAAGTGGCAAATTTCGTCAAAAGATCGCGAAAAAACGGGAAATTTTGTCAACAAATCGCAGAAAAAACATGACTTTCGTCAGAGAATCGCGACAAAACGGTAAATTTCGTCAAAAACATTGCAAAAAGCGGCAAATTTCGTCGAAAGATCGCGAAAAAACAGGAAATTTTGTCAACAAATCGCAGGAAAAACATGACTTTCGTCAGAGAATCCAGACAAAACTGCAAATTTCGTCAAAAACATTGCGAAAAGCGGCAAATTTCGTCAAAAGATCGCGAAAAAAACGGTAAATTTTGTCAACAAATCGCAGGAAAAACGTGACTTTCGTTAGAGAATCGCGAAAAAACGGCAAATTTCGTAAAAAACATTGCGAAAAACGACAATTTTCGTCAAAAGATCGCGAGAAAACGGCAAATTTCGTCAAAAGCATTGCGGAAAAACGGCAAATTTCGTCAAAAACATTGCGAAAAACGGCAAATTTCGTCAAAAGATCGCGAAAAAACGACAAATTTTGTCAACAAATCGCGGGAAAAACGTGACTTTCGTTAGAGAATCGCAAAAAAACGGCAAATGTCGTCAAAAACATTGCGAAAAGCGGCAAATTTCGTCAAAAGATCGCGAGAAAACGGCAAATTTCGTCAAAAGATCGCGAGAAAACGGCAAATTTCGTCAAAAGCATTGCGAGAAAACGGCAAATTTCGTCAACAAACCGCGGGAAAAACGTGACTTTCGTCAGAGAATCGCATAAAAACGGCAAATTTCGTCAAAAGATCTCGAAAAAACGGTAAATTTTGTCAACAGATCGCGAAAAACGGCAAATTTCGTCAAATAAAATAGCGAAAAAAATCGCAAAATTTATCAACAGATCTCGAAAAAACTGCAAATTTCGTCAAAAGATCGCGATAAAACGCAAATTTCGTCAAATGGACGCAACCCCCCCCTTAACACCCTGGGGGGAAAAAACTCATCTTTTGCTCTCCCAGCTCACCAAGCTTAAAAGCCTTATCTTTTTTCTTTTTTTACTTTTTCTGCTCTGTCACTTTATTATAGCAAATAATCGATTTCCACACCCTCACCCAAAATTGATGCCCTCCCCTTCTTTCCAAGCACACGAAATTTAAAGTTAAAACTCTTTTATTTAAATTTTTTTGTCCTATTTTTAAATCTTTAGTAAGGTAACTAAATCAGTCATCTTTAAGTTCAAAATTTCTGCTTCCCCCTTAAAATTCATAGTTTAGAGGCTGCTAATAATTTTATATCCACATATGTTAACCTAATTACTTACTAGAACCTTAAAATATCAATTTAATAAAAATGTATTTCTATAATTTATATTACTAAATATGTGTACAAACATTGATGAGTATATGATGAACAATAATGAGTTTCTTATATTGGTTCTGAATAAGTATACTTTTTTTATGAAACAATGCCCTTTTTCGCTGAAACTAGTGCCCTTTTTATGCTTCAATAGTGCCCTTTTTGTGACTAGCACCCTGCCTTTTTTTTTTCTAGAGTGAACACTACAATACATATATTAATTCAAGATTAGAAATATATTGAAACACAAATATAAATTGATTATTTTGTTACTTGTATGTATAAAAATTTTAACAGCTTGATGTATTTTTGTAATATTTAAAACAATTTGTAATCATGTAAAGATTTTGTAATCACCTTCATGCTAATAATAAAACATGACAAAGTCTAAATTACTAATTTCATAATTTTATCTATACATACATGCAATTCATACATACTTTACCTAATATAAGAACTCATTACGACTGTTAAATATGCTTTCCAAGTTTATTACTTTTTTTTTATTTAGAACACTACTTTCCTCGCAAAAAGTCTAGCTAGGATTTCATAACACTGAGTGCTGTTTAACACATAGATTATATTAATTTGTTAAATTAATAAAAACAGTTAATATCATCACTTTTCATGAACTGAGTTTTATGTCCTACTCAACAATATAAATGGCACAAAACGATTATTTTGAATTTTCCACTAGGAGTTAATAAAAATTTGGCACAAATGTGACATACGCACCACGTTGGCGCGATTATTTTCCCCCTCCAATTTGGCGAAAAAAATAAACTGTTTATTTACTTTTATTTTTTTTTTAATTCTATAAATTATTTTTATTATGTATATCAATATTTATTGACATCAAACTATCATTTATTTATTTTTATTTCCTTTTTTAAAATAATAGAAGCTATTTCCTTTATTACGTTATTTTATTTATTTTTATATTGAAATAAAAAATCATGGGCTATTATTGCATGCTATTTGTGACTAATATTCCAAAACAAAGTTTGTGCCAAATTGGCAGGGAAAAAAATTGTGCCAACGTGGTGCATATAAGACATCTGTGCTAAAAATTTTAATTGCTTAATTCGTTTAGACAAATATGCAAGAAAATATAACGAAATTCGGTTGAATCCTCAAACAAGGGCGATACTTGGCTGCGTCGAATTTGGCAAAGCGATAAATGAGTTTTACTTGCTACCGGTTTGTTTCTTGCATTTCTTCCCTGCCTACTGTGGTTTGATCTGGAAATTTGATTGGTTTATAAGTGAATTACGTTTATTTGTTTGGTTTATTGTGTGCCGTATTGTTGGAATCAGATAGTAATGAGGTAGATAGAGATGCACTATACCGTAAAAATGCCTTGGAGTATGAAGACGGTAATTTCGGAATTTACTAGGCCCAAAAAAGGGAAGCATATGGAAGAAGGGCTGAATTTATTGCACGGTGAGAGGTTTTCAAATCAAGTCCCAAATTGTTTGGGCCGATTTTAGTGTTGCATCACGGCAAATGTATACATCACATGTCTATTTTCGTTTGAACTCTGAGTTTTGCGAAGTGAAGTGAATTTAATCTTTTGACATGTTGTTTTTTTATGAAGAATGCTGAAATGCGGCAAATACGAATTTGAAATAGTGTGCATAGTGTGTTGATAATGAAAATTTAGGTGTTTTTATTAGATTATTTAGGGGTAAGTTTGAATTTTGTCCTCTTGAGTGAGCAGTTTAAGGGTCATTTTTGTATAAATACTGCTGCATCATCAGAAGTGAGCTGCGATATTGATTATGACAAACCGGGGCATTAAAAAAAAATGGGTAAATTTGAAAAAAAAAATAAGTGAATTTTTATTGATTTTATTTGATAATAATCGTGTCTTGCATTTTAGAGATTACTGTAGAGGTAGTTTCGTGCATCGAGTGATGTTTTTTGTTTTGGATAAAGTGTACAGGATACATACATAAATTATTGATTGCTGTGTGAACAAATTTCGTACATTCTACAGATTGCTGTACAGAGAGTTTCATGCATCCAGTGATGTTTTTTTTTTCGGTTAATGTACGCGAAGCGTACATACATAAGTTTCTGATCGCTGCGTGAATGAGTTTCATGCATTCTAGAGATTGCTGTACAGCGAGTTTCATGTGTCCAGTGATGTTTTTTTTTTATTAATGTACATGAAGCGTACATACATAAGTTACTGATCGCTGCATGAATGACATTCATGCATTCTAGAGATTGCTGTACAGTGAGTTTCATGCGTCTAGTGATGTTTTTTCCGGTTAATGTATGCAAACCGTACAAACATAAGTTGCTGACCGCTATTTAAATGAATTTTATGTATTTAAAAAATTAGGAATTTAGAAATTTTCTCCAATTATAATATTTGTGCTTTGTGGCAGAGAAGTGATTATTTACACAATTTCTATGAGAGTTTCTTTCACGACGTAAACGTTGCTTTTATTTCGTTTTGTGGCAATTTACGAAGTTTAAGCGGTATTTTCTTAGAGATTTTTTATTTGTTAGGAAGAAATTGACTGTTAAATTTGCCAATTCTTTGTAAAAATCGGGAGAAAAAAATTGTTAGAAATTTGTAAAATTGGAAAAATCTGTTAGAAAAAATAGTTAAAAATTTGTAAAAATGGAAAAATCGGGATAAAAAAATAACTGAAAATTTGTAAAAATGAAAAAATCTGGAGGAAAAAATAGCTAAAAATTTGTAAAAATGGAAAAAATCTGGAGGAAAAAATAGCTAAAAATTTGTAAAAATGGAAAAATTTGGAGGAAAAAAAAGCTAAAAATTTGTAAAAAAGGAAAAATCTGGAGGAAATAATAGCTAAAAATTTGTAAAAATGGAAAAATCCGGAGGAAAAAATGGCTAAAGATTTGTAAAAATGGAAGAATCCGGAGGAAAAAATAGCTAAAAGTTGTAAAAATTAAAATATCTGAATGAAAATATTGCTAAAAGTTCGTAAAAATCGAGAAACCTCGCAAAAAAAACTTTTCAATACTTTGTAAATAGCAGTAAAACCTAGACCAACATATGATCCTAAAAGACCCGACCATTCGCCGATTTTCTGCGTGCTAGTTTCGGAATGCGGCGTTTGGCATCTCGTGGTCAGCACTAGAACAACAAACTGCAGTTTATAGAACACGTTAATGTTGTTATGTGATTTTTTTTCATTTCTGGTTTCATTCTGTTTTCATTCCTTACAAATATGAGGTGTTGTGTGCCTTTCTGTAGTATTGACAGTCGGGCAGACTATTTTGACCCTGATGATAATAAAATTTCGATGCATTATTTTCCGAAAGAGGAAAAAATTAAACAAGCATGGATTCAAGCAATCGGCAGGCAAGGTATGTTTATTTACCTTTTACTATTTTATTTAAGTTTATTAAATGTTAATTATGCATTTAATCAAATAAGATGGCTCATAATTTTACTATAAAAGGAACAGAAACTTATAAAATAATAAAATATCTGTTCTAAACATTATGGCTATTAAAATAAAACTGCTTTTTTTTTTTCATCACAAGCACGCCCACATGTGAGGCTAGCGCTATACATTTGCAAAATCATAAATCTTTAAAACATTCTAATATTAAGAATTTATACAATCAAACTTTTCTTTTATCTATCACTGTAGCCGAGGGGTGTGCATAGGAAATTATCCCTGATTTCTGTATTTTTTGGCTTTTGTATTTCAGGAATTTCTTTTATTAATTTTAAGTGACGTTTATAATAATTCACCCATGTGTAACATAATATTTTGAATTAAAAACTTTTATTGCGATGACGTTTTAAATTAATCTTTTTGCAACTTGAATCATTCAAAGATAATCAATATTTTAATGAGTAAATTTTGAATTTTCTCAGCATTTTTAATTTATTTTGTACAATTGAAACTTTTGAAAACCAGTGATAGAAAACAAAAAATTTTAGAATAGCTTTATCATCACAATATTACTTGCATAATACTGCGTTAATTTCCTTTTATATATCTATTAATTAATAATGCAAGCATATATACAGTATTTAGGATTGTCAGCATCTGATAACGTATTTCCAAAGAAGCATTATTTGCCTGATTCCTATCACTTTAATTCTTTAAGGAAATGTCAATTTTTTTCTTTCTTTCTTTATTTATTTATTTGTGTGTGTGTGTGTAAGTTGTAATGCTGTTAGTCGATTTTTTAGTGAAAGATTTTTTTCTTGTTGCACTGTTTTGTTTTAATAAAGTTATTTTTATGGAAGTTTTCTTTTATCTAATGAACTTTTTAAATTACAAGTTATATATTTAAAATCTTATGGAGATGAAATATTTATGAAGTGTTTACTTTCATGGGATGAAATTTTGTCAGGGGCATCAAAGCGGGGACCCAGTTTTTTCTCAAATTCATACACAGGATGTAAAACAAACTTTCCCTTAAAAGTTGAAAATAGTTTTTAATGTGCTTAAAAGTGATTACTTTTTTCTGTAAAATTCATATTAAAAAAAAAAAAAAACGTTTCAAGGATATTTACTGGTCAAAATATGATGAAAGGGGTAAATACTATAGGCCTTCAATGAATGTTAGCTTATTGTTTTTTCAATCAGCGCCTAAAGGAAACATGGGCTGAGACTCTAGGGCACCTCCAATTTTAGTGCACAATTTCTATAAACTGATGTTTTAAATCCAGTTTGATTTTTCACTGTTTACAATAAATGTTTTTAAGGTTCGATCCAGACGAAATTTGGGGCCTATTTAGGGCCCCTTCACAAAAATAAATTTAATAAAATAGGTCCCTTCACAAAAATAAATTTGATAAAATGGGCTCCTTCACGAAAATAAATTTGATAAAATGGGCTCCTTCACAAAAATTAATTTGATAAAATGGGCTCCTTCACAAAATTCCTTTTAACAAAATAGGCACTTTCACAAAATTCCATTTTATAAAAACTTACTATTTATTTATTATTCTTTGACTTTTAAAATGTATAATTTGTAAACAAACAAGATCACCAGAGAGGAAAACTTCAGCAAAAGTATTTAAATAAGTTTTTGTTAATAAACGCTTGGTTCGAATTTGAGTAGCTGGATTTCGACTTTCATTACAAAATGTTATTTTTCACAAAAATATAATAAAATTTCACAAAAATATAATAAAATTTCACAAAATAAACCTTTACTTTTCACAAAATGGGCTCCAAGAATATATTGAAACATCTTAAAAGATTGGGAGGAGGGGGGGGGGGGATTTGGTAAAACAGATATAATGAATCTTTAAATAAGGAAAATTTTTGATAAAATAACATATCAATGTTAGTTATGTTAAAAATGAATTTTATAAATTGCAACTGGGCCATAGGCAGACCTGTTAAAAAAATTTGCCCCTCCCTATATTTTATTTTGCCGGTGCTCATATTTTTTAGTTTTTGTCCCTAACAAAATTAACTCTCAATTCATTGTGTTTTGTTTCTTTTTCAGCTTTTTTTGTAAATTATCATAATATTTTTATAAATTGCTGAGCATCAGTAACAGTACATTTACATTTCATATGTACTAAAAAATAATAAACATGTTTATTAAAATAGCATATCTGCAAAGAAGGCTTAGATGCTTTACACTCACGCTAAAAAAAAAAAAAAAATTATCGGTTAAAAAAAAGAAAAAAGTCGCCAAATTCAGGGGATTTTTTTCTTTAATGGCAACCTAGCCATTGTATTAAGTTATTCGTTTGGCGCAGTCTTGGAAATCGCGCCAAACAAACAGTCGCCAATCTTTTGTTTACATTTTAGCGTGATAGTAACACATCTGTTCCGCAAAGAATTCTAATAATTGACTCATATCCAGTGCCATTAGTTTTTGGATAGAATACGCAATTGCATATCATTTAAAAAAGACTTAAATAAGGGGAATATATTGAAACATCTTAATAGATGGAGGGGGGGGGGGGGTAAAACTGATATAATCGATCTTTAAATAAGGGAAATTTTTGATAAAATAACATATCAATGTTAGTTATGTTAAAAATGAATTTTATAAATTGCAACTGGGCCATAGGCACACTTGTTAAAAATTTTTGCCCCTCCCTAGATTTTATTTTGCCGGTGCTCATATTTTTTAGTATTCGTCCCCAACAAAATTAACTCTCAAATCATTGTGTATTATATATGTTATATAAGCAATAATTTAAATATGTAAAATCGAAGCAATAATAGAATAGTCTTGAAATTACTTTTATCCTAAAATAAAGGGGGAAATTATAAAAGGATATATGATAGAACCACGCCAAAACGCATTTTCTGAGATGGATCTTTAAGTTATTGATATATTGTATTTGTCTCAAAAATGAAAATCTTTGATATTGTTGAAATATTTTAAAACTTATCTTAATCGAGCTCTTACATCATATCTAGTAGTTTACTAATCAGATATTCTTTTTACACAATTTGAAAATTTTATTAATAAATAAACACTTTTTTGTAATGAGACTTTAATTATCGACTTTAAATATGTTCTTATCACCAGTTTCATCCATCCTGAATTGAAATATATGCTAAAAATATTAATAAACAGAAAACATTACTAACGTATTTAAAGGGAAAAACGCGGAATGTTGTTCTATTATTTTACGCTATCTGCTAGCAGACGACGGAGAAACGGGCACGTATTTATGAATGGAAAGTCGGCGAATGGGCAGGTCTTTAGGATCGTATGTTGGTCTAGAGTAAAACGAAATAAAATCAGCATTTACTTTGTGTAAGAAATTGGCCTAGGAAGTGTGTAAGTAGTGACTTGTCTGCCGAAAAGTACGTGTTCTGATTGGGTGGAATTTAGAGGTTGCCGTTTTTTAGGTTGGCGCGCGTCAAAACAATCGCCAAATCGGGGGTCACATTTGTTTGAGGATTTTGCCCGAAATTCTTAACAAATAAAAAATTGAAGAACAAAAACAAGTTCTATTTATTATCACTATTCTTCAGGAAACAAAAAGACTTGATATAAAATGTAGGAATTTTTCAAAAAGGTTTCACACATTAAGTATTAGATTAATTTTCTATACATCGTTAATTTTATTTTTTTAATTTAATCTGAAATAGTACCGATTTAAATCTAACTCTCTACCGACTTGAAAAAAACGAATAGATACTTTTCCTTATGTTAATAAGGAAAATACCTATTCTTTCTTTTTCTTAATTAGGTGAAATAACTAGTTTTCCTTATAACAAGTACTAATAAATTATCAAAAACGTACGAATGAAATACAAAAATACTTACGAAATATTTATTTCTAGATAATATTGTATAAATAAATTACTAGATAATAACTTACCACACCCAACGCTATTCAAAAGAAAATGGCGAATGAATAAAAGATGGACACTAGAAAACTTTAGATAGTAGCTGTTGGGAAGATGGGTATGGCGCAACCATTACAGTCAACGAGAGGTGAAGCTACACTTATAAATCTTCGCCAACAATCAAAGTGCGACATAAAAAAAATAATGCTTTAGTAACCTTGCTTGAAGTTTTGCACATAGAGACAAGATTGAGGTCTCCTTTCATCATTATTCCTTTCATTAAAAAGTGGCATCAACCATTATCAATATGACCGTTACAACACTTGAAAAGGTTTCCAGATTTGGCGCATTATCGCTTGCTAAGCAATTTCAAAATTGTTGCCGGTCGGATCCAGCTTATGTATGTGAAGCGCAAAAAATTTATAAAAGTATAATAATTTGTTTCCAATAAATTTTCGTTATTTACTAATATTCTTGTCAATATAAGCCTCATTTAAATATGTGAGCTACAAAATACAATTTTATCTTCTAGCCAGTGTTGGACATTATTTAAATTTTTAATCAATTAAACAACTGTTAGGTTCAATTATTTAATAATTTTTCACAATATTGTTTCCCAAGTTATATTGGCAACTATATATGTTGATGACTATGCTAGCTGTAGATAGAATCTTTAACATATAAAAGTAAAAAAAAAGCTCCTTTTTGTAGAATTCGGGGAAAGAAGGTACTACACAATATTAATGAACATGTTTAACATAAACATTTTATATTTTTTATATGACCTGCTCAAGTACAAACAATTTCAGAGCACCCTTTATTAACAATATAAATTAAAAATATACCAAGTGAAACTTTGAAGGGAGGTGGCTTTGAGACCCATAGCTACAAGGCTGTCGTCTCGAATGATCCATATAAACCAAGTGAAACTATAGAGTAAACTAGTTCAAAAATATAAACAGAGTAAAACAAAGCAGCTTAAAATTTCTTTTAAAATAGTAAAAGAAGCTTTTCACTTTAATTTAATGATACTGTAATTTGTTTACTTTCCTTTCACAAACATATGTCATTTTGCAAACTGCCTTTGGCGACAGAATCAGATGCCAAAATTTCATAATTTCGAATCATCAAAGAAAATAAGAAAAGAAAACATATCACATGACTATTAAATTGGCTCCACTTTAAGGTTACCAAAGTTTTCTCTATCTTTTCTCTATGGTTGTGTTATTTGAATGACTAAATAAAAAATATATGCATCTCTTCCTGCCAAATTATCGTTCGGGGCCCGTTATAACAAATGAAGGGCTGTATTTATATCTTTTAAGTTACGGCTTATTTAAATTTTATTTTTCATAAATTATTTTTCATAGATGCTTTTACTGAGGCATTACGGGCACAACACTTTCATGCAAAACCTATCCTACCACACACTCAAAACCAGATAAATAATCTGCGAGACTTTTGCATCACAGTTTTTGAGATTATCTCCTGAAATGTTTATTCAATGATTTTCAATCAAACAATATGTTTTAATGAAATGTTGGTGTACTAAGCCAAAAGCCTTTCATACATCTTATTCCTCATTTGTTGTTGTTGTTGTGCAGAGAAAGTGCCATGACACTTCTCTGAAAGTAGGGGTGCCAGAGCCTCAAGAGAGGTGGAACTTCTAGAGCTGGTCGCTGGTCTCCTAATTTTGAACCAGGGTTGGCAAGTTTTTGACATGCGACAGTTTTTGACGGTTTTAACCATGGTTTAAACCGTCATGTCAAAAACCTCCTTGTCAAAAATGTCAAAAACCTATATTTATATGTAAATATAAATATTTATTTATATATATATTTCTACCTATAATTATATTTAATAAGTAAAATTTATTTGTTTTTAATAAAGAAAATGTTTTTAAATATGTTGTAGAAAAAATAAATTTAAATTTTTGAAGAAACACTTATATTTTGAATAGTAAACAAAACTTTTGAAAACTCTTCATCTTTTGTAATTAAATTTTAATGTGTTATTCAAAATCAGCAGGGACTGTTATATTATTAAGAAATTTATTTATAACCAAACTTAGTGTATAGTTTAAAATATATTAAAGATCAGACATTTGTAAAGATAAACATTAACATTTTCTGAACATTAGACATTTTTGAAGAAAATTCTTTTAAACAGGTTGGGTATTCATTCATCAATCATTCCAATCTGGGAACTTCTATTTTTTAACTCCGTGATTTCGATTATGTAATCAAATTAATTGGAAATATTTAATGAAATTTTTAATTTTAAAAATTGTGTATTTAATTAGATAATTAAAAAAATTGAAGACTACTTTAAATTTTCTTGTGTTTAAGTATTTCATAGATCAGTGTAATATTTTTTTTTCGGATTTAACTTTTGCAATTGTTAGTAAGTTTTCAGAAAAATCAGTAACTCTGAATTTTAAATAGTCAATCATTTTTTGAATTTATAATTAACATAAAGATAATAAAAATTTAACTGTTTTCTACAAATATATTGAGTATATATATTTTTTCACTGAATACTATAAAGTTTTGTTGAATATCTTAAGTATTCAGTTGTTGAATAATTACTTCTTGTCTTACCTTGCTTTCAAAGTAAACATTAGTTGTATTCTTAATACTATTATACTATTAGTGTGGGGGGGGGGGGAGTATAAAAATTCATAATGATGTGTAATAATCATAAATATAATAAACAATATGAATTATATTTAAATTCAAATTAACCTACTGGGTAATATATATAATGTGTATAGCATAAAAAAAATTATAAACACATGTATCAAGTTCGGCACTTTTGAAAATCCTGTATTTATAACACTTTAAACTCTCGTTCCTTACAAATATTAATTATGTTAAAATGCATACTGAGTAACTTTAGATTTTTTAAAATATTAAAAAAAATAATAATAATAAATAAACAAAATATTTAAACACAATTTTTGTGCTAAATATTTGTGCATGTCCATTTGGAGATAAATTTATGAGATTTGAAATTTGTCATTTTTACCTTAATTTTTATTAATTAAAAATATTTTGAGACTTGCTAATTACCCATAATATAATTAAATTTCAACATAATGTATGGCAACTGTTGCTAGTTTTAAAATTTATATGTTCCTTTAACAAATTTTAGTGCACCAGCAGATTGTGACTCTAGGGGGTTTTTGACAGGTTTTTGACGGTTTAAACCCTTGTCATGTCAAAAACCACTTTTTGACATCAAAAACCCAGCCCTGTTTTGAACCTATTCCAGATGAGAGACCTGAACCTGGATTGGCACCCCCTGACGTATCGTTTTTCAAACTTTGAGGACATTGGAGCCACAAACAGATTTTACGTGCACGAGCTCCCATTAACGTACACGATCCCACAGCAGCCGTAGTGGAGAGAGGTTGTCACCCTCCAAAGCACTGACCATGGTCGATGCTGCTTCACTTTCGGTGATCTTGACAGGAACCGAGCTCAATCGTCTGCGCCACTGCGGGACTCATTCCTCATTGTGTGCTTTATATGTGCACAGAAAAAAGTGGTGTTGACAACTGAAATAATATATGTAATAAATTTATTAAGGCTAATTTAAACTAATGCTTCATAATGATTTTGCTTTGTTTAGACTTTTATACATTCCATTAAGAGAAAGTAATCCAATATTCATTGATAATTCGAACAATTTTACAAGAATGTAGTAGTAATAATATTTATTTGCAATATATATAAGACAATTAAATAGGAATGCTGTATTTTATTAAATTATTTTAGATTTTATTGGGGAATCTCACTGAGAAAAAAAGCAAAATGCCTTTGCATCTGCATACAATCCAAATGTTTAAATAATGATTTTAGATTTAGTTTTGTTCATATGATGTTATATCGGTGACTCAATTTGTTCCAGTATAGGTGATCTTTCTAAAAATGATTTAATATCTTTAATATTTCTTTTTTTTTTTCAAAAATACTTTATTAAGAGAAAAGAAAAAAATAATAAGTAACTACAATGGAACTCCAGATATACGTTACCTGAGTTGTACGTTTCCCTCAGTTATACGTTTCAAGTCAGCGGTCCCGGCCGCTTGCCATTTAAAATTAGCTGAGTTATACTTTTGTGTTATACATTTCTCTCAGTTATACGTTCCTTTTTTGCATCTTAGAACGAAATTTTGCCTCATTTACATAGGCAGCGTAGCCGGAGGGGAGGAGTGGGGTGGAGGGGGAGAGTCCGAACCCCTTAGAATGAGGAACTAATTATTTCATTATGGATACAAAAACAGTAATGATTTCTAACAGAGTTGGGCAAATTTGTAATCTTAATTATCTGCAGTGTAATTACAGTTTAATTGTATGTAATTAATTATAGTTAAAATTACATGCCGTAAAAATTCTTGCAGCACTGTAGCTAGAACCACCCCTCCCCCCATCCCATTATATGACGAAATTTCTCTGCATTAATGTGTTTAACTATAATTAATTACATAGAGATTAAATTGTAATTACATTGCAGATAATTGGGATTACAAATTTGTCCAACTCTGATTTCTAAGATGAAATTGCAAGGAATCATGGAGAATTTCGTTTTAGGCAGCTTTCTGCCTTAACAGGTAAACTTTTAAGGAATTCATTTCGTTATAACTATGGAATGTTTCTGATTGAGACAAGATTCTTTTGTAGACTGCTTTCGTTTACACAGATTAAATATTTATACAGTGAAGTCTTTGAAAAAGCAAGTGCAAAGCACCGAAAAAATATATTTGACTGGTTAGTAGGTATGATTGTATGGTAATCCTTTCGTCGAATCACGAAAAATTTCCAGTTAAGACGAGGATTTGTTATAGACAGGCTCCGTTTTGGCAGGTTTTAATGTACATATAACATATATATATAAAAATATTATGTAAATACAGCAAAATCTGTTTAAACGGAATCTATCGTAATCGGAAAAATAACGTAGTCCCGTTGAAAAAAGTACCGTGCAATTACATCTCGTCACCTGAGAAAAAGATGGTTCTATCTGGCAAAAACTCATTTTGCAATTAGAACACTTTGAAAATCAGCATGCTCTGTACGTGCAGCTATTAAAGTTTGAAAAAAACTTTTGGCAATAATAAATTTTTATGTAGGTATAGACAGCAATTCTACAAAATCAAAGTTCATAAATACTATTTTCGTGGATTTTTTTACATTTAAAAAATTTGATAGAACCATATTATTCTCAAACATCGTGTCTTGCTTAGAATAACAGGGTTCTATCATAAAAGAACCGTGTTATTGTTAATTTTTTTAACTTTTTATAATTTAACAAAGTGAAATTTCGTTTATTAATTCGAATAAACATCAGTGGATAGTAAAACATTTATTACTAACTATATTTTAATACAATAACAGCAAATTGCTTCTTCCACTTATTCAAACTAATTAATAGCATCTTCACAAAATTAATAAATTTACGTAAGTTAAATATAATATTTAATTGAACGCAAACTATCTTAAATATTGAATTATGTTAAATATGAACCCGAAAGCTTTCCTTTTTCAGTGTGCTATTTCAATAGATGGGGGAGAAAAAGTGTGAGTATATGAATTAAGACAAAAAATTAGTTATTATATCGAAATTAAATGAAGTTTTTTACTGGCTTTTCGTTGTTTTCTCTGCACTTCTGAAAGTAGAAATCATGCATTATTTGTAAGCCCTGAATCTAAGTATGTTTTTTTAGTGTTTGCTCTGTTGTAATGAGATACAATCTTTGGAGAACTTTCAATATGAGATTTTATTTTATCCTTGACATCATGTGAGATATCCCTACTTGATGTTTTACCCCGTTTATCACCAGTTGGGGTAACCTATTTTTTATCCTTATTTTGATGCAGTGTATAAAATGGTTTGTGGCTAATGCACAAAGTTCCCAAGTAGAATTGTTTGTACACTCTAACTTTGTTACTCCCTGTAAACAAATAATAATAAAAGGAGTGCTGTTCACAGGGATTTGTGTTGGTGCTTAATCTCTTTTGCTTACCTATGCACTCAGCCGTTTTTCCAATGAAGTAATATATAATGATTTAATATTTATATGTTGTAGAACTTTCCTTGGCTGTGAAAACTAATTAAAAAGATAGTGGTAGTTATATGTAATTCCAGGTTCAAAAGTACGTATTCTTTCTGGAAACTTTATAAGAAAGTCAGACCCATACTTATTTTGAATGTAATTTAATTAGAAGTAAAATATTCGTGATACAGAAACGTGGGTGGCACCCCACACTATATATATTTTTCAAATAATCTAATTAAAAATTTGCAAAACTATTTTGACTCTGAGGCGACCTAACTATAAATGCATTTATGAGTTCTTCTACATTCAATGCATCAACTTTTTCTTGATATGTATTTAAAATAGCAACATGGTTTAGTCTTTGCTGAGTCATAGTCGATCTTAAAAAGTTTTTCAGTCAACGAAGCATGCTAAAACTTCGTTCAGCTGTGCAAGTGGTCACAGGAATTGCATAGAAAATCTGGATCAATTTGGTTATTTCCCGAAATGTTGTAGCAATATTCTTATCACTCTGGAAAAAGTGTTTCAGATCAGAAAGACTTTCAAAAGTTTGTTCTCTTGTCTTGCACACGTCTGACAGCATCATAATGTGCAATATTAATCTCTCGATATCAAAATCAGCCATCAAATTCTCACCAAGAACATTTTTTAAATTTTCAGATGTTAAAGCTGATCGATAATTTAAAGAGCTTAATTCTTCAATGTTTTTCAATTTAGAAAAAGTATTGCACTTATTATATCGTTCATTTAAAGAATTTTGAATACTGTCTAGTAGTTCAAAAAATTTTATGCGATAGTAGTCTTCAGGTTTTTCATAGATATGGGGATCACTTCCTTCGTCAATACGCTTTGGTTTTCTTCGGATTTTAGGCAATACTGGTTCCTCTAAATCAAATTCTTTACTTTTAGAGACAATTTCGTTCCAAAATGCAGAAAATTCTTCATCTTGACGATAAGTTTTCAAAAGGTCTTTTAAAATATCGATTTGATTTTGGATATTTCTCAGTGAGATGTTGGGCGATTGCAATGTTTTTTGTACCTCCTCAACTGGTCCTAATATTTTTATAATGTTGCTTAGTGCAAAGAAAAATTCGAAAGAAATCAAATTTCGAAGAAAGCCGCTACATTTAGTAGCTACGTCATATCTTGATATAGAAACGGAACTTTGATTCTCGAAAAATTCCATCAAGGACTCATAATTATTCAAAACACTCTGGACACTGCTGGCACGCATCAACTATCTTGTGGGACATAGAAAACGTAAATTGCCCATGTCTGGTGATTGCAAATTTTGAAAAGCTGCAAGACGCTTTTATGAAATTGACCATTTCTTTTACAATGTTGAAGCAATCACGCGTATTTGAAATATTATTCATTGCATCTTGCACCGTTAAATTTAAACAGTGAGCAGAACAGTGAACAAATTCAGCAGATGGTTGGCGCTGTTTTACTCGTTCTTGCACACCAGAAAATTTACCAGCAACGTTGCTTGCGCCATCGTAGCACTGCCCCCTGCAGTTTTCAAATGATAACTGGAATCTTTTAAGTGCGTCATCTAAAATTAAAAACAACGCTTCTGAATTGGTGTTGTCAGTCTCATAAAATCCTGCAAAATCCTCATTCACTGAAAAATCACTTGCAGATACATGCCGAAAACAAATACTAACTTGTTCTTTTCCGGAGATATCAGCTGTTTCGTCCATAATTATAGAAAAATATTTGTTCTTTTTTATATTATCAGTGACAATCCTCAATACTGCATGAGACATCTCCAAAATTTCGTTTTGGATATCCGGAGATAACCATTTGAATTTTGATTCCCTTTTAATCCAGCTAGCAATAGCACTAGAGTCCTGTGCTCGCGTTTTCAATAGCTGCCAGAAATTTGATTGCAGTGGATCGTGTCCTCGCAAAGCAATACCTTGACGCGCAGCATATTGAATGCTAGTAAAAATAATTTTAAGAGCATCCCTTGCAACGGTCATATCAGCCTTTTTTCCTGCATCTAAGGAAACTGATACATTTACGCCCGAATTAAGAGAATTTATTTTCAGAACTGCTTCTCGGTGACAGTTAGAATTCTCATGTGCATGAAAGTTTCTCAGCGCATGTTTCCAATTTTTATATCCCAAAGAAATAAAATTTTCTTCTTTTTTACTGGAAAACAACATCTTTTTTTCTGAGCATTCTTTGCAAATTGAACAAAAAACGTGTTCCTTGGTCTTTTCATACTCAATCCACGGAAATTTGTCTATCCAGCTCTTTTGAAAAACTCTACCTTTTCTTTTACTGTTTAAAGATTTTTCATCTGTAGGAGGTTCAGAATTTCTGGAGTTAAGAAACCAATTAAATGTTTAATAACTCATACATAAAATTAAATCTAATGTGAATAAAATGTAGTAAAATGAAAAATAAAAGACATATATCAAATGTTCTAAGTGACAAAATTTTACCAATTGACTTGACAACTTCCCCCCTTTTTTTTTTTTTTTTTTTTTTTTTTTTTTTTTTTTTTTTTTTTGACAATCTTTACATTTCATAAAATTAAAAATAAGATTTTCAGCAACACAAATTTTCTAAAAACAAAAATGTTAAATAAAAAATAATTTTTACTGTATTTTAAAATTTGTCATGACATTTTAACTAATTAAATTTTTGAAAATATGATCCTTACAATTATAGAGCAGATTTGTAAAAAAAGTATGAAAAAAAATGTTGCAAAAAGATAAAATTGTAAGAAAAATGTGGTTTTAAAATTTTCTACAAAAGATTTTCAATTAAATATTTTTAATACACAATTAATTTTATCTCATGAATTGCCGTTTTTGCTTGATTAAATTATAAAACTTTCATAGAACCATTTAATAAATATCATCAATATATTGATTTAATCAATAAATCGGTTAAGCGTGAGTAAAACTCACATTCAAAGGATTCCGTGCATTAAATTTATTAACTACTGTTTGTATTAATTACTGTTTATTAATAAACTTCCACTATTCCTAATTTTTTCATAATTTCAGTTTCAGTAGATTAAGAAATAGGAGGGCAGCAGGCATATTTTTGCAGTACACCTTTGATGCTATCTCTGAAAATATAATATTTAAAATTAAAACAAATACATTTTGAGTTATATTTTTATTTTTCAAGTAACTTAATTAATATCTTGGTTAATTAAAAACACATTTTTTCAAAAATCATTATCAACAATCCTTGGATGAATCTGCATTGACAAATACCTTGAGCACCCCTCAACTCCCCTGCTGACCTCCCACAAAGTAAATTCTTTTTTTCATCATTATTTGGATATAATAAAACATTTTATACTAAAGAAAACATTCACACACACACACCAAAAAGGTCAACAATTTTTGTTTATTGGCAAACTGTGTGAGATAATTTAGGTTAAAAACCTCTCTCAAATTGTTGCCCATTGGCAGTGGCCGTCCCCCCCCCCCCCCCAGCTACACTACTGGATCTATGAAATGATCTATATAATGCAAAAACTTCCATTTTTAGGTCTGTGTTATAAAATCTACTGTATTTCTTAAAGAACCTAATTAAAAAGTTTCTTCAAAATGATTAGAATTTAAAGAAACAATAAATAAAATTAAAACCAAAATAACAATCTTTCTTCTCCTATAATTTACTGTGCATCAACAAGAAAAAATTAATTAACCTTGTTATCTCATGTTCATGTTCAATAAGTTTGAAACATTATTTTATCTATATCTTCCTAATTAAGAGTTTTTTTATGAAAATGTTCCTATTATTAAATTAAAACATTTTGGAAATAAGTAATATAATGATTTTGTCTATGCATAATTTGATCATGTTTATAAGGTAGTTTAACAATACAGTAGAAGATCTTTATAACGCAATTCTATATAATGAAATTCTCCATATAACGCACAACTTCTCAGCTGTAAACAATGAATTTTCAACTAAGAAACACCTGATTTCCCACATTATAAATAGTTGCTATTCTCTAGAAGACTAAATTTGATACATTAGTTCAACTTTATCTCCTTAATTCAGAGCTTATTACTGAAAAAATTGCTATGATTTGATACAGGTATGTTTGGACAATGTTTATAAAGTAAATTTAACAATGCGTGGAATGATCTATATTATGCAAAAAATTATAATCTGCACAACTCCTGGTTATAAAGAATGCAATATAAAAATATTGTATTTTGGTATGTTTCACACATATTTGGCCATGTTTTACAAGCTAAATTTAATGATTTGTGAAATGTGATCTATATAATGTAAAATTCTATAGAACGCACAACCTCATGATTTTAGGTTTGCGTTATAAAAATCTTCTACTATATGAAATGATCTATATTATGCAAAAATTTATAATCTGCACAACTTTTGGTCCCAAGGAATGCAATATAAAGATCTTCTTTATAAAGTATACTGATAAAGTATACTGATATGTTACAGACATATTTTGCCATGTTTACAAGGTAAGTTTTAATGATGTATAAAATTATCTATATAATGCAAAAACTTTCATTTTTAGGTCTGTGTTATAAAATCTTCTACTGTATTTCTTAAAGAACCTAACTAAAAAGTCTCTTCAAAATGATTAGAATTTAAAGAAACAATAAATAAAAGCAAAATCAAAATAACGTAATCTTTCTTCTTCTATAATTTACCGTGCATCAGCAAGAAAAAATGAATTAACCTGGTTATCTCATTTTCATATCATTCCATTAATGATATGAAATCCTAAAGAAGCAAGTGATATGTTTAAGAAATTTAGATTTAGAAGTTTGGCTTTTCTAATTTAATTTATATATGTATACAGTAGACTCTCTCAAATCTGCAACCCAAAAATCTGAAATATTCTAAAATCCGCACATTTTTTCAGATGTAAACAGTGAAACTTACAGTTAAGATATAGGGGAGAAATTGAAGCTTTTTTATTTTAATATCATTCCATACACAGTTTATTATGTAATTCTGGTTAATATCATTGAACTCTTGCTTTTTTCATAAAGGAAGTATAAATTTATTTCCAAACATTTTCAAGATAACACTGATATTAGTGGTGATTGATCTTTTTATCAAATACATTTATGTATTAATCAAGCTTTTTTGTTTATTAAATCTGACCAAAAATCAAATAAAATTTTGTAATTTTATGGTTTTGATGAAAATTACTAGTGTACCTTTATGAGGTGAGTTTCATTGAATAATTCAAGAAAAAGTTCTTATTATTATACATATTTAGTCATGTATTATTAATTATTTATCTAACCTTTACATTATTTCCCATAATTATTGTAATATTTTACTATATTGTAAGCATTCATAATAATTTTGAGTGCACTATTAAATTCAAATTACTGTTTAAAAAATGTAAACAAAACAGTGACCAGAAATCTGCAAAATTCTAAAATCCGCACAACCTCTGGTCCCAAGCTGTGCGGATTTGATATATATATATATATATATATATATATATATATATATATATATATATATATATATATATACAGTAAACAGTGCACACAACAATCCACACTGATTGGGACCAAGGTTTTTATTAATTTTCTAGATTTATGTCATTGTTTTGTTTTCATTTTAAAACTGCATCAGAATAGTCATATCTGTATGAAAAAGCTCTCTGTATGTTATAAATGCAGATAAAACTAAATATCTAATGAAAATGCAAATAATTCATTCAAAAACTTTTTATTTAATGAATCATTTTGGGAAATTATAATCACTATTAGAAATTATTTGATGAAAAGTAGTTTAAGAATATTCATTTTATTATTTTAAAAATAGTTTCTTGGAACCTGGAATCAGTTAGCAATTCTTGATCAGTCACTAAAGAATGTGACCTTAGAAATTTTTTTCATCTTCATCTACACTTGCATAAAATTTTCAAATATCCAGTGAAATGAGACATTATTTTCTCTTTTACATTGACTATAATTGTCATACACCTTTGATTTTTTACAAACAAAAAATAATTATAATAATAAATGATTTTATTAGCTTATTTTATGTATGTGCCTAAGGCATAAAAATTATTATATATATATTTTTTTAATCTATTTTGTAGTGCAATAAAATCTGCAGATAAAACAGAATTTTAATGTATTGAATTGACAGTAAACGAAAAAATGGAGATGAAGCCGTTAGCTTTTATGCAAACATAGAGCCACAATACTACCTTTAAAAAATATATATATATAAAGTTTACTTAATATTTAGTTGTGAAATTGATAATAGGAGGTTGCTTCATGTTGAATTTTTCCAGCCATTCTAGTAATGGAGGAGACACAGAATTTTCAAATTATCTGAAGAAAATATAAGAACAAAGTGGATGATTATTTGGAATTCCAGGAAATCAGACTCAACTATGCAGTGTAAGTTTTTTCTATACTATTTGAATTTTCTGTTGTAAAAATTATATTTACGTGAATATTGAAATTCTAAATAATTGTTTTTTTATTATTATTTTGCTAAGTTTGCTGTGTTTATGAGTATGATTTAGGTAGAAATAGAATTTTCTTCTGTACCTTATGATTTATGTTTTGACGTTGGCGAGATATAAGAGATCGCCAAATTTAAAAATATGTCAAATGGTGTAAAGGTGAGTGATGATTGGGATTGTTTTTTCTAAATTTAAATATTTATTGCAGTTTGTAATATTTATATAAGTTGTTAAATATATGTAATAGACATGGTTATTTTTTTTCGTGCATGCTTTAAAGTTATTAATATTTATTAGATTTTAAACAATATTTATAAAAACACTGTAGACCTATTTTTGCTTCTTTGTAGCTTACATATTTACACAACTGGAATGCCAATCTGATTCGTTTGAATTTCTAAAGAAAAACAACAACATTTGATTAGTTTAAAAATTCTGATTTACAATTTACCTATTAATAATACTGTCCTTCAACACTTTTTTAATAATGCAAGACAACATTTTATTTAATTTTACATGGAGTCTATATGTAAGTCATTATTAGAGATGTGAATGTAGTAAATGTAGATGAAAAGGGTGGGGGGGGGGAGTATAAAGGCTCCAGGAACTAGTGACAGTTAAATAAAGTACAATACTGTTGAACTCCCCATGTTAGATTTTATTTAATGTTCAATGGTGATTATCTCAACAATGTCTTTTACTCTGTTTAATGGGATTATATAGCAGAATTAAAAGTTGCCTTTGAACCATAGAGTAACAGTAGATGGAACTTGTGATTTGATAATTTGTTTGAAATTAATGGTGATGACAGTTGAAAATGATTATTTAAAAAAAATTAATGTCATGTTATAAACCATAATGTTAAATTAACTAGGGAAAGCTAGTGTAGAAATTATAATGCTATAATGTTAAAATTATAATGGTAAACATTATTTTTTTATTCTTCTTATTCTAAAGTAATTAAAATCTATTTTGTATAAATTTGAATATTTTCTATTTTGTAATGAAATATAACTACAGTAGACTTCCGATTATCCGCCATTCGATCAACCGCCACCTTCGGTTAACCGCCACCCCCCCCCTTTCCATTTTTTTTTCAATCTGAAACGAACAACAAAAACACGCATGTTCAGTGAACCCGAGTGAGGCGGCGCTATTCCGAGAAAAATGCTTGTGTGACGTCAGCTAAACTGCAGCCACCGCCCCCTGAATGCTAGAGCTTTTAGGGGTCCTGCCTGTCAATTATTACAGTAAAAAAAGTTCCTGGATGACGCAAGATATTTTTAAGAAGTGTTTTTTTTATATCTTTGTTCCCGGAGTTAAAGCACATTTTAAAAAAAGTAATCTTCCTCAGAAAGCAATCTTGTTGCTTGATAATGCAGGAGCACATCCGGAAAATTTAGAATCTACTGACGGAACATCAAGTGCTTATTTCTTCCACCTAATACAACATCACTGATACAACCAATGGACCAAAGTGTCTTTGAATCGATGAAAAAACGTTATCAGAAAGCTTTAATTCAAACGCTGCTACTCGCTGATAATGAATCAAATGTCTTCGTTTTTTGGAAATCATACACTATCAAAGATGCCATATACAACTTAGCTGATGCCTGGAATGATTTATCTGAACAGATTTTCCAGAGAAGCTGGAGAAAATTGTGGCCCAACACTATTGATACACCGGAAGATGCTACCAATACTACCAGCACAGAAGATGTACCTGATGATGATACAGAGATACTGACCTTGGTATCAAACGTACCATGTTTAAAAGATATTTCTGCAGATGAAATGAAAAAACTGGCATAATTGTGATAACAATGATATTGGTTATGAAGAATTTATGGATGACGAAATTATCCAAAATATTTTGAATCCAGGGAAACCTGAAGCGGATGAATCTGATGAATCGGAAAATGATGACTCAGGAGTCAGTTATGCAGAAGTGGAGACAATACTCTCGAAGTGCATTAATTGGTTTGAGATGCAAGATGAAGCCGATGCAACTCAAGTACTTTTATTACGTAAAATTCGCAATCTTGCTGCTGTAAAAAGACAAGCAAACTGCAAACAAACATGTAAAACGAATTATTTTCGATGAAAACAGGTAATTTATTTACTGTGTAAAATTTTAAATTACTCTCATAAATTTATTTGTTATTATTAATTGTGTTTTCTATTCATGAAATACACAGCTAATAAAAAAACACGCGTTTAAATATTGTTATTTATAAACCAGCAAATAGAAATGTGATTTTAATAATGGTCTTTCGATTATCCGTCTATTTCGATTATCCGCCACCCGGTCGGTCCCGTGAGTGACGGATAATCGGAAGTTTACTGTACATAATTTTACTATGTAAAATTAATTTTTACAGAAAAAGTGATTTTCTTCCCCGACCTCAAAAATTCTGACCAGTTTACATCTCTATTACTTAGACTTTACAATTCTTTATTTTAATATAGTTTTATTATAAAACTTTCTATAATTGAATAGCCATTAAATCAGAATATTGATGTATAAGTAAATTAAAATTCTCAGACTTGTATTTTCATGTTAAAATTGATAAAACTTCAGACATTTACTAAAATACAATGTAAATACAATAAAAATTAGATGTTTTGTATTCAAAAATAAAACAGTATGTATACTGTTGTATTCTGACGAAAGATTCAGAATTGAATCCAAAACATCTAATTTTGTATTGTATTTACATTGTACTTTAGTATTTAGAATGAATGTATGAAGTTTCGTCAATTTTAACGTTGTTATTAAGTATCCAGATGAAACATGTTTGTGTTTTTCAAAGTTAAATTTTCATATTTAATGATTTTAATTTTTGTGCATTAAAATCTTTTTTTTTTCTTTCATTTTTCTGTAAGATTTTTTTATAAGCCTTTTTTTTTTTTAATTTTTCATTATGATCACTTTGAAAAATCTCTGTATAAGCTGAATTGAAAAAACAGATGGAAACAATCAAAGCAGACAGTTATACCAACTTTATTTAATATTCTAAACTCTGCAGAGATTAAGTCTGAAGCAAGTATTGAAGCTTTTGTTGTCCTAAGCCTAATATGCATTGTTCATCACTTTGAAATGCTGTCCACTCAGTAAATATTTTTCATGTCATTCACATTACATATTTACTTGTTTTAATTATATTGTACTTTTTTACTACACACCATACTTGTATTTATTTTTCTATGGATGTAGTCAAAATTTTGTTTATGGAATGAGCAAAATAAATATTAAACATACATGTAATAATTTCTTCAAATTTTATCTTTTTGAAAGAAATTTTGTACATTTTCTCAATTAATGCAAAATTGTAAAAAATACGCACACACATATATATATATATATATATATTATCTGTTAAAATATGATTTAATTATAAGAATATGTTACTAATGTATCACCTGAAAAAAAAATTCACTGTTTATTCTTTTGTTTTTATGTCTGATTAATGAAAATCTTTTGTTTCTTGGTAACGATATGAGATTCAGAGTTGCATAAGTATGTTGCATTCCGTATTAATACATTTACCTACATTTTTCTGTATCATCTAAATTATTTTTGTAGAAAGTTTTATTAGAATTTTGTTCTTGTTGAGCATGGTTAAGATAAGGGAAAGGTTTCCATAATTGTACTGAACTAAGATGTTACACTAAAATTTTGTGAACTTTTCTTATATAATAGCAATACATGTGTGTGCCACTTCTAAGAAGGCTTAAAATTATTCTGTCTATTCTAATTTATAAATGAATAATTATGTTGTAAGGATAACATTTTATATGCATATGTGAAATATGGAGGTAATATGCAATTTATTGCCTGTATATTCAGCATAGATTATTTGTAATGAAACTTTCCCTTTTTAAAACTTTCCAACATAGTTGAAAAGTGTTTATGAGTTCTGTTTATCTTTCCATCTGTCCATCTCTCATAAAATACCCAGATTGGCCTGTAATTTTTTTTATGTTATTAATGTTTGCTATAGCACGATCTCTATTGAAAATTAAATGTGTATGATTTATAGTTTATTTAGAAGGACAGTCAAAATTATCCTACTACATTATGGTCAATTGAAAAAAAATCATTTTAAGTGCATTTCAATAATGTTACACAATTTCACACATAATAAAATTGAAATGTGTTTATTAAGTGTACTAAATCATGCATTCTTAGAATATAGGGTGCAAAGCATTTATTATTCATTTACAGGGTCACACAAAATAATTCTGTTACATAATGGTCTATGGAAAAAGCAGTTTGCAGAGTATTATGTAACACTATTTCAAATACAGTGAAATTAATATAAATTAATGAGGTTTACTACTAGATACTTATAAAATAGTAGTACAATATGTGGTGTAGGGCATTTATTGTTCATTTACAGTGAGACACAAAAGGTTTTGTGTACAACACTGTATCGGAAGTACGTTTTCAGTTATGATATATGCATGTTTATGTTTAACTAAATTTTTGCATACTACATGGTGTGTATAAATGCAACAGATCATATACAGGGCTACACAAAAGAATTCATAAACATTATGACGCCCAGCTTGCTCAAAGGTGGTTTTTAAATAAGTTATTCATTTTCAAGTTGAAATATATTTATTATATTAAGAGATGTTTGTAGAATATAAATAAAATCATATACATGGCCATGCAAAGAACTTGATACATGACTGCTTATGGACAATAATTTTTGGAAGTGTAATTTCTGTAGTTTTAAGCGTGTTTTAACATGAATTAATTTTTTGTGAAATATGTAGCTTGGATAAATATCTGTAGGTAATATACAGGGATGCACAAAATAATTGAAATATGTTTCTGTCTATTGATAGAAACTAGCCGCTACTGGCGACCAGTTTGGTCTCCCTTAAATGTATGTTAAACATTGCAGCATGTTACATTTATTCATTATTTAATTTTCCCTTAATCCTTCGCCAAATCGGAAGATTCTAATAGACAAATCATGAACTTTTGCGATCATGGTAGCATTTCGCAAATTTTTTGGGCACAGGTGTCACATATGCACGTTGGCGCGATTTTTCCCTCCGCCAATTTGGCGAAAATTTTTTTATGGAAATTGTTGTTTATTTACTTTTTTTTTTTTTTTTTAGTTTTATAAATTATTTTTGATATGTGTATATCAATATTTATTTACATCAAACTATCATTTATTTATTTTTATTTCATATTTTAATTATGCGTATTTTTGTTAGCCGGGAGCAGATGATAAATCACCAAATATTGTTCCCATCACCATCATTCATACTACATTAATTTAATTTTAAATTATAAACCTGTCACTCATTTCATTTAAAATACTTAACTTTAATCCAAAATGCTTATATTACATAAATTTAAAATACTTCACACTTTTCACTTAAATAGAAAATAAATAAATAAATAAGAAATAATATCATAAGTCAAAACATTTGATTTCAAAATCAAAGTATCATTTCTAATTTGTACACGCAATAAATAAACACTGTATTAGCAATTTTAAAAATGCTAAAAATTTGACTCATTAAATATTTTGAACTTTGAAGGGGGGTGGGCTTTGAGACCTATAGCTACTAGGCTGTCGTCTCGAATGATCCATATACATTTTTTTTATTATTATTCACAGAAACACAGACATGACTTCAACAATTACATAAATCTTGACGAGACAGTACAAGGAAATTTACAACACCAAGAGTTACATCCGGAAGCTCCACAAAGTGTGTGCAATGGAGCTGGCGGGAGTCGAACACCGCCAGCCTTGCTTCCTACGCTATGAAGCAATTAGCGGAGTGGTGCCTTAACCACTCGGCCACGGAGGCCCCTCATTAAATATTATTACATGAGTTCAATTTACATCAAGAAAAGGTCCAGAAGGAAGTTGAGTTGTATAGCACATAATTATGGTAAACTTTGATTGTCTCACTGGTGCGAATTACTTTTTTGACGCGAGGCAGCGGTCCAAAAATTCATTCGCGGAGAACTTGCTTTGCGAATGATTACCTCCATGATTTAATATTTTAAATGTTCACGACGAATCAATCTCTTTTTTTGTTTCCTTTCATGAATAGAGAATTTGAACTGTGAACCTAATTTCGACTGAAGTTATTGCAGAATATATACATAATTGAACGTACGTCATCTCTCAAATATTAATTTATTTTGAACGATCTTTCTTAAAATGTAACTTTTATGCAGTTTTATTCAAAAAAATAATTTTGAATAAAAATGGCCGCATGGCATATGAAAAAGTGAAACGGCCATCCCGGAACTTTTGATGACAGTCTTACGCTTTTATTTTAGAAGATTGATGAAGGTGAATTTTCAACCTATTATGCATTTTCTTACTAATCTAAATCATCTAATCATACTATGTAGAATCCATGTATAGGAATATACACAAATGTATTGATCAAATACAGGGCTGCACAAAAGAATTGGAGTACTTTTCCATCTCTGGGCAGTAACTCCTGAAATCTGGATTTCAAATGTTTTAAGCATTTTCTAAAATGTTTACTTAGGTATTTTGTTTACCTTATTAAACAGTGAAATTTTGTTAAAGTATTTTGGAAGTGTTTCATAATCTATGCTTGAAGCATGATTTTTCTTATTTTAATATTAACATTGATACCCATTATTTGATGTTTAATACACATTACAAATAAAATAAAAAAATTATTTGATATTGTAATATTATTTTCTACTACATATTAATTATTACTACTGTAGAGTATCTCTAATCTGGAAACCTGTAATTCGCAAATGCCTGTAATCTGCACTGCATATGTGAAAGTAAGCAAAAATTGTAAGTCTTAAAAATAACTTACCTCTAGCATTTTTTTTTCACTTTTCCCACCAACTTTTTTTTTTATACCGCTAACCAGGCCCCTACCTGCCCGGCATGAATGCTTAGTTTAACGGGTTAGTACCTGGGTGCGGGGCGGAAATTGCCTGATCACAGCATGGCTGTGATCCACCTGACTATTGATTTGTTCACATCGCTGCTGTGCTTGCTCTCTTGTGATTTGCTACCATTATCTTTGTTTGCCGGTTCAAGGTTTCTGTTTAACTTTGTTGAATTGACGGATTTAATAGGTCTCATAATTTAGAACCTTGATCAGGTGACAAGACCCTCACCTGACTAGGCACCCCCAGAGGTATAATTCACAGGTAACTTGGAGGGCTTTGCACCCACGACGGATTTTACATGCACCAGGTGCCATTAGCGTACATAGATTTACATATTTACCATGTCTGTTGGCTTGTCACGTTCATGGTCGGTTGTCGCTGTAGTGTTTATTGCCTCTTTTATGGGCTGATTTCACTTCTTGTTGTATTTGTCTCTGCCAAGGCTTTTTGGTGTTTTTATAGGCTCACCCCTGTTGTGGGTTGTTTTTTGTCTATCATTCATTGTTTTTTTGTCTCTTTCTTGATATATTTTTACCTCTAGCTTGTGCTAGAGCTGTTTTTCACATTTTGAATCTTGGTCTTCTTTCGAGAGTTTCACTGATTATATCGTGGGTTTTGTCACGTTGTAACTTTTGTTACTGGTGGTTGACACATTGTAACTTTTGTTACTGGTGGTTGTCACATTGTAACTTTTGTTACTGGTGGTTGTCACATTGTAACTTTTGTTACTGGTGGTTGTCTCATTGTAACTTCTGTTACTGGTGGTTGTCACATTTCTGGATGTTGCACACTCATTTTTGTTGTCTTTGTCACTTTATCTCACCCAAGCATTGGAAGTTTTGATTTTTTTTTTCCCTTCGTGAATACACTTTTTGCGATCAGTCCATTGAATCCTAATGGCTGTTATTACTGCTTTTGAATTTTGTGTAACTTGTTGATTTGTTGTTTGAGAAACTTGTCGCACTAATGGAGTGGGGCTTGTTCCGTGGCCGTTAGTCCGTCATGTATCTATGAGGCTGTATTCACTTGATGTGACACTGTTTTTTTTCCCCATTAACTTTCTTTGGCAGGTGTGCTTTGTGCATTCACCATTTAATTATTTTGTTGTGTTTTGTTCACTTTTTGTTGGCTATTTGCCTGCATCAGTTGGTGAAATTCAGTCTGTCACAGATGACTTCCACTTCTCACTAGTGCTGAAAAAAATCTTTTTTTTTTTTGGCGTAGCAAAGAGGTTCCATTGCTACTTTTTTTTTTTTTTTTTTAAGATATATTAGAAAATATACTTATCAAAGAGATGGCTTTTGAGGGTAGGAAATGCTTTTGGGGAATCTCGCTGCTGGGAAGGTGTATTTATTGTGATATGAGATCGATGTTTTCTACTAACCATCTCATCGCTTCTCTTCCTTTTGTTTGTACTTGTTTGTTGTTCGCTAACTGGTTGTGCCATATTTTTTCATTGTTCGATGCGATGTGGATCAGATGTAGTGTTTGGGTTAGTGGGCAGTCTGTTAGATAGTGTTTGGGGGTTCCCAACTCCCCGCATGAGCAGTTTGGTGCGTCTTTGCGCTTAAACCTGTGTAAGTAGTCCGGGAATGCTCCGTGACCTGTGTAAATTTGACTTAGTAGATTGCAGCTGATGATTCTGCGAGAATCTACTTTTGGGAAGTATTCATTTGTCTTCCTGCCGTTTCCCCATAATCCCACTCGAACTGCCATTGTTTGATAGTGAGTTCTTTTAGTTTTCTTTTTAAGTTTGATATCGGTCTTTCTAGATGGTATGGAATTTCTTTATTGTGGTTTTCTGCAGCCTTTTTTGCTAATTCGTCGGCATCCTCGTTTCCTTGGATACCGACATGTGCTTTGACCCAGCTAATTTTGAATATTGTTTGAGTCTTTTACTGTTTTTTGTATTGTATCGATTAATTTTGCTACATTGAAGGGTTTACTGAGTGATTGGATGGCTGACATGCAGTCCGAGCGAATGCTGTATTCCTTCCCTGTGCTATTTCCCCATTCTGCTGCTTTTAGTATAGCCAGTAGTTCGGCTTGGAAAACACTGTTGTACTTCTTTAATGGAGCTGACCATGCTTTTATTTTTTGTTCATTTTTGAAAGCTACGAATGCTGAACCCGTAGCGCCTGATTCCAATTTTGAACCGTCTGTATATATTACTATGTCCTTGTAATTATGGCCTATTCTTGGTTCTATGGTGTCCGCGGGATGTGTTTCCCATACATTAATCTTTTTTATATAGTCTGTATGGTGGATAGTGGTTCCGTGTATTTCTGTCGTTTCTCTTAAACGTGATATTGTGCCGTATTCTGCCTCGTATTTAACTTGGAGGTGAATTGGAATCAGGCCAGCAAGTACCTGAAGGGCCGCTGTTGGGGCAGTTTTATATGCCCTAACTATAGCCAGCAAAAAGTGTCTTTGGCATGTTGTTAGTACTTGTTTACTTCTTTGGTTTAGCTTATGTCCCCATATTGAGGCTGCGTAAGTCAGTGTTTTCTCAGCTACTGTTCTATACTATATTTTTAAGATGCTTGGTTTCAATCCCCAACCCCGTTTGGCCATTTGTCCCATCATCCAAAACGCTTTCCTTACTTTGGCTGTTTGTGCTTGGCAGTGTGTTTCCCAATTTAGGTTTATGATTACACCTAGATACTTAATGTTTTCTTTACCTTCGAATTCCCTTTCTTTGAATTTAATTCCTTCAATTTTATATGTGTCTGCTGTTGGTAAGTTTCTTGTGTGTGTTCTATTAAGGTACAGTAGTTCTGTTTTGTCCCAATTAAGCGTTAGGTTATTTTCCGTTACCCATTCATTAAATTCTTTTATTATTTTGTTTGCTAGTTTTACTAATTGTTCTTTTATTTTTGCTTTTATTATTAAAATAAAGTCGTCTGCGAAGGCCTGTATTCTTACATTTTTACCCCAGTTTTTCTTTAGGGCTGTATCTGCTATAAGCAGCCACAGCAGTGGTCTCAGACAGCTGCCTTGTGGACAGCCGCCAAATGTTTGTTTTGTTACTTGTTAGCCGCTAAATGTTTGTTTTGTTTTGCTTTGTTCCCACCAACTTTAAGTTTACTTCTATTATATGTTATCATATATCATTTAAATACTCTTTTTTATAGTTTAAAATTATAGTATTCATACAAATATTTTATTTAATTAATCCAGGGTTCATATGCTTTTACAAGATTTTTTTATAGAAAATTTCTATTTAATATTTAATTAGTAGAAATTGTAGATGCCTCGTTTAATTTCAGAATTTGTCATACTTTTCTGCATTTAAATAAGGCAAAAAAATGTGGTAAAAGTGTACGAACCCTGTAATCATTCATATGGTAAAATAAATAAATAAATATGTATCCTTTTAAAAATGTATTTGTCTTACACATATTTTTTACAATAATTTGCCAAAAATATCAAAATTTCTAAAAACAAAATTTTATGGCTCAGCTGACAATTATGGCCATTTGTAGACTGCAAGTTATAATACAAAAACACAAACCAAATGTTTTAATACCACTAACTATTGATGATAGATTTAAAACATATAATGATCATTAAATTATTTATTTTAATAATTCTTACTTTATTTATATGTTTAAGTATGTAATTTGTTTATTTTTAAGCATTAACAATCTAAATTTGTATATAATTTAAAAAAGTAAACAAAGATTAAATAGACATGACCTATAATCCGCAAAATGTCTCAAATCTGCAAAATGCTTTTGACTAAGCTGTACAGATCAGTGGTCTTCTACTGTATTTACTTTTATGTGTGTTTAAAATTAATCAAAGAGCTATTACTGTTTAGAGATTTTGTTTTCTAAGTAGAGCAGTTAAATGTAGAAAAGAATCATGATATGAATACTTTTTAATGTATGCATTTATTTACTATATTGAAATAAATATTTTTACCTTTGTTTCTTATCATTCAAAGCTGATGTGTGTATTGAAATTGTAATCAGAATCGTTTAAAATAATAGTTATACTTTATGCATAATAATGCTGAAAGCAGAATTTGATAATAATATTGAAAAATATAGCAGAATAAGCTTGTAAAATATGGGTACTAAGCCCATTAACAAGAAAAACCTGAGGATGGCAGATTTGTGCACAGTGAGGTCTCGTCATGTCTTAGGATGTTTATAAATGATTGCCTTTGCAGTATCCGTAATCACCAGGGTATACAGTATGGAACCGTTTATCTGGAATCCAGTTATCCAGAATAATATTTCCAATTGACTGAATTCAGAATTTTTCCAGAAAAAAAAAGTGAAACAGTGATAGTTTGACATGTTCATTGTTTGATACATTCCTCACATGCATAGTATAGTTTAATGCCAATATCTAGGATTTTAAATGGAAGAATATATAGTTAGATATTCGGATCTTTGATTTTTATGCAGAAACAATGGATTCTAATAAATTGTCCTTTCTCAAACTCTGAATAAATTTTTGATCTTGATTGGATCTGATTCTTAATCTGTGTAATCTAGTAATTAATTTGAAATCAGTAACAATTCCACAGTCACATATATTCTACAAATAGATTCACTACTATGGCTGCAAGATTATTAAATATTTAGGAATTGATAAAAATCCTATTCACGTTGGGAAAAAATATACTAGATTTATATGCTGATTTTGTCAATGTATATTTGAGAAGAAAGTAACATATTTTATTTTTCTGTCACTTTGCATTCAGACTAACAATTACAAAAATTTTACATTGAATAAAACTAATTAAAAATCTTGTATCATTATACATTTTTATTTTCCTTAATTAGAACAGTTTTGAACATGGTATATCAATTACATAAAAAAAAACCTACATTAATATTGAATTATTCATATCTGAAAATCGCCTTCTTTGATAGTGTGAATTGATAGTGCGTATTTTTTTTTACGAAGATACTTTCACTTTCGGAACCAGTTTTGAAAGTGAAAGTATCTTCCTAAAAAAAAATATGCAAAGAAAATCGAAAAAGTAATCAACGGCGGAAATAGAGATTAATCTCTGCTATCCAATGCCAAAAAAATCGTTTAAAAATATTCAAATGCAAACGAAATATTAGAAAAATAATGCCCCATTGGATTAACATTAGCGAACGGGTGTTTTCAAGTGCGTGAAGAGGACCCTTAATCAAAGGAGTTTCTCTAGGATCAACAAGTACTTGTTTCACTAATACAGGTAATGTATCTGTGTTCTCAGTTACAGAGATCATATATGTGGGACTTGTTAGTTATTTTTTAGCATTTTAGTTAAAAATTATAATTATTTTACAATAAATACAACTTTTTTAAACACACAAAACATAACATTTATTTAGACATCAACACACAGCAACTCGAATACACACATCAAAACCAAATACAATAAGGACCGATCAGACTGCAGACTTATACACGGCATCTTTTTATGTGGTGTAGCGGTTCCTTTAATATTTTATGACTTTCTTAGCATGTCTAAAATTCAGATATCAAGAGCGGGAGCCATTGACAATTGGGGAAACACCCCTTTCTTTTTTTGATAACCATAAAATGATTTGAAAAGAATGGGAAGAGGTTTGATTTATACCCATCTCAAAACGACTTGCTCAGGATGGCACTGAACGAAGCTTTATTGTCGAAAATTCAAACATTAGTATCTATATTATAAAGGACAAACGTGTTCGTCCATAACGCTGACGTCATTTTGAGGTCGAAAAGGGTTGACGTTTAAATTTTGCTTTTTCAATTTTCGCTACTGCAGCTTTTAGCTGCGTTCGTAATTATATAAATACGTAGCGCCTATAGTCGTTTTCTGTTCCGTCCGTCTGTCCGCATATAACAGCGCAAAAGCTACCCAACCGAATGATTTGAAAATTAATAAATATAATCGTTGCAGAATTTTGTTGAATCATTTCAAATTTTATGAAAATCGAATCGAAACTTAAAAAGATATTCATAAAAGTTTTCTTCATTCTATTAAATCCTATCATACGTTATTAATACAAGGATATCCCATGATAGGTAATGATTCTAGGTTGCCATGGTGATTATGTCCTATTTAAGATGGAGTCCTATTATTTCCGTATTACTGAATTTAAAAACCGAATTTGTTTACTAAAATTGTTTAATTCTATTCAAACCTATAATCTACCGACCGTTTTTCGGATAGATGTTTCCGGAAAAATAGATATTAAATGGAAAAAAGAGTATCAATATGGATTTCAAGTTCTGAAATTTTCAAAGCTAGACTTAAGTTTCCCCATTGGAATTTTCAGCAAAACGGTGCCAACTTAAAATGTACTTATTTTATTACGGAAATTAATCATATCATAATAACAGACGATATAATTCGTTTTTTCAGTAAAAAATTAACGATGCTTTTTTATATTGTCTTGTATTGGATATTTGCTAAAGTATAATTTTAATGTAATAGAATTGTAGTTAATTGTTTGTAAAAGTGTACTGAAACTTAATTTCATAAAAGAAAATTAATATCTATAATATGAAAATCTGCACATAAAATAAATTTTGTATTCATGCATTTTTGCATAAGAGTGCAACAGCTATTGCACCAAGGTCTGAATATTTGTAAAACTAGTTATAGTACGAACGCACCTCATTTGTCAGTTTGACGTACAATTTCCAACTTGTTTAAACTTCTAAACATCGCACATTTTTATACCGTCATATAGAGAAAAAATCTACTTTCAAATTCACCCTATTTGAAAACTGTATCTTAATTTATTGATTTATTATGATTTTTTAAATAATTTTTAAGCGTGATTTTTAAAAATCTATCTCCATCGCGTGCAGGATCTCATTGCCAAAAATAATAACCTGTTTGCACTTAAAACAATATAATTAGTTTAGGATGTGACTGTGGTTAATTCTCCATAACGAAATAAAAACTGAAATAATTAAATCAGTGGCGCAGCCAGGGGAGGGGAGGGGGGGGGGTTAAATCTTTTCCCAGAGCTAAAAGATACAGTTATTGCCGCTTATATGAATCACTGGTTTATCAAGTAAGCCACTTTTAGGAATCAAGTAAATCAAAATTCCATATTAGTATTTTTACCTTAGTCGGAATCCACCACTTTATAGAATCAAATTATATTCAACAAAGATGATTCATTAAAACGGCGGTTACTGTACGTAAAAATGGAGAAAGCGCATAATAGCTAGTAATAGCTTATTTCGTAAAATACCAGTGTTCGCACCCTGTCGCACTGCTGTATAGTGGCGAGTCTTTTAACCGATTTTTTTTTCTTTGCTTTTTTTTTTTTTTTTTTTTTTTTTTTAATGACACCTTAAACCGTCAAATTCCATATGAAAAATATAATAAACAAGTTGGAAATTGTACGTCAAACGTGACAAATGACGTGCGTTCGTGCTATAGCTAGTTCTATAAATATTCAGATCTGGATGATTTTTAATTCTGTGAAATGAATTCTATCGTCTGCAGATTCATTTCTGTCATAAAATAAATATCTCGGTCGCTTGACGATTCAACTTCGGAAGCTCCTATAACAAAAAAGCACCGATTTTTTTAAAAATAATTCACATTTCTTAATAAATATTTTTATTAATATCTTCTAAAGTTTTGATTCGATTTTCATAAAATTTGAAATAACTCGACAAATTTCTGCAAAGATACTATATCTAAAATTTCAAACCATTCGGTTGGGTAGTTTTTGCGTTGTTATATGCGGACAGACGGACGGACCAAGCGACGACAATAGGTGCTACGTATTTATATAATTACGGACGCACCTAAAAACGCTAAAACGTATAATAAATTTTGAACGTACAGAAATGGAATTTGAACTGTTTGCTTTTTAAAGCTGGGGGAAATTTGATCTAAATACAATAAGTCCTGTCAAAACAGAACCTGTCTATAACGAAATCCTGTCTTAAACCGAAATAATTTGTAGTCCCGACGAAAAAACATACTATTGTATGTGCTAAGACGGAAACTTTTTAAAAACAGACTTTTTCCCCGGTCCCTATCGATTCCGTTTCCACAGGCTTAAATAAATTATAAACCGGAGTTATAGTTTAGGTATGGAGCAAATTTTCTTTCGCCAGATTCGGACCAGTAGGGTGCCGGCTTACTTTTTTTCTGTAGATTTTGGGATGGAACTGGTTCTTACCTTTTTTCTGCAGTCTCAGGGCTGTCCGAAACTGGGCTTCATTCTTTTCAAGCCCAAGCTGAGTCAAAGAAAATTTCCGTGATCTTGCGTCATGGTGGCAGTTCTCATGCAAAACTAATACGTAGTGATATTGCATATTTGTTTAGAAAATCCTTAGAAATGGAATTTAGTTTAATAAATAACACAAAAATATTTAAATCGCAGGTGTCAAATGTCCTTTTTTTACATAGAGCTTTAAAATTGTGATTTAAATTTAAGAACCAACTTTTTCTTTAATTCCAAACTGCATTCATTTTTCCGTGCGTGTTCATGTATGTCATTGTCTCTAAATGATTATTAATTTTGTTATTCCGTTACTTCATAGATTGCGGACATATAATTTGCTGTACCTTAAAATGTTTACGCATACATATGTATGCAATATTCTGTTAAAAGAACTTAAATTGTAGGATGATATTGAATAAGAAATATCGGCATACTTTGCCGGAATTGGGTCGGACTGGATCAATAAACTATAAAATAAATAAACAGCACGAACCGGAACCGGGTTAAATATTTAGTTTTTGGTACGTGCCTTGTATGGCCAATAAAGCTTTCATAGGGGTCCTGGCTAATCTTTTAGCTTTTATAACGGACTGGGCCGAGTCGGGTCCGGCCTTAGAAATTTTGATCCGAGAAGACCTCTCCTGCCAACCAGAAACATTTACTGTTTCTTCTGGTGAGAAAAAAACAACACATTGTACTCAAACTATTAAAAACACAACAGAAAAATGACATTGTGCAGTCATAAAATGTTACCTTGTGTGTCAGTCATAGAATCACAATGTGAACATAGAAATGTGCAGACATAGAATCACAAATATATGTGACATACATGCTGTTTCAAAGAAAAAAAGAGACGGAACAAACTACAGAAAACAATTTTTGACCAGGAAACCAGGGTGGCAATTAATTTAATCAAACAAAAATATAAGATATCTCCTTCAAGTTGAACCCTATGCAGACAATCACTATGTCGGCATAGGGTTGGACTTAATTTGGCTCTAGGGGGAGACTATATGCAGATTCTATGCAGTCAAGTCGAACCCTAATTTATGCAGACATTTAATAGTAATAAAGATAGATGCTTAACGGAATTTTCAACAGACTTATCTTGCTCACGATATCACGAAAAATTCTAGAAATGCACAGTAATTCGATCAGTGACATCGTATAAAATTTCAACTTCATTCCTAAATGTGGAGCGTCTAGTTCAGTCTGCTTGGACGCGGATAATGATAACTTTCACCACTTTTTATGATATCATTTCATTTTACATAAAGGTTATTGACAATTTTGTTGAAATAGCTTCATTGTTGTTAAGGCTGTTCTCAAATCCAAACTGGCTATTTTATGACATGTTTTTTAATTCATTTTTGTTCAGAAACGCCTGAAATTGGCAGGCGTTCTTATTCAGAAACTTTATGGTGGAAAAACGTTTCCATTTTTTGGTAAAGGCAGAAGATCTTTCAGAAAATACTTTTCAAAGTGTTTGAACCGAATTTCTCACACAATAGCGTGAGAAGGAAGAAAGACGTGTTGCCACGTGGCACGAATCTCTTACAACTCGATAAGTAATTTGTTTATCAAAAAATGGAAAACTCCAATCGATTCCAAATCACTTCAATAGTTAGGCCTGTCAATTGTATGCCTTTGCGTTTAAAATGAGTCAGAATGTTTCGCGTTGTTGAGTAGATCAGTTGAGAACCATCTTAAATTTATGAACAAAAATTCGTGTTTGAACACGGGGGAAGTGAAACACCCCCGTATTTTTGATTGACCGAATGGGTTGCAATCCCGGTTTCCTAGACAAAAATATTTCCTTAAGCTTGTCCTTAAAGCCCTTAAAGCTTGTCTAATCTTTGTTGAAACAATTCGTATAAATGTAACATCAGCTTTGTGTTATTTCATTGATGCATTTTACGTTTTGTAACTCTAAGATAGTAAACGCCGTTTAATTGAATCATGTCTAACAAAGTGTCTGATTCTAATAAACAGAAAAAAGTAATAGTATGATTTAATTTATTAAAAAGTCTTATTCGAATAACCAGTGATTCTAATAAGAAGCGAGTGATGGACTATCTATCAATAACTCAAACCCCCCTAGAACCGAATTCTGGCTGCGCCACTGATAAATAATATAAAATGAAATAAAACATATTTAACAAAAATGTAATCGAACAATTTCAGTTTTTACACCGCCGAATAGGAAAAGAAGACTTTCAAACAAAATTTGTTTGAGAACTGTATCTCAGTTTACTGATTGTTTATGGTTTTTAAAATAATTTTCAAGAATGAATTATTTCTAAATCTATCTCCATGGCGTGCAGCCCGATTGCAAAAGATTATTCCGTTCGCACATAAAACAATATAAAAAATTCAACATCTGTTCAATAAAATTCCACATCAAAACTGAAACTTCATTAATAAATAAATAAAAAAATAATAATATAACATAATAAAACACAAATTTAGCAGACATCCAATCGAACTACGTGTTTAAACTGCTCAAATTATCATAATCAAAAAGGTGCAGTAAGCAGCGAAATCTTTGGCAATTTCTTGTATTACAGTCCTGGCATGCGGCTAATACACTTGTAATAAATTTCAAAACTTTATTTGAATACATTTTTGATATTTTTCATATAAAAATGCTTTTTGGTGTTCTTAGTGGACAATGTATTAGAGTTAAGCTGCTATCAGATTCAAAAACTTTTCGAGCAATTTTTGAGACAACTCTTGATTTGAACCGATTTTTCGCGAGAAATGGCTTCAACACACTGTGTGATAGCGATTCCCAATTTTTTAGGCACAGTTATAATAAAAAAAAAGGTGCCCAGTTAGACTGATGACATTGTGCTCACAGGCTATTCACACTAATTGTACATTATACCCTTATTTCAAAGTATACTCTTATTTATTATATATATTTCAAAGTATATATTTATACTCTTATTCCCCTCAAAAAATAAAGAAATCGACAATAAATAAAGGGGGATTACTTAACCAATGAACCCCCAAAACTAATCAGGGAAGCGCCTTATCACAATGAACCTATATACAAAATTTGAAGCAAATCGGATAATTCTGCATGAATAAATTAAGGGGTATTCCCCCCCTCCTTTTCCCCTCTTTATACTTAACCAATGAACCGAAAAACCAATCAGGGAAGCGCCTTATCAGAATGAACGTATATACAAAATTTGAAGCAAATCGAGTATTTCTAGCAAGAGTTATCGGGTTACGTACATACATATGTACGTAGTACATACAGAACCTGCGGGCAGAGCACATTATTTCTCAGGCTTTGATCACGGAACTAAGAATAAATAATCTATTTATAGTCCCATGGCTTTGATAGACTGTGAGCTAAAAACACGTTCCTAGCAGCGGCTTTTCATCTAATTTCTCCCCGCCAATTAGAGATGGGCGTTTTGGAACATCAACGAAACAACGATAAACACAGTAATCACTGCCAATAGGAAAAACCGGTTTTTCCTGCAACTTTTGCAACAACAATTGTAATCCTTATTTCACTTAAAGTTGGTTTTGCTCGAAAAATTGTTGAATCTGATAGCAGCTTCAGAAAAAAAAAAAAAAAAAAAACTGGTTTTCACTTATATTCTGTAACACAGGATACCCTAGTATATAAATAAAATTGAAAGTGGTTCTTTGTACAATATATACCTCAAAAAAAAAAAAAAAATCTCAGGGCAAATTGTAAAACTGCCAAAAATCAGCTTTTGAGCAATGGATGTGAGATACTTTTTGCTGCTTATCTTCAATTCTCTCGCTATCCAAAAAAACAAGAACAAAAAATCATGTGTCAAGCATCGATTATGAAATACTTTCCGACATTTACCGAATACTTTAACAAAATTTCAACATTTAACTGAAATTGTCCAAGAAAACAAGGTCAGAGTCAAACCGGGCGGGGTGGCCTACCTTTCGGCTTAAGCTCAACTAGCCCCGCTCAGTGTCTAAGTAAACAATTTACAATTTGAAAAATGCATAACACTTTTCAAAACCCAATTTTAGGAATTACCATCAATAGTTGGCAAAATATTCGAATTAATATCTGCAACCCTGTATAGGATTTATATATTTGTATATATACTACATAGTATGCTAAAATGTAGTTAAGTTAGGAAACGCATAATGGCACAGTTGAAAATTCCCCGTCAGCAATTTCCGTTGGTAAACAGAAATGTACTTGAGATCTTTTTTGTTGCCCTGTATATCCTGTATAGAATTTATACACAATGAATATTATGCAAAAATTTGGTTAAATTTGCACTTCAAGCAATTATTCTTAATAGCCAATACTGTAACCGAATTGTTTTGTATGTCCCTGTAAATGAACGATGAATGCCATGCACACCCTATTCTACAGTAAGCGTATTGTAGTGCACTTTAGTGATATATATCAATTTCAATATGTTTGAAATAATGTAACATCATTAAAATACATCGCAAATGATTTTCCCCCATAGACCGTAATGCAACGAAATTATTTTGAGTGTCCCTATATACAAACTATTAATTGCTACAAACTCCATTTTCAATACCGAACATGCCATAATAAACCTCAATAACATGTATCAATTGCTTGGCAATCCAAGTATATTTATTCGAGTTAGGGCATGGACAGACAGTCAAAACGAATTCATAAATACTTTTCAACTGATATGTTGCAAAGTGTTAAAAAACTTGTTTAAAAGTATCATATCCCAAATTGCTGAAAATCAAGGTAAACTAGTCGGATGTGTCAATTCCAAAACTTTCTTCTATCTCACACAGGTTTTGGTTTTGCATACGCTAAAAAGAATCAGCACCCAATTTATATCAAGGTCTTATCTGAAACTCAAGTTTTATTAAATTCTATGCATTATTTCTTGAGATGGGACTATCATTAAAATCGTGTAAACCCTGCAAAATGCTGCATAGCAGCGCCACCTACTGGGTGATTTTTACCAAAACCAAATCAGCACCAATTTATATCAGAGACTAACTGAATATAAAGTTTTATCAAATGCCGAGCATTAGTTCTTGAGATACAGCTATTGCGGAAATCGCGAAAAATACTGCCTAGCAGCGCCACCTGCTGGGCGATTTTTACCAAAAACTAATCAGCACCCATTTTTATCAGAGACTAACTGAATATAAAGTTTTATTAAATTCCGAGCATTAGTTCTTGAGATAGAGCTATCGAGGAAATCGCGAAAAATGCTGCATAGCAGCGCCAACTGCTGGGCGATTTTTACCAAAAACTAATCAGCACCAATGAACTAACTGAATATAAAGTTTTATTAAATTCCGAGCATTAGTTCTTGAGATAGAGCGCCCACAAAATTCTTGTCACATACAGACAGACATTTTCTAAAAATAGTCCAATCGTGTTCAGGACCTCCTAAAACGTATAAGTCGAAAATTTTCATGAATCCATTGCTTTCTTCTTGTAAAGATAGAAGAAAGTAAAGATAATTTTCGAAAGACTCAGAGGAAGACCAATGGCTTTTAAAACTTTTAAGCCAACTTTTTTAAAAATATTGTGTGGGCCCAAAAATAATTTGGTAAAATGGCATGATGAGTTTTGTGTTATCTTTTCTGTGGATAGACTCTAGGTTATCCTGTTTTAAGGTAAAATATAAATTTATAATTTTATTAAATCATAATTTATCACCCGTTTTCCTTATAAAGGCATTAATATTTACTATCATATCATCATACCATAAATATGACCACAAATTAAAAGCACAGAAAGCTAAACATCGAATAAAACATTTTCTGCCATTTTAATAATTTATGGATTCAGGGTATTAAAACAAATGGTCATGGACTTATAAAAAAATATTTTTAAAAAAATCATAATGCCATTTTACAAAAATATTTTTGAGCCCACATCATATTTTTAAAAAGATAGCGCCACTGGCCTCCTCAGAGTCGTTCGTAAATTATTTTTTACCTTGATTTTCAGCAATTCGGGATATGAAATTTTTAAACACTTTTCTTTAAACTTTCCAACATATAGTCGAAAGTTGAAAAGTGTTTATGAATTCGGTTTGTATGTCTGTCTGCCGCCTGTCTGTCGTGCTCTAATAACTCACATAAATATACTCGTATTACCAAGAAATTGATATATGTTATTGAGGTTTACTATGGCAAGTTCGGTATTGAAATATGCTCACTGGTAAATTGTAAAATAAATAATGTTTCAGGTAAAAATAAAAAATAAAATAAATAATAAACAAAAGTGGCCATTTAAACTTATGGCATTGAGCTCAGAGGCTATTCACAGTAATTAAGGGGGATTAGCACCACCCACCACCCCCCTTTATACTTGACCAATGAACACATCCAAATTTAATCAGGGAAGCACCTTATCAGAATAAACCTGTATGCCAAATTTAAAGAAAACCAGATAATTCTGCATGAAACACCCATTTACCTAAATCAAGGGGAAATTAGAACCACCCTTTTCTACCCTTAATACTTAACCAATGAACCTCCAAATATAATCAGGGATGCGTCTTATCACAATGAACCTATATACAAAATTTGAAGCAAATCGGATAATTCTGTATGAAAAACCTATTTAGCTAAATTAATGGGGGTAGACCCCCGTTCACTCCTTTATACTTAACCAATAAACCCCTCAAACTAATTAGGGAAACGCCTTATTAGAATGCACCTATATAAAAAAATTGAAACAAATAGGATATTTTTATCAAGAGTTATCGCGTTATTTACATACATACATACGTACATACGTACAGAGGCCTCGCTAAGGGGGGGACGGGGGGGGGAGCCTCCCCCCCCCCAAACGTTTGTGAATGCTATTACACTTGGCAAATTTACAAACTCTTATTTGGCAAATTTGCATAAAACTTTAATAAAAACTATAATATACTCTCTATTTTTAATGGACTTGTCAAAAGTTACAAATCTAATTGGGAATATTATTAAACTTGTTGAATTGGCGAGAACTATTTATTTTTCCTTTTCAATGAGTTGGCAAATACTGAAATTTGACTTGGCAATTTAAGGTCCTCTCCCCCCCCCCCCCCCCCAATAAAAAGTCTTAGCGATGACACTGCATACATACATACACATTAGCTGTCAGTCTTTGATAGCCTGTGAGCTAAAAACTAATGAAATAGAACAATAGAAACTGGTTACACTAAGATAGCAAATTATAGGTTTGGCTCGGGACCCACAGGCCCTTACAAGCTGGCGTCAAAATAATCAAGCCATTTTCTTTCTGTTTAGAAAGGGGAAAAAAACCCTTTTGTTCAAGTTAAATGCACAAAATAAAATACCCCGGTTTTTTCCCCAATTTATATCTGTTTTCTTATTGAAAATTTTCTTTTATTTATAATAACAAGCAAAAGCGGATGTACGTACATACTGTATCCTTCAACTTAAATCATTAAATGTAAAGGTGGGGAGATTACTTTTTAGAGAGAGAGAAAAAAAACAAGAATTGATGAAAGAATGTGGAAAAAAAAAATGAATTTTGTGGAGAATGCCCAAGGCTGAGTGCTGGATATACATGGATGTCCACAGAACAAAATACAGGAAGGGGCAAGATTTTGGAACAGATGGATGTGCCTGTAGTCCGCTGCCAAGGCCGCGTCTTTTTTCTTTTCTTTTTTTTCTTTGTTCGATCTATAATAGAAGAAAGTACTGTAATCGAATTTTTTTCTTCTTCCGGTTTTCGACGGATTTACACGTTTTAGGGGGTCAGATATCCCCGTAAAACATGTTTTTACAAAATGTTCGTCTGTCCATGTGTGTCCTCGTTGTATCATCGAAAAGCGTATGGGGTTATACATAGAATTGAACCCACTGTTGAATTCAGGGGGTGGACATTCTCCCCCGGAGCATTGAAATGTCCCCCCGGAAGATTTGAGATTTTATACTTTCAATGGTCAAAAAGTGGAATTTCCCTACCAGAACTCTATAATGTCCTCCCCCCGGAACCACAGAAATCCCTCCCGGAGAAAAGTGTCTGAATTCAACACAGATTGAACCACATTTCATTTATATGTTTTAGGCTATAGCTCCAGTTATATTTGGGTCTATTTGGCAGGAAAGGGGCGCTGTGATAGCAATTTTTTCTATTTTTTGTAGTTGTGTTGTACATCGGCTACTTGTGCAGCGAAGAATGGTTCGCATCCAGGTATAACCCGACGATTCGCAAGCAGCTGACGTACAACAGAATGACGAAAAATATTGATTTTATTGGCGCTGTGATAGCAAATTTTGAAGTATTAACATGTATGAGATAGAAGAAAGTTTTGGGGTTGGCACATCCGACGACTAGTTTTCCTTTTGGTAATGAAGAATATAAAAATAAAACACCCTAAACTTTTTTAGTGTGTGTGTCAGAACCTCACGTGCAAGACAATTTTTTATAATATGAACATATAAAACAACACAGAAATATAATGAAAGAGTCATACCGAAAATCCAAAAATAAGCTTCTTCAAGCGTTTTTCAAAATAAAGAATTAAAGACAATTTATTAATGTTTTCATAAGAGGAGCTCCGCCCTCCTAACAACCCGTTTAAGATAACTCTTAGAACCAAGAGTTTCTTCCCTATTAGTGTTTAAATATTTTAAAACATTTAAGACGAAAAGGCATTTTTTTAAAAAATCATATGAGAGAAAAAGGAAATTTAGTTAATTAAATTCTCTTTCTACTTAGTGCTTAACTATTTAAAAACATTTGAGAAGAAAAAGTTTTTTTTCTTTTTTCAAAATAATATGAGAGAAAAGGGAAAATTAATTAATTCGAAAAAACAGGAAGTGGCAATTGCCCTTCTACTTTCCTGAGAGACGGATCCATTTAGAGAGGCGTCACATGTCTTCATTAGCAGTTTTTAACCCTTTCCGACATAGTTGAAAAGTGTTTATGAATTCGGTCTGTCAGTCTGTCCATGCTCTAACTCGTGTAAATAGACTCAGTTTGCCATACCATTGATATATGCTATTGAGGTTTACTTATGGCATGTTTGATATTGAAAATGAAGTGTGTAGCATTTATAGTTCATTTACAGTGACACTGAAAAGGATTCTGTTACATTACACTCTATAGGGGTAAATCACTTGCTGTGAATTTTAAAGATGTTACACAATTTCAAACATATTAAAATTGATATACAGGGTGTCCCAACTAAGATGTTACAAACTTCGAAGGGATGTAGGGTACACCTAGACGACTCAGAATGAAATAGGAATGGCGGGTCGGAAACGCCTTCCTGCCCGTTTTAAGAATTATTTTACGAAAAGGTTCGTGAAATGATTTACTGACACCAGATTTTACAAATGAACTTCTTCGAAAGTAAAAACTGTATTTTTAAGTATTCACTATAAAAGCAAAATTTTATTAAAATATTCTTGGTGTCGTTTGGAATTAAAATTAGGTGGTCTCGCCGTGGAAACACTGCGCTTGAAAGGGTTAACACTCTCTGCTCGTCTTATCCGCTAGCACCACTCTTGCAACAGTGTGGCTACTTTTTTTAGTTCAAATGTCTTTATTGGCGCCGCTTTTTTAAAATGATAAAATTCGCCTTATTTAAAGACATATTAATCAAGGCGAAAATGAGGGAAATTTTATCATTTCAAGAAATCTCAATTAAAATAAGTAGCCCACTGCCATGGTCAACTATCATCTTTGTGTGATCCAGCCTTTTCATTGCCTCTACTGGGTCAGGAAGGCGTTTCCGACCCGGCATTCTTATTTGATTCCGAGTCGTCTAGGTGTATCCTACCTCCCCTCGAAGCTTGTAACATCTTAGCTGGGACACCCTGTATATCTTTGATATGCACCACAAGAGGCTTAATATAGAATAGGGTGGTCTTAGCATTCATCGTTGATTGACAGGGACACACAGAAGAATTCGGTTTACAGTACTGTCTATGGTTAAAAATTTCTGAATGTTCGTTTGCAGTTCTGGTACGCGTCTTTAAATTTAACTAATTTTTTACATATTACTTGGTGTGTATAAATGCTATAGATCCTATACAGGGCAGCACAAAACATATCGAATACACTGGCAGAAATTGCTGAATAGGAATTTTTGTGCTATGAGTTTTCTAACAGAACTAAATTTTAGTATACTATGTAGTATATATACAAATCTATAGAACATATACAGGGTTTCACAAAAGAATTCGGATATTTTTCCGACAATTGATAGTAATTGCTAAAATCCGGTTTTCAAATTTGTTATGTGTATTCCTAATTCTTTGCTTAGACGTCAACTACTTTCACCGTATTAATCGATAAAACTAGGCTGCGCCGCCAAGCCCCTGAGGAGCGCCCGGCACGTCTACGACTACCGAAACCAAGTCTTGAGGGACTTTTAGCGCGCCCGACCGGATTTGTCTCTCTGTATTGCGCTTATTAATCGGTAAAGTTTTGTTAAAGTATTCTGGAAGTGTTGGAAAGTTTTTCGTAATCTATGCTTGACGCATGATTACTCTTTCTTGTTATATTTTACATCCAAATTGACTATTTTCTGACCTATACCCGAATTCATTTTCTTTCGTAAATGCAAACAAATTGCAGGTATATTCGCAAATGTATAAAATTCTCATGTTTTATTCAGATGCCCAAGAAATCAGAGTTTCCCATTTAGTTATAAGAGCAAAGAATCTTACAGAAAGTCTTCTCAAAGTCCGCATTTTAAGCCGATATTCGGACCCGGCATTCATGGAAATATCGTCCTGAGGGAGCAATAGAATCCTATTCAAAATGTAACACATTTATATGAGAAAATTAAAAACTATGTTCGATTCTTTGCTGCTGAAACAATAATGCCTGCACTTTTCAAGCATTTCTATACATATATATATAAAAAAATCCGTCAGTATTTCAGAAAAATTAGAATTTTTAAGTAGGATAAAAATAAAAAATAATAAAAACACCTTTAATACGTATTTTATTTTATTTTTTTAAATGTATTGTTCTATAGAAATGTTTTTCGTTCATGGTCATTCACCGCCGCAGAATTCGTGAAGCACGGGCGTTCCACGTCCTGGGTCCCTATGCTCTTTCCGATGCACTTGACACGACCTGAAAAATAATTCCCTGCCAGCTCGGCCTACAGGCACAGGTAGATTTCGAAGTTAAATACTAATTTCCCGTAATGCACTGCGCTGGTAAAGTACGTTTTTATTGGGAGGGGGGGGGGGGGTTCGCGTTACATCTTTTAGGTTTTATTTTTTTTTATTTTTTTTTTCTGTAATAATTGGTCTTATCAAAAACTTGTCAATATAAAAGTTGTAGATAATATTAGGAAGATTTATAATAAATTTAAGCGGATTTGACATCTTGTGAATGGACGAAGTTATTATTTTTTTCGTCTTAAACCCCTATTTTTTCCTCCCTTGAGGCCATTTCTAATGATATCAAAAATCTGTCATACATCAATTTTTGTCCCTTTGCCTAGAAGTAATAATAACTTTAAATGGATTCGATATATGTCATAATTAAGACGATATGGGTTTTTTTTCTGTTTTCACTAAAACCCTCCCCATTTCCACTCCTCTTAGTCCGATTTTGCCCATTAACGAACCTGACCGAAATTTTCTGCTTCTGTATTTTATGTATCAGTTTGGAAGAGATTTGTGCAGAATTTTGGTTGTTATCGTGTCCATAAAAAAGTGAGATAGATAGATAGATAGATAGATATAAATTTTTGAACTGTGGGTGGTTTTGGGTTCTAGGGGTGATGATCGACGTAGATCTGCAAAAACATTTTCAGAAATTCCAACATAGGAGAATGTTGTAGGTAGTGTTTCTTACGAAATCTACCTAATAATAAAAATAATAATAACACGATGGTCAACGGACAAATTTAAAATCGAAATTCATTAGATAATAAAGACTTCGAAAAGTGGGAGGGGCCCTGAGATCGTCGAGCTGAATGTTCATCTAGTACAGAGTACAGTCATACTCAACCTTTTTTCTCGCGGGGCACAAACAGGGCTCAACTTAGAGTATGCAAGGCCCCGGCCAAGCATTATTCCACCTCGACCCCCCCCCCATTCAATTCGCGATTCCAGCACTTGAATACGCCCTCTGGTGAGATTATGAAGAATTATTTCTGAGTCGTCAAACATTTCGAAAGCCTATTAAATAACATTGGAAATGTGCTGTGTTTTATCGCTAAAAACTTGAATTTATTTTGTGTGTAATTTACATTTTCAATGTATAATAGTTACAATATTGTGTATCATTGTAATTCTTGTGGATCTGAACATCCAACAACCAGTTTCTACTGATTTTCAAAGAAAAAATATTTATCCTCTGTACGCCTTCGTGAAGAGTGGATTCGAGTGTTCAAAATCGGCAAGAAAGTTTCAAAAAGCATCGTCGTTTGTGACAAACATTTCCAGCCTTCATATTTTTATCCACTAGGTAAGAAAATTGAATATCTTTTATGTGTTGCTTTGTTAGATTTATTTTAACATTAAAAATTAATAACATGTCGCTGGAACACAATATGCTTCTAAATTTTTAAATGTCGAAATCAGGCTTGACAGAATTTTGATGCACTATATAGTTTTAACACTGGTCAAAAACCTGTAAAAAAGGCATTCCATATAATATTTATTTTTATGAGCATGTTTTTTAATTCAGTGAAAGTTTTAAATTAGGTTAGGTGATGGCGGTTTCTTGCTTCCCGTTTTAGTAGTTTTAAGTTTGTATGTTTATAAAACTATTTCAAAAGAGTACATGTAAGCAGTGATTGATTGAAAAATATACAGATGTCTTGGAATGCTTAAATTTAAAAGTTCATGCAGTATATATGTGATGCTAACACTAGCAAATAACTGTATGGTAAACATAAACTATATACTCTGCAATTAAGTTTTTTTTTTTTTTTTTAATACGATAGTTTGCATCTAAAATCCTTTAGTTATACTTGTATAATAAAACTTCACAAATTAAAGAAATATAATAATGAAAAAAATTAAAATTAAACATTTTCTTATGTAAATATTAATCAGAAACTTCATTATTCTAATAACATATTGTGACATTTTAAAATATGCACCTGTGAATACCTTAATTGTTCAGTCGCCTGTCAATCAATAAACTTTATTTAGTCGTGTTGCATAAGATTAATTTTTCATCTCTAAACTGAATTTAATTTATAGATTAAAAGAGCTTTTATTATATAATAGATTTATAGATTAAAAGTTTGTTCCTAGATACGATTTAAAGCATAATACATGTTTCAAAATGAGAAAGAATGTTTATACATTTAAAAAATATCTTTTTTCTTTACTAATCTAGACAACCTTTCATTGATATTTATTATCCAATGCTTATTGTTATAATTAAAATTTGACAAATTTTGGTTCCTTTTACCCTCAATTTTAATTTTTTTTTTCCTGTTTAAGAAAAAAACCTTGTAAGTTAAGTTTAAATTTAAAAAAAAAATTCAACTATCACATTTATTTTGTGTTGAAAATGCAAGTAATTTGAAATCTTTATTCTTTTCTAACTAATAATCTTTATTTTATGAAGATTTTTTAGAATTTTAAAAGTGTATACTTTGTATATTTTGCTGGCAGTGAAGTTTTCTTTTTTGGTAGGGTTGGGGGGGAGGGGATTATTTATTGAATATTTAACATGTATATTCATTTTTATTTGAATTATAGTTTAGATTTTTATATGCATTTTACGTTATGTGTGTAACTATGCTAAAGTTAAAAATTAAAAATGTAGGTTATGTGAGAGCGTTAATTTCAGCCATTTGCTACATTGTCTGAATAATACATACTATATAAAAATATTTTATGAAAAGAGTTTTTTTCCATGTTTTGACATTATTGAAGTGTTATAAAAATTTTCAAGCAATGACAGATTGCTATTCTTGAATTATATTTTTAAGGCTGTTCTGTAGCTGTTTCATAAACAAAGCACCCTGAAGATATTCACAAGATAGTGAGTTTAAGATACAGTAGATGTTGCTTAATGCAATAACCTCAGGACTATGAAATTTTGATAACAATGAACGATTTAGTAAAATACTTAATTTATAGCATTGCTAAGTAAATATCTTACTCGTGATGAAATGATGATTTAAAAAAAAAAATGTTACACATTTATTAAAAGAAATCCAGTAATTTTTGCTTGTTTACAAAATTTAAAAGATCATCATTTGTTTATGCTCACATTATATTTTAAAAGTCTGAGAGATGTTGTAAATAGGAAAACGAGCATTTGTTTGAATGTTACATATGAACATTCAATAAGAAAAAAAATCCATCTTCCAGTTTTTAAAATCTAATAAAAATCAATGCATCTTTTTAGTTTTTGATATTTTTCTGTATCTTATTAGAAATAAAAAACCTTTTTTTATAGTGATTTTTTTATTTTTTATTACAACAAATTTAATGACAGTTTTTTAACATTTTCTTTTTTACTTTATTTTCAGGAGATGGGCCATTCTTCAGGACAAAACAACAACAACAAAAAGTGCTGTGCTCAACTTTCCATTGACTTCGTGAAAACAGAAAGAAATTAAATAGAAAAAAGGGAAAGAGCTATTGAGGATTTCTAAGAAAATTCAGGACAATAGCCTGGAGGACATCTCTAGTGAACAGAGCCTTTTTCAGTGAAATGTGGCCGTGCACTAGGGAATTCTCTCCCGGATCACTACTCAGAAAATGAAGCCGTGAAACCAGATGTACTTAGATGTCATTAATCCCAACAAATCGTAGTAATCCAATGCCTAACATAAAAACATTTTCACTGGTTACAGAAGAACCCTCACAGCAACCAATCAAAGACAACATTTTACAGTGCAAGTGTTACTCTTCTCATTTATGGATCGGCTGTCAATAAACAAATAATTGCTGGTTGTGTCATATTATTAACGAATATTTTGTATGGAAAATAATTGAACAGTTTTGACTAATTTTGCTACTTTAAGTCTTAAATAATGCCCACAAATTAATGTTTATCAAAGTTCCTGCTATCCATAAAAAAAAATAAGAAAAAAATAACAATATTGATTTTTTTATGCTTTAAACAAAACAATGCTCTATTATTTTTATAATTATTAATGACGCTCATGAATATTAAGATTTAGAAGTAATTCAGAATTGAATGAAAGCTCATTTTTCATTATATTAACTTAGTTAATAAATATATTAAACCAATTTTGCATTATATTTTACTTTTCTATTGTAATTTTTGTGTAATTGTTCCTAATTTATAGTGTAACTTTAAAAAATAAAATGTAAACAAAGATATGATCTGTAAATCGCAAAAATGTATAATCCACAAAACTATCACTAAGTATACGGATTTCACATTCACAGAGTTGACTGTATAAAAATAATTGGCGGTACTTCTCTATTTTCCAGTCGACCACTTTTCTTAACAAAAAACTATCACAAAACTATAGGATTTAACGCCAGAAATGCAGTCCCATTAACTTAACATCAGAAGCATTACACGTGTTTGTTATATCAAGTGATTTTTAATTCGACATTTACCTTTATAATTTTACTGATTTCACATTTGACACTTTGATGCTGTGTGCCATTCGATAAAAATAAAAGTATATTTCTATATTATTTGGTTGTGTTTTTTGAAATCGTACATACAGGGTGTTTCTGAAATGGACAACCATTTCAAAGTCAGGGAGAAACCCCAATTTTTGAAACGGTGGCCCTTTTCAAATCTTGGAATATTTATACTTATTCTGAGCACCACAATTTTTTTTACAATCAATGGTTCTCCATTGTTTCAATGATATGATAAGGCTGAGTATGCTTGCATACAATGTATTATTATTATTATTATTATTATTATTGACAAAGTGACAACAATTTCTGTTTGTTAAAAAGCATTAACTAAAAATTATACAGCAGTCTGATAATTGAAGATTCCACAATTTTAATCTATTTAGGAAGTTTTAGTTCAATGAATTTTTTTCTCTTTAGTAAAAATCTACAAGTAATGAATTTAAATTTTAAATAAAATGTGCTTTTCATTTAAGGATATATTGTATACTTTTCTTGTAATTTTATTTATTTATTTTTAACTATATATTGTGCATGCCACTTCATATGACAGAAAAGAACCTCATTCATGCTAAAGAGATTGGCTACATGGATTAAGGAAAAAGTATCAGATTGTCAATTGAAAATGTTTTAGCTAATACAGCAGTTTTCTGAATACTTTTAAATGTAGCACAAAATGTTACTCATGATGGAAAGGTAGGATTCCTGCTAAAAATTATGAAATTCTGTCTTTGAAGCATATTAGAATGGGAGACTCCTGCCCCGACTCTATTGGGCTAGGTCACATGTTCGAGGAATTTTGATTAGTGGTTCATGATGGGTCAAGCTATTTTTATCTTAAAAATGGCTCAGACGATTTGAATTAAATTTTGTATATGGTTTTTGGGCATGAAAAAAATCATTGAGCTAGGTCACAATGCTCGAGAAAATCCAATTAGTGGGTCAAGCTAATTTTATCTAAAAAACAGCCAAGACTATTTTGACTAAATTTTATATTCTACGGGTTTCGGGCATGAGAAGACAATTGGGCTTGGTCACATGTTCGAGAAAATTTTATTAGTGGATCATTTTGGTTATGGTATTTGAACTTAAAGCTAATTTTGACCGAACAGAGCTTGGTCTTCCCTGCTCATAAAATCCTGATTAAACGAATATATGTTAATTGTGGGATTTGTAGAATACTGATGATAATGCAATTTTAGTATGTTGTTACAGTCACTTACAGTATGTTCTTCCTCGAAGAGGGTGTACATAGCATTAAAATTATTTTATGAGGCGCACAAAAGAATCTGAATATATAAAAAAAATATATGTTAAATGCTTGATTTTTGTAATGCTGATGGTAATGAAATTTTATTATGTTGTTACAGTCACGTTTTTCATCAAATAGTGTGTGTATAACATTTATAGTTATTTTATAGAACTGCACAAAAGAATATAAATATATATGTTAAATGCGGGATTTGTAGAATACTGACGGTAATGAAATTTTAGTATGTTGTTTAAGTCAACTACAGTATGTGTTTTACCGAAGGTGTATAGTATATAGCATTTATAGCTCTTTTACAGGCCTACACAAAAGAATACAAATATATGTCAAATGCAGGACTTGTAGAAAGCAGACAGTAATGAAATTTTAGTATGTTGTTACAGTCACCTACAGAATGTTTTTTTTTTTTTTTTTTGAAGAGCATGGCTATAACATTTATAGTTATTTTACAGGACTGCACAAAAGAATACAAATATATATGTTAAATGCGGGATTTGTAGAATGCTGAGGGTAATGAAATTTTTATATGTTATTACAGTCAACTACAGTATATCTTTTATCGAAGAATGTGTATATAGCATTTATAGTTATTTTACAGGGCTGTACAAAAGAATACAAATATAGGAAACAAATATATGTTAAATGCAGGATTTGTTGAATGCTGAGGGTAAGGAAATTTTAGTATGTTGTAACAGTCAACTACAGTATGTGTTTTATCGAAGAGGGTGTATATAGCATTTATAATTATTTTACAGGGCTGCACAAAATAATACAAAACGAATATGTATTAAATGTGGTATTTGAAGAATCCTGACAGTAATAAAATTTTAGTATGTTTCACAGTCAACTACTGCATGTCTTTCCTAGAAGAGGGTGTATATAACATTTATAGTTATTTTACAGGGCCACACTAAATAATGCGAATTTATTGCAAATGCAGGATTTGTAGAATGTGAGTGGTAATGTAATTCTAATATGTCATTTTACAGTCACCTACCACTTGTTTTTCCTAGAAGTGGGTGGTTATAGCATTTATAGTTAGTTACACATGGCAGTAGATATATAAAATGAATGTATGTTAAATGATGGATTTGTAGAATCCTGATGGTAATGAAATATAAGTGTATTGTTACAGTCACCTACAGGATCTTTTAATGGAAGAAGGTGTATATAGCATTTATAGTTTTTTTAGAGGCCTCATAAAAGAATATGAATATATGAAACAAAAATGTGCTGAATGTGAGATTTTCAGGTTGCTGACATTAATAAAATTTTAGTATGCTGTTACAGTTATCTACAGCATGTTTTTCTTTGAAGAGGGTGTATATAGCATTTATAGTTATTCTACAGGGCCGCACAAAGAATGCAAATATATGTTAAATGCAGGATTTGTAGAAGGCTGATGGTAATGAAATTTTATGATGTTGTTACAATCAAGTAATGGGGGTTTTTTTGTTGAAGAAGGTGTATGTAGCATTTATAGTTATTTTACAGGGCCACTCAAAAGATTACAGACATATGAAATGAACATATTTTAAATTCATGGTTTATGGATACTGATGTTAATGTATTTTTAGTATGTTGTTACAGTCAGATAGACAGGCAGTAAATAGTATACATACAGATAGTTAGCATGCAGACAGTAGTCAGTCATACAGCAGATAAGTAGACAAAGCAGACTAACAGACAGCTGATTGAGTATAGACAATCTGAGAAACAGTAGACAGATGATAGACATATATCAGACAGACAGAAAGAAGTCCTGCGATTGGTACTCAAAGGGGGCAGGGGGCAGAACCCCCTTGTATACATATAAAAAAAAGCTTAATTTTTGATTTTCTAATATTTTATGAAATTTATTTTAATGTGCCTTCTTACTGCAAATATATAATATATTTTTATTTCTTCCCTTTATTTATTTTGTCTTGTAATAAAGATAAATGCTGTAGGATTTTTTTGGGGGGCATAATAGAGATCTGGGGGGGGGGGGGGATTGCACTTTCTGACAATTAAAAACATAAAATCTCAAATTTTCCAGAAGGAACATTTCAATCCTCCAGGGACAGAGGTAATATCCTCCTGGGCCACTCCCTGAATTCAACACTGCTACTTTTTTAGTTAAAATAAAATGATTAAACATTTGAACTCTTGTAGCCAAAAATGTCATATTAAAATAAAATGAAATAGGAGAAGTAATTGATATTTTGAAAGAACATGTTATTCAAAGTCAACTTTCATGTGATTTTATTGTAAGCTATCCCCAAATAACAGCGAGTGTATTAATTGTTATAAATGAGACTGAACATTCAGATTTTTACATTGTCTTAATGTTTTATATTTATAATATATTGCACATTCAATTGTGATTTATTTAATTATATACAATTCTGTTCAATTTAGGTAAAAGTGAGTTTGAAAAGCAACATTAAATTGGTAATTTATTTATATTACATACAGAGTAGTGTTTCCCCCAGAATAAAAAAGGGCAGGGTGCTGCTTCAAAAAAAGGGCACTTTATAAAAAGTGATATTGAAATTTTTTGTTTTAATTGCGGTTCATTCTAGAGCTGTTGCGTGTATCTGATGGACACAGCATGACTGTTTTGTTAAAATATTAAACTTTGCTTACTATTTGAAAAAAAAAATCATATAATAAAATGTATCTTGCATCAAAATAAATTGCAATTTCATTTCTTATTATTTATTACAATACAATTTAATAAAAACAACGTAATTTTAAAACAAAATCAGCATGGAGTCCAATAGATGCCACACAACCTCAGGCGCGAAAGTTTTAGAGCTGAGATTGCTATAGGATTAATGTTTCTCGTTTCTCAATATCGGGAGGGAATCATACAATTAAGATAAAAATCATCATTTTCTCAAAAACATTTAAAGAAGTTTTGTTGAAGAATTGATATGTCAGGAGTAAAATTGGCACATTTCATTATCTCTGTAATAAAACTGAAAATTCTCAAACAATAATATTACCTTTTAAGCCTAATTTAGTTAATTAGAAAATTTCATGAATTGTATTAACTAGTAGAAAAATTCTCAGGTAAAGTGAAATACATATGTAAAAAACAAAATAAAAATTAATATAAAGTTTGCAAAAATAAATGAACTTTTTGCAATAATTGCGGTTATTCTTCTTTACATGCCTCTTAAATGAATAATTCACAACTCTTTTTAATATCAAACATAATAGCATACAAAATTATTGCTTTAAAAAGGTGAGTCATAAAAATTAATTTTTAAAAATCTGGATTCACCAAATAAAATTTATTTTGTTAATAAAAACCATTTTAGCAATATGCAAAGAGAAGCATATGTACAAAAGAGGTATATTAGAGATGAGCCCCACCAATAATTTTCCAAACTCTACACCTATGGTTTGGTGTATTTTCTGAAATCGTGCCAAAATGGTATTTCTGAAATGGTCTACCATTTCAAGTCAGGGAGGAACCCCAGTTTCGTAAATGCCATTTCAAATCTTAGACTATTTATAGTTTTATGTTTGAGCATCATAGTATATATTTAAAAAATAACAATCGAAATAATTTAGAATTAAAAGAAAGCACATATATATTTACATTCTACGTTAGCTAGATTTCAGAAAGGACATCGAGGGCTAAACCACGCGAGTTTTGCCACAATTTTTAATACCTTAAAAATGTTAATATTAATAAAGTGCGATAAATACATACTTTTGGCAAAACTTTCATCCTGCTGTAGATGAGTTGCTGGTGAATGGAGCTTCCCCTATTTTACATGCCAGAATAGATTTCATCAATAGTCGAAAAAATATTGCTTGCGTGTAAGATTCAAATAAATCAGTACACTTCAGACAATATTTATTCAACTGTGCCAATGAAAAATGATGCTGTTTTGATACACCGTACCCATAAACGAAAAGCAGAAGATGCAATCAGTACTTCAGAGGATGACTCATGGGAATTCCTTGTCAATGCTACAGGCTAGCATGCAGAATCTCTCACTTGAAAATCAATAGATGAAAACCTTTAATCTAGTGCCTTTGGGACCTGATCCGATGTCTAGAGTCATCCAGGTAGAATAAGTCAACAACAAAATTGGCTCTACAAAAAAAAAAAAAAAAAAAAGAAAAAAAAAATATATATATATATTTCAGATTTTAAATGCTTGGTTGAAGCAAAAATTTAAGATATAAATATTTTATAAAATTTCCAGTTTGATAATAATACTCAAATATACTTAAATGAAGTAGATAATGATAATTTCAGGGTCTCTTTAACATAAAAAATACTTTTACATTTTGTATATTTATTTAAAAAAATATATATATATATATTATTTTTAAATACTCATGAGTATATCAAATAATATTTTCTAATCTATAATTAAAATTATACCATAATCATAGATAAATTACAGAGGATTACTTTTTTTCACACTACTTTACTACTCTACTGTCTGTAATCTTCAGATAATTTTAACCTATCTCTCGGGCTCAGGCATCATCACACAAGAATAAATTTTTAATCAACAGAACTACACAATACAACATATTGTATTACAAAATTATCATTAGAATATTGACTAAATTTTGTTACAAAACTTGTTTTTCCAATTAATAGATAGTATGTAATTTGTATGTTGCTATAAAAATGATAAACATCAGAATATGCAAAGACATATGCACAAATCTTGATAGAAATTCTCAGTAAACCTATATATTACACTATAATATGTGTTGAAAAGATTTTGACAATGAATCTTTATTTGGTTGCAGAATTTTCAATCTTATGTCAATTTATGATTTTGTAAGCAATCTTAATTTAAAATAAAATTTAATCATATACATTGTTAAATCAGGCAGATAAGAAATTTCTAAGAATTAAAGATGCAACATACACAAACAGAAAAATCAGCAATATGATAGATGCAGACTAAAGCTAATTTAGATGTTTATGCTAACAATGTTTATTTATTTTATTTTTGCGAGAGGAGGAGGGACTAAAATTAAATTTTCTTAGATATTTGTAAAATAAATAACAAAATTCAGAAGATTCTAAAATTACTCAGTATAGTACTTTAAATCACTACACAACATAGTTTATTATTTTTAAATCTCAAATAACAAACTAGCATTAAATGGCCAAAAACATGCATCTTTAGAATTTTTTTTTCTTTTAAGAATATTTATATTAGCTACAGTAGTTTGCTTCATATTAAACAGAGATAACCTGATATTATATAAGATAACTATCCGTGTATATGTTTCATTGATGCATATAAGAAATTTCAAATCCTTTTGGCAGTTTATGATTAGGGCCTTAATTTAAGTCTGACATATTTGAAAATTTTAATCTAACGAAATATTATTGCAAATTTTGCCGTAAACACAAGAAGAAGAACAGAACACAGACAAAATAAAGACACACACAATATAATTACAGAAAAAAATTAATTGGTAACTTACCGATAAAAAAAGCAACATGACAGCCGTTTTTACAGTAATACAAGTAACACTCTTTCATGGCACTTGTTTAGAGGCAAAGTGCTAAACTTTCGAGTTGTTTTTCAGTAATTTTACTGACTATTATTATTCATTACTGACTATTATGATATAATTATTACGTTTGAATTTAAAATTCTTTTTGTTTGACAAAATATTTCGAATTTACGTAATAAAATTACTGAGAAAAGATTTATATTTCAAATAGAAAAACACATACAAATAGCTTATGTCGTCCTTTGATTGCCGACTCAGGACAGCGCCAAAATTCCCCCTATAGTCCGTTTGAATCGCGAATAACTTTCCTTCCTGAGTTCCCCGTTCCATGAAGCAAATACAAATCTTTACGATTCAATCATTGCAACGAGTCTGGTTTACGAGTCATTCAAATTGAATCGTTCTTTTAACACATCTTATATATTTACTCTTTAAAATAGATTATTGAAGGTTTTAAAAAATATGGATCATTCGAGACAACAGCCTTGTAGCTTATAGATCTGAAAGCAATTTTACATTTTAATCAAAAACTCTTTCTATGCTAATTTTTGTATTATTATATTATAAAGTTTTCTAATGATTCAATGAAATTAAGTGCTTTGGTAAGTTATTTGGTAGTCTTAAGTAGTCATTGTATAAGAAATCTCTGATTTTCCTTCACCATCTAAAATTTGGTTAACCAGCCTATGTATTAAAAAAAACAGCAGATTTTATAAAAGCTTAATCATTAGATAAAAATTCGAAGATATAAATTTTGTAAATTCTGTCATATTTTTTCATACTACTTTAGAAGCTTTTCTCAACCGAGGTAAACAGACGAACGTTAGATTTCTTGTAATATGTAATGTTGACACAGTCAGTGGCAGCTCATGACTGTGTACTACGTAAGTACAGCACTTGTTATTGTATATATTTTTTTAGCTCATATAATAAAAAAAGGTCACTTGACTGATGGATGGGTGGGAACACTTAAAACAAGTGGGTAAGTGTGATCGAAGAAAGCTCAAAGGGTTTTGTTTAATATTCCTTTCAAAACACTTTATCCTTTCTTTAAAAAATTCAAAAAAATTTCATTTAGCAAAAAAAAAAAAAAAAAAAAAAGTCATGTTTTTTATAAGGTAAAAATTTACCGGTCTAGTTTTTCGTTTTTTCGAATATCTAAACCAGCCGGATAGAGGGCAAAGCCCGCTATTATATTCTGTCATAATAATATCCGTCATACGGACTAAATGCAATATTTAAAAAAATAATTTCAAAATTAAACAAATTGTACACTTTCAAAAAGTTAAAATATGCAAATATTTCCATAATCGGATTTTTATCACGATTCAATATGTTTCTCAAACTCATATATTTACTATTCTCTATTATTTATATTGATACTCGCTTTGTATTATTTTCAAACATTTGAAAAATTCATTAAACTTCCAATAGGACGTCAGATTTGTTTTTTTAATTCTCTAATGACGTGATATTAATCTGTTTTGTGTAAATACACATACTCATAGTCCTTGTATTATTGAGAAATCTTAGACATTTTTCGTTTTATTACCACTATGACGTCAATCAATTTTATTTCATATTTATCTTTTTTTTTCAATTGGTGAAACTTTTTAGTTCAATTTCATTTTTCACGTGGAAATCATCTGATAAAAAATTAATTATTGTAGAAAGAATTTCATTGTGGATTTTAAATTTTTGGCATCTGCTTTAACAAATTTTTTTTTTATTTAATAGGAAAAAGCTGTTAGAATTTTGGTTTTTTATCTCTATTTATTAAAATAATATGAATTTTTTAAATTTTAATATTTTGAGCTCTTCTTAGCTGATATTCATCTATATACACAAAGTTTCAACTCTAAGTTATATAGTTTTTGAGAATGGCTCTGTGACAGACAGACAACGGAGCAGGAGTAATAGGGTTTTGTGAGATGAACGAAACCCTAAAAAAAGAGAGTCGAGGGGTGGGTATGATTCATCATAGACTTGAATTAGAACAGTGAAAAAAAAAGTTATTTTTGTGTAAATGCTAGTAAAATACAAAGTCGTTTAATATATATATATATATATACAGTAGAGCGCCGCTAATCCGCGAACCTGTAATCCGCAAACGCTTCTAATCCGCAATCAATTTATGAATGTAAACAAAGAAATTTAATTCTTGAAAAATGCTTCAATGGTGGCAAAATTTTGAAATTTTTTTTCACCAATTTTAACATTTTTTTTATTTTTATATATAGTATTATATGTCATATAACATTCTTCTTTATTGTTTAAAATGAAAGCACATTTAATTAGTATATTATTTTAAATATTCATTTCTTCATACAATACTTGTAAAATACAATTTGAACTTTTGTGAATTTTTTTTTTTTTTAATGATAAAAAATCCTTACTTAGACAATACATTTTATAATTTATTTTTTTTTTCATTAAATCGTAATTATAAAATTGAAAAACACGTTAAAAAATACATATATATTGCTTTTGAACTCATACTTAAAGATAAAATTCAACACTATAAACAAATGTCTTAAAACAGACAACAGTTATTGACATCAACATATTTAAGAAATTTAAAAAATAATAAATTATTTTTTACATAGTTATTACTTTATCTATATATTAAAATGTGTAATTTATTTATTTTTTAGTATTAGCAATCTAAATTTGTCCAAAATATGAATTTTAAAAAATGTAAATAAAGATTAAATAGACATGGCCTGTAATCCGCAAAAAGCCTCCAATCCGCACAACACTTGGAACCAAGCTTTGCGGATTAGTGGCTTTCTACTGTATATGCATTTTTAATCAAATGGCATTAATTCAAAGTCAAATATAAAATTTCAATCAAAACTTTTGTTATGTACAGTTACTTAGAAAAGCAAGAGATCGCTATTAAATCTATCAAATAACATATAATATTATATCTATAATATATAAAATCTATTAATATATCAAAACAATCCTACCTATTTCACTAGAAAAATATGTGATGATTAATAATTAAAATCATCAAGTTTATTGATTGAAAAGTGACAGAGCTAGAGTGTCCACTAATTTTGAAAATTACTGCTATGAAAGAAAAAAAAGAAAGAAGAAAGAAAACACACATAAAGTTTTCATTACTGTTTATCAGGGCTCTAGAGTCTGTGTCAGAGTCAAGCTCATTTTAGGGCAAAAGAGTCAAAGTTGGAGTCACTAAAAACAGGCTAACTCTGACTCCAGCTTTTTTGGGGGCAATTTGAAGTGAAATTAAAGCAATTATATGTATTTTTAAATTTATAAACCAAATTGTTATTTTTATTTTTGAACTATATATACCAGGCAACCCAGGTTATAGAGGCCCAATACACTGTCCACTGGACAGCATAGATGAAAACTCTAGTTGATATTTTACATATAATATATGAGGGGCATTAGAATGACAGTGGAATAAGTCAATATTTAGTAATTTGAGAAATGAAAGACTTTGTGAAATTAGTTGTATCACCACTGCATTAAGTGCTCCAACTTGTTTTGCCCTCTATTTACTCCCTAAGTGAACTACGACTTATTAACCACACTGAACAGAAATTAATGTATGTTCAATAAAAATATGGTTATCTAGATTTTTTTAATTTTTGATTTACTCCACTGTCATTCTAATCCCCTCATATAGTCTTTTCTCTCAGTTTTTAGGGGTGTGCAGAACTCTAAGTAATGCGAAAATAAAAAAATTCTGATATTTTTAGAGGCTACATAACCCGAAATATCATTTTAACAGAAACCTCTTTCCCTTTTTTTAAATGTTTTCACTCAGATTTTTCGGCGTCTGTGGGACAAGAGTAACACTGAAATTGTAAATTTTCTCCCCCTGTTTTTGTATGTGCAGTACCCGAAAAAATGTGAAATTGTAATTTTTTTCCTGAGTCTGTGGTACTGAAATAATAATGAAATAGTGAAATTTACATTATTTTCTTCCTTTAAATTTTCAGATCTGCCAAATCCAAAATAAAGCCAAAAATTATGAAATAAATGTGGAAAATATAAAAATTTTCTCCTTTTCTTTCGAATCTGCAGAACCCGAATTATTTCTGAAATAATAAAATTTTCATCTTTTTCTTCCCTTACATCAGTATTTTTCGGGTCTGAAAGACACAAAATAACTCCAAAATTGCAAGTTTTTGCATTTTTTCCCCCCAAGTCAGTGGGATCTTAAATAGTAAAATTTAAATTTCGTTTTCTTCTTTAAATATCAATATTTGGATTTTCCTGGTCTGCTGGATCCATAAATGTACAATTAATAATGCTGAAAATATAAATGTTTGCCATTTTTTATGAAGCCGTGAGAACAGAATTAATGCCAAAATAGTAAAATTTTTGCCATTTTTTATGAAGCCGTGAGAACAGAATTAATACCAAAATAGTAAAATTTTTGCTTTTGTTTTCCTTGTATGTTCCCTTGTAATTTTTCAGCTTCGGAAGACTCCAAATGATGCTGAAATTGTAAAATTTTTCACCTTCTATTTTTTAACCCTGCTGAAACAAATATAAAACCAAAATTAAACATCAATTTGCCTTTATTTTGGTATAATATATAAGTATTGCCTCCCCCAGCCCCCCTATTTGGCATAACATATTTTGGTTGTTCTCTTAAAATGACATACCAGCATAATATATGTCGTTTGGATTCAACTGATAGATTTTTGTGCGTGTTGTTCAAAGTAAATTTTGAATATTTATTAGATTTCAATTGTTGTTTCTATATCTTATAGCTTCTAATTTAACTTTTCAATTACAACTTACATGCATATAAATATTTCACATACAGTTTTTGCACAATTTTGACATAATGAAATTTTACCACATATAAATTTAATGCATATTGTGTTTTTGTGTGAGTGCACATAGAATATGTGGTAGAGAGTGAGCGTTTAAAATATATTCAGTTTTGAACAGAGCCAATTAATACAGGGCCAAAGTTTCACAGGCATTTTATAAGAGTATTTTTCAATATTTAAAACAAAAATTCTGTATTTAAAAAAATTTAAACATTTTATACTAAAATATTGTTGGAAGTTTGCCCCTGCAGTAACTGGGTCCTGGTCTGGACTACCCATTATAGCTTACATCCATGATTCATTCAAAGAAATAAAACGGGGAAGAAAAAAAAAATCTGTGATATGCATATTACATTCTTCAAGGTCAAAAAGGAAAGTGCCAGACCATAACTTAGCCATATACATCACAAAATTTTATATATATTATATATTATTATAATGCCATATATGCTTTACGATTTCATGATAAATCTTGGTGGCTTGGCAATTCCTCCTTAAAGGCTGCCATAATACGAAAATACTCAAAAAAGTTTTTTGAAATTTTGGATAGGTCAAAGTGGTGTTACTCCTTAATTTGTTTTATTAGTACCCTATTTTACATTTAATATTAGTTGGTTTCTCTATCATGTGCAAACCTAATAATTTTCTTTCTTTTTATGTATCTCTATTGAAACTATTTATATGAAAAGGGTATGTATTCTCATTTTCATATAGAATTTATCACCCTATTTAATGGTAAAAAAATCATAAATTATGTAATTAAATGTAGAGGGATCTTTAATCTAAAAAAAATATATATTAGGCAAACATTTCTTATTCAAATTAGAAATTCTTATTTAAATTAGCCTTCAAAATTCCAAGGAGTGCACTTAACTTGAGTTTGTCTTTTATTTATTAGTTATTTAATACTTTGGTCAACTTTTATGTAGGCTGATCCTCACAGATACACTTGGAAACTATTTATATGAAAAGGGTAAGTATTCTCATTTTCATATAGAATTTATCACCCTATTTAATGGTAAAAAATCATCATAAATTATGTAATTAAATGTAGAGGGATCTTTAATCTAAAAAAAATATATATTAGGCAAACATTTCTTATTCAAATTAGAAATTCTTATTTAAATTAGCCTTCAAAATTCCAAGGAGTGCACTTAACTTGAGTTTGTCTTTTATTTATTAGTTATTTAATACTTTGGTCAACTTTTATGTAGGCTGATCCTCACAGATACACTTGGAAACTATTTATATGAAAAGGGTAAGTATTCTCATTTTCATATAGAATTTATCACCCTATTTAATGGTAAAAAATCATCATAAATTATGTAATTAAATGTAGAGGGATCTTTAATCTAAAAAAATATATATATTAGGCAAACATTTCTTATTCAAATTAGAAACTCTTATTTAAATTAGCCTTCAAAATTCCAAGGAGTGCACTTAACTTGAATTTGTCTTTTATTTATTAGTTATTTAATACTTTGGTCAACTTTTATGTAGGCTGATCCTCACAGATACACTTGGAAACTATTTATATGAAAAGGGTAAGTATTCTCATTTTCATATAGAATTTATCACCCTATTTAATGGTAAAAAATCATCATAAATTATGTAATTAAATGTAGAGGGATCTTTAATCTAAAAAAATATATATATTAGGCAAACATTTCTTATTCAAATTAGAAACTCTTATTTAAATTAGCCTTCAAAATTCCAAGGAGTGCACTTAACTTGAGTTTGTCTTTTATTTATTAGTTATTTAATACCTTGGTCAACTTTTATGTAGGCTGATCCTCACAGATACACTTGGAAACTATTTATATGAAAAGGGTAAGCATTCTCATTTTCATATAGAATTTATCACCCTATTTAATGGTAAAAAATCATCATAAATTATGTAATTAAATGTAGAGGGATCTTTAATCTAAAAAAATATATATATTAGGCAAACATTTCTTATTCAAATTAGAAACTCTTATTTAAATTAGCCTTCAAAATTCCAAGGAGTGCACTTAACTTGAATTTGTCTTTTATTTATTAGTTATTTAATACTTTGGTCAACTTTTATGTAGGCTGATCCTCACAGATACACTTGGAAACTATTTATATGAAAAGGGTAAGTATTCTCATTTTCATATAGAATTTATCACCCTATTTAATGGTAAAAAATCATCATAAATTATGTAATTAAATGTAGAGAGATCTTTAATCTAAAAAAATATATATATTAGGCAAACATTTCTTATTCAAATTAGAAATTCTTATTTAAATTAGCCTTCAAAATTCCAAGGAGTGCACTTAACTTGAGTTTGTCTTTTATTTATTAGTTATTTAATACTTTGGTCAACTTTTATGTAGAAAAGGTTTTACATGATTGTAATTTGTCTGTAGGGCACATATTATTACTACAGTAGACTCCCTCAAATCCGCACAGCTTGGGACCAGAGGTTATGCAGATTTTACAATTTTATGTATTTTTGGTCACTGTTTTGTTTACATTTTTTAAACAATAATTTGAGTGTAATAATGCAATCGAAATTACAATTAATGCTTAGAATAAAATAAAACATTAAAATAATAAAGTAAAATAATAGAATAGTGAAGTAATAAAATAATAATTAAATAAAATTAAAAAATATATTAAAATATTAAAAATAAAGGTTAAGTAAAGAATTAATAATGCATATTAGTGATGAGATAAATTTTTCTTGAATTATTCAATGAAACTTACCTCATAAAGGTACACTAATAATTTACATCAAAATAGTAAAATAACAAAGATTTATCTCATGTTTAGCCAGACTCAATAACCAAAAAAGCTTGATTAATACATAAATGTATTTAATAAAAAGAATGTGATCACCACTGATATCAGTGCTACCTTAAAAATTTTTGGAAATAAATTTATACTTCTTTCATGAGAAAGCATGAGTTCAATCATTTTAACATAATTGCATAGTAAAATATGTACATAATGATGTAAAAAAATTAAAATCTGGAATTCCCTCCCCCCACATCTTAAGTGTATTTCCCTGTTTACATCTGTAACAATGTTGTGGTTTTTAGGCATTTGTGGATTATAGGGTCACAGATTTCAGAGAGTCTAATGTATTTCTCTTACTTTTGGGTAAATGCTCTGATTGTTGCAAAAACAAAAAAAAAAAAAAAAAAAAAGTATATTTTGAATGATTTATATCCAAATTGTCTAATGAAATTAAAATAGTTTTGGTAGTATATTATTAAAAAAGTTATGATTGGTTCCATTTTTTTTTCTTTTTACTTCAAAATGTTTATAATTTTTTAACATAAAATAACTAGATGGTAGTTAGTCTTGTATAAATCTACCGTTTTAATTTTGTTTTAGCGTTAGAGCAGCATTAGAAAGCCTTATTTTAAATTGAAATGTTATCTGGGATGTGTTTAAATGCACTTTTAGTTATTAAAATTTTCTGATCAGAAATTGAAAATGAATTATTTTTATAATGGTACTGCCTGACATCATTCATATTATATTGATTAAGTAATTTGGGATGAGTCCAGCTTTATTTGACTCTGCCAAATATGGTGATAAAACAGGTTTAAGAAAGTGATAAAGTCTTCGAAATGGGCAGAGCGATAACTTGCTTTGGCTGGTAGAGTAATGCTAGCCGATAAGTATGTCATTGTGTAGTGTCATGTTTTCCAGGTGTAGAAGGGAGGTAAAGGGAAACATCTGTTAGATAAGTGATAACTGAATTTCTACAGAAAGGTCGATGTTTCAGATCTAGGGGGGGGGGGGTTAGATTCTGATTGATAGACGGCAAGAAATAAGAGACATGTATTACAATCCTTTAAATAGACAGTTTTCTCCCCACAACAATTTTTACTATGACAAGAATTTAATTTCATTTTATTTTAAAATGAGATTCACTTAAAAGTAGTATTGTATTAAAGTATTAATGTATTTTAGTAGCTTTTTTAGCTTCATCCGTAACATTTAATCGCCGTTTTATATAGACAATACTGCTATTTTAGAATAACAGTTTTCGTAAAAATTAAATTTATGTTCAAACAACAAATTATGTTCAATTTATGTTTCATAACAAATTTTTATATTCATAAACTTTAGTTTGGTTGTACTGATTTTTATTTTTAATTTCGGTTTTAGAATTAAATTCATGAACTCCCTTGGATAGAACGGGTTAAAAAGCTAGTATATTATAATGAGTATATGTTCTTTTCTATTAAAAAAAAATATATAAAATTAACAATGAAGATATAAAAGATGTGTCTATTAAATTCCAGGACTGTACGTGTAGTTAATGAATGAAAATGTGTAGGAACGTGTCACATCATGCTAATGTGATAGCGTAACCGATGAGGCATGAAGGTGGAACAAATGTGCAGTGATTGCATCAGCATTTCCGGTTTGGAGAAGGTAAACGCAGGTAGTTCATTAGAGCGCGTGTTACGGTCTGTGATGGAGCAAAGAGTGAATATCAAGTTTTGTTTTAAAATTGGGAAAACGCCGAGTGAAACCTACGAGTTACTGAAAATTAATCAGCCTCCGTATTCTCCTGATTTGTCACCTCCTACTTTTACTTGTTCCCAAAACTTAAGACTGCTCTGAAAGGGCATCGATTTCAGGACGTAGAGGGCATAAAGAAAAACGTAACCGCTCAACTTCGAAGCATATCTTCAGAAGACTATGAAGCGTGTTTCCAGAATTTGTACCGCCGTACACAAAAGTGTGTGAGTGCCTGAGGTGATTATTTTGATGACTATTAAACGTATGTTTGTTTTTTATTATTCATTCCGTTGTATTAGCCCTAGTCTTGGAATTTAATAGACACACCTTCTAGTTGTCGGCTAATTTTTCCTAGTGTCATTAAAATATAAATTAATTTTCTTTCACTTTGACTTCGGGTTCCAATATTTGAGGTGCACATTAAAGTGTGTCAAGTTTCAGGATGATGAAATTTTTGTTTGTTGTATTTCTGTTGGGTACAATGTGTCCTGCGCAGCACTCTACTCTGTAGTAACAATAAATAATCATCTAATCAAACCTACGCCTCCCGCTCTGTCTAAAAAAATCCTTTGCCCCACTTTCACTTCACAAAGTTTTCAAATCTGTAAAACTCTTACATTTTATTAAATATTTTCTTCTGTATTTATTTATTTATTTTATAATAATATATTATCCTTTAAATTCCTCCCACAGTCAGAGGCAGCTCATCGGTTAAGGAAAGGCAGTAACATAGGGGCAGACAGGGGAGTGACAGTTTGTGAGATAGGAGAAAGGAGGGAGAAAAAAAAACTAAAAATTTTATGTGCCATAATTAACGGATGATCTCAAAAGAGAAATATATTTTTGTTAAATCACATGCTGAAAATGAGCCTTTTCGTTTGAAATGGAAAATAATTCAAAGAAACTGACTGATGATTGTTTTTCCTGTTTTAAGAGATTTTTTAAATGATGTGAATATTTAAGGAGCAAATTTTCTTGAAATGTATAATTTTACTAAAAAAATTTGAAAGCTTTTCCTAAATTTAATTGCAAATTTCCATGTGAAAATTTTATTTATCTCCTTATTTATATTTATGTCTATTTCTTCATATATATTTACAACTTAAAATAAAAAAAGAGAAAATTAAATGAATGAAAATTCAAGTTTTTTTTCCTATGTTGTTTAAGAAATTAGTGTTCATCCATTATTAGAAATGTTTAAGCCAAAACTGTCTTTACAACAACTGTGTCGATCATCTATTGAAATAAATATGTAAAATTAGTGTTTCATGATTCTGTATCACAAAAACCATAAGTATGTATATCAAGGGTATTTCCTCATAATAGTTAAGATATCTTCACATATTGCTTTGTTCTAATAAGGATTACTATGTTGCAAAGTATTGTGCAATTGATATAGAATATATCTGCTAAATCAAAAAAGCATCAGTATAATAAAATTATCACAACATAGAAATTCAACTAATAATAGCATAATTCAGGTAGAATATATTTACTTTAATTCAAATGGAAATCATCCAAAAAAATTCTTTTTTTTTATGATGATTGTTCAATTTGTTTTGTTTTTTTAATGCTTATTTTCAGTTAGATAATATTAATTTAAGTATTTGATAAAGTTTGGTTTGCATATTAGAATATATATAAAATTCATATTTATATATATATGTATAGCTTTAGTTTTAAACCTTATACTACTCTAAAAGTTCTGTAAGGTTGTGTATAAACATTACAGAACCAAAAACTGATTAAAAGTTTCTGTAAAAAACTGTCAAGTAAATTTTAGGCTCTTAAAAGTCAGGCACCTCAGGACCATTGTGCCATGCTTTAATTGGTCCTTGATTAAAATAACCAAATTTTTAAAATTAATAACAAATTTAAAATTATGTTAATAACAACTTAGAATATTGCATTTCCACCTTACCTTTTTAATTGTTATTTAATCCACCGATAGTTGTAAAATAAGATATTTTATGTCAATTTTGCTGTTTTATTTTACATACATTTCGTATGAAAAACAGATCTGTTATGTCCTCAAAAGTTGCAGATATTTCTTATATCAAATTCATCTTTCCCAATAAAACTCTTTCAGTAAAAATATTTGCCACTTTAGTTTATTTCTTTTTACAAAATGGAAAGTTTTCTTGTTGTCAGTTAAAAACCTCATTGTGATATTATTTAATTTGGGTAAACCAAATTTATGATGAGCTGTGTCAGATGATATATTAAAAAGCTTCTTATATTTTTTAAAAATAATGTGCTATTTTATAATAAAAGTACAAAAAGTGTCAAAATTGAATGCTAGTATAAATTATGGAAAAAATGATTTTTCTTAAAACAATATTGGTTATTTTATGGCAAATGAATATCCCCTCAACCTCTTTTTTTAAGTAAGCATGAAACTATTTTTGTGCAAATATTAATATTTGTTTCAGTGGAGGCTACTAAAGTAACTATGTTTGATTGTACTTGGCATTAGTAGCTCTGATTCCATGGCTGTGGTAAATGAATATAGGTTTTAATGCAAGGTTAGAAAATTATTTAAATCCAGTATTCTTCATTCATTTTAATTTCTCGTCAGAAGCTCGTTTGCTCTGAAATATGTTTTGATGAATTGTAAAATATGATAGATTAACAATTTTATTTTTTGCAGATGCATATATCTTTAGTAGTTAGAGAGAGATGAATATCCATTACATCCCTCAAAGCTGACAAAAGTATTTAAAGTGTGAAATATGGAACAAAACATTTCCCTACAAGAGCATTTTGGAGAAGCACCTTCTGACTTGCATCAAGGAAAATCGTTTGTTTGTGAGATATGCAACAAGAAATTCTCTCAAAAGTGTGTTTTAAGCAAACATATGTTAGTTCATACTGGTGAGAAACCTTTCGCATGTGAGATATGCAATAAGAAATATTCTGATAAGGATAACTTGAAGACACATCTGTTAATTCACACTGGTGAGAAACCATTTGTATGTGACATGTGCAACAAAAAATTCTCTCGAAAGAGTGTTTTAATGAAACATTTATTAGTTCATACTGGTGAGAAACCGATTGTATGTGAGATATGTAACAAGAAATTCTCGCAAAAGGGTTCACTAACCAAACATTTGTTAGTTCATACTAGCGAGAAACCATTTGTATGTGAGATATGCAACAAGAAATTCTCTCAAAAGAGTTCATTAAGCAAACATATGTTAGTTCATACTGGTGAGAAACCATTTGTATGTGAGACATGCAACAAGAAATTCTCTCAAAAGAGTTCATTAAGCAAACATTTGTTAGTTCATACTGGTGAGAAACCTTATGCATGTGAGATATGCAACAAGAAATTTTCTGACACGAGTAATTTGAAAAGACACTTGTTAGCTCATACTGGTGAGAAACCGTTTGTATGTGAGTTATGTAACAAGAAATTCTCTCGAAAGAGTGTTTTAAGCGAACATTTCTTAGTTCATACTGTTGAGTAACCATTTGTATGTGAGATATGTAGCTAGAAATTCTCTAAAGAGTCATTTCAGCAAACATTGGTAAGCTCATACTGATGAGATATGCAACAAGAAATTTTCTGACATGAATCATTTGAAAAGTCAACTGTTAATTCATACTGGGAAAAAACAATGTGTGTGACATATGCAACAAGAAATTCTCACAAAAGAGTGAATTAAAAAGGCATCTATTAAATCATACTATTAATAAACCATTTGTTTGTGTGATATACAAAAAGAATTTCTCTCAAAAGAGTAATTTTAAATGTCATCTCTTAATTAATAGGGGAGAGTTGTACAAAGCCAGGTAGGCAGGTAAAACTGGATAGTAAATTATATTCAATGGCTGGAGTATCATAGTTGAGATTTTTTCCAACAGAGCATCCTTGTCCCGGCATATTTTCGCTCTGTTGGAAAAAATCTTAACTATGATACTGTTGATAGAAGTTAATTTTGATTTTATTTTATTCTACTGAAAGTAGGATTAATTTTTAGTTTAAGTTTATGACATTAAATAAATTGCAATTATTAGTGAACAAAATAATGGTACCAATTAAGCTGTATTTTTATATTATACTTATTACATTTTAATAAATAATTTTTTAATCTGTGTTGTAATAACTTGTGTTATAGGTCTACTTAAAATTCAAAATATATTTTACAAATTGTTTTTTTAAATAAAACAATCCAACTTAATTGATAAATAATTTATAAAATATCAATCCCATATAAATAGGCTATATATTCTACAAGATTTTTTGTCTCAAACAAAAATGAAACAAGCAATGCATTATTTAAAATAGGCCTAATAAACTCCAAACAACCTGTATAAAAGATAAATAATATCAAAAAAGGAATCTTAATTTCTAATAATATTACTTTTTAGGTGACACAATGTCTCAAAATTACCAATGGAAAACACCGAGGCAAAATTGGTCATTCAACTCATGTTGAAAGCATTGGGTTAATCAATTTAGGAAGAGAAAATAATGTAATTCTCTTATGCTTCCCTCCACACACAACACATCGACTCTAACCCCTTAATGTGTCATTCATGGTACTTCTAAGCTCATACTATGAAAAAGAAGTGAAAAAGTGGTTACTTTCTAAACCTGGGTGACTTGAAACGATTTAACAAATTAGATAATTATTCAAATCTGCATTTTCAAGAACTTCAGCTGGAAATACTGCAATCAAATGGTTGAAGAGGCAACCACAGAAGATGAAGAAGATTATGAAGCCTGCATGTTTTGGAATAAGCTTTACTCCAACTCTAATTTCAGAGAAGGTTTGCTAGAATGTTTGAAATGCCACGAATGGGCACACAAAGCATGTAGAGATGCAGGAGATGATGACAAATTCATTTGTGATTTTTGAAGTTAAAATAACACTAAGGCTTTCAGTGTAATGTATGTAGGCCTATATATTGAACAAAATTTCACACAGATTTAATAAGACATGTGCGATTTCTTCTTGTCAAAATCGTATTTTTTGTACTATATTAAACAAGATTTTTTTTTATCAAAATGCGATTTTTCTGAATTTTAAATGGATACTTGATTTTACCCAACCATTGGGGTAAAACGGGATTTTTGCATATGTCTAGAAAAAGCTATTTTGTAAATAATGAATTATATTTTTTATAGAAAGGATTATGTTTTATTAGGGACAAGGATTCATTTAATATTGAAAACGATGTTCAGTGTTTGTTTTCCCATTTGACAGCTTTTGAGAAAAACAAACATTTATGGTATCCGATTTTGCCCCATTTTCCCTTACCGATGAGCAGTAAAGAATTTTGACAAATGGGTAATAAACTAAGTACTCATTTATGCTTTCATAATATGACGTTTGCTATCAACTAACTTTGATACTTCTTTTTTTATAAGGGCATTGATATAAATTAATCATAAGAGAGTGTGATTTCTTGCCAAACATTATAAACAACAAAATGAAATGGTGGTCAATGAAAAAATTCCTAATTTTATGTTGCTTATCTTTGTAATGATTTGTCATACATTTTGTTTTGTATTATTTTATGTATGTATATATTAAATGCTTTCAATATATATGTTGTAGGCTAATTGGGAAATCTAGTTCTTTACAAAGAGCCGGGCAACTTGGAGAATTGTCTCCCTTTTTCCAATCAGCCTGATTTTTCCCAGGCTTATTGCAAAGATCCTAGAGAGTGTTAGACTAATTGGTATATGTCCATTTATTTCTCAATCAGCCTGAACTTTTTGTAGGCTTATTGGAAAGAGCCTAGATAGCACTAGACTATTCAAATAAACTAGCAATTAACCACTTTTTTTCATGCAGTCAGATTGTTTCAGGCTTATTGCAACGAGTGTATGCAGTTTTAGGCTAATTAGTAAATGACCAGCTGTTTATCCAAATATTGTGTTGTACCTGACCTGAACATAAAAATTCCATTTGAAGTCCACCTGACAAAGAAAGTTCCATTGAAACGTAGCTGATCTGAACATGACAAAGTAATTTCTGTCGACACGCAACCAACCCAAACTTGAAAATTCCATTCGAAGTCAGCCACAACCTGACAAAAAAAATCCATTAAACGACAAACTGATCTAAACATGAAAAAATAATTTCTATCAACATCCAACCTGACCTGAACCTGAAAGTTTTATTTGAAGTCAACCAGATCCGAACCGACAAAAAATTCCATCAAACTGCAAACCAATATGAAAGTGATAGAATTATTTCCATTGACATGCAACATGACCTGAATCTGGAAATTACATTTGATGCCAACAAAACTGTCAAGAAAATTCAATCAAACCGCAAGCTTATTTGAACAAGACAAAATAATTTCCATTGATGGAACTGACCTGAACCAGAAAATTACATTCGCTGTCAACCCTGATCCTGACAAGAAAAATTCTATTGAATCATAACTCGATCTGAACGCAACGAAATAATTTCCGTTGACATGCAACCAAATCCTAACTGACATAATTCAACTAGAACCCGAAATGCTTCAACCTGAACACTAAATGAAAGGAAATTAATTAGTCTTTTAATACAATTTTGAAAAGTAGTCTACAATTACAGGAGTAAAAACAGTTTTATCTTTTATGCAGAAAGATAGACATATCTATTTTCCTTAACCCATTCGCGACGGCGCCGCATCTGAGGACGGAGTGGAAAATTTTATTTCACCTTCTGGGCCAATCTGATCGCTAAGCCTAACTCTCGTAAAAAGTTCTTTAAAAAATTAGAAAATATCCTTTAACTATGAAACCTTTTGAAATTCACATGCATGAAATAAGGTGTTATTATATATATTCATGCAAAATAAGAAGTATTTTCTCTGATATTTTAATATAAAAATGAATTTTTAAATATAGGTATAATGCATATTTTTAACAAACTGCCTTTCCCTAAATGAAACAACGTACAGATGGCGCTATTGCCACTTTTGGCAGATATTTTGCCAAGTCCGAACTGAACTGAAGAGAGCGAATAACTTTCCGCGGTTCTGTAACTCTGTAGAAATAGTTGAGTTGTGACATGTAGTTAGTTTTGAGAATGGATCTCGTCCCGAGACCAAATGTTTTTTTTTTCTATTATGTTTTGTGTGTACGCGCCTTCTGAGAAGTATATGTATTTTTTTTGTTGTTTTGTGCTGACTATTAAAATTGTGATGTCTTAAGTTGTGTGAGTCCTTGACAAAACCCACACCAGACCAGCACAAACATTACAATGGCGCCCAACGTAAAAGAAGAGAAAATCGTTTGGATTTTCAACGTATACAGTTAAAGAACCACCATTGTTCAATTTTTCTGTGAAAAAGGAAACCACCCCGGTTTCAAAGTTTCTAAAAATCGGCCTAAATCGTGAACCATCCTGGTTTCGAATCTTTTAAAGTGAAGGAATCGTATGCATTCTACATTTTACCCGCCCATCCTAGTTTCGTTTTGAAAGATGTTTTAAAACGATTTATCATCACGATCATTTGTGAATCGTCTACGTAATCCAACGTGTATATTCAACAAATATTCCATATGTGTTGTGAAATTATTTAGAACCATCCTATTTCTTATTTATGCTGTAAAATTTTGTGAAGCATCCGCCCGATAGCTAATTTTGTGGAAATTCACGTGACTTCTTTTTCATTCACCAGGAAAAAAAAATCATTCTGATTTTGAAACTGTACTGCGAAAGGTCACCGCAACCTGCCTTATTTTTTTCAGCATTAAAAGTTTAGTGTTTTCAAGTGTGATGTAGTTTGACCTCGAAAAGAAAAAGAAAAGATCTTGTGAAAATACATCTATCTATTCGCTGCTGTTTTAGTGATTGAAAGTTACGCGTTTCGTTTTTTTTCCTTTCTCTGTTTATTTTATGGGATGATCATCTATTTCTAATTTATTTATTCTGCTTATAAAGGGTTGGAAGAAATTTTTTTTGCTGGATCCAGAGCTTAGCGGTTTTGTTTTTATTTTATTCCTTTCTTTAAACGGTGTATATATATTTTTTGTTTTGTTCAATAGTTTTGGTAAGTTACGAAATATTAATGACATAAAAGATTTTATTATTCCTTTGATACTATATACATTTTTTTTTAATGAAATGTTCTTTAAGTAAAATACATTTTATCTTTATTTATTTCGCTGTATAAAATACATCATTTCAATAACTTTCTATAATTATTTCTCATATTATTTTTTTAAGATGTGAAGTAAGTATTTTATTTATAAATTATGTTGCTTTTATCTTTATTGGTGATAAAGTCAGATTATATATAATACTTGTGTTTGAATTGAAAGTTTTATATACGGTAAGTTAAATTGGTAAATGGCTGAATATTAATATTTCGTATAGAGATTTAAATGAGCTCATCGTTAATTGGTAGTAAATTTTAGTATGTTATTAAATTATTTCCTATATGTTTTATCAAGTGGTTATAAATGTTTGATATATTTATCTGTTTATATTTACCTGTAAAGGGAAGGTAGTTGTTTTGTTAGTGATTTTAGGTCAAGAATTACATATAATTTTGTAATTTAAGCATTCTGGATATAGATAATTGAAATAACTGCTTTGAGAAAAATGACGTTTCTGGCAAAGGAAAAAAAATTGATTTGTATAATTATCGAATTAGACATTGCTCCGGATACAGGTGATACAATTGCGGTCTTACGTGATAAAATTATAAAGTGCGCTCTATTTAAAGATGATGAGCAATTTGTGAAAAGGCATTCCTTACTATAGTGGATGATAGAAAGAAACAAGAAAGCGCAGAAGAACGAAGGTTAGATGAGACGCGTGTCGCGGAAGAACGAAAGTTGGAGGAGAAGCGTCTCGCGGATGAGAGAGCGTATGAACTAGAAAAACTTAAACTACAAGCTCAAACCCCTAACGCGACAACTGTACCACAGAATCAACTGGATTTCAATCAAATGCGCATAGATAAAAAAAATATCCTACCAATATTTATTCCCGAAAAAGATGATATGTCCTTGTTTTTGACAATGTTTGAACGTCAGATGAAATTGCTAAGTGTCCCTAAAGACTTCTGGGTTTTACAATTACTTGGCGTTCTTCCAAACGATATTGCTAAACTTATAGCAAGAGAGCCTGAAACAATGTTTAAAAATTATAAACATATTCGCGACATACTGTTAAATAGATTTAGGTTAACAGCAGAGAGGTTTAGGGTATTGTTCACCCGTAATCAGAAAAGAGAAAATTCTACATGGAAAGATTTTTACTTTGAAATTCGAAATTATTTTGAGGGTTGGTTATCGGAATTAGAAATTGATTCATTTGAAAAGTTAAAAGAACTTATAATTGCTGATCAGATTAAAAGAAAGTGCCCACCAGAATATAAAAATCATTATTTAGATGGTTGGGACAAACTAAATGATCCTGTCGTGTTGGCAGAAAAGCTTGACATATACGAAAATATCAAACCACATTTTCAAAAATCAGCAAGTAATTCAAAAACGCGTGAAACACAGAAATATGTTTTCCCGAAAACTTCAAATGGTCAGGAATTCTCTAAAAATCAAATAACCAAAACTGAAGCTAACGAACATTTTGGAAATTATAAAAATACTATCCCTTCCCCAAAATATATAAACTCGCGATATGTAAAGAATCACAAACATGCAACTGTAACTTGTTATGGATGTGGGAATCCCGGGGTTATTCGTTCGAAATGTCCTAAGTGTAATCCCTCTCTTAAAACAAAATCTAAAGAGTTTAATAACGTAGATCTGTATACCTGTGTAGCAGACTCTGCCCACCTTCCCATCTTGGATGTCCATATAAAGGAATTTTACGGTACAGCGTGTACCGATACAGTTGCAACTAATTCTATTGCTGGAGAAACTTTGTATAATTTATTAAAAGGCCAAGGAGTTCCTTTTAAGTCCAAAGTGATAACAATGACTCTAGCTAATGGAGGTAAACTTGATGGTGAAGTTCTATACACTGAAGTAACTATCCAAGTTAACGCAAAATCTTTTCAAACTGAATTAATTGTTTTACCCAAAGCAAAAGGAAATCGCACTTTGTTGGGTATAGATTTTTTACAAAAAGCAGGAATTGTCCTTGATATAAAGAACCGGAAATGGTATTTTAATGATTTTCCTCATCAAGTATATGACTTTTCTTCTGATGATGACCCAGTGCTTCTGCAGAAAATACCAAACGAGTTTAATTCATGCGTATTACGTGAAGAAGAGGGGAATCAGCTACCTGAAAACTAAAGAGAAGAATTAAGCGAATTGTTACGAGAATATGAAGATGTGTTCAAACCAGGGGGAGAGCCCACTCCTTTTATAGAACACCATATTCCTACTGGAGACCATGCACCAGTAGCTGGTCCACCCTATCGAATGTCACCTATGAAGAAGGAATTATTAAAGAAAGAATTGGAAGTTTTACAAGAAAACGGTATTATTGAAGAATGTGAATCCCCATACGCAGCTCCTGTTGTTCTTATACCAAAACCTAATGGTGAAATGCGTCTATGCATAGATTACCGAAAGCTGAATGCAATTACGACTCCGGATACTTATCCACTCCCCAGATTGGATGATTTATTACAGGATGCTACTCCTACAGCTTACATGTCAACCATTGACCTGAAATCTGGTTACCACCAAGTTAATGTGACTGCCGCTGATAGAGATAAAACAGCTTTCATTTATCCATTTGGAACATTTCGCTTTGTTAGAATGCCTTTTGGATTACGCAATGCTCCTGCAACGTTTCAGAGACTAATGGATAAATTCCGGTATGGATTTAACAACGTTAAAATTTTGACATACTTGGATGATATCATTGTTCTGTCATCGACTTTTGAGCAACATCCTTCCGATTTAAGATTAGTGTTTGAGAGACTATCCTAGTTTAAACTTCATGCTAACCGTGACAAATGTTACTCTGCTCGTTCGCGAATCAAGTATGTCGGACATTGTATTACAAGCAAAGGCATTGAAGTTGACCAAGAGAAAGTTGCAGCCATTATGAAAATACCCTCTCCAAAGACTGTAAAACAGGTACAATCATTCTTACAAACTTGTTAATGGTACCGTAGATTTACCGAACATTTTTATGATATTTCATGTCCACTGAGTAATCTTACTAAAAAGAAAGTTCAGTGGAAATGGGGAACTGAACAAGAAAAAGCTTTTGCCACTCTAAAGCAATGCCTCGTCACCACTCCTATATTGCATTAAGCTGATATGACAAAGCCATTCATTTTTCGAACAGATGCCAGTTCATATGCTCTTGGAACAGTTCTACTCCAGGGCCAAGGATCTGAGGAACATCCTGAGGAGTATGCCAGCAGACTTCTTAATCCTGCTGAGCGAAACTATTCTACCACAGAGCGTGAAGCCTTAGCCGTTGTATGGGCTCTAAATAAATTTAGAGGCTATATTGAAGGTTCTGAAATCACCGTAGCCTCGGACCATCAACCTCTCCAATGGTTGATGAGCCTAAAATCTCCATCAGGTAGATTGGCCAGATGGGCATTGCAGATACAAGCCTACAATCTAAAAATAGAGTATATCCCAGGAAAAGCAAATGTAGTTGCGGATATGCTATCCCACCCAGATTGTACGGAAGATTCATGTGAAGTGAATACTGTCATAGTGGACTTTCCCATTAAAAGTTCTAAAGACATTCGAGAAGAACAGTTGAAAGATCCAGAACTGACGAAAATTATAGATCGTTTTGAGACTAACCCCCCTACTACGGATTTAGTTAATTGGACTGAAAGAGGCTACCTAATGAATCAGGGTGTACTGTATCGATATGCCCCTGACTCTGAAGTCGAAGAAGCTCAGTTGGTAGTTCCAACTCATGACCGTGAAAGAATCCTAAAAGAATACCATGATGCTCCGACTGCTGGACACTATGGCGCCGAAGGAGCTTTCCGTCGAATTGTTAAAAGATATTACTGGACCGGCATGAGAAAATTCATATCAGATTATGTTAAAGCTTGTCCTGATTGCAACCGGTATAAAGCCTCAAATCAAAAACCAGCTGGACTGCTGCAAACTCCAATTTATGCTCAAAGGCTAGAAACTCTCTCTATAGATTTGTTTGGGCCTCTTACAGAAACTAAAACTGGAAAACGATGGAATTTTATTGTTGAGGATTGTGCAACACGGTGGGTGGAGCTGTTTGCATTATCACGGGCTACTGCTAGGGAATGTGCATTAACTCTACTTAATGAAATATTTTTACGTTATGGCTTACCCAGTAGAATAGTTAATGATAATGGACACCAATTTGTGAGCGATGTCATGCAACAATTATGTCATCTGTTGGACATTAAACAAAGTCTAACACCTGTTTACCACCCTCAAGCGAACCCTGTTGAGCGTAAAAATCGCGATTTAAAACCTCAACTTGCCATTTTAGTAGGAGACGACCATAGCTCCTGGGAAGAGCGCTTACCAGCTGTTAGGTTTGCAATGAATTCCGCAAAATGTGAAACTACCGGTCAAACTGCCGCATATTTGCAATTTGCGCGTGAGATGCGTACACTCGATGATGTTACGCATGATTTAAGAACTGTGATTAATAACGATAATTTCGTCCCTGAAATTACCCCATACCTTAAAAATTTCGCAAACTTTTCATCTAGAGTACATGATCTAGTTGAAGAAAAGCAAGATAAACGTAAATTCTATGCGGATAGGAAGCGTAGAGCAGGTCCAAATTACAATCCTGGAGATCAGGTGTGGGTGATTTTACATCCACTTAGTAACACTAAACAAAAACGGAGTGCTAAATTCATGCCGCGCCCTGATGGTCCGTATACCATCTTAACTCAAAAATCATTAACAACGTATGAAATTGCTCATCCAAATAATCCTAACATTTCGGTAGGCACTTACCACACATCCGCACTCAGTACATATCGAGGTGCTGATGAATTGCCCGTGCAACCGCTACGGAAGCGTGGTCGACCGCCTAAAGTTTCTGATTCCTCGTCGGGACGACTTCGGAACCAGAAGGGGAGGGTATAGCAAAATAACTGCCTTTCCCTAAATGAAACAACGTACAGATGGCGCTATTGCCACTTTTGGCAGATATTTTGCCAAGTCCGAACTGAACTGAAGCGAACGAATAACTTTTCGCGGTTCTGTAACTCTGTAGAAGTAGTTGAGTTGTGACATGTAGTTAGTTTTAAGAATGGATCTCGTCCCGAGACCAAATGTTGTTTTTTTTCTATTGTGTTTTGTGTGTACGCGCCTTCTGCGAAGTATATGTATTTGTTTTGTTGTTTTGTGCTGACTATTAAAATTGTGATGTCTTAAGTTGTGCGAGTCCTTGACAAAACCCACACCAGACCGGCACAAACATTACAATTGTAAAATACTTACATATTTTTAATATAACAATGTATGAAATATTTTATCTAATATAATTTTTTTGTAAAAAGTAACAATTTTATTACTTAACTAGTTGGCTTCGCCCGCTAGCGGGCCCCTAATTTACATCGGTGCCTCGAATCTTTTAAAACCTCGAATAATATAAACCTCGAACTGAACGAACCTCCGACCCGGGTCCCTGCTGCCTTCGGCACCGGTTAATCCCTTATTTTGCACATTGAATAGTATAAACCTCTAAAAGAACGAACCTCCGACCCTGGTCCCCGCTGCCTTCGGCACCGGATAATCCCTTAAATTGCACATTCAATAGTATAAACCTCTAACTGAACGAACCTCCGGCTCGGGTCCCCGCTGCCTGCGGCACCGTATAGCAGTCGCGCTGCGGTATACGTTAGTTCCACCTTCCACCACCAGGTGGCGCAATCTGTTTATACGATCATAGAACCTCCGACACTTAAATCCCCGCTGCTTTCGGCACCGGATAATCCTTAATTTGCATATTGAGTAGTATAAACCTCTAACCAAACGAATCTCGGACCCTGGTCCCCGCTGCCTTCGGCACCGGATAATCCCTTAAATTGCACATCGAATAATCTAAACCTCCAACTGAACGAACCTCTGGCTCGGGTCCCCGCTGCCTGCGGCACAGTATAGCAGTCGTGCTGCGCACGCGCTGCAGTATACGTTAGTTCCACCTTCCACCACCAGATGGCGCAAACTCTTTATACGATCATAACTGAAATCGTTAAGGCTTTCGATGTCGAGTCGAATGAGCTATACCCCGTCGTAATCCGGGCCATAGAAACAGAGATAATAAAACGCCTCCTGGTGGTGAAAAACGAATTAAAACCGATAAGCTCTAGTATCCTCTATCGATGTCGAGTCGATTGAGCCAAACCGCGTCGTGATGTGACCCATAGAACCCGAGTTGGCGGAAAAATCCTTTAATTACACCTTCCACCACCAGGGGGCGCAATGTGTTCTATTCGAACATGACCGAAACCTGTAAAGCTATCAATGTCCAGTCGAAAGAGCCAAACCCCGTCGTAATCGGGCCCATAGAACCCGATTTCCTGATGCGCTCACTGGTGGTGAAACTTGGAACTAAAATATGTAAGCGCTATCGATATCAAGTCGAATAAGCCAAACCGCGTTGCGATTGGACTCGTAGAACTCGAGATATTGTGAAATCAAAATATAAAATCTGATATTATTATTCGAAAAGAGTGGTATAAACTCAGAAACTATAAAAAATGTTATAGAGGGTCCTTATTACTTTAATTATAATGTTTGGAATCAGTTTGTTCGAAATCCGAAACATACTTTCTGAGTTATAGAAACGAAGCATAGTTAAGAAAAAAAAACCGTGCCCCTGGTGGTTAAAAAATGAACTAAAATCGGTAAACTCTATCCATGTCGAGTCGAATGAGCTCAACCGCGTCGCGATGGGACCCATACGACAGGAGATATTTTGAAAAGAAATAGATAATTCCTTAGCTTTTTTTTCCTATACAAAAATCGGGATTTTGCTAAAATCAAAACTTATGGTCCGAAATCGAAATTTTTTTACCTGGTCGGCACTCTAATAGAAAAAACTAATTACGTGTAATGCCGTTTAGACATCTTAGCTGAAAATCTGGGGATAGTGTTGCCTTTATGTCTGGCATTAAAAATACTTATTTAAAAGACTGTAGGAAAGCGATGGAATTAATTAAAAATAAAAAATCGTTTCTCGTAAACTAATCATCCTAACTTAAAAAAAACATATTCTTGATCCTCACGCAAAAAAACTCTAGGATGCATGATTTTCAAATCGGTAAAAGCAATATTTAAAAAAAATTTCTACCCGGCTCAGAAGAAAGAGTAGGTTTTCGTTTTGAAATATTTCCTTGTCTGAAAATATCCGGTCACGTGTTGTTTTTCTCCATAGGTTACAAATGATTAGAAATAAATTGCTTCATTAACCGGTTTTTAATTCATATCTTCCGATTTTACTGGTCGAATTGTACGATCTTTTTTTTGTTGAAATCAGGATTTTTTTTACGTGTGTTGGCCCATTTCGGGGTCCAGAGATTAATTCCTTCATTGTTTTTCGAAAACGGACTGGAGCATTACATGAAACCTTGTCACGTGAATTTGCGCTTTCTTCCTTCCAAACATCTGTCGCTCCAGGCAGTCTGCGATCTCCACCTGCCGTGTGGCAAGAATTAAAAAAATATTTTTTATCTTTCGATTTTTAAAGGATTTTTTCGGTTCTAACTGTCGTACGGAAATGATTTTTCGAATTTATGAAACCGGACGCTGTCCCGCTTCCGTCCGTACGACTTCCGAACTTCTGGGCCCCTGACTTCCGGAGATCCGGGTCGGTTTAAAAGCCTGCACTGCACTTTATTGCTTAAATTACTCCCTGGGAACCCGCTGCCTTTTTCGAGATTCGTCTCCATCGGCAACCCTTTTCGGACGCGAAATTTTTGCGGTTTTGAATTCTTTTGCAAGTTAGGTTTCGGTCAGTAATTAAAACAGTTTTGTTAATCAATAACTCCCTTAATTGCGGGCGGACTCGTTCGAAAACTATAACTCCGGAATGCCCGGATTTTTCTGAATTTTTTGATATAAAAAGCGCTTCCGTGCGGCGTCTCTGACCCGACTTTTATCCGTTTACAGACAGACAGACAGACAGACACACACACAGACAGACGTTTACCAACATTAATAGTATTGATCATGTTTAACAATTTCAGGAAAACAAAACAAGTGTTTTGAAAAAGCCGCTTTATTCACAAATTAATATAATTAAATAAAACTTTCAAGCAATTTGTGTATGTTTCCTTATAACACTTATTATACGGTTATACAGTGCTGTAGTTGGAAAAAAATGTTTGTGGGAACTCACCTTTCCATAGAGTAGATGTTGATACTACCGGATTTGTGCTTAGCCAAAGGCCAATTTAAAACATTTAGCCAAAACCGACTTTTTTAATTAGCAACTATAATAAATATATTTTAGTTTTTATAGTATTGTATTTCTATAGCACTCATCTAAAAACAATATTTAATCAACCTCAAAGTAATATTTTTCATTATGTATCAAAATTTAATTGAAATAACAGAAATAAATCCATATATATCTTATTGGCACATCTATCCTAGAAGTTTCCATAAAGAACGATAATAAGAAGTGTTTTCTGTGATCTCTGATTTATGACAAACTGTCTTGTCTGGTATTCTCCTTCTGATCGCAACCAAGATTTTACCTATGGTTCAGGACAAAATTCTTTTAAGAGAGGTCCTACATGGCTTATGAATATAAGTAAACTGGCTATTTCAATAAGGAGTGATTTGTTCGCATCGGTCATGATGTTATTCCTATATCGGAATGCTCTTTCGCTTTCAGACATTGAAATGGGTATAGTTTTCACAGTCTCACAGTGGTCAAAAATCGAAAAAAGCTGGCCGAAAGTCGAAAAATGAATGTTTCTTAATTCATTTCAGTACCTCCTTTTTACGTTCAGAGAGAGCATCTGCGCCTTATCCCGCATAGAGTAAGAGGTATCTTTTATACCTGCTTATGTATCGAAGGTCTAAGTCAGCTGCTCTGTAACGCTCGCCCGCACGTGCTCTTACGCGGTAAATGTTGCGCGCGTTCTACAGTGCATAACTTTTGTTGTATGTGTGCAAATTACATTCTGCAAAATGTGTGATCTTCCGAAAGGTAAGAAGAATATTTGCACATATTTATTTTATGTAATTCATTATAAATTATGTCTTAAAGGTGAAAAGAAAAGACACGAAAAAATCATGTATTGATGCACAAAGTAAAAGTTAATTAACGAAATACTTTTTATCTTGCGTTATCCAGAGTTCTCTGTATATTTACGTAATTCCTGATGATGTTTTTTATGAAATATAAAAAAACCAGCTGCATTGGTTTGCATTCTTGGAAGTATAGTTGTTTTTAAGTTTAACAATTTCAAACTGCTTATATGAAATAATGCACTGTATTTTTATTATTAATAATACAAAACATTTATATTTCACAAAATATAAGCTCTTTTCATTTATTTGCTTACCATATTGATTGCGCTAATATATTTTGTTTTCATTATAATATCAAATTAGTACAAAGTAACCTCCAGAATCCCCGTAAACAAACTTTTACAGAAATTTTTTTTATATATATAAATGTCCGCCATATTAGATTTGCTATTTTGAATTTTAATATCAAATACGTAATCAGCGACCTCAAAAACCCCCTTAAAGAAACTTTTACAGAAAAAAAACAATTTAAAAAAAAAAAGTTGGCCATATTGGATCTGTCATTTTTAATTTTTTAATTTTGATATCAAATTCGTAATCAGCGACCTCAAAAACCTATATGTAAAAATTTTTAGAAGGATCTACAACCTTTTTTGATTTTCGGCCGCTTTTTTCGATTTTTGACCACTGTGTCTGGAGAAAAAAAGGCTTGTGCCCGTACGCATTTTTTTTTACAGAAACAAACCAAATATTTCTGGGAACGGTGTTCCCACCCAACTACAACACTGTGGTTATACATAAAAAAATAGACAGATAATAATGTTTTAATTTTAATATATTTTTGAAAATTGAACAATTATACATAAATATATAATCAATCATATCAAATGAAAAGTATTGATTAATAATGAGTAAAATGGAATAATAATTTAAAATGTGACTTTCCGACATGTTGCAGATGTTAAAAGCATTTTTGACAATGAAAAAAATACATATATTAACGTATAGAAAAAACGTAAATTTAAATTAAAAGTATTTGATAATAATGAGTAAAATTGAGTAATAATTTAAAATATATTCTTCATAAATTTCATTGATGCTAAAAATATCTTTGAAAAAAATTAATTAAACATATAATGAAGAAAATGAAGTAAAATGTGATCATTCCCATCTTCTCCGATAGTGGGAATGATGCTGGATTTTTTTTTAAAATTTACTAAATTAGTATTTTCAATTATCTCATGGTGCTGGGAAAACATTAAAATACTGTCCCATCTTCAGATTTCATTTATTGCTGAAATTTACATATATGTTTTGTGATAATTTTCATTTAGCGACCCATCTTCTTTACGTAATGCTGGGAAAACATTAAAAATCTTTTTATCATTGAAAAAACACTTTTCTTATATAGTTATATAAGGGTCGCCTAAATGAAAGTGGCATTGCTTTAATAACCTACCATTTGAAGAGGAAGATGACTGTGTATGCTCCTATAGAGGGCGCAGAGTGCTGGGAATGCATGCGATATCGTCAGATCCTACCAGATGCGCGTGTGATAGCGTGAGAGCAGGTTAAAAGGCATCGTTCACAGCATGGATGCCTCCAAATGGTGTTAACGTGCGATCATGCAATTTTTAACAGCGGAAAATGTGAGTGCTAGTGAAATCTATCGTCAAATGTAAAATGTGCTCTTGCATGATAATGCTCATCCTCATGTGGCTGTGGCTTGCCAAACATTGTTATGACAATTCTACTGGCAGGTTCTTGAACGTCCCCCTTACAGCCCAGACCTCTCGCCATGTGACTACCACATGTTTGGTCCACTCAAGAAAGCTCTGAAGGGATGGCGATTTGCAAATGATAATGAGATCCAAACTGCCGTTGAAATTTGGTTCCACAACCAATCCGCAGCTTCACCACCCAGGGTATCCATCGTCTCGTTGACCGCTGAGATACTTGTTTCAACCTATAAGGTAACTTTGTCTAGCCTATCTGTTACGTCTGTATTACTTCTTTCTTTTGTCTACTAATTTATATTAATAACATTAAACCATTTTTCAAACCGACTGTAGTGCCACTTTCAATTGGGCGACACATATATATTTATTTTTACTCAGCATTTCTTCTTTTCTATATAATACTGGGAAATCAGTAAAAACCTGCCTTATCTGTAGATTTTATTGATACTTCTGCATGGGGAGTTTCTTAAAAATGTACCCTTAAAATAAAAATGAAGCATTCACTAACCTTAGACTCTCAGTCTCGTAAATGAAATATGCCAACATAACAGTTTTCTTATTCCTTTTTTTAAAAGCATTTTAAGTTCCTGCTCCTATTTATTAAAACTATGCTATAGTGAGAGATAAGAGTTGTATTTTTCTTAACCTTTCATTCATTGGTCATGAATGAGAATTTAAGAAGGAAAGATAAACACTGAACAAAATGCTTAATTTTTGTTTCTTAAGTTAGTAGCTTTGTAAGTGTACCCTATATGAATTAGAAAGAAGTAGAAAATTACTTAATTAAAATTTCTTCATGATCTTAATTAGCTCATCTAATGGGGGTTCTGGATCACTCAATCTGAGGAGAAAGTGAAATCGGGGGTGGGGAAAGAAGAACCTCCTCACTCCTCACTTCTGCCTCAAATTGAGTGGGTCAGCACCCTCATATAGTTTCTAGTGATATTTATCTTATTTTATTTACTATGGATAAAAGTCTTAGCCATTTTTCAAAGTGAGCATCGTATCATTTTAGAAGGAAATGTAATTAAGTGCCGATCTGCTCACTTATTCTAAAATGAAATTTATTGTTCATGAGATGTGTTAAAATGAAATTTTTGTATTTCTTTAAAAATACACATCTACTTTAGTCTTAAAAAAATTCTTGAAGCTGAAAAAGTAGATAGAACTAAATTTTGTCTCAGGAAATTAAATTCAAAATTGGAAAGTTCTATATGAAGTCGATATAACCATTTACTGGAAGTAAGGATTTATCTATAGCACCTGGATTTTGAATAATATTTTAAATATAAATTACCTACTATCTATATTTTATTCAACTTATAAATATCATTCTACTATAACTACATGCATGTGCATTTATAACAGGTTCATAGTAAATTAAATCTCTAAATAATAGTTATTTAATAAACAGAAACTTTAATAATAGGCGTTCGTTTTAAAATTTCTGTTTTAATCATGCTACCTGACAAGTAGAATGCTTGGTTGTAACCGACCCGAACCCTGACTTTAATCCGACAGACTTCAAGCCGAATCCGAAATATTCATACTTGAACCCCCGAAGTGAAAGAAAATTAATGTATATTTTAATACATTTATGGAAAAGTAATCTACAAGTTTACCGCATATTACAAAAAATAACACATACATATAATCCATTAATATTCAAATATACTATAGTTTTTTCACTTGAAAATTATTCAGAACTCCTTTTGTATAATCGGTTCATCTCGAACCCGATTCGAAAGAGTCAAAGCATAACCGGAAGCGTATAAAGTTTACTCGACCCGAAAAAAAAAATTAACCCAAAACGAAATGCATTTCGGGTAGCCGATGTAGGACTGTAATTTCCAGTAAACCCGGAAACGTCCAAAAAAATTTCATTGACCGCAACCCCACCCGAAATGAAAGAAAATTAATCCATATTTCAATATGATTTGGAAAGTAGACTACAATTATATCTCTAATAACAATTTTATCTTTTATGTAGAAAAATTATTTTTTTTTCATCTGAAAATATTTAGAATTTCTTTCAAAACTCGGGCAACACGAACCCAACTTGAACCCGAAACAATTAACCCTTTGATAACAGGTCAGGATTGACTACTAATTTTGCATTAATCGTTCTACAATTTCCAAAAAAAATCCTTGTGACATATTTCTCTTGAAAATTTCCTAATATAACTGTATGACAGATTTGAAAAAGTCGTATTAATAGAATAAAAAATAGTCCACTGGGACATATATGTCCCAACCGTAGTCAAATGTTCCAAGTCAACCTGAGTTGCTTAAAATATTTTAATCTGGTAGATTAAGAACTTCAATTTTAAACAAAAGCAAAATATTTGTGCTTTTCTGTAAAGGAGTATATAATGCTAAAAATGAATATTTGACACCTACCTTTCATTTTCCAATTTTTATCACTGATTAAGAAGCATAATTTATATTTTTATAATTAATTAACAACATTATAGTTACTAATTATAGAATAATAAAAATTGCAATAAGTCATTTCATTAGTTAAACAAACAAATAACAAATTAACTATACCTATTAATTATTCTTACATACCTTTAGAGTAAATATAATTATAAGAATGAACAGTTTGAATTAACGAAGGATTTTTTACTATCTCTCTTAATCAGATTATTTTCTGCCATGCTTATAAGCTCAAAAACCAAATTAATGAAAACAAACGCATATTCTTTCATTATTTAGTTATTAAATAATGAAAAATTTCATAAAAGCATGTTTTGAAAAAATTATATGAAATTTTTTCTAAATATTAAAAACTAATATAGAAATTGTGATTATAAGAATATATTTTAGTAAAATAAGTTTTAATTTACATAATTTATAAACAAACCTCAATTTGAACACTTGAAATTTTACTCATTTTTATAGACAATGGTTATAATTTATTTTAACATTATATTTCTAATACATTCAATAATTAACAGTAAATTAATCTGAAATTAAATTAATATTTCAGTAGCAGAATAAAAATTAAGTGTATTATTCAAGAGCATGTTTTCAAATGGAACAATTTTACAATGTTTTCCCAAACAGTTGGCTTTTTATAGCCTCGAACAAAAAGAAAATGTTGCCTACTATTGCATGATAGTCATTTAAAAATATGCTAAATAATTTTTGTAATTACTTTTTTTGTTATGTTCTCAGAGTTTATAGTGGAACATGCTATATTTTAGAAAACCTAATTCAGCAAGTATAATATAATAAAAAAAAAAAAAAAAAAAAAAAAAAAAAAACTAGTTTGTAGGAAGCAACAATATTATTTTTGATGCTACTTCATTGAACTTATTTCACTGTCCTCTCTTTTGGCATAGCAGTGGGACTCTTATCGTATTGCAGATTTAAATGTTGTACTTCTTTGAGGCAAAGATGCATCCACAATCCTTCCAAAAGTAGCATTTAGTCCAATGGCATCAAAATTCCACTTGCTTGCAGAAGATCACTAATGATAGTCATTTATTCTACAATAAGACTACGCACCTGTGATCTTCTGAGAGCAACCAAACATCTATTCAGGCACCACAGGACACTAATCTCCTTCTGAACTTTTTATGGAATGATATTGTGTTTGTTGCTTATCAGAAATAAAATCGATGCACCCTAGAAACTAGTTTTTTTCAAGAACATTACTCTCTCAAAACAGCATGTTACACAACAAACTATGAGAAAACTAGGGTCTTCGGCAGTTTCCCTACTTCTATCATACAACTTTTGATCACTTTATCAATATATATCAGTATTTGCCTAAAAATTTATAAATATACACTTAAATCGAAGAATCTTCCATTCTATAATTTTTTATAACGAAAGTTTTTCAAAAACAGTAATAATAATAAATAAATGCTTTTGAAAAAAAAAAAAAAAATTATTTTATTAGATAAATACATTTAAACAGATGACTTATGCTGTAAGATAAATCTATATCTTGGAAGATAAACACATCTAAATCACAATTTAAATAAAACTTTTTTAACTCTGAAATACATTGAATAGATCAAATGAAGTAAAAGAAAATAAACTTTTAAGATAAATAAGTTTCCTTTCAATGTTCAAAAATTATTTATTATTATAAGGACTTTAAACTTATTATTTTCATTGGGTCTTATTTGCCAGCATGATTTTTTTTTATTCAAGTGAAATTCACGAACTGGAAGTTTTTATTAATAATTATGAACTTTGTTTTTGCCAAACCGAAGACTGCTGACTCCAATAAGTTTTTACAAATCATTCAAAAGAAAAATTTTATATTTGTATAGTATTCACATTAGGTAAAGTTTGGGCTTGGGGGTGTGATATTTAACTCGTAAGCCTTGCTGTTGGATCTGATACTCATGCACATATACTTCATAGTGGACAAAAAATTGAAAATGCAACTTACAGATTATATTTCAGCTAATAAATATTACACACAACTGTTATACTAGGGTTTCAACATCTAAAAAATCTTTTTCTGCTTTTTAAAAAACACAAGATTCCGATAAATGCTAAATTACTATTGTAAAATGATAAAAAGATTAACTGCACTACCAAAGATTTGCTTAAAAAAAAAAAAAAAGTCTTATTTGAAGAAATTATTATACAACAATAACATGTAATTTTTTAATAATTATGTTATTTTCTACCTGTATTCGTTAACGTGCAACATGAACATAAAAATTTGAAAATATAAACAAATAAGCGACTGAGCTTATTCCACTTGGATATTATATTATATGTCTGCATATTATATTGATGCAAGTTGAGAACTGTGAAAGTTGTTTTCAGAAAAGGCAGCAAGTATTTTTCAGCCCATACACAGGCTGTTTTCAAGTAAATAGTTAGAAATAAAGAAACTCAAGATTTTGAATTTAGAATCAAAATAGCATTAATTATTTATAACATTGCAACTGTTTATTTAGAGATTTTTTTTTTTTTTTTTTTTTTTTGCATAATATAAGAAATAAATAAAGACGAAGTTAAATATAAAATAAAATAAGTATGTTTAGCCAGTATGAGTAAGTCAATGAAGATTAATTTAAATTGAAAAAATATAGTAGAATGTCCTTCTGCAATTAAAAGCCTTCAATAAAATGGCATTATTTTTATATTATGTAGTGCATATAAAAGTAATTTTGCCCCCCCCCCCCCCAAAAAAAGGGGGGGGGGCAACATATTTGATTAGGGTTAGTTATTTTATATGTTGAACAGGTAACTGTACTGGTTACATCTCAAGAAAATAACAAATCTCCAAAAAATTATGAGTGATAAAATTGGCACCAGTGGTCAATTAAATATTTTATGACAAATTTGAACCAATTTCTGATTTATTAGCAATTAGTATTTAACAAATAAATATTTGAAAAATAAAATTGCAATAAACATTGACATTAAGACATCTATTCATGAAGTTAAACTCATTTTACTTTGAAAGAGAAATATAGTTCTTAAAAATATGAAAATAGTACTGACAAAAAATTTCAAATTTTAGTTATCACTTAAAAAAAATAGCCAAATATATATTTTTTAAATCATAGCAACATGTATACTAGCCAAAAGTTATTTTGATAGTATATTGATAAATGCAGAATTCTTTTTGCAAGGCTGTATAATATTTTTAGATTAAAATTCACAAAGCTGCCATATCATGTGGATATTTTAATTCAATGTAAAAAATCAAATTTTCACCCCTCTTTAATTGACACTTGCAATTAATTTTATAAATAATTCCAGAGATTGGATCATATTTTTTTTAAACAAATACACTTTAAATGGTGCAATGCTACTGTTACTGTAGCATTCAAATTAATTTTTAAAATATCACACGAAAATTTGCATGTGATAAATTAAGCAGTGAAATGTGAAAACATAAAGCAATTATTTAACTTTATTAGATTACATTACAATAATATGTTTTAAAAAGTTCTAATACACACAAGCATATAAAATATCACACAAATATGTATAGACATGTACAGCACAGGTTTTTTAGTTATGTACAAAGGTTATTCAGAAATATGAAATTTAGTTTAAAAAAAATCTTCAAAATATCTAAAGATGCATATTTTAAACAGATCCAATCAAATATTACCAAGTCTTTTAAACAATTCCGGGGCCATATCAATATTTAGATTCTAAAAAATAGAGATACTTTTAATACATGTCTCTAAACAAACAAATATACGGAGTGAAAAGGAGACAGAATCTGTCATAGAAAAATTTTGAACTTATTACAATATATAATAATATTTTACTTCATTTCAGGAGATAATAATATCTATTACTTACCAATTTGAATAGAACGGAAAATAAAAATATTCACATTTTAATTATCCAACAGGAATTAATTAAAAAAAACATATAAAAAAAGAAATAAACTCTACAAATGTTATACAAAAAACATCAACAATAACTGCTTATGTCCACCATTATTAGCAAACAGAGAGATTCCACCGTCCAAAACGATATTCCGGCTGCCTCTGAGCAGCCGAAAGAAAGTAAAGGATATTCCACATTTCCGAAATGCCTGAATTCCGGATTTTGAGGGGAGAATCGCGATCTTCGAAATAACACCTGGAATCATCGAATTCAGTACGATATTCCGATTCCGCGTGAGGGGAGAATACGGCCGTAACTCACTGGATGATATCCATTAATCCATAAATATTTCAATTTTGTCTTGGATGTGCTACATGTAGTCAGTGGTAGGATTTGTAGCCTCCGTGGTCATAAGAAACTCGTTATTTTTTATTGAATTTTAATTTACCTAGTTGTTATGGCAACAGAAAAAATGTTCCATGGAATTGTAGAAAATAAACATTTCGTTTGGGGAATTTTAAAAGAATGTTTTCTTTTCGTATTTTTATTATTTAAGTTATTATATATTTTAGTTAAAAAGTTTATTATTATGTTGTGATGTAGTAGTAAATAAATTAATTTGAACATATTACAGTAAAACCTCTAAATAACGGACACCTCGGGAGCGCAGAAATTGTCCGTTATTCAGAGGTGTCCGCTATTGGGAAAACTTCAGAGATTCACAAAATCGCTAAGAAGGGCTTAACGTTTCATTAATTGGCTTTTATATGTCCGAGAACTTCTATTTTATGATTAATCAGAAATTAAAATTACTTTTTTAAGCAATAAAACTGAAATGAAATTGTACATACATTTTTCCACTGTTTATTACATTCTTACGGAAAGAAATCTGTTACAAAAGTTTGCTTTTGCTTGTGATTACATGTAGTTAGTTTTTCTGTGTGACGTTTTAATGCTATCAGTTGTTTTAATCCTTCTAAATCATCTTTTTTCGCAAAAAAAAAAAAAAAAAAAAATGTGTCACTAAAAATGCTCACTGTATTTTGCCGTTTCTTGAAAATTCTCGATATTGCAGGAAACGTCCCCTGGTTTCAGTATCTGATTCGTATCACTAATAGAGTCAGCATTTTTCGAAGATTCTGAAGGAATATAATCGCCTACGTATGCAGTAGGTCATCATCAATGTTGGACATTTCGGCATTTCTTCACTCCTGATACATTTCATTAATTCACTTATTGCGATAGTTCTGCATTTCAATCGGAAATAAGTGTTTCATTTTCTTGTAATATAAAGCCTGCTTTTCTGAAACAATGTCGTACGCATTCCGGTTATATGTTTTTTACAGATGAAGAAATCCAAACTCGAGAGCATAGGTAACATTAACTAATTTTAGGCTCTTCTCAACTGTTTTCATAGAATCTAACTTCGAAAGAATGTAGCTTAATAAAAGCTTTCTCTACCAGGCTTTACAACTGTGTATATCGCCTTGATCAATGGGCTTGCATATGGAAGTTGTGTTTGGGGGGGGGGGGGGGGGCACAGTTTTAACATTGTCCAAATTCAAATGTTTTGAATGAGAAGCTGCACTGTCCAAAAAAAAAGAGAACTTTTCTCTGTTCTTTCATCTTATTATCAAAGGAAGTTAACCATTTAATCACTAAAAAACTGGTTATCCACGCTTTTTTTATTCGTTCTCCACATCACACCAAATTTATTAAATTGGATGTTCTTTAAGAAACACGTGTGTTTCAGAGATTTTTTAATTATAAGAGAAGTTTAAAGTTCCCCTAATATATTGTAACATTATAAAATAGTGATTCGCTCTTTTGTCATTTTTTCGCCGATACAGCCATCCTTTTTAAAGCACAAAGTCTTATTCCAAAAAATTCTGAAAAAGAGTCCACTTTCCTCGGCATTAAAAATGTTTCTCACCTCATAACCTTCACAAATTGATTGCAGTCATTATTGCCAATCCTCCACTTTTTTCAGAGCTACATATTTTGCTGTTCCACATATTGTTTGGAAAGAGATGTTGTGCCGAGACCGGAATTTTTCCAGCCATCTACCCAAACCCTTAAAATCATGTAATCCGAGTTCTTTGGCGACTTCTACAGCCTTTTCCTGAATTAAAGGCCCACTGATAGGAATTTTTTTGAACAAAGTAAAGTAAACCAATTCAGAATTATAGAATCAGTTTCAATGGAATCAGTATACACCAATTTCACATTTTTGGAATTGTCGTTAGAGTTAGTAATCCACAAATTCCTTATTTCTTCTTTATTTCGTAAAATCTCTCCCACTTGTGTTTTACCTATTTTAAAACATTCGGGAAGTATCGTAAACTCAATTTCTGTTTTTCAGATTCACTTACACTTACAATTTCAAATTTTTCTTTTAAAGTTTATCGCTTTCGTTTTGAGTTCATTCTCGAAACATTAATCACAAACAAGACACTAAATTCAGAATACGCAGAACTCAATCTATTCAGAAAACGATAAAAATGGTTTTAACATATTTTGAAGCTTCAAATAATGTATGTCAATTAAATCTGAAGAATCAAACAGTAATCGATACAAAATACATACGATATTGGGGGATTCTCCAGTCCTGAGACCACCCTCTAAATTTATCTGTGGTCACAAAGTTTGTGGCACATTGCACTGATAAATTTCGAGGCTTTTTACTTTTTTCTCATTAAAATATCATTTTTCATCCTTGATCGCCAAAACTACTGTCCGCTATTCAAAGGTTAAACATACAAAAATTTAGATTTTGGGAGTAGGGATTTGAAAAGTGTCCGGCAAATAGAGGTGTCCGCTATTCGGGAGTGTCCGTTATGGAGTTTTTACTGTATTAGTGTAAAAAAGGCCAATAAGTGAAACGTAAAGCTACAGATTCAAATAATTTAACAACTGGTTCTGTGCTCTTGTGAGTTTTCCAAGTATAAACAAGAAGGGAAAATAGTAAGTAACAGTATGAAATACCTACTAACGTTAGAAGAACTCTGTTACAAAATATCAAACATTCCTCTTTATACGTTTGCTTTAGCGAGAAATATTTGCAACTGCTTCAATGTAAATTTGGAACGTTCTAGATAATCTGTGTCCTGTGATTTGTAGAAGCTTGATTACTGGATTTTTTAAATTTCTGAAGCAAAGTACTGTCGATAAAGTCCTTAATTTATGCATTCATTTTAATTACACTATTAATGAGATGAACTTTAAGCTCAAAGCCGCTGCGGTTGTCTGAAGATTTCAGAGCCATGGGCCCAATCCTTCCCTCTTTTCGAAGCATTAAACTTAATGTTTCTGGCTTTTAAATTTTACCGGCGGTGTCTTTATTTTGTGTGTGGATGCTGGTCAAAAATGTCAGGATAAAACGTGTAAGGACGTTGGACGGTCACACGCCACCTGCTCGTAAATTCAGCTGTCTTCCAGCCCCAATACATAGTCGCATCAAATACTTATAAGACAGTATTTGAAAATTGTAAATATAAAAACACAGTAGGTTATTCAATCTTTATGGAAACGATTTTCACAGTTCATTTTTGTACATAAATATATTTCTTGTGAAAATTTGGCTCACAGTCTTAGCTATAAGTTTGAAGGCTCGAAATTTCCATGCTAATACAGTTTTTCTTATCACAGTCATATTAAGTTTCTTCGACGCTTCACGTGAAACTTTGCAAAGTCTGCTCAGTCTTTGTGGATGGCATTTACCTAACACTCGCTTTAACAAACACGTAGCTGGCAATAAATGGAAATTTGTAGCTACACTGGATGAAACATTTTTGTTTTGATTGATTGTAGAAAAAAAAAACAATATTTTTTTTATCAATTAATGTAAAAAAACAAACAATGAAATGGGTTTGTGAATGTAAAGGAAAGTTCTCAAAATGATTCATGATTGTTGCTGGATTTTGTTATGAAGATAAATTAAAGCTCAAAACGTATCAAGTAAAGCTTTTATTATAAATTCATTTTATTATCAGTGAAATATTTAGAACCAATTTTGAAGGAGAAATTCCAGCTTTATGTGAAAAATACATCAATAAACTCTAGCTTCATAAAGACAAAGCTTTCAGTCACTCTTCCAAGTCAACCGCTGTATATTTAGAAAAGAAAGAATCACAAATGGAAATAAAATGTGTCCCATTTGAAGAAATACATGCAAAATCCCCTGATGCCTTTCTACATTTGTGTTACTAAAACAAGCATTATAAAGACTTTCACGGACATTAAAATGACTTCCAAAAGTTTCCCAAGAGATGTGAAAAAATGGACATAACTATAATACGATACACTGTATTAGCATGGAAGTTTCGAGATAGAGCTATATTCAAGAGTCATGGCTGTTCAACAGAATCAAATTGTTACAAAGAATATGGCATTTATATGTAAATATTAACTGTGAAAATTGTTTACATAAAGTTTGTACAACCTGTAGTATTCTCTCAAAAATGAGCTAATTAACTATTGCTACGCTCAGTAACGTAAACTGTCATAATTTGGACAAAACATTGAATCTGTTCATTTGCTCTGAGCATATGTCACTACCAGTGCATTTATCTAACATGAATTTTCGACAAAACACAAAGCTGAAACAAGTAAGAACATGTCAGAATGTTATGTTTAGAAAATGTTGTTGCTCAGAAGAATATTAGAAGAGAGTAAGGAATAGAAGTTTATGGTTCATGCATTAAAATGCTATTTTAACAACTGGTTCACCGAACTCATCAAAAAATTATATAATGGTTCTGTCAAACCACTGCAAAATGCCTGTGTCCCACCACTGCTTGCGCTCATGCATAAGCTGCAGTTTTTAAAAGACAGCCAAAAAAATTAATCTCTGAGTTAGATAATTTGATTTGTGTAGGAAGTAGATTTTTTTATTTCCCACACCTGATTATGGCCAAAATTTTATATGTCACAAATATTCAAATTCAGTGCATTTTAATTTTGTCCAGCATCCTTAACGTTTTATAAAAATGTGGAAAAAATAACAACACTTAAACATAACTTAAAACCTTCAGCAAAATTACGCAGCACCTTAAGCATAATTTAAGTACCATTAATTAGTAGGTGTTAATATAAATACATTAATACTAGTCATATTTTTAAATGCTGATTTGCAGCAGAGTTAGTAGGGAGGTAGCCTTTTTCCCATAATAGTTTCTTAATCAGTATCAAAATTATAACTACAGTGAAACTTCCATTTAACGAAGTCTCAACGTTACATTTAAAAACTTCGTTATGAAGAAAATTCGTTAAATAGAAATCAACTTAAATTCATGAAATTTTTCCTTCAGATATGACAAACAGGTATTGGATTTAGAAGTATTTGATTCAGTTTCAATTATGAAACCGTCTTTTACAAAACAGTTGTGTACGGTCGATGAAATCCCATCAAATTCCCAAGTTTGGCTCAAGCTTTCATCAGTTCTGATACACAGGTTCTCAAACTAATGTTTCCACTATATTATCTTTTTTCTGTCTTTTTCAATAATGTGCTTAAAGATTTTTTATTATTCCTTAGACTAATGTCTAAAGTTTTGAAGTTGTATTAGCAGGAACAAAAATAACTTTGATGTTCGATTTGCATTTTGAAGCTCATTCTTGTGGATGCACAAAGCAATTGTCTATGGGCAATGGAAAGTAAGAATGGTAACTGTCTGACTCTAATTGATATTTTCTGCTTCAATGCATCTGATGCCATTACGTCACTGCATTTTCTATATCATTGAATGTAAAAAAGGGATTTTGATTTCCCCCGACTGTTAGCGCTGGAATCTCGGTTTGAGAGAGTAATAATAACAAGTGTTTTTCTAAGTGTAAAAAAAATTTTTTTATTTAGCACCAAGCACAATGGAAATTATTCAAATATGTTCATTTTCGTAGAATTCGCTGAAATAAATTCGCATATCCATCGCAACAGCAACCTCTTAGTTTGAATTACACGTACAAAAGTGGAATAAACTTCGTTTTATAGAATATATTTTTCGTAATATGGAGATTAATTTACATGCTAATGGTGTTCAAAGTCTAAGTTCTGCAGAAAATTTCGTTAAGTAGAAAACTTCGTTAAATAGGGACTTCGTTAAAGGGAAGTTCTACTGTATATTCTCACGAGATGCAATAGAGAAATTTAGGTACTTGCTTTCTGTGGTGGGATAGGCGTAACTCAGGCTTAAACTAGCTTTTTAAATTATCTTCACTCCAGGACACAAGTGGACTCTGAGTGTGAAGAATTGAAATATTTACATTAGTTTATAATTTGTGACTTTTGAGAGTGGAATAACACTAGGGCCAGGAGAGGGAAAAGGTTGCCAATAGATCAAAGAAACAAGCTCAAACACATAATATCTTTGGCACATTGTCAGAATTGTATTTTTTTCATTCATTTGAATTTATAATATAAAACAAAAAATATTTTTTTTTGGACCAGATAAAAATTGCTCTTTTTGGGAAGGATACAATGTAGGAATAATATAATACAACATTTAAAATTTTATTAGCAAGTTCCTTTCATTTTTTGTTTTGTGTGCATTTCAAGTTACAATTTTGTGATTTGCTATCTCTGTGACTTATCTATCGAATACTATGGAAAATCAAAGAAATATATAGTAGTGTTTTCTTGGGGAAAATGGCATGTGTAAAAATGTCACAAATAACCTCATTTTTTTCACCATTAAATATATCAGCTAGATTTTTAAAATTTGATAAAAAATACTAAAGAATAATTCTGTATATCCTTAATCTCCTTATGAATTCAGAGGAAAAATGTCAATTGTACATAAGACTCCACAATTTTAGTTCATATTTTATTATTAAGTGTAAAAATTTTCTAAGCTATATTTGAGTACATTTTTTAATCTAAAAATCACTGTTTTACAACATCAAAAACCTTCTCTGTTCAACAGGAAGATTGCTTTGTAACACTAGCATCTCTTAAGTCTTTGCAACTTGCCACACAGATTTATATTGCCTGCAGGCACACTTATTTGGACAGATCTGAGCTCTCATAACGTTTTATCCGATCAGATATAGGAGATACATTGAAAACATTCTTCGAACATTAAAATTATACTCTCATTATATTGAAGCAAGGTTGGCCAGCTTTTCCACATTCCCAAAGTAAACCTATATTTTAACATACAATATAAAAATGCAAATAATATTCAACAATTGATTTATTGTGTTAACTTTAATTTTATATCAAAGTATTCCATAAAATTAGTTGCACTGCCATTTAATTAATATTTGCTTTATGGATTTACCAGATTATGATTAATGTGCAATCCCATTTTTTAATTAAATGATTAATTTTTTTAAATGTTTTTATTTTTAGTTAACATATATTATTGTTGAATATTAAAAATATGGCAATTTTTACATATTAAGTGAATATTTTAGTTTTGTACATCTTTGACTTTTATTTTTTAAAAAGTCGAAAAAATAAGAACCTGAAGCAGTATTTTCAACTAAAATATTAAAAACTTTGCTTTACGTTTACAATTTGGTTATTTTATTTTGTTTTCTCTTTCTAAACATTTCATTTTTTGCAATAAAAAAAAAACTGTTCGCATTGTTTGAGTGTGTGAAATAAAGGTCTGCACGGGCTGAAATTTCTAGGCCCAGCTGAATCATACAAAAATTTTTTGACATGGCCTAGTACAAAAGTTAAAAGTTCAGCCTGGCCTGTACAAAAATTTTATTTGTCTGGCATAAAAGTAAAAAGTTTGGCCCTAACACTATCTGGTACAAAAATTAAAACCTCTGCCCAGCCCAAATGGACAAAAAAATTTTTTGGCTCAGCATGGTATAAAAGTTAAAAGTTCAGCCCGGCCCTTACAAAAATTTTATTTCCTCGGCATAAAAGATAAAAGTTTGGCAAGAGCCCCGCATGCAGGGAAAAAAAAATTGAGCAAACAGAAAAACAATTAAAAGAAAAAGAATGAAAAGCAAAATCCACTTTTTCCTTACTATTAAAAAAAATAATTTATATCTCCATTGTCAATTGATGAAATTTGTTGAAGTTTTCAGCAAGTTGCAATAATAGTAAATAAGGCTCTGTAACAAACTTTTATTAAAAACAAACCAGTTATTAGAAAATTAGAGTATTCCCACTAAAAAGCAACTGAAAAGAAAAAGGAGATAATTATCTGTGGTTTGTTTTGTTTATTCAACTATTTGCAGTCAGAAGTCATCAAATGTTATCAGAATTAGATAATCAGTATCTGACATATAAGTTTAATGCTGTATTTTTCTCTGCTTGGTTATTGCTCTGATGACGAAAAGCTGCTTTTAGCAATAGTCTGAGGAGTTATCATAAAACTACATACTTTTAGAGTGTTTTCATATAACTATATGGTTTATTACATAAAATTTTTTAGTAATACTTCGCTGTTTAATTTTTTTTCAGTATTTGCATACGTTAAATCTAACATGTCTTTCATCAAAAGGTATCTCCCCTTCCCCCATCGAAAAGAGAAAAAATATAGGAACAACGCTGCTAGTTATGCTAAAGTGGTTTCAGCAAAGTCTTTCTCAATATATATTTTTTTGGCACTTAAGTGAAAATATTTATTATTTATTAATAATATTACGATAGTTCTTTATATTTAATTACTAGTTTAATTCATTTTTTGTGATGTTTAATTGAAAATATTTATAAATAAATTTGAATTCCTTGGGTGTGGTAGTTTAATTCATTTTTTGTGAAGTTTAAATGAAAATATTTATAAATAAATTTAAGTTTTAATTTAAATTAAAAGAAGACATTTATAGAATTTTAAACTTTGATCAGAAGTAAAAAAATAACAAACAAGTAAGCGCCAATCTTAGTGACTCTATACTAATGAACGCCAAAGTAGAAGTTTGGAAAATACCCATCTCAGTGTAACACCCCTTTGGACAGTGGATTCATCCGAGAGTGCTAGGTGCAGCTTTCGAAAACGAACAGTATACAAGTCTTATGTCTATTTGTGTTGTATTGTTTTTAAAGGTCTGATACAGACCTCGAAAATAATTGAAAACTCCTTTAAAGAATATATTTTAAATATATATATCTGTCGATAATTATAATTTTGAATAAAGTGCTCAACTTTTGGCTTTGCAGGAAATGAAATCAAGGACCACTTCAAAACATCAGTGAAGCTTACTGTATAAACCGAAAAGTTTTGTATTTCTGTCTGTTCTGTGAAAACTACTGTAATCTTGATATTTAGTAGGTATATTGGTCAGATATCCAGATTTAGCTGCATAGTCTTTGGTTAAATTGGGTTGATTTGTTTGTGAAATATAAAACATTTTCTTTTTTCTCATAATGTTTTTCAATGAAAATTCAGACACCTTTCAAATTTCACCATTCATTGAAACAAAATGAGTGCATTTGAATAATGGATTCAAATGTTAAATTATGGATGCTAAAATTTCCCAATAGGGGAGAGGGGGGGTCTTAAAATATCTTGCTTAATTGGAAAGTTTGGTAATACATTTGTCAGATTTTTTTAAATTAGGCGTATAACATTTGATGGAATTTTATACATCTGTTAAAAATATATAAAACATCTTGTTTTATCCCTTTAGATATTTGACATGAAATATATATTTCATTTTTCTGTTCTATCGATTTCCTAGCAGCAATATAGCCTATAAAAAATAAATATTCCCAATTACAAAAGATTAAGCAGGGAATCTGGATGAGGAAAATCAAAGGTTAGCTAATCTTTCGTAATCAGGTTTACAAGTTAGGATTGCATGAAATATGACCAATGATAGTATTATGGTTAAAATTGATTGTGGATACTATTAAAAGCTATAAAAAAAACCTTTTGACTCCAAATCCCATTTGCTGAAGTAGTTAATTGGAAGTGGACATGATTATGGATGATTACCTTATTGGTTTAAAAGTCTTTAAATATGCCTATTTTGGAGATGATTTTAGTATGTTATTGCTATTGAATAACATTAGGATGTATTTGGATAAGATCTTACTTCTAAATATTATAGTCTGACCATGAAAACTGTCTTTTAGAAACAATTGTAAAAGCATTTCTAATCTAAATATGAGTATAGTAAATTCAGTTTACATTTCCATAAGAACCTTTCTTGCATGAGATTTTATTCAACATCTTCATCAGATGCAGATGTTTTGTTAGTTGGCAGGTAAGGATGGATTTCTATTTGGATATTAGAGTAACATAAAGCCCTTTTACAAACTAATGTTTATCCTGTTAAAATCACAGTGTATATATATTGAAATTCAAGATAGTCTACTATCGTGATAGAGCACAATGAATCAGAAATTTCAAATGTAAAATCAATGAGACAACAGGATAAAATAGTCCATTGAAGAAATGAATGTCTTTAGAAAAAAGCCATGTTTAATGTGAAGCTTCTAATTACTGGAAACTTGAAGGAAACTTATATGCTTATAAATATAGATATAACTTTAAAAAAAATTTGTAGAATCAAGAAAATTAAATATTATGCAACGTGAGAATAAAAAATATCTGAATAAACTGGCAGAGATGATGCTGAAGTACCTAATCAATAGATTTACTAGATTTTAGATACATCTTAATAATCTGAATGAATCAAATTTTTGTGATAAAATATATGCCTCTAGCTAGTTTAAAAAAAAAAGAAAATTATAACTTTCTCCTCTAAAATAATAATTTAAAAACCTGTTGAGTTCTTAGAAATGACTGACCTTGAAATTTTTCTGAACTCCTTGTGTTTAGAGGAAATCTGAAACATGAATAATATTTAGTACTACATTTAAGCTTGCATTACGCATATGAAGTATTTTCACTTCAACACATTTTATTATCTAAAATGTTGCTGTAAAACACAAAATATAATTCTGACTTACTCTAATTCATTTTTCAATATTTGGTTTTCACTATCATAAAAATGACCAAACAATCATGTTCTGCAGTTCTCATCTATTTCAAAATTATGTGTCATGGTGAGAAAGAATTTCAACCCTAGATTATTCATTATATAAATGCATCTCTAAAAATTTTGTTTTCACCCTGAGAATTCTAATATCAACATACAAAAATTTTAAACATTATCTCTCTAAATTTTAAATAGTTTGAAAAATGTAATTAAATTTGACATTTTCGCTTGAGTAAAAGTTATTGCCTTATCAAAAGTGCTTTAAATTTATCAAAATATTTTTTTGAAAAAGTAGTATGTTGGTATTAGACTTTAGCTGTCTAATAATGAAACAAAAATTTGAAAAATGTATTGGCTAATGATCAATGTTGAAATTCTCACAAGGCATAATATGGGATTTTGTGATTGGTGAGCATAGAAGATCACCCTTTAAAATATTTTCATCAATAAATATTGGGAAACTGGATATTTATTTCCAGAACTTAGTTTTGGATTATTTCAATTGTGACCAGATTCTTTTAAGATCATGTAACTAGAATGATTTCTTCCTGTTGTGAATGTCATTGAATTTGAATTAAATTAATAAAAACTAGTGACACAATGCTTATTACTAAAATGTACACTTCAAAAACTTGTTTTTAACATTTTCAAAATAATTTTTATGTTTCGCAGTAATTTTATTATAATTTTATCAATGTGTATGATGATATTAATAAATTAAAAACTGTCTTTAACTATAATTCACTTAACATCTTTCTTTGGTTTATCTGAGAAATGAGGGGAAAACAGAAATATAAACAGGGCTTCCGCAAGAAGGTAATCTGAGAAATGTTAGTTTTAGAAAAAAAATACAGGAATGCTTTATATATATACTTTGACACTTTTATTTATTTTTAGAAGCATTCTTTTCATTTTTAGGGTTTCGTTCATCTCACGAAACCCTAATGCTCCCGCTCCGTGGTCTGTCTGTCACAGAGCCATTCTCGAAAACTATGTAACTTACAGAGTTGAAACTTCATGTATAAATCAGAATATCAGCTGTAAAGAGCTGAAAATATTAAAATTTGAAAAATTCGTATTATTTTAATAAATAGAGATGAAAAACCAAAATTCTAACAGCATTTTCCTATTAAATTTAAACATTTTTCGTAATAGCCGATGCCAAAAATTAAAAATCAACGAAGAAATTCTTTCTACAATAATTAATTTTCTATCAGACGATTTCCATGTGAAAAATGAAATAAAAAGTTTCACCAAATGAAAAAAAAAGATTAATACAAAATAAAATTGATTGACGTCATAGTCGTAATAAAACGGAAAATGTCTAAGATTTATCAATAATACAAGGAGTATGTGTAAGTACACAAAGCAGATTAATATCACGTCATTAGAGAATTATATTGAAAATCTGACGTCATATGGGAAGTTTAACTAATTTGTCAAATATTTGAGAATAATACAAAGCGAGTATCAATATAAATAATAGAGAATAGTAAATATATGAGTTTGAGGTTTGAGAAACATATTGAATCGTGATAAAAATCCGATTATGGAAATATTCGCATATTTTAACATTTTGAAGGTGTACAATCTGTTTTATTTTGAAATTGTTTTTTTAAATATTGCATTTAGTCCGTATTACAGATATTAGTATGACAGAATATAATAGCGAGCTATCCGGCTGGTTTAGATATTCGAAAAAACGAAAAAATAGACCGGTAAATTTTTACTTTATAAAAAACATGACTTTTTTTTTTTTGCTATATGAAATTTGTTTGAATTTAATTAAAGAAAGGATAAAGTGTTTTGAAAGGAATATTAAACTAAACCCTTTGAGCGATCTTCGATCACGCTTACCCCCTTGTTAAATATGCTTTAAATATTTAAAAGTCAGGACACTCTTTTCAAAACACAACAAGTCAGTTTCTACTAGGCAATCAATTTTTAAAATACAAAATGCAGTAAGGGAAATATTTAAAAAAAAAAATTAAGAACAAGAATGGTGGTAATTTTTAATTCAGAGGACAGGCAGGATGCAGCACCCTTCTGAAACTGAGAAAATCTGGCATTTTAACTGTGTTCGGAAGCAGAAGAAGGATGTTTACAGGCATCTCTTATGTTTACTTTATTTCTTAAACATGTATGTATGACATGCAATTGCTTTATTTGCTCTGGTGCATTTATTTTTCTAAAACTAATAACTTTTGAGACTATCTTTTAATAGGAAACCCTATTAGTCCAGTAGAAATAGTGCAAAAAAGGGCCTTGCCTTACAAAAATTTGGGTAGTTCTGATTTTTGGGTGTGCTGTAAAGGTTGACCCTCTAATAAAAAAAACCAAGTTTTCGACCTTCTAGACCTTGTGTGTTTTTCACAATATTGAAAAAAACCAATATTTTTCGGCACTTTTTTCGATTTTTCTTAAATAACTCAATTTTGGTGTATTTTACAGAAAAAAGCACTTTCACTATTTTGTAGAGCCTAAAATTCTCTACAACATGCAGTATTCAGATTTGTAAATTGTCCAAATAGGGGGTAAGATACGGAGCCGGAATGTGCAGTTGTAAAAAGACAGGCTTGAAGTGCTCTGTGTAAAGTGCCACAACCAACTATGTGGCAACGCTCCTGATATTATACTGGACCTTGATGACTTCGAATGACTAGAACATCCAATCGAGTCAAGTACAGAGACGGACAATGAAGTATCTGAGACGATGGTATCATTACCAGGACCAAGCAGCAGAAAAAGGAAACATATAGGACAAAGTGACTATACTTTCTATATATTTGGTGATTAAATTCTTGTACATTCTGTAATTAATTAACCGCATCGTGTTTTCAATATCAAAAATAAAAGCTTGTTTTTTAAATTAATAACTTGTTAGGCAGTATTTTCCTGTTTTCACCCAAAATCTTTTTGCTGTGATTTTAAAGGTTTATTACAAATAATTAATTTTATAATAAATGAAACTATCGAGTAACTCATGCTCTAAAAAGTTGATTATGATAATTTTGTTTCTAAAATGCACTAAAAGTGGGTTATTAAGCAAACACTAACGTCATTTGTGGATTTTTACATTTTTTCCAAATTTAACCCTATTTTCCCGGCTTTGTATCTTACCCCCTCTATTTGGACAATTTACAAACACGAATACTGCATGTTGTAGAGAATTTTATGCTCTACAAATTGTTGAAAGTGCTTTTGTCTCTAAAACGCACTAAAAGTAGGTTATTAAGCAAAAACTAACGTCATTTGTGGATTTTTACATTTTTTCCAAATTTAACCCTATTTTCCCATCTCCGTATCTTACCCCCTATTTGGACAATTTACAAACACGAATACTGCATGTTGTAGAGAATTTTATGCTCTACAAATTGTTGAAAGTGCTTTTGTCTCTGAAATGCACTAAAAGTAGGTTATTAAGAAAAAACTAACGTCATTTGTGGATTTTTACATTTTTTCCAAATTTAACCCTATTTTCCCGGTTCCGTACCCTTTTGGACAATTTACAAACATGAATACGACGTGTTGTAGAGAATTTTATGCTCTACAAAATGATGAAAGTGCTTTTGTCTCTAAAATGCACTAAAAGTAGGTTATTAAGCAAAAACTAACATCTTTAGTGGATTTTTGCAAATTTCACCCTATTTTCCCGGCTCTGTATCTTACCTCATATTTGGACAATTTACAAATCTGAATACTGCATGTTGTAGAGAATTTTATGCTCTATAAAATGGTGAAAGTGCTTTTTCTGTAAAATGCACTAAAATTGAGTTATTTAAGAAAAATAAAAAAAAAGTGCCGAAAAATATTGGTTTTTCAATATTGTGAAAAACGCACAAGGTCTAGAAGATCGAAAACTTGTTTTTTTTTATTAGAGGGTCAACCTATAATAAATGAAACTATCGACTATCTCATGCTCTAAAAAGTTGATTATGACAATTTTGTCTCTAAAATGCACTAAAAGTAGGTTATTAAACAAAATCGAACGTCATTTGCAGATTTTTACATTTTTTCCAAATTTAACCCTATTTTCCCGGCTCCGTATCTTACCCCCTATTTGGACAATTATAAACATGAATACTGCATGTTGTAAATAATTTTATGCTCTACAAATTGTTGAAAGTGCTTTTGTCTCTAAAACGCACTAAAAGTAGGTTATTAAGTAAAAACTGACGTCTTTAGTGAATTTTTGCAAATTTTACCCTATTTTCCCGGCTCCGTATCTTACCCCCTATTTGGACAATTTACAAACCTGAATACTGCATGTTGTAGAGAATGTTAAGTTCTACAAAATGGTAACAGTGCTTTTTTCTGTAAAATGCACTAAACTTGAGTTATTTAAGAAAAATCGAAAAAAGTGCAGAAAAATATTGATTTTTTTCAATATTGTGAAAAACGCACAAGGTCTAGAAGGTCGAAAACTTGGTTTTTTTATTAGAGGGTCAGCCTTTACAACATACCCAAAAATCAGAACTACCCGAATTTTTGTAAGGTAAAATGCTATTTCTACTGGACTATATACCTTAAAATCATAAATAAAAAGAAACACCATTTGCTGAATCTAAATGATAGAATTACACTCCAATTAATGATTACCTTAAAACTACAAAGAAACAAAATTTTATTGTATCTTAGTTTACAAAAAATATTTAAAGTTTAATTAAGTGATAAGATTACAAATGCAAGATGTACACTGTTAGCACCGATGAGTATTTTGATAGAAAAATATAGATGAAAACAACTCTTAGGATAATGCATTTGAAGATCACGTCTTGACAAATCTCACTTGATGAAATATTGACCTGTCCGATTTCTTTTCAGAGAAGAATCTCACAAATATTTCACAAGTAGAATAACAAAATTATAAAGAAATATTTTACACTCTTCTTTTTATAAGTAGTAATTAGCAATATAATTATAAGACTTAAATGTTAAAATAAGCTAATTTTCTTTATGTTTCTCAAACTCAGCACTACTTGATTTGCTAACACCAATTCATACATTAATTTTTACTAAACATTTACTTTTATCAACTCTAGACAAAAAGTCTCCCTAGTCTTTCTGCATTCTATAGTACTTCTTAGTAAAATTCTTCTTTAAAACTGAATCATTGCATCGTTAAATAAAAAAGAGAAAAATTTTCGACACTGAACTGCCCTTAAATATTACTAAAATTACAAAGATCCGAAATACATAATTTTATTTAATCGGTCATCTTTCAGAAAAACAAAGTTAACAAAAAATGCAGAAACGGCTACAAGTTTCATTAAAACACATGTATATAAACAATACAAAGGAATTTCATGTTTTAGTTGTAAAATCAAATGTTTCTTAAATAAAAAGTAGTATAAGGTTAAATTAAAAAAATGAATATAAAAATAAAATGCAAAATACAACAAAAATAAAATGCAAAATACAACATGTTATTCAATCAATGTATCATTTTTCAGAGAAACAATGTTGGCATTTTTTTGACATTTGAAGGAATGATGCTTTGAGACCTATAGCTACAAGACTGTTGTCTCGAATGATCCATATACATTTTATTCACAGAAACATATACATGACTTTGACAATTACATAAATCTTGACGAGATAGCACAAGGAAATTTACAACACCAAGAGTTAAATCCAGGAGCTCCACAAAGTGTGTGCAATGGAGCTGGTGGCAGTCGAACACTGCCAGCCTGCTTCCTACGCTCTCAAGCAATTAGCGGAATGGTGCCTTAACCACTCGGCCACGGAGGCCCCACACAATGTTAGCATGAAATTGAAAATGTCTCAGTAAATGAAATGCACAATAAGCCTTCAGTTTCATGTTTATAAAATACATAAATGAGTTTTTTGGTTATGTCCTTAAGCTCATTCATAATATAGGCATGTTTATGTTATAGATTTTTATCATCTGTGTAATATGTTTATTTGGAAAAATCTTATGATGTACTTCTTTATTGGTATTTAAAAAAAAATAAAATGTGAAATTTTATGACATTAGCTTCAGCTTTCATTTTCTCACAGCTTCCTACATATTCAACTCCTTCATTAATGACTGCAACATAGTGCTAAATAAGTACATGAGTTTTTCACTACTTTTTTTGTCTACCACTATTTGAAAACAATAGTAATCTGCCTCAATGAAATTACAATGAAGATTAATTCTTTGGAAATAATGGTAGCCAAAATAATAAAAAATAGTCATCAGTAGCAGCTCTGCTTCAGTAATAAATCTGTTAGTTCAGTTATTGTTCTTTCATGACTTTACCACTTTTACTGAACATATTTTTAAGTCAGGGATAGGAGTGAAATTTCAAAATGTTAGGGCATCATTTTTCATAAATCTTTAGAACATATATGATAAACATTTTAAAGAGCAATTTTCTTATTTTTCAAATTTATGTTTTCTGTACAAATAACAAGGAGAATATATGTGTTTGTAAAAGAGTTTGTGATAGGATTTTGGGTATCAAAAAGGATATTAAAAAAGTAAACATATGAAAGTTTCAAAGAGCAATTCTATGAGAAAATAAGACCCAAAGTTTACTTAATAGGTTATAAAACTCCTGTTTTTATAGAACATAAATATTGATAAAATAACTTTTAACAATTGCAAAAAATTCATCAAATGTGTAAATTTAAGAGAATTACAAATTAAAAAAAGTTACATACAGTAGAGTACTGCTAATCTGCAAGCCACACTGTATATATAAGCTAATCCACACTGCATAAATTAATGTAAACAAAAAATTTTAATTCTTAAAAAATAATTTCTCAATGTCAACGACTTTTAATCTCCCCCCCCCCCCTCCTGCACAAAGATTTAATCTTAAAAATGATACATGTGTACTGTACATCAATTAAACTTACTTTTTACAATTTAAAATGATAATACACATAAAAATATTTTATTTATTTAATTATTTGTATGGTAAATTTAAAAATAATAATAATTTTCTTATAAAAAATATCTTTATAGATGAAAGGTGGTTATTTAAACATTATATTTAATCTCTCATCTAGAAATAATTACAATTTATAGAATTGAAGATAAAGCATTTTATAGAAAAACAAGGCGATCAATTCCTTAAATCAATGTTTATAAGCATCAATAAATTTATATTTAATACGTATACATGTATTTACAAAATTTGATAAAGGATCGTTAAATTTTTAAAAACAAAATTTTATAGTTTAGCAGCCAGTCATGGCTATTTATAGAAGACTGCAAGATACTACATATCAGAAACATAAACCACATGTTTTAATATACAAACAACTATTGATGATATATTTAAAATATATATAGAAATCAACAAATTATTTTTTATAGAATTCTTGCTTAATTCATAAATGTTTAAGTGGTAATTTATTTATTTTTAATCAAAATTATAATAAAATAAATAGCATTAAGAATCTAAATTTGTCCAAAATATGAATAAAAAAGTGTAAATAAAGATTAAATACGCATGAGCTATAATCTGCAAAATGTCTCAAATCCACAAAATGCTTCGAACTAAGTTGTGTGGATTAGTGGCCTTTTACTGTATTACAGTTATGAAATGTACAAATTGTGCATATGACATCATCTATATCTATATGATTTCAACTATGAAATAAATTTAATGAAAGTGAAAAGAAAGAGTATATATTTTGTATTTCTGTAGTACACAAAATTATCCTTTTACTTAAAATTATTCACAGTTACTTAACAAGAATGAACTTCTATTTTACTCAGTAAAATAAATTAAAAAATAATATAAGATGTTATTTTAATATTTCTCAATTGAATTTTTCTATTATCCTAATAAATTTAAAATACATAAAAAATCTAAATTGCATAATTAAAATTGTATACGAACAACCTTTACAGATTATCGTGTGATACTCGTACTTCAAATAGATGCTGTTAACATTTTTACTTTTTATTTTTAAACTTGTTGAAAAATAATTGTTGATTTCTAAAAGAAAATTAATTTCTTTTTTGTTTTCAGAAGGTTTGCAGGGGATATTTCTTTAATTTTTTTTTTGAAAATTAACACAATGATTAAAAAAAAAAAAGAACATTTTAGGACACTTTTAAAAACATTGGGAATTTCTGGATAATTAATATAACTTTTATAATTAGGACACTTTTAAAAACATTAGGAATTTCTGGATAATTAATACAACTTTTATAATTAGGACAAAACATTAGGAATTTCTGGATAATTAATACAACTTTTATAATTAGGACACTTTTAAAAACATTAGGAATTTCTGGATAATTAATATCACATTTATAATTAAGACACTTGTAAAAACATTGGGAATTTTTGGATAATTAATACAGCTTTTATAATTAGGACACTTTTAAAAACATTTGGAATTTCTTTATAATTAATACAACTTTTATAATTAGGACACTTTTAAAAACATTAGGAATTTCTGGATAATTAATACAACTTTTATAATTAGGACACTTTTAAAAACATTAGGAATTTCTGGATAATTAATACAACTTTTACCCCTGCTTTTAGCATGTATTATTTTCTGCTACAACATCGCTTAGATGAACTACTTTCGCCTTCATTTAAAACTCTCTTTTCAGATTTACAAATGGAGTCATCAGAAAAGCAAAATAGTTGATCCCATTTGTTTTTGTTCTCTACAAAATGACTTTTTAAGTAAGAATGCATCATATCCTGCTCAAATATGTCTTTAAATTTTAACATTTCTTTTTCTGATGGCAAGCATTCTCTAATACAGAATTTAAGAACATCCCATTTATTATTATAAAAGCATTCTAGGCAAAAATAATTCATTATATCACTGTTCATAAGTTTCTCTTTTTCTGTAAGCGTTGCATCCTGGAGGATCAATCTGATGCTTTCCTTATCTTTAATACGACATAAAGATGGCACTAGCCAACTTTTATCAATCTCACCTCTAATACTACTTTTTAGAGCATCAGGGCTTTCCCTCTAAAATTCTCTGAAAAGATTTTGATAGTTGTAATTCTTACAGCCATCAATAGTAGTTTTTTCGATAATCTTTTTCAGTAACATGCCATAGTGGTCTTTTGAAAGAAATTCCCACATGTGACTCGCTATTCCAATAAAAAAGCTCTGCAAAGGCCATTGTAAAAAAAGTTCCAACACTCTATAAGGGTTAGTTTCAAAAACTTCCTTTTGCTGTTCTTCCTCCAATTGGGATAATAAAAATAATAAAACATCAGCAATTCCTATATATTTTGATTCTGTTATATGTTTTGCAATTGTTAACAAGGACTCCTTTCTTTTTGATGGGTTTAGATTTTGCAAGAAGTATTCAACTGCTGCTCTATTACTCCAAAGGACACTGTCATGAAATGAAATGCAGATGTGTCACAAATATGGCCCCCTCTTCTCATCATATTATGTGACCAAAAACGAATTATTTCATACCTGTCCCAATTATATTCTTTGAGATCCTCACGCATATTGTTCCAAAAATAGAAAATATCATCTTCCAAGCAATAAACACATGCTAGCGTGTAACGTGTAGAGATATCCAAATTTTCATTTTTAACTAGCATTTCTGCTGATTTCTTTTTGTGTATTGTCCCTTGTGGAGTCCAAAAGAGTTCCAATGGTAGATTTACACAATTATAAGTGTGATTGTATACTGTCCATTCAAAAATTTGTAAGCCAATTGGTTTAATAAAACATAACAACTTCTCTTTTAAGGGTTGTGGTAGTGAAAGTTGTGGCACTTTCTCTGCTATTCTTTCTTCTATTTTCTCAAATTTTTCACTAGAATACACATTACTAGAACTGATTTCTGAAATTAAAGACCGAACATCATTCTGTTCCCACAATTTAACAACAATATTTACAAGAGCGATATGCTCAAGTGAGGGCTGAACAAACTTCATGATTAATTGAAAAGAAATATATGATGTGTCATAAAAATTTCACTGAACAAAAAATGATTAATTATTATGTCCTAAGCAAATCTTTCTTCAGTATTTCTTGGCTGTAAATTTACGTTATTTTTTTCAAGTGATTTGACATTAATCGAGTATTTATACATTACTATAATCTTATACTAGTCTTAAAAGTTAACTTGAATGAGTCATAAGCAAGCAGATAGTATTCAGACTCTTAATAAAATAAATCAGCGAATACTGACAAAGAAAGAAGTTTTTTTAAAAGTTCAACTTTAAATACTGTTAAATTAACTTTGAAGGTGAAGGTTGCATTACACATGTTAAAAAGTCAATAACACAAGTAAGATCACATGTAAAGACAGGTAATGATACATCCCTGAGTATCATTAACAGAAAATACTGCAATTGTGCTTCTTGAGGTATTTGCTGCAGTACTGAAAACTCTATGATTGGTCAGAAGCTTGATGCAAATATTACTCATGAATAATTACAGGCACACCACAGGAATGTGACCTAGAAGAATAAGGAAACTATTATTTAAAGGAAACATGAAACACTGGAATCTAAAAGAAACAGTTATTTTATGTGATTAAATGGTATAAAAATTATATAGCTGCCAAACTTACAGGATATTAAAGTCGAATAAACATAGTATGAACTAGAAAATTTATTTAATAAAATGGGTCATTTCTATGTGGTATTTATTTGTATATATTTAAGTAAAATTTCGAGTTGGAAAAAAAAAAGAGGGGAGATAAACTTCTTATGCCAAATGTCAATATCAGTAAAGGAAATTAGGTACAAGAAACATAGGAAATCAATGTATTTCCATTGTTAAATTTATGTGTAATTGGTGTGAAAAAGGAACATTCCCACAAAATTTTATAAGTAAATTGTCACAGAGAAAAATGAAAATAGCCATTCGATTTGGGATTGTTTATTTTCAATTTATGTTACAAAAATAAGCTTACTGTTTGTCGATCACAAGAATAGCTCTCGCCAAGAAGTCTGTGCCTGTCTGTTGCCGTGGAAACAAGACTCGCTCCATTTTCGACAGGGGAAGCCCGAAGATAGGCATTCACATTGGTTTACTGAGCGCCTTGATTGCGTGTTGGCGATGGTTTTATTATTATTACTTTTTTTTGTAATTATTTTAATCGATTCATCGAGTGAAAGAAAACTGTTTCATATATTATTTATATGATAATATTTGGATTTTACAAATGCAATTAAAATATGAATTAATCATGAAATTTATTACAGTAAAAATTAAATTAAATTAATTTAAATAATTGTTTCAATATTAATATTTTCATAGCCATTAATAATTATCAATGACTTTAAATTATTAATACAATGACCAAACTTCAGTGATTATTATAAATTTCAGCATGTATTTTCAAACAATTTACAAGGACGGAGAAATTTTGTTTATCATTAAAAATACAACAAATAATAATACCTTCTAAACTTTTAGAATTTTATTCAAACATGTGCAAGTCCTCTAAATCACTCTCAGAAGTCTCGGTTTCTTCTGAATCAAGAATCGTCAGTATTAATGTTAAATGACAGTTCGTCCAATAAATCCTCTAACAGTCCATCTTACTCTTATATAAAAGTCTTGAATCGTTTGACGTATAACGCACTTGTCAAAGTCATCTATTTCGCAGTTTCGTTCGCTAAGTCTTTTACGATGTTTACCAGGTGATTTTAAAACTGTCGATGAGCCCAATGCAAAAACTTAATTTCTTATTTTTTTTTATTGTAGCTTCAAAAACTCCACTTGCTCGGGAAGCCCGTTTCAGAGTGGGAGCGGAATTAATACAGCTTTAGATGAAGCTTCACTGGAACAAAATTCCTCAACATTATATACGATTTTACGCGCTTGCGATTTCAAGACTTCACCTTTCCTAAACTGAAAGGACATCTTTCCAGTTTAACAAATTAGCAAAATTATTTTAAAAAATCGGAACAAATAATTTAAAAAGGAAAAGCAAAATTAAATCAAAAATAAGATAACGTGTGCAACTGCTGATCCGAGAAGAAGAATGACGTGGTAACCTTTTATTCCGCCAATTCCTCACACGCGTATTCCCCATTCAAAATGGATAGGTCTTGTTACTATAGCGACCGCCACTAACCAGACTTCTTGGCGGGAGCTATTCTTGTGGTCGACAAACAGTAAGGGGATCATCGTCATATTGAAATTGTATCAAACGTTGAAATTTTCAATACACACTTAATTTAACATCCTTTGTCTTTTCCTATAAATTTTATCTTAAGATACATAATGGGAAGTCATTCTACAAAATAGTTTAGGACTTATGAAGGTTTAAATTGTGGTACAGGCAATTTTTTAAGTATAACTCAGAAAGTATCTGCAGGAATGAGCTATAATTTTGGAATCACATATTTGAAGCTTTTAGAAATAGATTTCTGTTGAAAAATTTATAGCTAAAAATTCATATATATTTTTTTAAAATCAGCTTTGAAATATGTATATTTTCAAAATTAACATTTATGTTAAAAAAATAAGTTTAAGGGGTCGTCTTCATACTGTAATTGTATCAAACTTTGAAATTTTCAATATGAACAGATAATTTGGATAGCATATTTTGATTTTGCAGTACATTCTAATTTTGGATGTCAAGTGGGAAGTCATTGGGGCAAATAGTTTAGGAATTATGATGATTTTAATTTTTGATTTCATAATATTTAATTCTTTTTAATCATTGCAAAATAGATTTCAATGCAGGTAGTTTTTTAAACATACTTCATAAACTAATTACCTATGAAATTTTTAACAGAAAAGCAATTTTTAGAAACCTCAAATATGTGAATAGAAAATTATAGTGTATTCCCACAAGTAGTTTTTGAGTTATACTTACAAAAGTACCTGCATTGCAATCTGTCTCGCAACGATTAAAAAATAATTTAACATTATAAAATCCAAACTTAAACTATTTCATGAAGTGACTTCCCATTTGGTATCTGAAGGTAAAATTTACCAAAAAAGACAAAAATGGTGTTAATATTGTTTGTATTGAAAATATCAGAGTTTGGTACAATTGCAATAATGAAGATGACCTCTAAGCTTTTTTATTATTATTTTTTTTAAACATAAATTGAAAAGAAAATTTCCAGCTGAATGACTATTTTCATTTTTCTCTAACACAATTTTATGGTTAAAATGTATGGGGTGTAACTTTTCTTTTCATGCTGACTGTATACATAATCTTAAATATGTAGACATTTGTATAAATTAATTAAAATAAAGGAATAAGAAGTTTTAAAAAGATAAGTTTTGTTTTTTTAAGAATACCTTTTAACTATACATTTCACAGCAGTCACATAAAATGAAGAGTAACATTGCAATTTTCTTACTAAAATTGTTTAATGTGAGCACCATTATTCATGAGGCATGCATTCAATAAATTCACCGGAGTCTTTCAACAATGTAGATTTTAATCATGATGAAAAAAATAAATTTTTCTCTACAAAATCTTAAAAAACAAACTAATTAATATATAAATTAATTAATAGATTTTATGAGACAATTTTATAAATGGTTGTTAGAATCAGCATGATAATCTTTTGCACATGAGGACATAAACAGACTGGGATCTCTGTTTAAATTGGAATCCAACCCACTAGAAACATCCATGCATAAGACAGGACATGCACAGACTTGTCAGCCTTTGCCCAGTAGTCAGTGCCCTGACCACTACACTAGATAAGCAGGTCAACTATAAATTCCCAGAAACAAATCTGTGATTAAAAAAATAATTACTTTTAAAATAACTGCATTACATTTAGAATAATTTATTTGAATGGCGAAAACAACTGTAATTATAGAAGGGAAATTATTTGCTTTGCCCTGTCATGTTTAGAAATTCCAATGAACTGAGCAGAAATTTCAGGCGATGAAATCTAATAATTTATGATTTGTTTATTGCTACTAGAAAGTAATAAAGAGGACAGAAATTTTTAACAGAAAAGCAATTTTTAGAAACCTCAAATATATGAATAGAAAATTATAGTGTATTCCCACAAGTAGTTTTTGAGTTATACTTACAAAAGTACCTGCATTGCAATCTGTCTCGCAATGATTAAAAAATAATTTAACATTACAAAATCCAAACTTAAACTATTTCATGAAATGACTTCCCATTTGATATCTGAATCATCCAGAGTAATTAAATAAATTGAAAGAAAAAATTTCAGCCTGATTTGTTAGTTTGTTGAAACAATAAATAAATAATCAATCATCTCAATTAACCTTGTTCCACCCAATTTTCACTGACGTCTTTTTGTCCTCTATTACCCCAATACACAAAGTTTTTAAAATCTTTAAAACTCTTATTTTATTTTATTCTACACCACTTTTACTTTGTTGTTACAAAAAAAATAAAAATAATAACTACCTAAATCCTCCTTATCCCCAAAATATTTATTATTCCTTATTCGCCCCTTCCACCTTAACTCCTAACACAAAGTTTAAATTCTGCCTTCTCTTAACTCTATGTTAAATTCTTAAAATCTATATTCTTTCCTGTCCTCTTTATTACTTTCTAGTAGCAATAAACAAATCATAAATTATTAGATTTCATCGCCTGAAATTTCTGCTCAGTTCACCAACGTTGAATTTCTAAACATGGCAGGGCAAAGCAAATAATTTCCCTTCTATAATTCCAGTTGTTTTCACCATTCAAATAAATTATTCTAAATGTAATGCAGTTATTTTAAAAGTAATTATTTTTTAATAACAGATTTATTTCTGGGAATTTATCACTATTTTAAAACAAAAACTATGCAAAGTTACATGTTTAGAAATTTAGGATGTCCTCAAATTTAGAGGATGTTTCATCACTTTACTTATAAATCTAAAAAAGACTTTAAAATTAATATAAAAGACTTTCCATTTAAAAAAAAATCCCTGACAGCTCGGCTTACAGGCACAGGTAGATTTCGAAGACGCAAAGTGTGGGGCGCCTGTTTAATGGGAATTGCAGAAAAAAGACCTATTTGTCATGATGCGGCAGTTGGGATCGCCCACTTTGAAATATACCTCTGCCTGTAGGTGGATCCAGCAGGAATTTTTTTGTTTTTAATTTTTTTACCGTATAAGTTGGTCCTATAAAAAACTTGTCAATATAAAAGTTGTAGATAATATTAAGATTTATAATAAATTTAAGCAGATTTGATATCTTGTAAATTGACGAAGTCGTGATTTTTTTTTTCTGAAACCCCTATTTTTTCCTCCCTTTGCGGGCATTTTTAATGAAATCAAAAATCTGTCATACATAAACTTTTGGCCCTTTTCTTAAAAGTAATAATAACTTTAAACAGTTCTATATGTATCAAATTAAGAATTTGTGGGGTTTTTCTGTTTTCACAAAAAGCCCCCTTTGGTTCAATTTTGTCCAGTAACAAACTTACCGGGATTTTATGCTGCTTGATTTTATGTATCAGTTTGGAAGAGATTTGTGCAGAATTATGGAAGTTACTGTGTACATAAAAGAGTGATATAACGTTTTGAACTGGCAGTAAAGTTCCAGTAATTTAAAACAATAATGATGTCATCATCTTCCTGCAGCGTGGCCTAAAGACTGCAAAGAATGAGTAATACCCCAGCTGCCAAGTGATACCTGCTGAAATAGTCAACTCACTTGTCTTGAAACTTTTTTATGGAATAGGTCAATATTTCAGAAAATTGTGGAAGAGCATTAGGATGCAATGAATATTAGAGTTATCCGATTAATGATTTTAATTTGTGCAATGCAAAGATCTTATACTTGAGCTAAAACCCATCGGTGTTGCATTAGATATTCTTCAACGAGATACTGTTACTATTGCAGATGCTTGTCATGTTTGGCCCAGACTTCTAAAAAACATGAAAATACGCATAATAGAATGGATTAAATGATGAAAGCATACCATTTTTTGGTGCATCTCAACCATAAGGGTGATGCCCAAATTAATCCATCTTGCACATGGACTACAGAGAGAATCAATGGACCTGTGCTGATTGCATAGGAAGCTGATTTCCCTTCTTACTTCAGGCTACAGGGAGGATGACTTTGGAAAGGTATTATTAGATACAATAGCTGTTGAACTCAACTTGCCTCAACTAGCAATACTATAGCTATCAAGTCCTGCTAGCTTAGCATCAATTGAGAGTATTTTCAAACTTTATTTAGCTTCATACCTCTAAAATCAAAAATCATTTGGGGATAAATAAATGTGCAAAACTGCTTATATGCTGCAGGATGTGGCGATAAAATTCAACTCGGTTATTAATTGTACAATGATTTTCTCCGGATTTAATATTCCAAAAAATATTTCATTACAATTAATTCAATAATTTTTGTAATTATTTTTACTAAATAAAAGATTACATAAATCATTATGACTTATTTAATGTATACCCATTGTCATTAAATTTTTTAAAAGAACGTTGCATGTTTTCGATGGTTTAAACCAGTTTTTGACGTTTAAAATCCAACCCTGGACCACGCTTGGTGATATCTGTTTTTTCCTTAATGGTGCACATATTGATCCAAGTGTCATCTCATCAATTGCTCAAAATTGTAATTAATACCAAGAATCATGGTATAGGAATACCAGATTTTATATGTTACTCTCCTGAAAGCATTTTTTTTTAATAGCTGGCATCTTTTACTAGTTATTGAATTTCAATAACAGTTAGATCACTTTAGGAAACCCTCTATATGACATGTGTATAGGACATATATAAATTAAATATATATGCTATACATATGAGCATTTGGCATGTGTGTATGTATATATTTATATATTGGGTTGTCAGGAAAGTTTGTGCCAGTTGGGAAAAAAATTCATGCTGGAAAATGTTATTTCATTATTAGACATCAATTTGATATCTAATGTCTAATAATTAATGGGTAGAATTTTTCACTACAAATTGATTTTCCCAAATGGCACAAACTTTCTGGACAACCCAATATACAAAGTGATCTTTTTTAAAGTGACAGTGTTTGGAGTGCCCTGTAGTGCGATCTAATAGCCGAAATGGCACCAAACTTGGTATTTAGACTAATCAAGACATGAGAAAAAAGGATTCAGTGAAAAAAAAAAAATTAGTTCCAAAAATTAACCGCTAGGGCATTTTGTGGCGCTTTGCAATGTATAAAATATGAGAAAAGAAAAATACTAACACATACAATCGTACAGTTAAATTATTAATGTTTATTTACTACATTAACTTCCCCGGTGAGGAATTAGACCACCTTCAATGTGAGCGCCGTTCTAAAAAATAACACCGTGCATTCTGTGCACAACATTCTCCACAGCCGTATGTAACATATCACGAAGAATATTCCGCACTGTCTTTGTTATGTTGTCCTTTAGAATAGACAAATTTGATACTCCACCAACATAAACTTGAGATTTCAAATAACCACAGAGCCAAAAATCACATGGCATGAGGTCAGGGGAACGAGGCGGCCATGAAACTGGAAAACTCTGACTTATGACTCTATCATCAGTGAAGGTTTGGCACAACAGCTGCTTTACCTTATTACCAATGTGTGGCGGAGCACCATCCTGCATAAAGATTGTCTGTTGGAGACTGTTTCTTTGCTGAAGTTGTGGAATAACAAACGTTTGCAGCATTTCGTGGTACCTTTCTGCATTTATGGTGCACGTTTCGGGTCCTGTCAGAGTGATGGTCTCAAAAAAGAATGGCCCAATTACGAATTCGGCTGTGAAACCACACCAAACAGCGACTTTTGGGGAATTTAATGGGATTTCATGCATGGTGTGGGGATGCTCAGAAGCCCAAATTCGGCTATTTTGTGTGTTTACGGACCCATTGAGATATAAATAGCACTCATCTCCCCACAGAATGTGCCATGGGAAAGCATCATCAATTTCTACCCTGGCAAGAAACGATAGAGCGAATGTCACTCACTTATCATAATCACTTGGTTTCAGTTCGTGCAAGAGGCTGATTTTGTAGGGGTAAAATCCAATAATGTGCCGCAAAACTCTCCATACCGTGGAATAATTCATGTCTAATTGTCGAGCTACACCCCGGGCGCTGCTAGTACCAGCAGTGGTTCCTTGCGATCCTTTGACAATTGCAGTTGCCACATCAGTTATTACATCTTCTGATACTTGTTTACATCCTCTCCCAGCGCAAATGGTCAGCGACCCCGTTTCTTCGAACTTCGTAATCATTTTCTTAAGACTATTCAGCGATAAAGGCCCCTTTCATAATTTTTTTCTGGTTCGAAATTCCGAAGAGCTGCAGATGCATTACATTGATTCATATAATACAGCTTCACAAGTAATGCACATTCCGGTAACATGAGAGGCATGTCCACTGGAGCTCGTTTACTTCAGCTGAGATTATTTGTCAGAGCTGTCTACTACTTGCTTTTATAGCCCCTATTACTGGCGCTGTCATCGCACAACATTTGTATTTTTCTTTGATACCCGTGTTTTATGCTAATTCTCGTTATTGTAAGCTACAGCAGCGCCACAAAATGCCCTAGCGGCAATTTTTGAACTAAATTTTTTTTTCATGGAATCCTTTTTTCCATGTCTTGATTAGTCTAAATACCAAGTTTGGTGCCATTTCGGCTATTAGATCGTGCTACAGGGCACTCCAAACACTGTAACTTTAAAAAAGATCACCCTGTATATACACCATACATATCGAGCAGATATAATGTACACAGAGGCTTACAATTATGGGGCTTGCTATAACAAAGAAAACATTAAAAAAAGATCATCTTTTCAGAAAAGTAAGGAGTTAAAATTCAGAAGAATTGGCAGCTATGCTTTTATATTGATTGATATGAAACAAATTATTGTTCAAGGTATATGTTAACACACATTTCTTTAACATCAATAATTTATCTCACAGACTAATCATTCAAAATTTCATTTAAAAATAAATACTGATTTTATTTATATCATTAGAAAGAATGCTATATCTGAGAGTTTTACTTAAATCTAAAATGGCCAGGTTGAATCAGCATGGAATGACCCAAACATGAAAATGCAATATAAATGCATTTTAACTTGTCTTATATTTTTTTTCTTGCTTTTCTTCTGTTTCTATTTTCACACTAAATATTCCTCTTTTACACATAAAACAATATGAAAAATAAAACAATTTAAATGTAGTGTATACTGGTTAACTGGTAGATGATAAAAATCAAAACAATTATAAAATACACCAAATGCAAACAATAAGGAAATAATATGATCCAGTTCAGTGTGCTCTAAATCTGAAAGTAGGGTACTGGAAGATGTGCTATAGGGACATAACATGTCAGTGTAAAATGCTTTTTCATCATTGACTGTTTAAAAAACTATGTATAAAAATATACCAGATGTTGAAGGTAACATTTATGGCTCTATAATACCAAATTAATGTCAAACATTCAAGAAATATCATTGGGCTGCCACTGTTAATGGCATAAAAATTGTTGCTTTAGTAGCCTAAGAAGAAAGAAATATTAACCGAAATAGCAGCATATGTACCAAAATAGTTACATGCTTACTTAAAAAAGAGAGAAAAAATCCTTATTTGAGATAAAAATACTAACAAAAACTGTTTCAAGAAAAATCCGCATCTTATACTACATATTTATGCTACCAACCAAATTTAACACCTTTTTTATTTGTATCATACATTATTTTTTTTTTAAAGAACTTTTAAAATTATCATCTAAGATTGATGATCAAAATGCAGTTTGATTTTCCCAAAATTAATTGTATACACTTGTTTTGCACTTGGGTATTAATATGAGTAACTACAAATAAGGAAACTTATTACATGTTATCAGTTACAACTTTAATTTCATTTTGAAAACAAAAACTAACTAAAACAAGAAATATGTCTATAATAAATTGTTTTATAAGAAAAAGATGCATTTGATAAAGAACAGACACATGCAATTTTTTTGTGCATAACTGATCTTTTATGCAGAAATTTGTGTAAATTTAAATAGAAAAATCCACATCTTATACTACATATTTATGCTACCACCCAAAGAATCAGGGTTCATAAGCCATGTTTCTGGCCCATGAAATAAGACTAAAATTCGATTTTGTTATACTGACCTATTTTTTTCACTTTTTAATATTAGAAGTTTTATCCTGTATGACTTCAACAATAGTTTTTGCATTTTGTTTGGATTTATATGACTTACACAAGCTCAAAGTTAGTATTATTCGTAGTTTTTGATGAAAAATATGCAATTTCTCCTAATTTTACCTCAACTATTTATATGAGTGCAATCGTGCAACACTATCTTCTTTACATGTATTATAAAATACATCAAAATGTACACTATATGTAAAAATAAAAGTTTTGCAAAGTTGCGCTCATAGTAAAATATTAAAAATAGAGATTGAGTAACTGCATTCTCTAATGTCAGTAAGATACTTTAGGATGCAGCAACGTGTTTAAACATGTTAAAATGAACGTAAGTATTGCTAATAACTGCATTCCTTCCCATTAGCAATAGTTACGTTCATTTTAGCACGTTTAAACACGTTGCTGCATCCTAAAGCCTCTTAGTGATGTGAGGCAATGCAGTTACTTAACTCTCTATTTTTAATATTTTACTATGAGCGCAGCTTTGCAACACTTTTATTTTTACATATATTGTAGTACATTTTGATGTATTTTATAATATATGTAAAGAAGAAAGTGTTGCACGATTGCACTCCTATAAATAATTGAGGTAAAATTAGGAGAAATTGCATATTTTTCATCAAAAACTACGAATAATACTAACTTTGAGCTTGTGTAAGTCATAAATCCAAACAAAATGCTAAAACTATTGTTGAAATCATACAGGATAAACCTTCTAATATTAAAAAGTGAAATAATTAAGTCAGTACAACAAAATCGAATTTTAGTCTTATTTCATGGGCCAAAAACACGGCTTATGGATCCTGATCCTTTACCACCTTTTGTATTTGTATCACACATTAATTATTTTCTTTTTAAAGAACTTTTAAAATTATCATCTACGATTGATGATCAAAATGCAGTTTGATTTTCCCAAAATTAATTGTATATATGCTTGTTTTGCACTTGGGCATTAATAAGAGGTAACTACAAGTAAGAAATTTCTTATTGCATGTCATCAGCTACAACTTTAATTCCAATTTGAAAACAAAAATGAACTAAAACAGGAAATCTGTCTATAATAAATTGTTTTATAAGAAATATGCATTTGATAAAGAACAGACACATACAATTTTTTAGGGCATAACTGATCTATTATGTAGAACAGGGGTTCTCAAACTTTTAGACAGACGTACCACTAAATCGAAGTTCATACTTCCACGTACCATTAAGTAACAAGCGTAAACTAATATAGAAAAACCTGTAAAAAGGAACCTGTCTAAAACGAAACATATCTTCAGTCATTTGTGTTTCCGTCATAGAAGGTTTTTTTATATTTAAAAATGAATGATTACATTACTAAATTGGTACTTAGATTCACTGCTTTATAATAACATTCACGTAAAAAGTAGAATCAGCATTAAATTTTAATAAGGCATACAATATCTAAATACAGTACTTTGGTATGGGAAAAAAGCCTCAATACTTAATGACATATTGGCACACATTGATTACTGTTATAGTAGACTGAATGCACTAATTTGCTTCTATTGCTAATGAAAGGGGTGGACTTGTTTTATAAAGCACAGTTTCCTCATATCTGGCTCAATATTAGATAGTTTTAGTCATAAGTCAGATTCGATGTTTAATTTATTCCTGTATTTGTTTTTCATATAACGAAGAGGAAAATAGCACATTAATAGAAATATGTTGTGCTAAACACAACCAGAATTTGATGATATCAGATGGTACTCTGACATTCTCGCCAGTAAAAATTCTATTACAATCATCCTTTTGAATGGGGACTCCAGTATTCCATTATAGGAGAGCTGAATATGTTCACTTCTTTCCTCTATCGTGAAATACAGTGGTAGGGTGTCTCAAATGAGAAATGAATTTCTTATCCAAAACTTAGCGCATTTAACATAAGCTGGGTACAACAGCATTAATAGTCTGCATACCTTTAAATGCGACAATAATATCGCGAAGTAGGCAAACACTTGGAAGTTTCTTCATACATTTATGTATATACCACTGCAATACATATGCACAATGCCTTACCTGAAATCCACACTGCATATCACCACAGTTTTTGTTTGATTTCACATCACCATTTTAAATAACCTTTCTCTGTTAAAAACCGATTTCCAGGAAATAAGAGGAAACTATAAAACTTTTTGTTCAAGAGAAAAAATATATTCCAATCAACAGAATTAATTAATTTAGGAAATATGTTTGAAATGAAACTTTTTTTTTCATCAACTCTTAGAAGCTGTTCTAGTACAAAGAGAACAGTGGGTTATAAATTACACTTGGAATTTTATTTTGTTTCAACTCCTCCTACTCTCACAAGCTCCTTCTACTTCCAAATATCCAGACTTTACCTTCAGATAATTTAATTTATAAAGCATGTTTAAAAACAGTTTTTTCGCTAATACTTCAATCATTAATTTTAAAACTAAGTCTTTATTAAAAAATTCAATTTTTATCCATATAAACCTAATTAATAGTAAGCGGTGGCTCGTGACTGGCTTTATTTGGGGGCACTAAAATGAATGGCTGACAAATTTATTCTTTTCTTACCATTATTATTAGAAAGAAGTACTTTACTTTTGTTATTAAGCAAACATTCTGCCATTAAACAACCAAAATATTTTTTTAAAAATGGTATGAAAGTAATAAATGTGCCAGGCATGCATTTAATGCCCCCAAAAAGACAGTCACAAGCCACCATTGCTAATAAGTATGTTTTTAATTCTGGAAAACTGATTGTATCATAAGCGGTGTGTGTGAATTTCAGAAAGTCTGCTATTACAAACAGTTCTCGCCAAAAAAAAAATAAATAAATAAATAAAATAAAATAGAAAAAGAATTTACAGATTCTAAATCGCATTCGAAATTTTTTTGAAAATTTTCGAGTTAATAAAGCCGTTTTTGATTCCTTAATAATATGCTGCATTTTGTATATTATTCCAAGTACCAGTATCGGACGTCTGCATACCAGTAGCCAGAGCCTCGCGTACCATAGTTTGAGAACCCCTGATGTAGAAGTTTATATAAATTTAAATAGCAAAATTGGCATAAATAGTCAGATTTTAAAGCCACCAATGGATTAAATAATGCCATCTAAATAAGTAACAAAGAAACAGAAATAATGTAAATTGTTATTCCTAACATTTAAATCCACTATTAAATTTTAAAAAATTTAATCAAAAACAGGATCTTTTTTTAGTAATAACGAGCCAATGGTACAATGATTCATGGTGCTTTGATATCTGGAAACCCCAGATTTAGTGCAATTTTTTAAAATTTGTATCTTTTAATTAGTTTTAGATCTTGTAATAACTATAATTTATATCTTTGACTTTTAGGGAAAGATTAAGTTAAAAAGAAAAGATTTATTTATCTAACTATGCATTTATATGTTCCCATGTGTCTATTGAAAAAAGAAGTTAATTTTTTGTGACATATTAGAAGAAGGCCTGAAAGAACACTTGATCTTCTGTTTGCCTCTTGATGAGTACCATTTTGCAGTTTGTAGGTTCTGTTAGAAACGTATGCCTTTCTATTCCTTATCACGAGAATCAATGTTTATAGAAAGCCCATGAAAGAGAATATCATCATCCCTTTCAACGCTAACTTACCATTCCAATACAAGATTGCAGCTTTTAAATACAGCGGGCCTTTTTAGTATGTTCTGATGCAAATTTGCAACAAGAACTCAATTTCATAAAATAGATTGCAGACCTGCCAACCTTTAAAAATGAGAAAGAGTAGCACACCAAATTCAAATTTATCTGGAGGTTGGTTGGTTGGTTTGTGGCTGTTTTTTTATGCTGCAAATTTTAAGCGAACAAATACTAATCAATTAAACGCATGTGTATATGCATCAGGGGTGATTCTGAGTAAAAAAAAAAAAAAAAAATCTGAAATTCACAAGAAATTTTCTGAAAGGTTACAACAGGGGGGGGAGGGGGAATCACTCCCGGCACTGTTATTTTTCTGCAATCTTTTGACGAAATTTGTCATTTTTCTGCGATCCTTTTGACGAAATTTGCCGTTTTATCTGCGATCCTTTTGACGAAATTTGCCGTTTTATCTGCGATCCTTTTGACGAAATTTGCCATTTTTTCGCAATCCTTTTGACGAAATTTGCCATTTTTTCGCGATCCTTTTGACGAAATTTGCCGTTTTTTCGCGATCCTCTTGATGAAATTTGCCGTTTTTTCGTGATCCTCTTGACGAAATTTGCCGTTTTTTCGCGGTGCTTTTGACGAAATTTGCCGTTTTTTCGCGATCCTTTGACGAAATTTGCCGTTTTTTCGCGATCCTTTGATGAAATTTGCCGTTTTTCGCGATACTTTGACGAAATTTGTCATTTTTTCGTGATACTTTGACGAAATATGTGGTTTTTTCGCGATCCTTTGACAAAATTCGCGTTTTTTGAGCGATCCTGTGACTAAATTCGCGTTTCTTTTTTTTGCAGAAAATCGTAGTTTTAGACAGATTTTCGTAGCATCGTAGTTTTTGGCTCAAAATCGTAGTAACTACGATTTTTTCGTAGCAGTTGGCAGCTCTGAGATTGCCATAGATCACGGATTTCCTATTAAATATATTTATAGGATCAAGTAATATGCATTATAACTCCCCCTCTCACAGTTTTCCAAATAACCAACAAAGTCAAATCTTTCGTAAGTTTCAGTATGTCCCTGTTTTATTTGAAAAATTAAAGAAAATTTTTCAAGATTTTAATATTCAGCTAGTTGCTATTCCTCCCCTTACCTTATTGATCAATTAAACATCAACCTTGTTCCAATACCTAGGGACCAATGATCCGGTGTTTATGAAATTCCTATCAGTTTGGAAAATAATGACCGTAAATTCTACATTGGTGTCACGAAAAGAAAATTTATTGAGCGCTTAAAAGAGCATAAGAGTGACATCATACACTACCGACAGGCGACAGCTCTTTCTAAGTTTTACTTTAATAATCCTAGCTGCTATATTGACTTTGGAAATGCAAGAATTATTATTCCTTGTGAACATAGCATGGATGGTTTTCAGAAAGAAGCGATCGAAATATTATTACATGAAAGTGATGTGTGCAATGACAACGTTTCTTCTTTTATTCCTAAACTTTGGTTGAACATTTTGAAATAATCACACATCACTGGATTTTTTATACAATTTATGTTTTTATGCCTTCTGTGAAAGTACAACTATTTATTTTTAAACTGTAATTTCATACTATTATTTCGGGATCCTGTATAGTTCTTCTGTAACTCGGATTTTTTCCAGTAGGTGGCGCCACTACACAGCCTGTGATTTCACCTTGCTCATGTCATAAGCATGAGTTATGTGAATATCTCAAGATGGAAGCCTTTTGTTTATAAGTGTAATTGTTACTTAACATCATATTCTGAAGATCGTCATAGAAGTTGACTGAAACGTTAATTTGATGTAATTTTAAAGTATAATTTTACATAAAAATTTTTATACACCATTCAGTAAAATCGTGTAGTTTACTATACACAATATTTTTATACAATAATGCTCAGTTCAATTCAAATTTACATCTACATAAAAGGAATAAATCAGAGAGAACAAAATAAAGGGTTGCCACAGTAACCGACTGACAGAATTGGCTAGTCGCCAAGGAGGCATTCATAACACCCCTTAGTTTAATCAGTCCCTATTAGTTGAACAGTATTTTTAATTTAGAGAGGCAAAGAACAGCAACAAATTTAAGGAATTCAATAAAAAATTTACACATATTTGATTGCTATATATGTAAATTTAAAACATTTGCCATGTAAAAATCGCTATAAACTTTATAGAATAAAATATAATCAAAATACTGTGAGATTTTATTTATTTTTGGTACTAGGATTTTAATGAACTTATTACATGGATGTCGATATTTATGTTGTGAATGGAGAAAGATTGAACACAGCAAACCATGAGATGCAAAATGGCACGGCAGTCGGTAAATGGGCAAAGATTGACATACTGACTACCATAAAAACTTGCATTACAAGTGTTTTGGGCTAAAATAGTAGCCATGGTTGCCTGATGCTGAAAATAGTAACTTTTAGTATTATTTCACTTCCATGTGGCAACCCTGCTTGTATGAAATATAATTTAATGAAAAATGTGATTTTTAAGACCACTGAACAACACTTTGACTTTCATTATAACTTTAAATAATTCTGTCATTATAAATTAGGAATAAGAACAACCAACCTGCAAAAGAAGAAAGTGTTTGCTTTGCCCTTTTCCCTATTTAGAATTATTGGGGGCCAAAAGAGTAAGCAAGGATGGAAATTTAGATGACTGATTATCTATTGATATCACAAAAAAATTTAGAAAATTAAAGATTGAAGGAATAAGAACATATTTTTTTAGCAGAAGGGGGTAAAATTTAGATAAATAATAATTTTTTTAAACAAGCAGAATTTTAAAAGACAGAAAACTAATGTTAAAAATGCACAAATAACCCACAAAAAAGCAGAAAACAGCTGTTTAAAATGAAATCCACAAGCGAGATTCTTCTTCAGTGCAACAAAGAGCAAAGCACAGCATGCTAGAAAAAGCAAGACTGGGCTTCTTGCTTTTTCTGGCACACTGTTCTTTTGCTCTTTGTTGCACTAAAGAAGAACCTGGCTTGTGAATTTGAAACAGCTGTTTTCTGTTGTTTTTTTTGTGTATTATTTGTGCATTTTTAATATTTATTTTCTACCTTTTAATATTCTTTCACAAATGTTTTATTCGCTATTTTCAAGTAGAATTTGTTAAAACAAAGACTATACTCTGTTTTATATAAGAATAAATAAAATTAAAAACTTACATTACTGGAGATATTTTACAAGCTTAGTGTTCTTTAATAAAATATGAAATATGTTCTGTTCATATATTGTCTTTGCTCTAGTTTGCACTTGTTTATGTATATTTGATAAAGCCAGCACTAGTTTTCATTATGCTGCATCACTGAAAAGAAAAAACTGTTGTCAATAATACAAAGAAGCTTGTGCATTTGCAAGTAAATGTTACGTCATACACAAATAAATATATTATGAAAACAAATCTGATATAAGTGAGGATTACCAAAAAGTTAGGAGAGAAGGAAAACTCATCTGTCCGAGATTAAGACAAAATAACAAGAGGGGAAAATTCTGCTATAAGGCCGAATATAGATTGCCACACACGGCTTTTTATTTAAAAAATAAATAAACTAGCTGTAACTCAGAATGAAAGGCAATGACAACAAACAATTTTAAAATATCTAAATAACAAATTAAAATTCTCCTGTTAAAGTGTTGAGTTGTTCAATAACCATTCGAATTAGAAAAATATTTTTCTACCACTGAGCATTTTTTTAATGAAATTTAATTCATGTTGCTATGGCAGCAGACGATAAAACGATATCTTTGGAATAAGGGAATAAATAGAAGAAAAAATTTTGTTGATGTTTGTGATAAACTGTTTTTCTTTATTTTTGAAAAATGTATATACATAATTCACTTTTATATTTTAACAGAATAATAAGTTTACTATAATTCGTTACTCATGCTATGGCCAGTATACACGATACACGTCGAGCCACAATGCCTTTATCATTATCTTTTTACACGTAAAAGTTTCGCTACGGTACTCCATTGTGAAGTTTTGTAATTTTTGAAATCGAATATTTGAAAAACGACATAATCATTAGATTTGAAATTTATATCAAGAAAAATACAATTTTTTACCATTCTAACGCAGTTTGTAAAACAATTTTGTGACAAATACTTTTCGAGTTATTAATTTTTTAAGTAACTTCAAATGTTTCATTTTACGAGATTAATCTGTGGCAACGATGGATTGCTGTGACTTTTCATAAACATGAAAAATGATAGAGATTGAAAGAATAAGCCACCCTGTGTGTGGCTAAAAAACACTGAGCAAATAAAACTACACATAAAATATACATAGATAAGTGAAAATTAATGTGAATATATGCATAAATTTAAATATATATATATTAGAAAATGCAGGCAAACAGATCATTGTTATATTGTAACAGGTCATCAATATTAAAATTGTCTAAAAAGACTTTACCTTTACAATGTTATCATTAAAAAAATAAAAATAAAACTGAATTTTAAAAACTGAGATGAAAAACTTCAAAAACAAATATTTTAATCGAAAAATTCCCAAAATCACAGTAAATGGATTTGCTGAATACAAAGTTTAGAAATCAGCCATTTGAAAATAAATATATTAGAATGGTGCAAGAGATTTACAAAGATAATTCATTAAGAAGTACAAAAATACCTTTGAAAATTTCTATACACAAAATATAAAAAATACCCAATGATTTTTTTTCTTCTAAAAATAGCATCTTATTAACGTTGAAACTAACATTTATAGATAACTGTAAAAATTATATTGAAATTACCAAATGTTAACTTTCAATGAGTAATAAGAAATATACTAAATCAGCAAACATAAAAAAAAAATACCTCTTAAAAAGTGGCATTCAAGAAAACTATTCTTTAAATAAAGTACAATAATATATTGATGTGAATTATGTCCACATTTCTTATTTCTTTACTTTGTAGCGAATCAAAAGAAAAAATATTTAATTAAGTTACAGTATAGTACCCATACAGAAAACTAAGGAAAAAGTGATATCATTTTTGCAGTTTTTAAAGCACAAAGAAAACCACTTAAAAACCCATGTTTGATTTAGGATGTCTGTTGCTGTCATCTGTTATGCTACTATAATTATATTATGTTTTCTAACTAAATTTTGAGTTCTGCAAAATGCAAATATGAGAAATTAGGTTACACAATATTGAATTCAGGACCCCCCGGAGCATTGAAATGTCCCCCTCAAAAGATTTGTGATTTTGTGCTTTTAATGATTAAAAAATGCAATTCCACTACAATGTATCCCTCAAAGCAGAGTGTCTGAATTCAACACTTATGTCTAGAGGTAATTAACTGTCCATAGTAGCATGTGGAATCTTTGTAAGAATTTAAAACTAATTAATTTTTTAAGAATCATTTATACAATGCCAGTAATTAGGAATATTTTGAAAAGTATGTTGAGAATTTGAAATTTCTTTTACTATACTATAATTTAAAGTTAGGCAGAATTTTAAACTGATATAGTGTCAAGTACCGTTACATTAATAAAAGCACTTGGATTAACATAGTTAAACACATAAATATTCTAAAAATAGAAAGAAAAATTTAAAAATAGAGCTGGTAAAAATTATTCTTAAGCATAATTAAAAAAAAAATAATTATAACTTACGAGGGAGGTTTTGAAAGTAAGTTTCATTTTTTTTAAAGAGAAGATTGTACACCTGGTGAAACAAACAATTGCCATAAGAATCCACACCCATTGCTGGTTCAACAATGGAAGGAGCATCAGCGGAGGAGGACTGACACATGCACAGACTGCTAAAGAAGAGATTAGCAGCAGACTGGTGTGCCTGAAGTTATTCGAATACAAACCTTCACCAAACTCATGTCCACCGTTCAATGAAAGAGACCAAGGCTTTTGAGTGAAGGTGTTGTGCTCTTGGACGTCAACGCAACCCCCCCCCCCCCCCCCGCAAGGCTCTCACACAATCAGATTTGTCACTTTGGATGAGAGAGATTGGATCACCTGGCCTACAGCCCCAATCTTGCTCCATCAGACTTTCACCTTCTTACTGCATTGAAAGGCACACGCTTGGGACATCACTTCCGAAACAATGCTGAAATAGAGCAGGCTATGGGGCAATTCATTGCATCACAGGGCACCAATTTTTACCAGAGTGGTTTCTTCAAACTGATTGAATGCTACAACAAATGTTTCAATATCGGTGGTGACAATGTCGAAAAATAGTGCAAAGTGTTCATGATGCCATGCTGTATTTTTGTTGGCAATAAAGTGTCCGTGTAAAAAAAAATGATGAAACTTACTTTTGGAACATCCCTCGTAAAAATGTGTTGCATCACTGAATGGTGACAAAATAATTTTATTTTATGTAGCTCTATATTAAAAAATACGAATAACTAAGCTTCGTTTAAACGACTATTTGCCCAATCACTTGAGATCTTTTTATAATTTACACCAAAATTAATTCATGAAAAACAATATTTCTTTCTTTTTTTTTTTTTTTTATAATTTCTCAAGCTACAGTATCTCAAAATCATCTCTATTATTGGGGGGGGGGGGGGGGGGAGAAGGGAGAACAATTTTCAGGAGGAGTTAAGAAATTCAGATGTTTGACTATCTGTTGTCACTGAAAAGCAACAAACAGAGCAGAAATTTAAAACAAATAAAGTTAGAGTGTAAAATATTTTAAACTGTGCGTTAGGAAAACATTTTTTTTTTCTAGGGAGGAGGTAATTTAGATGCAAAAATTTAGGGTTTTTATCAATGAAAGAGTTTTAAAGATTTTGAATGCTGAGAAATAAAAGAAGGGCGATTTAAATGAACTTTTAAAAATGTGAAATCTACACAGTCTTTGGTGTAAACAATGAAATCTGCCACACATAAATGTGTGGAACTGCAATTTATAAAGATGCTTTTTCACAGAATGTGAATTATTTAAAGGTACCAGAAAGATTTGAAATGATGAAAATTGAATAAAGTTGGATCATGGGTAAAAAATCCTGTAATTAATTTAGCTTTACTTCTTTTTGCCTTTATTTATGTATTAGCTGATACACCCTGTGTTGCCTAGTAGGACTGGGCGATGTTACGATTTCTACATTACAATACATCATTGAGGCTAAATCGCGATGCATCACGATACAAGACTTTTGGTATTACGAACATGGTCATAATTTTAATATAAAATTTAAGAGTTATACATACACATTAAACTTATATTATGTTTTAAAAAACCTTTCTCTTTAAACATATGTTTAAAGGCAAAAATGCGAAATATAATAAAACTTGCTGCCAAAAATAAATAAAAGTTTGAAAAAATATGTTAATGATTAATTAAAAGAAACTTTTTTAAAAATGAGCTTTAATTCTTGAAATAATATCTAAAACCAGAATTTCTGATATTGAAATAAATTACACTTAACTATTCACCTTGGGGCAATTCCACAGAAATGGGGAACAGATTGTCAATTTTTTTAAATCAATATTTTTTATCAAGTAAGGTATCATTTTAAAGGTTATAAACCAAACAATAAGAAAATAATAATAAATTTAACAAAAACAAAATGTTATCAATTGCAAATAATTAAAAAAAGATGTGTTATGATTTTTTTTTGTGACTCATTTTTCACATTCAATCTGAGAATTCCTCATTTAGAATAAAAATTAATTATTTTTAAATTATAACATGTTCAAATTTAGGTCAGATGTTATAGAATGTTTTAATAATTCAAAATTGTGCTCAAATAATAGATTTTTAGGTTTATAAGAATATTTATAGCAAGCATTTTTGTAATTTTACGTCCAACACCAAATTTCATAAAAAGTTTCTTCTGTACAAGAATGCTTAGAGTAATTAACAAGAAATTTTTTGAGTAAATCATGATTTCCTATCTATGTATAAATATCTATTCAAATAAAATTATTTTAAATTATTTTTTTTTTAAATAATGGTGTCGGATGTAAAAAATTATTTACGTCCGACACCAAGATTTTTCAAGCTTTATTGCATCATTTTGCTAATTTATTTAAGGCAAAGAAATTGAATACCATTTAAATTATTAACCATGGTGATTAGAATGTGTGTGTGTATGTTTTTTAAAATATGCATCTGCATTTTTCTTTAAATTTAAACATGCAAATTAAGATTTTAAGTGTAACATGCAAATTAAGATTTTTAAGTGTAACATGCAAATTAAGATTTTTAAGTGTAAAATCATACTGTAAAACATTGTTAAAAGAAGAAAACATGTTTTACTCAATAAAACATCTCAACTTGCCTGCTAAACAATTTTTTTTTTCTTGTGACTCACAATATATAGCTTTATAACAATGATGAAATTTCATGGCAGGCTTCAGGACTGAAAGACAGATTACTGATTAGGGAAAAAGATCCAAATGGAAAAGTTAAGAAATTACATATTCAATTATATGGTATATGCTCATGTCTCTGCATGAGGCTTATGAACAGTTTCGCAAAAACTTCTGCGATACAAAAATTGGTTTTTCAAAATTTGCAAGTTTGCGTCTGAAACATGTGAAGTTATTTGACAAAATACCACACAGTGTATGTGTGTGTATTTATCACAAAAATGTCTGTCTCTTTTTGCAAGCTATGAAACCAAGCACTAAAACATAAGTCAAAAATTTACAGATTTTGTAAATCAAATTGTTTGTTCTTCCACTGTGAAGGATTGTATGTATTCAGAATGTGAAAACTGTATCAACAAGTTGCTTTCTTTTAAGTCACAGAATGATATTCAGGATTCACCAGTAAAATATTTACAATGGCAGAAGAGTGAAATTATAAGTACAGTAAAAGAAACTTTCAGTGAACTTTTAAATGAATCCAAATATTTCCTTCGTCACACATATATTAAAAGAGAACAATCCTTGACATTTAACAACTTTAAATCAGCAGTTAACACTGAAAATATTGTTATACAGCTGGATTTTTCAGAAAATTCTACAATTCTGCAACAGAATGAAATTCAAGCTTCAAATTGGAATCATACACAAGATATTATTTTCACAGCCTATGATTGGATTGTAAAAGATGTCTACCAGATTATTGCAATTTTTTCCGATTCAATGGATCATACCAAAGTAAGTGTTCAAATTTGTAATTACCTTTTTAGTTTCTTAAAAACAGGACATCCAAGCATAAAATATGTACAAATGTTTTCAGATGGCCCAAGTTCCCAATTCAAACAGCGGTATTTGTTTTCCAATTTATTTTTATCTGAGCAAAATTATAGAATCAAAATTAAAATGGAACTTATTTGCAACACTTCATGGCAAAGGAATTGTTGGTGGAATTAGTGAAACCGTAAAATGAAGAATATAGAGGCACATCAAAGTTGGAAAAGTAACTGTAGTCAATACCCCTGAAGCATATGCACATGTTGCTTCAACTTTAATGCCCAACACACACATCAAGTACATACTTTGAGAAGAGATAGGAGACAATACTGAGATTTTGAATACATATTGGGAGAAAATTCGTCCAATCCCAAATATTAAAACTATTCATTGTCTAAAAGTCATAGAAGAGAACAAAATTTTTATGTCCATTATATCCCTATCACAGACAAGAAATATGATAATTTTATTTGATGATGATGATGATGAATTATCAGCAGATGAAGAGAATTCATTCGAGGACAGTGAAACGCATATTACTGATCAGGGTTGTTAAAAATCGTGATTTTTTTTTAAAAATCAAAAAAATCGGATTTTTTTTATTTAAATCAGATTTTTTTTATTTAAATCGGATTTTTTTGATTTTTTTAAATATTGTTATAGTATAATATTATTTGTGTACTCTGCACATATTTATTTATATATTTTCTGTGTAGATTTACATATTTCTATTAATTTCATTACAATTTCTAGATAAGAATTCAAAATAATTTAAATTTAAAATTGTTGCAAACAAATTTAGATTATTTATTTAAAATTTAAAACATTCTAATATTAAATTGTTATACATATAAATATGTGTGTTATATGTATAAATTTCTATTTAATTTAAAAGTTATTAAAATTTTCTTTCGTGTATTACTCCAAATAACACATATTTTATATAACAACGTATAATAAATACAACAAAGAATGCTAAATGCATATGGGTATATATTTATTATGTATCATGCAAGAGCAATTCTATAACTTTTAAGTTATGACAAAATATTAAATAGAAACAGTTTAACATTGGTGAATATCTATAAACAGATAATTGTTTAAATCATTAATATAAAATTATAGTTTAATATTAGATTACAATTCAATCTCTTACAAAATCTGTTTTTTATTTTGTAATTATTTACATATATGTAATTATATTAACATTTTTAACTATTTATGCATTTAAGGTTTTGTATAAGAACACCAATTTGGCTGCTTTATCATTTCCTAATTTAGTTCTAAGTATAGATTGAACTGAACTAAACCATATGTTGAAAAAATCCGTTCCACGGAGGAAGAAGTAGCTGTTGCTGTAAACAGTTGCTCTATGAGTTTCTTTACATTCCCCTCACTATCTGATACACAAATTTCTGAATCAAAGTGTGTTTTCCACCAGTCTAAGGGAGAAATCTTTGTTACAATGTCTTTATCAAATAAAAATTCAGAAAAAGGATCAGATTTTCCTTGAAATTTCATTATCACAGATATAAAATGTGAACTGTATTTGTCTTTAGCAAAAAGTAAGGCTTTCTTTTTTTCATCATTAGTGAAATTCACACTATACTATTCTTAGGTACCAAATACAAGGTAATCCTATAACTAAAAGTGTGAAGCTATCAATTATCAGTGTTATTGCCCCCCCCCCCCCTTTCTTACTCAGCCATGGTGAATTTTAGAAAACAATCTTGCTTACTTGACAATACGTATGACTGTTTAGTGCTTAGCTTAGTACAATAAAATTTCTTTTTTTTTTTCCATTGCAGTAAGCAATGAATTCTAAGAAAAGAAAGAGGAAAGGGATCAATTACAGGGATTAAAGTATTTTCAATTATAGAAGAAACATGAAACTGGAATTAATTCTATGTTAGACAAACAGTCCAAATATTTATGTTATAATTAGTTCATGTATTGATCACATTATATATGATCAATACATCAACATCAACATATGGGATATTGTAATTTGCAGGTAAATGTAAAACAAACTTGTGAATTATGTATAATTTGCTTTAGAGAAAGTTATTCTCCACTGAAAATACTATTATATTAAATATATTTAACTTTAGCTTCAGCATCTTGCTTTCAAAAAATGGAAGTGACTAAGAAAAAAAATTTTAAAAATTAGTAAGTATTTATCAGTAGTTTTGGAGAATGTACTATGGATAGATAATATTTTTAATGCAGTGTTGCATTTACTTTCATAATATAATAGTATTTTTAATCTATAAAAGTTTTATTTAATGTTATTAAAAGGTAATTTTTAATCTGAAATGAATGAGTTTAACTTTTATATTAACATGAATGAGGAATTTGATACTTATTCAGCCAGTAAATATGAATGTTAAAAAAACTGATTTAAATCAAAGAATTTTTTTTAAAAATCATTTGATTTAAATCATGATTTAAATCACGATTTAAATCAAGCTGATTTAAATCAAACAACCCTGTTACTGATGTAACAAGTCTTAGTGCAAATGATTAGATACTACTCCACCCTTTATCCTGGATGTATTGCACAGCTTGCGGAAAAAGAAATATAAGTTTCTGTAATGTACAAAGCTAACCAACATTAACAATGGCCTAAGAAATAAGTTAAAATTTTTTATAGTTTACAATGTATTATTAAGAAAATTTTACCACCTACACCATTGGAAGAAGAGGAGAGTTAATTTTTAATGAAAATATATGAAATGTAAATGACAAAAGAATATCCATCTTTCTAATAATGCAATTTGTTAATACAAATACATATTTTGTACAATACAAATATATATTTTGTTATTACTTTGTTATACAAATAATGAATATTTAGTTGTGCTATATAAAGAAATTAATTTACGTCCGACACCATACCATTTTGTACAATTTACGTCCGACACCAAGTTTTTATGTCCGACACCGTGAAAAAAATATGATTTTTATATAGTCATATTGTAATAATTTTATAAAGAAAATTGGAATCTTCATCTTTTATCTTTGCTCTTTCAAATATTAAAGCTTAATTTTTTTTTAAATAAACCAGTGGGCTGAATTTAATATTTGAAATTTGGATGTCAAATATTTCATTTTGTGCACTTACGTCCGACACCAAGAGTTAATGTTTTTTTTTAAAATACTTAAAACTCTTTTAGGTAGTATTTTTTATGTTTTCTAAATAAATATGACAGGGTATGCATTAAAAAATATATATATTGTTTATTTTTGATACATTATTTCTGATTAAATAACATTTATATGAGTAAATTTCGTACAATTTTTACGTCCGACACCATGGAATTGCCCCTTGACATTTTTATGCAATTATGTTTTTCTTAACGATTTTATTGGTTTGCGGGTGAAGCCCGCCTTTCTGTACTGCCCAAAATTCAATTTCTGATATTTAGATAGGTTACACTTAACTATTTCACCCTCATTTTTTATGCAATTATCTTTAATATTAATGATTTTATCAATTTGAGGGCATAGCCTGCCTCCTGTACTGACCAAAATTTAATTTCTGATATTGAAATAAGTTACACTTAACTATTCACTCTGAAATTTTTATGTGTAATATTAATGATTTTGTCCATTTGTGGGCGAAGCTCACCTTTCTGTACTATCCAAAATTCAATTTCTGATATTTAGATATAGGGGAGACCGGTACACACTGGACCTATGTACACAGTGGACCACCCCCTAATATTTTATTTATTTAATTTTTTTTAAGCTTCTCTTCTATCCTAATAGACAACAGCACTGCAATGATTATTTATAGCCTTCAGAAAAATGTTTAGCCCAGATTGAACTATTTTATCCTGATTGGTTGTTTTGAGCTTCTAAAAGTAAAATTTTTCATCATCATATTTTTATTTTTTTAGTAATTAAAGGTTGTAGATAAATAAAATAAAACAGCTTTTTTGCAAAGCTAAGATACTTGTTTTTATTTTACTTTAAAGTTATTTTGTTTAAAAGAAAGGTATAAACAATATTAATAGGATTATTTATTGAACTTCAACATGGGGTACAGTGGACCACCCACTCCTGGGGCACAGTGGTCCACAATCCACTCTGCTCATGTAATGCAGAATGTTCAAAATATTTAATAATTGCTTATTTTCTATAAAGAAAGATTGTTTTAAAGTAGATTAAACTGTAAAATAAAGTAAACAAATAAAAATAACAATTTATTTAACATAGTAAGAAATATTTTGTTTTGTATTTACTGCCTTTGATAAATATAACTGAAGTCTAATTGTTGATGATTCTATTCAAGTAAGATTCATGAGACGCAAATTGAATGGAAATCAGAAAATTTCTCCCAAAACTGTAGATGAATCTGCTGTTGATGTCAATGATTTCATAATGTTGCTCTCAGACCCAAAATTATTTCTTGAAAATTCCAGGCTCAATCTTACTCATAAGTACTTTGGAATTCCATTTGCAAATTTTAATGTGCGCTGACTTTTTTGTACTTAAGTAATAACTTCAACTAAATTGCAATTGTTCCTGTATTAATCTGTTATTATTTTCAAAATATAATTATTTTTTTGTTTTTGTTTCAAAATTTATATTACTATGTTATTTTGCGGGTGAAGAGGCAACAAAAAAGAATTAGATTAATGAAAAATAGATTTATATTGCATTTTAGATAATCCCTAATAGTGGCCCACTGTACCCCGGTGGGTGGACCAGTGTATATAATTTTTTTTTTTTTTTAAATGTATTGAAAATTATGTTGTGAGAAAATTAGGATGGATGTAAGAAGGTTTAAGGAATATTCAAAAATATTTTCATACAGATCGGTCAGTCTGTTAAAGAGAAAAAAAATGTTAACTGAAAAAGTGGTCCACTGTGTACCGGTCTCCTCTATTACATTTAACAATTCACTCTCAAAATTTTATGCAATTTTCTTTAATATTAATGCTTTTATTAAATTGTAGGCATAGCCTGCCTATCTGTACTGGCCAAATATTAATATCTGATATTTAGATGTATACCCTTTCAATTCTGACCAATAAAGAGTTCCTAAAGAAATTCTAAATAATAGGGGGGAGAAGCTCTATAACCCATAATATTTAACTGCTTTGGCTTTAAAAGAAAAAAAAAATCATTTTCATTTCAGATGAATACAAAAATTGAAAATTCTAGGAGGAGGCAAATCTCCCTTCCCACTCTCATACCTCTTAAGAGCCTACATCAGTCATGCGAAAAAACACGCAAGCTAATGTTAAGTCTATGGGAAGGCTTGTGGCAGATTTCTAACTCGCATTTTAATATTTTTAAATTATTTTTTTTGCATAGGATAGCTGAGGTTGATCTCTAACATTGTTAGTTTTTACTTTTTCGATTTTGGTTCCAGTTTTTTTTATATAAGGGTACTTTCACTTTCAGAACCGGTTCCAAAATTGAAAATGTTCGCTTATAAAAACACTGTAACCAAAATAAAAAAAGTAAAAACTAACAACGTTAGAGATCAACCTCAGCTATCCTATGCAAAAAAAATCATTTAAAAATATTAAAATGCGAGTGAGAAATCTGCCAAGAACCTTCCCATAGACTTAACATTAGTTTGAGCGTTTCTTCACATGACTAGCGTAGGCTCTTAACTCAAATGTGACTAATTCATGGAAAAAAATATGTACTTCACAAGTCACATAGCCATATTTTCTCAAATGAACATCGTGGGATTGCTCACTGATCATTTATATAGCTAGAAAAACAGACTTGTAATCGAGTCTGCAGTCATTTGCGATCGGCATCGATTTTGGATAATTCCGATGTCTAAATTAATGATCTGATCTCTCTATTACCAATACATCATGCGAGTATTGTTGTTTCTTCCCTTCAAAAATCAGTGGAGAAGTGAAACTGCTATGTCACACAGGTCTCATTCATGCACGCATTGTTTATCCACTTTGACGATCGGCAGAGTAAACGATCTTTGCCACCGGTCTCGTTCACGAATGCGTTGTTTATCCATTTCAAAGATCACGGGAGAAAGCTATGTTTGCCACCATCTCATGTGGTTCACCATCGATCTGGCATGATGCATCATAGGACTGTGATACATCGCTAATAAAAAAATAAAGAAGCTGGCTTGACGGTTTATGATTTAAATTGGTTTTCTGTAATATATCGATGCATCGCCCAGTGCTATTGCCTAGGTCTATAATAATAACCTTAAATGCACCTAAAATCACTGCTGTAATAATTAAATTCTACAAAAACAACTTTTCAAAAGTAAAAAAAAAGCTAAGCGTAAAAAAAAAAAAAAGTTGTGGCTAAAAAATGGTGAGATATCAAATTTCCAAGCTATTATATTACTTTTTTAACTTTTTTCCATTAAATAAGTTATCATATATATAAGTCGAGTGCCTACGTATATGTTAATAGAAATCGTTTTCTCCTGTACTAAATACATCCTAACGAGTTTCTGAAAATTCAATTTTTTTCAAATTATGCATGATGGGCTTGGCGGCCATCTTTGCATATTATTCACAAAATTCTAAGCATCCAAATCCGTAGTTAAAATCCGAAGTTCAAAATTGTTATTTAAGCAAATATTTTAAGCGTTTCATTTATAGATTTGTATGATCTGAAAATTGTGTCTTAAGATAATGATGACTTATCTTAAAGATTCATCTTATGATTTATTTTTTACAGTAATTAATAATTTCAAACTAGTAAATATCAATTTCTCAAAATATCAGTCTTATCTAATTTATCTGTCCGTAGTTAAAATCTGAAGTTCGAAATTGTTATAAACATATTACATTGCAAACATATTACGCTTTTACTTTAGAAATTTGGGTGCTTAGAAATATGAAAAGATGGCCGCCAAGCCCATCATGCATAATTTGAAAAAAATTGAATTTTCAGAAACTCGTTAGGATGTATTTAGTACAGGAGAAAACGATTTCTATTAACATATACGTAGGCACTCGACTTATATATATGATAACTTATTTAATGGAAAAAAGTTTAAAAAGTAATATAATAGCTTGGAAATTTGATATCACACCATTTTTTAGCCACAACTTTTTTTTTTTTTTACGCTTGGCTTTTTTTTTACTTTTGAAAAGTTGTTTTTGTAGATATCATTTCTTTTTTTTAAAACAGAATAAACATAATTTAAATAATCTAAACATGAGAAATAATTTAAAATTACATTTTACTTTCAGTCATTGTTTAAAAGGTTAACTAGAAATACCAGTAGATTTTTAAATTAAACTAATAACAACATACTAAATGTGGCTTGTTATAATACTTGTTATCCCCCGTTAAAAAATATCACTGACTTATCGATGAAATGAATAAAAATGCAATACGTACATAGCGTGTCAGTGCTGCATTTGAAATCAAACGTGATATCACGCTCTTTTATTATTAGCACTAGCTGGCTTCGCCCGCTAGCGTACCCCTAATTTATATCGAGGCCTCGAATCTTGTAAAACCTCGAATAAGATAAACCTCGAACCGAACGAACCTCCGACCTGGTTCTCCGCTGCCTTCGGCACCGGATAATCCCTTAATTTGCACATCGAATAGTATAAACCTCTAACCAAACTAACTTCCGACACGGGTCCCCGCTGCCTTCGGCACCGTATAGCAGTCGTGCTGCGCACGCTCAAGTTCCATCTTCCACCACCAGGTAGCGCAATCTGTTTTGTATGAACCTCGGGCACTGAAATCGTTAAGGCTATAGATGTCGAGTCGAATGAACTGTACCCCGTCGTGATCTAGCCCATAGAACCAGAGATAGAAAAGTGCCCCCTGGTGGTGAAAAAACGAACTAAAATCGGAAAGTTCTATTGATGTTGAGTCGAATGAGCCATACCCCGTCGTGATCCGACTCGTAGGAACAGATATAGGAAAGCGTCCCCTGGTGGTGAAAGCTAATCGCGCTTGGGGGGCAAAAGGGGGGATGAACACCGGAGATGCATAATAGGATTAAGCGGTCACAGACCTTTCCAACGATGTATCACATGAGGGGTATGTGCAAAATTTAGAAAATACCCCCCCCCCCCCCCCCTGCATATTATGATTAAGTGTTCACAGACTTTTCCAACGATACATCACATGAGAGGTGTCGGCAAAATTTAGAAAAGTGTCCCCTTTGGGTGGGAGGGCTGAAAGTGGGAGGATGGACCCCGAAGATACATAATATGAATAGCGGAACAATTTTTAGAATTTCTGAAAGCTGATTTTTATTTATTTATTTATCTATTTTTTATTTTTTGTTTATTATTATTTTATTTTTTTTGCGTTGCCCTGTGCATGTTTGGAATTTCTTAGCAATTTCTTAGATTTACCTTACTTTATTCAATTAAACATTGTACTGTTACAATAAATTTAAATGGAAACTTCACTTCTAAAACAAAAATAATTTAACAACTGGATTTCATTAATTTATAGGAAAACTAGCAAGCTACGCCCGCTGCGCCCGCTGCGCTGATCGGTTTCTACAAATGAACCCTGAATCAAACGAAATATATCGTTTAATTTGACCTTGTATTTGAAAGCAATCTGTATATTTACATGGAATATCCTTCCACATTACTAAAAAATGACGCGATTACGCTATTATATTTTCTAATGTGCAGTCAAAATTTTAGCTGTTAAGGACCAACTCTTTTATTTGGTCATTTACAGTTAGGGTTTGCTAAAGAATGATAAAACTATATGCAATATACTAAAACCATCACTAAAAATTATCGAAATAACAATGCAAACAAATAACTAACAAAATCCATTCAGAAGAAGTTTTTATAAAGGCTAATCTTTGATAATCTGATTATTGAACTTTTCCACACAATTCTAAAACAACAAAACGATATAAAATATACTAAAACAATCTTTACAAATTATCTACTTAACAATGCAAGTCGCAAAAAATACGCCCAGTAAAAACTATCAAAAAGGCTAATATTTCGGAATCGGGTTCACTTGACTATATAACCTTCACACATAACTGTTGGACTAAGCAACGTAGGATAATATATAGTACATTAACACCATTTCTGAAATAGCATCTAACTAACAATACAATTCTCATCAAAATCCGTTCAGTAGAACTTTTTTAGAAGGCTAATCTTTCATAATCGGAATCAAATATTGAAAAGGCTAATATTTGATAAAAAAAACGGTCACCCGATTTTCGAATTTTCCCCTATACTTCTAGAACTAAGCAACGTTATATAATAAAACGTTCCCTAGAAAATTATTTAACAGTATAGGTTCCATCAAAATACATTCGGCAAAATCCTTTAAAAAGGCTAATCTTTCATAATCGGATTGATCTGAATATAGAACTTCCCAGAATAATTATATAACTAAGCTACGTAGAACGATATGTTATACATTAAAACCTTCCCTTAAAAATTATCTTAGTTTAAGTTCTACGAAAATGCATTCAGCAGAACTCGAGTTATAAGCAGCTAGAACGAAATTTCATATATGTAGAAGTAAATAGAAGTATATTGCCATTAATATAGTTTGCATTTGAATAAAAAAAGGTACTTTTCGGTTAGCCGGGCACCAGTGATATATGAACACACACACACACACACACACATATATATATATATGTATGTATATACATGTATTTGTGTAGATATATGTGTATATATGTGTGTGTATATATATATACATCACTGGCGCCCGGCTAACCAAAAAGTACCAAAAAAAAATACTGCGAAAATGCAGTCGTACACTTGAAAAAAAAAAACACCTTTTGGCCTAAAATCTCTCATCAAAACTGTTTTTCTTTTTTTTCTTTTCTTTCTTTTAAAAAAAAATAAAATTAGTAACAGTTTTTTCTTTTATTTTTCCAGATGTATAGCCATTTCAATTCTTTCTGCAACAAAAAAAGGCACTTTTTGGCTTAAAATCAAATTGTTTGGGGTCAAAAGTAAAATCAAAATCGCCAAAAACAAAAGATAAATCGCCAAATTTGTTTCAATAGAAATCTTGCCCCTTGAATAATGTTTTAAGCATTATGAGCATTTCTAATCATGTTTAAATTAAATATTTTCGTTTTATAATATTCTCTCATCAAAACTCTTTTTTTTTTCTTTCTTTCTTTCTTTTTTTTTTTTTTTTTTTTTTTTAATAAAATTAGTAACAATTTTTCTTTTATTTTTCGAGATGTATAGCCTTTTCATTTCTTTCTGCAACAGTAATGATCGCCAAAAAATTAGCAATGGTAACCTTTTCGGCCAAAATAACAGAACTTTCTATCACAATTCGATAGCTATTATACGTAGAACGTTGTGTTACATACTAAAACCTTCCCTGAAAAATTATCTCTCGAACAGTGCAAGTTCCATCAAATTCCATTCAGCAGATCTCGAGTTATAAAGGAACGGAACGAAATTTCCGTTTGTGTTTTATATATATAGCGAGGCTAACGAAAAAGACAGGCTACCGCGGTGCGTTCCACTTATCTTTTTTTACAGACCGCTAGAGTGACGTGATGCTCTTTTCGTACACCTGCATTGGTGGATTCGAGCCTCACGTGATTCCCGCGGTCTGTAAAAAAAGATACGCGTAAAGCACCGCGGTAGCCTTTCTTTTTCGCTAGCCTCGTATATATAGTAGATGACGTGAAAGGTATTCCTGCGAACGAAATGCCTGTCCTTTACCGTGTTTTTTTATTTTTAGAAATAAATGAATCACATTTAATTCATTTCAAAATTTTTGTTTACGTTTGGAAAGAAATTTTAAATGGCGATAACTTTTAATGTATACATTTTAGAAGGTACATCTTCCCTCAAAAACTAATTTATTTTTAAAGATCTTTCTAAAAACGTAAATTATATATTTAAAGCATAAACACTACGTCTGATTACTTTATTTTACAATATTTATAAGAACACGCATTTTATCAGACAATTAAATACACTAAACAAACATGAGTGAAAAATTGACCTGGGCCTGGACTTGAACCTGGGACCTTATGCGTACCATGCCGACGCTCTGCGACTGAGCTACCCAGATCCATATCCGTAACCGGCAATTTCTCATACTTATTCATGTTAGAAACAATCATCTGCCACAGTTTGCAGTCATATTTAATTATTTGATAAAGTATGTGTTCTTATAATTGTGAAGTTTTATTTAAAAAAAAAATATCTTCAGAAGAAAATGGCTGACTTGTAGATGAAATTTGATGTGGTTATATTATAACCTGTAACTGATTTGTGCTATTTTAATACAGATAGTACATGGTCGTTGGCGGGTTTTATCTCTGTTTTGGCATAATTTTTTAATCGCCAAGTTAATTAACAGTTTTTTGCTAATTAAGGATAGAAAATATATTTTTTTTACACTGAATTTTATAAAAGCACATAAATTACGTAATTACTTGTCCAAAAATGCAATCCTTTTTTTATTCTGCCCAATATTAAGGCCTGTAGCTTGTTTGAAAAAAAAAGTTTGACGAAGAAAATAGTGATCATTTTAAGTAACTCGACGTTTTTTTAAAAAAGCTATATCTCTGTTTATAAATCACTTATGAAGATGAGTTTGGTCTTAAATTGAAGAAATTCTTCCTTAGATTCTTCTAGTTTTCGTTTTTTTTTTTCTACGACGCTTGGTTTGTTTGATATCTGATATTTTAATCTGGCATGTTTTGTCGATTTAACATTGCGAAGTTGCTTTCTGTATATAAGCATTAGCGGTCTTTATTCCAGTTCTTGGCGTTGTTTGTGTGGCGTTTTTTTTTTTTAAGCTTGGCTTGGCAGAGCGACCGCCCTGCTTGATGAAAATGATGTTGGGAGAACACACTGACAAAGGCAGTGAGAGCCAGTTGCCAGTAAATGAAAATTTATCCAAACGAACCTAGAGTCAAGAGCAGTACTACCTTCAACAGAATACATCCTAGAATTTGCTTGATTTTATATCTTTAAATGAAAATTTATCCAAACAAATCTATAAATGGAGGCCTCACTGTTTTCAGCCAGCATATACCAGCTGTGCCACACACACTCCGGTCTTTTTTTATTTTACATTTTAGAATAAAAACTTTTCCAAATGAACTAATGTTGGGGCATTAAGAGTCCTATATGGGTCATGTTGCATCCTAGCAGAATAAGAAATTTCTGCTTAATGTCAACCCAAAATCCAACCTGAAAGCAACTACAACAACAAAAAATTTCATTAACCTGAAACATGATACACTTCAATCTAAACATGACTGAAAATAAAATTAATTCATGTTTTAAATACAAATATGAAAAAAAGTCTACAATATCTCTAATATCATTTTTTTTTTTTTTTGTAAATAAAAATGAACACATATTACACTAATTCATATTCAAATATATAGAGTTTTTCAATTGAAAAATAGTCTTTCTTTTCAAAAATTGGGTCAACCCAAACTTAACCTGAAAGTCTCAAAACTTAATCTGAAACATTTAAAGTTAACTCAGTTAACTCGACCCGCAATGAAAAGCACTAGCATCAATCACTACAGGTCGGTTTCAGGTAAAATTATGTTACCTGATGTGATGCAAAACTCTAGAGACTCAACTGTCTTCAACAAGCATAAATTTCAAAATTTGTATGATTTTATATTTTTAAACAAAAATCAATTCAAACGAACTACGTAGCTCCTATTACAGTGATTGCCTATTTAATTTTTGACATTTAGATATATTAAACTTTCATTCTGACCAAACATTTCTAAGAAAATCTGAATAACATAAAATGCTACCCCCTTCCCTCTCTTAATATGATAAGATGCATTTCTGATGCAATGCGAAATTATTTCTGGGAAGGTACTGAGACAAAAAAGAAGACTGGAGAATTAGTGAAAAAACTCCAAGAAAAAAAACCCTTTTGAATTGGTAAATAATACATTTTTTTTTTAAATCCAAGAACTGGAAAAGTACCAGGAATAAGTTGTATTAATTGTATTTTGTTTAGAAAAGCAGATTGGGAATTTTATACCTGCAGAATAATTAAAAAAAGCGAAATTTGCATTCAGAAGATATTTTTGATTATATATTTTACTATGACTTTACTATTTAATTAAGATTACATATATTTCATCAGATATTTTTGATATTTTATTAGGATATTTGTTTTAATGGGCAAAGATTGAGTGATTTTCCTTTTATGACTTGAAATCTACAAAATTTTAAAATCCTTAAACTGTTATGGATTTTATACTGTCTACTTAATTTTATAACAAGATGAAGCACAAAATACAGAAGAAAAACACAATTTAAAACTATCAAATGAGTGTATGCAAAATTTTTTTAGCTTTACCCAACTTTAAGCTAAATATATATATATATATATATATATATTTAAACACTGCTGCCAAAATAGTAAAATCATAATTGTATAATAAGTATATTTTATTTAGTGCATAATTGTACAAGTATCAGAAAAGCATGAAAGTATAATAAAAAAAAATAAGACTTACTGTTTTTCAATAAAGTAAAAGGTGCCAGAAAATCCACAAGTTTCCAGAAATGTAAAGTAATCCAAAGTATCCAAAATCTTGATTAGCGATTAACCTGTGATAACATAAGAGTTGTGTTAAAGAATACAATGTAGTTATGTCAGGTTACTAGAACACAAAAAAATAAAATTATATGAAAGCTGATATAATCGTTAACTAAATTCATATTTAATACTTAGAAATTTTTGCATAGAAAATTTCTCATGCCTTGCATTCATAATATTCAAATTTTAATTGCTTAATAGGCGTATAGCCAACATAGGAAAAAGTATCCAAATCGGGACTCGAACCCGGGTCATCAATATAGCGCACTGATGTTCGACCAACTGAACTACTTGGGAACGATACTCAGCCTGGAACTTTCTCACTATAACATGTTGGCAAGGCTAAACATGCAGCACAAGATGGAATATTTTCTGTGAGCCACCAACCCTGGGGCAAACACAAAATCAAAGAAAATCCAGCATCGATAATTGAATAAATTCATATTTAATACTTGGAAATTTTTGCATAGAAAATTTATCATGCCTTGCATTCATAATATTCAAATTTTAATTGCTTAATAGGCGTATAGCCAACATAGTGAAAAAAAAACGGGTTCGAGTCCTGGCTTGGGTACTTTTTCACTATGTTGGCTATATGCCTATTAAGCAATTAAAATTTAATCATTAATTGATATCTATACTTAACATGTCACTGATACGTATACTTAGCATGGCACTGATATGCCTTCATTTTAAAGCATACAGAATTTATGTATTATTTAACTTCAGTCTATAATACAAATCAAAGAAATTTGAAATGTTCTACAATTTTTGTATTTTCTAAAGTTCAACAACTTGAAACTATAACGCCCAATAAACAAATGGAAAACTGTTTCCATTCTAAATTTTCTCAAAATGTGACAAAAAGCAGAGGAATAGAAGTTAACTAAAATCCTTCATTAGAAAAACTAAACTGACTTATACACATAATAAATAAAAATAGAATACATATAAATAATATGCTAGTGTTGCATTTAAAATCAAACATGACATCACAACTTTTTTTTGGGGGGGGGGGGGAGGAGTGTTGTTAAATCCTATAGTTTTTAATTAGTTTTTCTACTTTATCGCTCTTGTCTGGTGGATAAATAAATGTTTGTAACATCAGTTGAAACTGGTATACTATACCTAACTATGCTTCACATTTTTTTAAATGCTTTTTCTCTTAATATCATGTCATCATTAAAGATGAAATTATTTTAATTAACAAAAAAACATTAATCAGTAAATTATTAAAAATACAGATAAAACATGAAATTAAAAATCACTTGACATAACAAACTTGTGTAACAAATTCAACATTAAATGAATGCAACTTTTTTTTTATCATGCATATTTGGCATTAAAGCATATAATTTGGCAATAGTTTTTTTTTTTTTTTTATGGATGTGGTATGACGGGATCATATGAGTGCATGCAAAAAATTTTGAGATTTGCCCAACTTAAAGCAATTTTCCAAAAAAAAAAATTATATTTAAACACTGCTGCCAAAATCGTAAAATCATAATTGTATAATAAGGATATTTTATTTAGTGCATAATTGTACAAGTATCAGAAAAGCATGAAAGTATAATAAAAAAAAATAAGACATACTGTTTATCAACAAAGTAAAAGGTGCCAAAAAATTCAAAAAGTTTCCAGAAATCCAGTCTCCAAAGCCTGATTAGCAATTAACCTGTGATAGCATAAAAGTTGTGTTGAAGAATATGTAGTTATGTCCAGTTACTAGAATACAAAAAATAAAATTATCTGAAAGCTGATATAATCATTAACTGATATCTATACTTAGCATGGCTCTGATATGCTCTCATTCTAAAGCATAAAGAATCATAAAGAATTTTAAATAAAAGCTAATCATCCACATTTAATTTTAACATCTTCAAACTTTGACCTCTTCAAACTCTATCAACAAATAACTATGTCCTATACTAGGGATGCACAACCTGTGGCCCGCGGATCAATTTTGCTGATCGGACGCGAAAAAATCGCAAATTTTGCCAACTGGACATGTAAAAATTGCGAACTTCGCCTAACGGGTGTGTAAAAAACGCAAATTTTGCCAACTGGACATGTAAAAATTGCGAACTTCGCCTAACAGGTGCGTAAAAAACGCAAATTTTGCCGATCAGGCCTGTAAAAAATCGAGAATTTTGCCGATCGGGTGCATATAAATCTTAAATTTTGTCTGCATGAAAAATCGTGAATTTTCTCGATCAGGTGCGTAAAAATCGTAAATTTTGCCTATCGGGTACGTATAAATCGCGAATTTTGAAGATCGGGTGCGTATAAATCGCAAATTGCGCCAATCCGGCATGTAAAAAGTGTAAATTTTGCCGATCGTTTGCATAAAAATCATGAATTTGGCATATCGTCTTTGTAAAAATTCGCGAATTTTGCCGATCGTCTTTGTAAAAATTTCAAACTTCGCCAATCTGACACATAAAAATCACATTTTTCGCCGATTACACGTAAACATCATGAATTTCACCGATCGAGCACATAAAATCATGAATTTTACCGATCGGGTGTGTAAAAATCGTAAATTTGCCGATTGGGTGCGAAAAAATCACGAATTTTATCAATGACTAGGAAAAAACTGCAAATATTGTCAATCGCACGTGAAAAAAAAATGCACATTTTTTTCATCCTTGCCAACTGAATTGGGTTATGCTAACTAAGGAGGTGGTTGAGTATAGGGGGCTAACCCTCCTTTTACAATTAGCATTTTTTTTAAACTTTTAGGCCGATCCTCCTCCTCTTTCCCCGTAACCAAATTTTGTCCACACTACCGATATTGGCTCTCGACAATCCACTTATAAAGGTTGTTCACCCCTACTTGATATCCACATTTCATGACTGAATATGGTAAGAAGTACAATTTAGAATAATATATGTTTCTCCTCTTCCCCACCTTCACTCATGAAAGCACAATTTTTTTTCGGTACTGGCAATCTTTAAAGCTAAATTTACTCCTTCAAAAATAGTGAAGGAGTATTTTCACTCTTTGAAAATAATCTTAGCTATGTCTCTTTTACGTAAACTGTTGATATATCCTTGCCAACAGAACTGAATATGTTGACTGGGAAGGAAGAAACCTAGGGCGCTAAAACTACCCTTCCGAAATTGATGTTTTTTTAAAATCTGATTGTAGACTTGGATCCCCCCCCCTGCCACACTTCCTCTAAACAAAATTCTCTCTGTGCTACTGATGGTGGCTCTCGACAACCTAGTTATTTTTGTAAGTGGCCCTTCGCTTAAAAAGGTTGTGCACCCTTATTCTAAACTAGGGATGTAACGAATATTCGGTCACTATTCGGTATTCGGCCCTTTTGCCGAATATTGAACCGAATATTTGGCCGAATACCTGTAGCCGAATATAATTTGATATTTTGTCGAATAGTTGCATATTTGGCCGAATATTCTAAGATATTTGGTTAAATAAGTTCCAGAAAATCAAAACAAAATGTGATTTTAAATATTTTCAACAAACAATATTAAAAAATTATATCTAAATACATTAATTATTATAAGAAAAATAAATCCTAATACTTATGCAATTTTAAAGCTTCATGACAACTTATAAATAACTGTATATATAATGATATTACATAAATAAAAATATTTTTCTTGCTGCATATTTAGGCATCATGTGAATTTAAGTAAGTATTGCAACATTAATTTCTTTTACATTAAAATGCAAAATATATACTGCCTTTAAAGTTTAAATCTCTTCAGTGAATTTAAAAATATTAACTTTATATCTATTTTTTTTATCTGATTTATAATGATGATAACAGTTTCTTAAACAATAAAATTCATAAATATTAAAAATAAATATTTTACTGTCTTGTAAAAATGTTTAATCTTTCACAAATTAAATCATTTTTCTAGTTTTTAGTTTTACTTTTAAATAAAAAAATTTGAATAAATATAGGACTATATAATTACTTTACTAATTAAAAATTAAATATTAGATGTTGTCATACCTATTTAGCGATAGGCATGACCAGCAAGAAATTTAATTGCAGAAAAAAAGAGCATATAGCTGATATTAAATATAATAGAAAAACTACAGCCCTAGCAAGATTATATCAAGAAGAAACCATCTAAATAAATTTCAATGAAAGTAAAATAATATTTCCCTCCAGTCTATACTATCCATCCATAATAAGAGAAACCATAGAGATACTCACGCGCAAAAATACAATATGTAACGATGCGGCATCTTTTAATTTACCGAAACTGTGGCTAGAATTACTCCATGGTCAAAGGTATGAAAATAAACAATCAAGTAAAAAATAATAGATAACGAAGCGTAATTTTTAAAAAAGTACATGAAAATAATAACTTCAAAGCCCGTGTAGCTTTAGAATATTCTCATTTTGTTTTTGTGAATGACTCAGAAAGAGTCGAAACAAGTAAAACAACTAATAAGAGTTATTTTAATTTATATTATAGTTGTTAATTTTACACCTTTAGCATTTAAAAGTAATATAGTTCTACTTTATCGCTTCCTGCTGGTGGATAAATGTTTGTAACATCAGTTGAAACTGGTGTATTATACCTGTGGTTCACAACATTTTTTTAAATGCTTTTTCTCTTAATACCATGATTACGCTTACAGATGAAATTATTTTAATTAGCAAAAGAACATTAATCAGTAAATTATTAAAAATGCAGATAAAACATCAAATTAAAAATCACTTAACATAACAAACTCGTGTAATAAATTCTACATTAAATGAATGCAACGTTTATGATCATGCATTTTTGGCATTAAAGCATATAATTTGGTGATAGTTTCTTTTTATGGATGTGTCAACAGAATATTGTCAGAAATACTCTAAGGTGTATATACAATACATATATTAATTCAAGATTAGAAATATATTGAAACACAAATATAAATTGATTATTTTGTTACTTGTATGTATAAAAATTTTAACAGCTTGATGTATTTTTGTAATATTTAAAACAATTTGTAATCATGTAAACATTTTGTAATCACCTTCATGCTAATAATAAAACATGACAAAGTCTAAATTACTAATTTCATAATTTTATCTATACATACATGCAATTCATACATACTTTACCTAATATAAGAACTCATTACGACTGTTAAATATGCTTTCCAAGTTTATTACTTTTTTTTATTTAGAACACTACTTTCCTCGCAAAAAGTCTAGCTAGGATTTCATAACACTGAGTGCTGTTTAACACATAGATTATATTAATTTGTTAAATTAATAAAAACAGTTAATATCATCACTTTTCATGAACTGAGTTTTATGTCCTACTCAACAATATAAATGGCACAAAACGATTATTTTGAATTTTCCACTAGGAGTTATTAAAAATTTGGCACAAATGTGACATACGCACCACGTTGGCGCGATTATTTTCCCCCTCCAATTTGGCGAAAAAAATAAACTGTTTATTTACTTTTATTTTTTATTTTAATTCTATAAATTATTTTTATTATGTATATCAATATTTATTGACATCAAACTATCATTTATTTATTTTTATTTCCTTTTTTAAAATAATAGAAGCTATTTCCTTTATTACGTTATTTTATTTATTTTTATATTGAAATAAAAAATCATGGGCTATTATTGCATGCTATTTGTAACTAATATTCCAAAACAAAGTTTGTGCCAAATTGGCAGGGAAAAAAATTGTGCCAACGTGGTGCATATAAGACATCTGTGCTAAAAATTTTAATTGCTTAATTCGTTTAGACAAATATGCAAGAAAATATAACGAAATTCGGTTGAATCCTCAAACAAGGGCGATACTTGGCTGCGTCGAATTTGGCAAAGCGATAAATGAGTTTTACTTGCTACCGGTTTGTTTCTTGCATTTCTTCCCTGCCTACTGTGGTTTGATCTGGAAATTTGATTGGTTTATGAGTGAATTACGTTTATTTGTTTGGTTTATTGTGTGCCGTATTGTTGGAATCAGATAGTAATGAGGTAGATAGAGATGCACTATACCGTAAAAATGCCTTGGAGTATGAAGACGGTAATTTCGGAATTTACTAGGCCCAAAAAAGGGAAGCATATGAAAGAAGGGCTGAATTTATTGCACGGTGAGAGGTTTTCAAATCAAGTCCCAAATTGTTTGGGCCGATTTTAGTGTTGCATCACGGCAAATGTATACATCACATGTCTATTTTCGTTTGAACTCTGAGTTTTGCGAAGTGAAGTGAATTTAATTTTTTGACATGTTGTTTTTTTATGAAGAATGCTGAAATGCGGCAAATACGAATTTGAAATAGTGTGCATAGTGTGTTGATAATGAAAATTTAGGATATTTTAGGTGTTTTTATTAGATTATTTAGGGGTAAGTTTGAATTTTGTCCTCTTGAGTGAGCAGTTTAAGGGTCATTTTTGTATAAATACTGCTGCATCATCAGAAGTGAGCTGCGATATTGATTATGACAAACCGGGGCATTAAAAAAAAATGGGTAAATTTGAAAAAAAAAATAAGTGAATTTTTATTGTTTTTATTTAATAATAATCATGTGTCTTGCATTTTAGAGATTACTGTAGAGGTAGTTTCGTGCATAGAGTGATTTTTTTTGTTTTGGATACTGTGTACAGGATACATACATAACTTATTGATTTTATTTGATAATAATAGTGTCTTGCATTTTAGAGATTACTGTAGAGGTAGTTTCGTGCATCGAGTGATGTTTTTTGTTTTGGATAAAGTGTACAGGATACATACATAAATTATTGATTGCTGTGTGAACAAATTTCGTACATTCTACAGATTGCTGTACAGAGAGTTTCATGCATCCAGTGATTTTTTTTTTTCGGTTAATGTACGCGAAGCGTACATACATAAGTTTCTGATCGCTGCGTGAATGAGTTTCATGCATTCTAGAGATTGCTGTACAGCGAGTTTCATGTGTCCAGTGATGTTTTTTTTTTATTAATGTACATGAAGCGTACATACATAAGTTACTGATCGCTGCGTGAATGACATTCATGCATTCTAGAGATTGCTGTACAGCGAGTTTCATGCATCCAGTGATGTTTTTTCCGGTTAATGTACGCAAACCGTACAAACATAAGTTGCTGACCGCTATTTAAATGAATTTTATGTATTTAAAAAATTAGGAATTTAGAAATTTTCTCCAATTATAATATTTGTGCTTTGTGGCAGAGAAGTGATTATTTACACAATTTCTATGAGAGTTTCTTTAACGACGTAAACGTTGCTTTTATTTCGTTTTGTGGCAATTTACGAAGTTTAAGCGGTATTTTCTTAGAGATTTTTTATTTGTTAGGAAGAAATTGACTGTTAAATTTGCCAATTCTTTGTAAAAATCGGGAGAAAAAAATTGTTAGAAATTTGTAAAATTGGAAAAATCTGTTAGAAAAAATAGTTAAAAATTTGTAAAAATGGAAAAATCGGGATAAAAAAATAGCTGAAAATTTGTAAAAATGAAAAAATCTGGAGGAAAAAATAGCTAAAAATTTGTAAAAATGAAAAAATCTGGAGGAAAAAATAGCTAAAAATTTGTAAAAATGGAAAAATCTGGAGGAAATAATAGCTAAAAATTTGTAAAAATGGAAAAATCCGGAGGAAAAAATGGCTAAAGATTTGTAAAAATGGAAGAATCCGGAGGAAAAAATAGCTAAAAGTTGTAAAAATTAAAATATCTGAATGAAAATATTGCTTAAAGTTCGTAAAAATCGAGAAACCTCGCAAAAAAAACTTTTCAATACTTTGTAAATAGCAGTAAAACGAAATAAAATCAGCATTTACTTTGTGTAAGAAATTGGCGAAGTGTGTAAGAGTGTGTAAGTAGTGACTTGTCTGCCGAAAAGTACGTGTTCTGATTGGGTGGAATTTGGAGGTTGCCGTTTTTTAGGTTGGCGCGCGTCAAAACAATCGCCAAATCGGGGGTCACATTTGTTTGAGGATTTTGCCCGAAATTCTTAACAAATAAAAAATTGAAGAACAAAAACAAGTTCTATTTATTATCACTATTCTTCAGGAAACAAAAAGACTTGATATAAAATGTAGGAATTTTTCAAAAAGGTTTCACACATTAAGTATTAGATTAATTTTCTATACATCGTTAATTTTATTTTTTTAATTTAATCTGAAATAGTACCGATTTAAATCTAACTCTCTACCGACTTGAAAAAAACGAATAGATACTTTTCCTTATGTTAATAAGGAAAATACATATTCTTTTTTTTTCTTAATTAGGTGAAATAACTAGTTTTCCTTATAACAAGTACTAATAAATTATCAAAAACGTACGAATGAAATACAAAAATACTTACGAAATATTTATTTCTAGATAATATTGTATAAATAAATTACTAGATAATAACTTACCACACCCAACGCTATTCAAAAGAAAATGGCGAATGAATAAAAGATGGACACTAGAAAACTTTAGATAGTAGCTGTTGGGAAGATGGGTATGGCGCAACCATTACAGTCAACGAGAGGTGAAGCTACACTTATAAATCTTCGCCAACAATCAAAGTGCGACATAAAAAAAATAATGCTTTAGTAACCTTGCTTGAAGTTTTGCACATAGAGACAAGATTGAGGTCTCCTTTCATCATTATTCCTTTCATTAAAAAGTGGCATCAACCATTATCAATATGACCGTTACCACACTTGAAAAGGTTTCCAGATTTGGCGCATTATCGCTTGCTTAGCAATTTCAAAATTGTTGCCGGTCGGATCCAGCTTATGTACTGCTCAGCCAAGCTTTAAAGACTGGTCACGTGAGTAACGGGTCCAAATATGACCAGTCTATTCTTCGTAATAGGGATCGAGGTAATGAAAGGGAGTCACCCCTAGTTTTGCTTTCGTGGGGGGATGAGTTGATTCCCGATAGTTTCATGTTTACTTGTTACAAGATTATAAAAGGATTTTTGTTCTTATGTAATAAAGCACATAAAAATTGTAGTTTTCTCTTCGATGAAGGGGATATCTTCAATCTAAATAAACATGTTATGATAATTTAGATTATTTAATTATCGGATATAAGCATGTTAAGTAAATAAATACTATTTTTTACTGTATTTTTACACATGTCATTGCAATTTATTGTTTTCTTAAATAAATAACGATTTTAAATATCGGTTCCTTACAGTTATAGGGTACACTTATGTAATTGTAGGAGAAGTGTGGTTTTAAAATGTTCTTTTATTAGTATGGTTATTAATACATATTTTTTTTAATTTTACCGCAAGAATTCCATTTTTTTTTCTTGATTGCTCATGTTCATTTTCCTATATGAAACCATTTAATAATAGGGCGAAAATGTATAACAAAATACTCAATTAATAAGAAAAGAAAATAGTTCAAAGTGTACAGAGTCATACTAAAGGATGAAAAATATTTTTTACACTCAAATATTTGAAAAAAAATGTACTCGAATTCAAATTAAGTTTTCTGATACCTTTACTAAATCTTTTTAATTGATAAATGCGCGAAAGTTTCAGACGTTCTTATTCAGATATCAGGAAATTGAACAGCGTTTTTCGTTTTATTATAAAAGTAACTAATCTTACTGAAAATGTCGTTGAAGGTCGCACTTTGAACCTATTTTTCGGATAAGTTCACGAAAAAATTGTAATTGTAACTCACAATGTACCGATTTTATAGGAAAATTGAAGACGCTGTTCGATTTTTAAGTATTTGAATGTTAATTGTTGAAAATTTTCAGGCAAATAGGAATAAAATTGAAATTACTGTCAAAATGAAATGAAAGAACTTAACAAATATATGCTAAAGCTGGTAAAATTAAAATTATTTTAAAGTGAAGGTCTCAGAAAAAAATAAAGCAATAAAAATGCTTGTATTTCATAATATCATCACGGACCTTCTCTTAAAAAAAAAAAAAAAATGTGCAGGGGGGGGGGGGGGGGGGGTATTCATTCACTTTCGGTGTCATCATCAGAATCATCCGGAAAAAATCATCGTCGTCATCATCGTCGAACGAAATAATTAATGGTTTACACATTTCTTCTATTATGCCGTCTTTCTTCCAATACTCATTTTCCAGGTGTTCTATGTTCGTGCAGTAGTTTTTCCATTTCTCAGCATTAACATTTTCTAGTGCAAGTTTGGTCAATTTAAAAAGTTGATCCATATTTAAATCCGCGAGTTATATTTCTTTTTCGAATGAATTCCTTCATATCCGCCCATACATACTCTATTGCATTTATGTCGCAATGGTATGGACGCAATCTTAACGCATAATGCCCATGTTCGGCTAACATGGTGTCGAATTTGTAGATTTTAGTAGAGGGCGAATTCGTCTTAACAAGGTCCATCAATTCAACTTTTCGCATGTTTGAAGAATATGGCACTTTGTTCAGTGCCAACCAATCCATAATTTCCCTTTTGTTTATTGAAGAATTCGGAGGCTTATTCAATTGAATAGAGCGATATGGCGCATTGTCTATCACAACAACCGAATTTTTCGGTAAGTTTGGAATGAATTTTTCATTTGCCCATTTTTCAAAAATTTGTTACGAATTACATCCAAGTTAAAATTATCCAAGTTGACATTCTCTATGGTTGTTTTCACCTTTTTCTTTTTAGGAGAAGCGAAATTATTTGCATTGTTATTAGCTTCTTTCCGAATTCTTCTTATAGCGCTATCGAAACACCGGCAATTGCAATAGCTCTTTTTGTTGCATGTGCTAATAGAATAGTTAGACAGCCTTTATCTGCTGCATTATCACAATATTTTACAACATTGTTTAACATATTTTTCACTGCAGTGTGAAAATGTTTGCCTTGAGAGCTTTTAGATTCTTTTAAATCCATTTTATAGAAGTAGAAACAAATACAAAATGAATAGCAGACAAAATAAGGAGAGAGAGAAAAAACGCTAATAGTACAAGAACAGCCAGTGAAGAAATGACAAGCGGTCAGGCAAGATAAGGGAAACTTGAATTTTGTCTCCTCCTAATATAATGCTTCCCTCCCTTCGGACGGGTCTATTTTTTTGGCACCATGCCAAGGTCCGTCTTTCTAGAGTGGTTCCACAGTATGTGAAGCGCAAAAAATTTATAAAAGTATAATAATTTGTTTCCAATAAATTTTCGTTATTTACTAATATTCTTGTCAATATAAGCCTCATTTAAATATGTGAGCTACAAAATACAATTTTATCTTCTAGCCAGTGTTGGACATTATTTAAATTTTTAATCAATTAAACAACTGTTAGGTTCAATTATTTAATAATTTTTCACAATATTGTTTCCCAAGTTATATTGGCAACTATATATGTTGATGACTATGCTAGCTGTAGATAGAATCTTTAACATATAAAAGTAAAAAAAAAGCTCCTTTTTGTAGAATTCGGGGAAAGAAGGTACTACACAATATTAATGAACATGTTTAACATAAACATTTTATATTTTTTATATGACCTGCTCAAGTACAAACAATTTCAGAGCACCCTTTATTAACAATATAAATTAAAAATATACCAAGTGAAACTTTGAAGGGAGGTGGCTTTGAGACCCATAGCTACAAGGCTGTCGTCTCGAATGATCCATATAAACCAAGTGAAACTATAGAGTAAACTAGTTCAAAAATATAAACAGAGTAAAACAAAGCAGCTTAAAATTTCTTTTAAAATAGTAAAAGAAGCTTTTCACTTTAATTTAATGATACTGTAATTTGTTTACTTTCCTTTCACAAACATATGTCATTTTGCAAACTGCCTTTGACGACAGAATCAGATGCCAAAAATTCATAATTTCGAATCATCAAAGAAAATAAGAAAAGAAAAGAACATATCACATGACTATTAAATTGGCTCCACTTTAAGGTTACCAAAGTTTTCTCTATCTTTTCTCTATGGTTGTGTTATTTGAATGACTAAATAAAAAATATATGCATCTCTTCCTGCCAAATTATCATTCGGGGCCCGTTATAACAAATGAAGGGCTGTATTTATATCTTTTAAGTTACGGCTTATTTAAATTTTATTTTTCATAAATTATTTTTCATAGATGCTTTTACTGAGGCATTACGGGCACAACACTTTCATGCAAAACCTATCCTACCACACACTCAAAACCAGATAAATAATCTGCGAGACTTTTGCATCACAGTTTTTGAGATTATCTCCTGAAATGTTTATTCAATGATTTTCAATCAAACAATATGTTTTAATGAAATGTTGGTGTACTAAGCCAAAAGCCTTTCATACATCTTATTCCTCATTTGTTGTTGTTGTTGTTGTTGTTGTGCAGAGAAAGTGCCATGACACTTCTCTGAAAGTAGGGGTGGCAGAGCCTCAAGAGAGGTTGAACTTCTAGAGCTGGTCGCTGGTCTCCTAATTTTGAACCAGGGTTGGCAAGTTTTTGACATGCGACAGTTTTTGATGGTTTTAACCATGGTTTAAACCGTCATGTCAAAAACCTCCTTGTCAAAAACTGTCAAAAACCTATATTTATATGTAAATATAAATATTTATTTATATATATATTTCTACCTATAATTATATTTAATAAGTAAAATTTATTTGTTTTTAATAAAGAAAATGTTTTTAAATATGTTGTAGAAAAAATAAATTTAAATTTTTGAAGAAACACTTATATTTTGAATAGTAAACAAAACTTTTGAAAACTCTTCATCTTTTGTAATTAAATTTTAATGTGTTATTCAAAATCAGCAGGGACTGTTATATTATTAAGAAATTTATTTATAACCAAACTTAGTGTATAGTTTAAAATATATTAAAGATCAGACATTTGTAAAGATAAACATTAACATTTTCTGAACATTAGACATTTTTGAAGAAAATTCTTTTAAACAGATTGGGTATTCATTCATCAATCATTCCAATCTGGGAACTTCTATTTTTTAACTCCGTGATTTCGATTATGTAATCAAATTAATTGGAAATATTTAATGAAATTTTTAATTTTAAAAATCGTGTATTTAATTAGATAATTAAAAAAATTGACTACTTTAAATTTTCTTGTGTTTAAGTATTTCATAGATCAGTGTAATATTTTTTTTTCGGATTTAACTTTTGCAATTGTTAGTAAGTTTTCAGAAAAATCAGTAACTCTGAATTTTAAATAGTCAATCATTTTTTGAATTTATAATTAACATAAAGATAATAAAAATTTAACTGTTTTCTATAAATATATTGAGTATATATATTTTTTCACTGAATACTATAAAGTTTTGTTGAATATCTTAAGTATTCAGTTGTTGAATAATTACTTCTTGTCTTACCTTGCTTTCAAAGTAAACATTAGTTGTATTCTTAATACTATTATACTATTAGTGGGGGAGGGGGGGGGGAGAGTATAAAAATTCATAATGATGTGTAATAATCATAAATATAATAAACAATATGAATTATATTTAAATTCAAATTAACCTACTGGGTAATATATATAATGTGTATAGCATAAAAAAAATTATAAACACATGTATCAAGTTCGGCACTTTTGAAAATCCTGTATTTATAACACTTTAAACTCTCGTTCCTTACAAATATTAATTATGTTAAAATGCATACTGAGTAACTTTAGATTTTTTAAAATATTAAAAAAAATAATAATAATAAATAAACAAAATATTTAAACACAATTTTTGTGCTAAATATTTGTGCATGTCCATTTGGAGATAAATTTATGAGATTTGAAATTTGTCATTTTTACCTTAATTTTTATTAATTAAAAATATTTTGAGACTTGCTAATTACCCATAATATAATTAAATTTCAACATAATGTATGGCAACTGTTGCTAGTTTTAAAATTTATATGTTCCTTTAACAAATTTTAGTGCACCAGCAGATTGTGACTCTAGGGGTTTTTTGACAGGTTTTTGACGGTTTAAACCCTTGTCATGTCAAAAACCACTTTTTGACGTCAAAAACCCAACCCTGTTTTGAACCTATTCCAGATGAGAGACCTGAACCTGGATTGGCACCCCCTGACGTATCGTTTTTCAAACTTGGAGGACATTGGAGCCACGAACAGATTTTACGTGCACGAGCTCCCATTAACGTACACGATCCCACAGCAGCCGTAGTGGAGAGAGGTTGTCACCCTCCAAATCACTGACCATGGTCGATGCTGCTTCACTTTCGGTGATCTTGACAGGAACCGAGCTCAATCGTCTGCGCCACTGCGGGACTCATTCCTCATTGTGTGTTTTATATGTGCACAGAAAAAAGTGGTGTTGACAACTGAAATAATATATGTAATAAATTTATTAAGGCTAATTTAAACTAATGCTTCATAATGATTTTGCTTTGTTTAGACTTTTATACATTCCATTAAGAAAAAGTAATCCAATATTCATTGATAATTCGAACAATTTTACAAGAATGTAGTAGTAATAATATTTATTTGCAATATATATAAGACAATTAAATAGGAATGCTGTATTTTATTAAATTATTTTAGATTTTATTGGGGAATCTCACTGAGAAAAAAAGCAAAATGCCTTTGCATCTGCATACAATCCAAATGTTTAAATAAGGATTTTAGATTTAGTTTTGTTCATATGATGTTATATCAGTGACTCAATTTGTTCCAGTATAGGTGATCTTTCTAAAAATGATTTAATATCTTTAATATTTCTTATTTTTTTTTTCAAAAATACTTTATTAAGAGAAAAGAAAATAATAATAAGTAACTACAATGGAACTCCAGATATACGTTACCTGAGTTGTACGTTTCCCTCAGTTATACGTTTCAAGTCAGCGGTCCCGGCCGCTTGCCATTTAAAATTAGCTGAGTTATACGTTTTGTGTTATACATTTCTCTCAGTTATACGTTCCTTTTTTGCATCTTCGAACGAAATTTTTCCTCATTTACATAGGCATAGAGTTTTGAAAATTATTGGAGGGGCTCAGTCAGCGGCGTAGCCGGAGGTGAGGAGTGGGGTGGAGGGGGAGAGTCCGAACCCCTTAGAATGAGGAACTAATTATTTCATTATGGATACAAAAACAGTAATGATTTCTAACAGAGTTGGGCAAATTTGTAATCTTAATTATCTGCAGTGTAATTACAGTTTAATTGTATGTAATTAATTATAGTTAAAATTACATGCCGTAAAAATTCTTGCAGCACTGTAGCTAGAACCACCCCTCCCCCCATCCCATTATATGACGAAATTTCTCTGCATTAATGTGTTTAACTATAATTAATTACATAGAGATTAAATTGTAATTACATTGCAGATAATTGGGATTACAAATTTGTCCAACTCTGATTTCTAAGATGAAATTGCAAGGAATCATGGAGAATTTCGTTTTAGGCAGCTTTCTGCCTTAACAGGTAAACTTTTAAGGAATTCATTTCGTTATAACTATGGAATGTTTCTGATTGAGACAAGATTCTTTTGTAGACTGCTTTCGTTTACACAGATTAAATATTTATACAGTGAAGTCTTTGAAAAAGCAAGTGCAAAGCACCGAAAAAATATATTTGACTGGTTAGTAGGTATGATTGTATGGTAATCCTTTCGTCGAATCACGAAAAATTTCCAGTTAAGACGAGGATTTGTTATAGACAGGCTCCGTTTTGGCAGGTTTTAATGTACATATAACATATATATATAAAAATATTATGTAAATACAGCAAAATCTGTTTAAACGGAATCTATCGTAATCGGAAAAATAACGTAGTCCCGTTGAAAAAAGTACCGTGCAATTACATCTCGTCACCTGAGAAAAAGATGGTTCTATCTGGCAAAAACTCATTTTGCAATTAGAACACTTTGAAAATCAGCATGCTCTGTACGTGCAGCTATTAAAGTTTGAAAAAAACTTTTGGCAATAATAAATTTTTATGTAGGTATAGACAGCAATTCTACAAAATCAAAGTTCATAAATACTATTTTCGTGGATTTTTTTACATTTAAAAAATTTGATAGAACCATATTATTCTCAAACATCGTGTCTTGCTTAGAATAACAGGGTTCTATCATAAAAGAACCGTGTTATTGTTAATTTTTTTAACTTTTTATAATTTAACAAAGTGAAATTTCGTTTATTAATTCGAATAAACATCAGTGGATAGTAAAACATTTATTACTAACTATATTTTAATACAATAACAGCAAATTGCTTCTTCCACTTATTCAAACTAATTAATAGCATCTTCACAAAATTAATAAATTTACGTAAGTTAAATATAATATTTAATTGAACGCAAACTATCTTAAATATTGAATTATGTTAAATATGAACCCGAAAGCTTTCCTTTTTCAGTGTGCTATTTCAATAGATGGGGGAGAAAAAGTGTGAATATATGAATTAAGACAAAAAATTAGTTATTATATCGAAATTAAATGAAGTTTTTTACTGGCTTTTCGTTGTTTTCTCTGCACTTCTGAAAGTAGAAATCATGCATTATTTGTAAGCCCTGAATCTAAGTATGTTTTTTTAGTGTTTGCTCTGTTGTAATGAGATACAATCTTTGGAGAACTTTCAATATGAGATTTTATTTTATCCTTGACATCATGTGAGATATCCCTACTTGATGTTTTACCCCGTTTATCACCAGTTGGGGTAACCTATTTTTTATCCTTATTTTGATGCAGTGTATAAAATGGTTTGTGGCTAATGCACAAAGTTCCCAAGTAGAATTGTTTGTACACTCTAACTTTGATACTCCCTGTAAACAAATAATAATAAAAGGAGTGCTGTTCACAGGGATTTGTGTTGGTGCTTAATCTCTTTTGCTTACCTATGCACTCAGCTGTTTTTCCAATGAAGTAATATATAATGATTTAATATTTATATGTTGTAGAACTTTCCTTGGCTGTGAAACCTAATTAAAAAGATAGTGGTAGTTATATGTAATTCCAGGTTCAAAAGTACGTATTCTTTCTGGAAACTTTATAAGAAAGTCAGACCCATACTTATTTTGAATGTAATTTAATTAGAAGTAAAATATTCGTGATACAGAAACGTGGGTGGCACCCCACGCTATATATATTTTTCAAATAATCTAAAAATTAGCAAAACTATTTTGACTCTGAGGCGACCTAACTATAAATGCATTTATGAGTTCTTCTACATTCAATGCATCAACTTTTTCTTGATATGTATTTAAAATAGCAACATGGTTTAGTCTTTGCTGAGTCATAGTCGATCTTAAAAAGTTTTTCAGTCGACGAAGCATGCTAAAACTTCGTTCAGCTGTGCAAGTGGTCACAGGAATTGCATAGAAAATCTGGATCAATTTGGTTATTTCCCGAAATGTTGTAGCAATATTCTTATCACTCTGGAAAAAGTGTTTCAGATCAGAAAGACTTTCAAAAGTTTGTTCTCTTGTCTTGCACACGTCTGACAGCATCATAATGTGCAATATTAATCTCTCGATATCAAAATCAGCCATCAAATTCTCACCAAGAACGTTTTTTAAATTTTCAGATGTTAAAGCTGATCGATAATTTAAAGAGCTTAATTCTTCAATGTTTTTCAATTTAGAAAAAGTATTGCACTTATTATATCGTTCATTTAAAGAATTTTGAATACTGTCTAGTAGTTCAAAAAATTTTATGCGATAGTAGTCTTCAGGTTTTTCATAGATATGGGGATCACTTCCTTCGTCAATACGCTTCGGTTTTCTTCGGATTTTAGGCAATACTGGTTCCTCTAAATCAAATTCTTTACTTTTAGAGACAATTTCGTTCCAAAATGCAGAAAATTCTTCATCTTGACGATAAGTTTTCAAAAGGTCTTTTAAAATATCGATTTGATTTTGGATATTTCTCAGTGAGATGTTGGGCGATTGCAATGTTTTTTGTACCTCCTCAACTGGTCCTAATATTTTTATAATGTTGCTTAGTGCAAAGAAAAATTCAAAAGAAATCAAATTTCGAAGAAAGCCGCTACATTTAGTAGCTACGTCATATCTTGATATAGAAACGGAACTTTGATTCTCGAAAAATTCCATCAAGGACTCATAATTATTCAAAACACTCTGGACACTGCTGGCACGCATCAACTATCTTGTGGGACATAGAGGACGTAAATTGCCCATGTCTGGTGATTGCAAATTTTGAAAAGCTGCAAGACGCTTTTATGAAATTGACCATTTCTTTTACAATGTTGAAGCAATCACGCGTATTTGAAATATTATTCATTGCATCTTGCACCGTTAAATTTAAACAGTGAGCAGAACAGTGAACAAATTCAGCAGATGGTTGGCGCTGTTTTACTCGTTCTTGCACACCAGAAAATTTACCAGCAGCGTTGCTTGCGCCATCGTAGCACTGCCCCCTGCAGTTTTCAAATGATAACTGGAATCTTTTAAGTGTGTCATCTAAAATTAAAAACAACGCTTCTGAATTGGTGTTGTCAGTCTCATAAAATCCTGCAAAATCCTCATTCACTGAAAAATCACTTGCAGATACATGCTGAAAACAAATACTAACTTGTTCTTTTCCGGAGATATCAGCTGTTTTGTCCATAATTATAGAAAAATATTTGTTCTTTTTTATATTATCAGTGACAGTCCTCAATACTGCATGAGACATCTCCAAAATTTCGTTTTGGATATCCGGAGATAACCATTTGAATTTTGATTCCCTTTTAATCCAGCTAGCAATAGCACTAGAGTCCTGTGCTCGCGTTTTCAATAGCTGCCAGAAATTTGATTGCAGTGGATCGTGTCCTCGCAAAGCAATACCTTGACGCGCAGCATATTGAATGCTAGTAAAAATAATTTTAAGAGCATCCCTTGCAACGGTCATATCAGCCTTTTTTCCTGCATCTAAGGAAACTGATACATTTACGCCCGAATTAAGAGAATTTATTTTCAGAACTGCTTCTCGGTGACAGTTAGAATTCTCATGTGCATGAAAGTTTCTCAGCGCATGTTTCTAATTTTTATATCCCAAAGAAATAAAATTTTCTTCTTTTTTACTGGAAAACAACTTTTTTTCCGAGCATTCTTTGCAAATTGAACAAAAAACGTGTTCCTTGGTCTTTTCATACTCAATCCATGGAAATTTGTCTATCCAGCTCTTTTTAAAAACTCTACCTTTTCTTTTACTGTTTAAAGATTTTTCATCTGTAGGAGGTTCAGAATTTCTGGAGTTAAGAAACCAATTAAATGTTTAATAACTCATACATAAAATTAAATCTAATGTGAATAAAATGTAGCAAAATGAAAAATAAAAGACATATATCAAATGTTCTAAGTGACAAAATTTTACCAATTGACTTGACGACTTCCCCCTTTTTTTTTTTTTTTTTTTTTTTTTGACAATTTTTACATTTCATAAAATTAAAAATAAGATTTTCAGCAACACAAATTTTCTAAAAACAAAAATGTTAAATAAAAAATAATTTTTACTGTATTTTAAAATTTGTCATGACATTTTAACTAATTAAATTTTTGAAAATATGATCCTTACAATTATAGAGCAGATTTGTAAAAAAAGTATGAAAAAAAATGTTGCAAAAAGATAAAATTGTAAGAAAAATGTGGTTTTAAAATTTTCTACAAAAGATTTTCAATTAAATATTTTTAATACACAATTAATTTTATCTCATGAATTGCCGTTTTTGCTTGATTAAATTATAAAACTTTCATAGAACCATTTAATAAATATCATCAATATATTGATTTAATCAATAAATCGGTTAAGCGTGAGTAAAACTCACATTCAAAGGATTCCGTGCATTAAATTTATTAACTACTCTTTGTATTAATTACTGTTTATTAATAAACTTCCACTATTCCTAATTTTTTCATAATTTCAGTTTCAGTAGATTAAGAAATAGGAGGGCAGCAGGCATATTTTTGCAGTACACCTTTGATGCTATCTCTGAAAATATAATATTTAAAATTAAAACAAATATATTTTGAGTTATATTTTTATTTTTCAAGTAACTTAATTAATATCTTGGTTAATTAAAAACACATTTTTTCAAAAATCATTATCAACAATCCTTGGATGAATCTGCATCGACAAATACCTTGAGCACCCCTCAACTCCCCTGCTGACCTCCCGCAAAGTAAATTCTTTTTTTCATCATTATTTGGATATAATAAAACATTTTATACTAAAGAAAACATTCACACACACACACCAAAAAGGTCAACAATTTTTGTTTATTGGCAAACTGTGTGAGATAATTTAGGTTAAAAACCTCTCTCAAATTGTTGCCCATTGGCAGTGGCCGTCCCCCCCCCCCCCCCCCAGCTACACTACTGGATCTATGAAATGATCTATATAATGCAAAAACTTCCATTTTTAGGTCTGTGTTATAAAATCTACTGTATTTCTTAAAGAACCTAATTAAAAAGTTTCTTCAAAATGATTAGAATTTAAAGAAACAATAAATAAAATTAAAACCAAAATAACAATCTTTCTTCTCCTATAATTTACTGTGCATCAACAAGAAAAAATTAATTAACCTTGTTATCTCATGTTCATGTTCAATAAGTTTGAAACATTATTTTATCTATATCTTCCTAATTAAGAGTTTTTTTATGAAAATGTTCCTATTATTAAATTAAAACATTTTGGAAATAAGTAATATAATGATTTTGTCTATGCATAATTTGATCATGTTTATAAGGTAGTTTAACAATACAGTAGAAGATCTTTATAACGCAATTCTATATAATGAAATTCTCCGTATAACGCACAACTTCTCAGCTGTAAACAATGAATTTTCAACTAAGAAACACCTGATTTCCCACATTATAAATAGTCGCTATTCTCTAGAAGACTAAATTTGATACATTAGTTCAACTTTATCTCCTTAATTCAGAGCTTATTACTGAAAAAATTGCTATGATTTGATACAGGTATGTTTGGACAATGTTTATAAAGTAAATTTAACAATGCGTGGAATGATCTATATTATGCAAAAAATTATAATCTGCACAACTCCTGGTAATAAAGAATGCAATATAAAAATACTCTATTGTATTTTGGTATGTTTCACACATATTTGGCCATGTTTTACAAGCTAAATTTAATGATTTGTGAAATGTGATCTATATAATGCAAAATTCTATAGAACGCACAACCTCATGATTTTAGGTTTGCGTTATAAAGATCTTCTACTATATGAAATGATCTATATTATGCAAAAATTTATAATCTGCACAACTTTTGGTCCCAAGGAATGCAATATAAAGATCTTCTTTATAAAGTATACTGATAAAGTATACTGATATGTTACAGACATATTTTGCCATGTTTACAAGGTAAGTTTTAATGATGTATAAAATTATCTATATAATGCAAAAACTTTCATTTTTAGGTCTGTGTTATAAAATCTTCTACTGTATTTCTTAAAGAACCTAACTAAAAAGTCTCTTCAAAATGATTAGAATTTAAAGAAACAATAAATAAAAGCAAAATCAAAATAACGTAATCTTTCTTCTTCTATAATTTACCGTGCATCAGCAAGAAAAAATGAATTAACCTGGTTATCTCATTTTCATATCATTCCATTAATGATATGAAATCCTAAAGAAGCAAGTGATATGTTTAAGAAATTTAGATTTAGAAGTTTGGCTTTTCTAATTTAATACAAAAAAAAAAGTTTGGTGTTATTTAATTTATATATGTATACAGTAGACTCTCTCAAATCTGCAACCCAAAAATCTGAAATATTCTAAAATCCGCACATTTTTTCAGATGTAAACAGTGAAACTTACAGTTAAGATATAGGGGGGAAATTGAAGCTTTTTTATTTTTATATCATTCCATACACAGTTTATTATGTAATTCTGGTTAATATCATTGAACTCTTGCTTTTTTCATAAAGGAAGTATAAATTTATTTCCAAACATTTTCAAGATAACACTGATATTAGTGGTGATTGATCTTTTTATCAAATACATTTATGTATTAATCAAGCTTTTTTGTTTATTAAATCTGACCAAAAATCAAATAAAATTTTGTAATTTTATGGTTTTGATGAAAATTACTAGTGTACCTTTATGAGGTGAGTTTCATTGAATAATTCAAGAAAAAGTTCTTATTATTATACATATTTAGTCATGTATTATTAATTATTTATCTAACCTTTACATTATTTCCCATAATTATTGTAATATTTTACTATATTGTAAGCATTCATAATAATTTTGAGTGCACTATTAAATTCAAATTACTGTTTAAAAAATGTAAACAAAACAGTGACCAGAAATCTGCACAACCTCTGGTCCCAAGCTGTGCGGATTTGATATATATATATATATATATACAGTAAACAGTGCACACAACAATCCACACTGATTGGGACCAAGGTTTTTATTAATTTTCTAGATTTATGTCATTGTTTTGTTTTCATTTTAAAACTGCATCAGAATAGTCATATCTGTATGAAAAAGCTCTCTGTATGTTATAAATGCAGATAAAACTAAATATCTAATGAAAATGCAAATAATTCATTCAAAAACTTTTTATTTAATGAATCATTTTGGGAAATTATAATCACTATTAGAAATTATTTGATGAAAAGTAGTTTAAGAATATTCATTTTATTATTTTAAAAATAGTTTCTTGGAACCTGGAATCAGTTAGCAATTCTTGATCAGTCAGTAAAGAATGTGACCTTAGAAATTTTTTTCATCTTCATCTACACTTGCATAAAATTTTCAAATATCCAGTGAAATGAGACATTATTTTCTCTTTTACATTGACTATAATTGTCATACACCTTTGATTTTTTACAAACAAAAAATAATTATAATAAGAAATGATTTTATTAGCTTATTTTATGTATGTGCCTAATCTATTTTGTAGTGCAATAAAATCTGCAGATGAAACAGAATTTTAATGTATTGAATTGACAGTAAACGAAAAAATGGAGATGAAGCCGTTAGCTTTTATGCAAACATAGAGCCACAATACTACCTTTAAAAAATATATATATATAAAGTTTACTTAATATTTAGTTGTGAAATTGATAATAGGAGGTTGCTTCATGTTGAATTTTTGCAGCCACTCTAGTAATGGAGACACAGAATTTTCAAATTATCTGAAGAAAATATAAGAACAAAGTGGATGATTATTTGGAATTCCAGGAAATCAGACTTAACTATGCAGTGTAAGTTTTTTCTATACTATTTGAATTTTCTGTTGTAAAAATTATATTTACGTGAATATTGAAATTCTAAATAATTGTTTTATTATTATTATTTTGCTAAGTTAACTGTGTTTATGAGTATGATTTAGGTAGAAATAGAATTTTCTTCTGTACCTTATGATTTATGTTTTGACGTTGGCGAGATATAAGAGATCGGCAAATTTAAAAATATGTCAAATGGTGTAAAGGTGAGTGATGATTGGGATTGTTTTTTCTAAATTTAAATATTTATTGCAGTTTGTAATATTTACATAAGTTGTTAAATATATGTAATAGACATGGTTATTTTTTTTTCGTGCATGCTTTAAAGTTATTAATATTTATTAGATTTTAAACAATATTTATAAAAACACTGTAGACCTATTTTTGCTTCTTTGTAGCTTACATATTTACACAACTGGAATGCCAATCTGATTCGTTTGAATTTCTAAAGAAAAACAACAACATTTGATTAGTTTAAAAATTCTGATTTACAATTTACCTATTAATAATACTGTCCTTCAACACTTTTTTAATAATGCAAGACAACATTTTATTTAATTTTACATGGAGTCTATATGTAAGTCATTATTAGAGATGTGAATGTAGTAAATGTAGATGAAAAGGGTGGGGGGGGAGTATAAAGGCTCCAGGAACTAGTGACAGTTAAATAAAGTACAATACTGTTGAACTCCCCATGTTAGATTTTATTTAATGTTCAATGGTGATTATCTCAACAATGTCTTTTACTCTGTTTAATGGGATTATATAGCAGAATTAAAAGTTGCCTTTGAACCATAGAGTAACAGTAGATGGAACTTGTGATTTGATAATTTGTTTGAAATTAATGGTGATGACAGTTGAAAATGATTATTTAAAAAAATTAATGTCATGTTATAAACCATAATGTTAAATTAACTAGGGAAAGCTAGTGTAGAAATTATAATGCTATAATGTTAAAATTATAATGGTAAACATTATTTTTTTATTCTTCTTATTCTAAAGTAATTAAAATCTATTTTGTATAAATTTTAATATTTTCTATTTTGTAATGAAATATAACTACATAATTTTATTATGTAAAATTAATTTTTACAGAAAAAGTGATTTTCTTCCCCGACCTCAAAAATTCTGACCAGTTTACATCTCTATTACTTAGACTTTACAATTCTTTATTTTAATATAGTTTTATTATAAAACTTTCTATAATTGAATAGCCATTAAATCAGAATATTGATGTATAAGTAAATTAAAATTCTCAGACTTGTATTTTCATGTTAAAATTGATAAAACTTCAGACATTTACTAAAATACAATGTAAATACAATAAAAATTAGATGTTTTGTATTCAAAAATAAAACAGTATGTATACTGTTGTATTCTGACGAAAGATTCAGAATTGAATCCAAAACATCTAATTTTGTATTGTATTTACATTGTACTTTAGTATTTAGAATGAATGTATGAAGTTTCGTCAATTTTAACGTTGTTATTAAGTATCCAGATGAAACATGTTTGTGTTTTTCAAAGTTATATTTTCATATTTAATGATTTTAATTTTTGTGCATTAAAATCTTTTTTTTTTCTTTCATTTTTCTGTAAGATTTTTTTATAAGCCTTTTTTTTTTTTAATTTTTCATTATGATCACTTTGAAAAATCTCTGTATAAGCTGAATTGAAAAAACAGATGGAAACAATCAAAGCAGACAGTTATACCAACTTTATTTAATATTCTAAACTCTGCAGAGATTAAGTCTGAAGCAAGTATTGAAGCTTTTGTTGTCCTAAGCCTAATATGCATTGTTCATCACTTTGAAATGCTGTCCACTCAGTAAATATTTTTCATGTCATTCACATTACATATTTACTTGTTTTAATTATATTGTACTTTTTTACTACACACCATACTTGTATTTATTTTTCTATGGATGTAGTCAAAATTTTGTTTATGGAATGAGCAAAATAAATATTAAACATACATGTAATAATTTCTTCAAATTTTATCTTTTTGAAAGAAATTTTGTACATTTTCTCAATTAATGCAAAATTGTAAAAAATATGCACACACATATATATATATATATATATATATATATTATCTGTTAAAATATGATTTAATTATAAGAATATGTTACTAATGTATCACCTGAAAAAAAATTTCACTGTTTATTCTTTTGTTTTTATGTCTGATTAATGAAAATCTTTTGTTTCTTGGTAACCATATGAGATTCAGAGTTGCATAAGATAATTATCCGTATTAATACATTTACCTACGTTTTTCTGTATCATCTAAATTATTTTCGTAGAAAGTTGTATTAGAATTTTGTTCTTGTTGAGCATGGTTAAGATAAGGAAAGGTTTCCATAATTGTACTGAACTAAGATGTTACACTAAAATTTTGTGAACTTTTCTTATATAATAGCAATACATGTGTGTGCCACTTCTAAGAAGGCTTAAAATTATTCTGTCTATTCTAATTTATAAATGAATAATTATGTTGTAAGGATAACATTTTATATGCATATGTGAAATATGGAGGTAATATGCAATTTATTGCCTGTATATTCAGCATAGATTATTTGTAATGAAACTTTCCCTTTTTAAAACTTTCCAACATAGTTGAAAAGTGTTTATGAGTTCTGTTTATCTTTCCATCTGTCCATCTCTCATAAAATACCCAGATTGGCCTGTAATTTTTTTTTATGTTATTAATGTTTGCTATAGCACGATCTCTATTGAAAATTAAATGTGTATGATTTATAGTTTATTTAGAAGGACAGTCAAAATTATCCTACTACATTATGGTCAATTGAAAAAAAATCATTTTAAGTGCATTTCAATGATGTTACACAATTTCACACATAATAAAATTGAAATGTGTTTATTAAGTGTACTAAATCATGCATTCTTAGAATATAGGGTGCAAAGCATTTATTATTCATTTACAGGGTCACACAAAATAATTCTGTTACATAATGGTCTATGGAAAAAGCAGTTTGCAGAGTATTATGTAACACTATTTCAAATACAGTGAAATTAATATAAATTACTGAGGTTTACTACTAGATACTTATAAAATAGTAGTACAATATGTGGTGTAGGGCATTTATTGTTCATTTACAGTGAGATACAAAAGGTTTTGTGTACAACACTGTATCGGAAGTACGTTTTCAGTTATGATATATGCATGTTTATGTTTAACTAAATTTTTGCATACTACATGGTGTGTATAAATGCAACAGATCATATACAGGGCTACACAAAAGAATTCATAAACATTATGACGCGCAGCTTGCTCAAAGGTGGTTTTTAAATAAGTTATTCATTTTCAAGTTGAAATATATTTATTATATTAAGAGATGTTTGTAGAATATAAATAAAATCATATACATGGCCATGCAAAGAACTTGATACATGACTGCTTATGGACAATAATTTTTGAAAGTGTAATTTCTGTAGTTTTAAGCGTGTTTTAACATGAATTAATTTTTTGTGAAATATGTAGCTTGGATAAATATCTGTAGGTAATATACAGGGATGCACAAAATAATTGAAATATGTTTCTGTCTATTGATAGAAACTAGCCGCTACTGGCGACCAGTTTGGTCTCCCTTAAATGTATATTAAACATTGCAGCACGTTACATTTATTCATTATTTAATTTTCCCTTAATCCTTCGCCAAATTGGAAGATTCTAATAGACAAATCATGAACTTTTGCGATCATGGTAGCATTTCGCAAATTTTTTGGGCACAGGTGTCACATACGCATGTTGGCGCGATTTTTCCCTCCGCCAATTTGGCGAAAATTTTTTTATGGAAATTGTTGTTTATTTACTTTTTTTTTTTTTTTTAGTTCTATAAATTATTTTTGATATGTGTATATCAATATTTATTTACATCAAACTATCATTTATTTATTTTTATTTCATTTTTTAATTATGCATATTTTTGTTAGCCGGGAGCAGATGATAAATCACCAAATATTGTTCCCATCACCATCATTCATACTACATTAATTTAATTTTAAATTATAAACCTGTCACTCATTTCATTTAAAATACTTAACTTTAATCCAAAATGCTTATATTACATAAATTTAAAATACTTCACACTTTTCACTTAAATAGAAAATAAATAAATAAATAAGAAATAATATCATAAGTCAAAACATTTGATTTCAAAATCAAAGTATCATTTCTAATTTGTACACGCGATAAATAAACACTGTATTAGCAATTTTAAAAATGCTAAAAATTTGACTCATTAAATATTTTGAACTTTGAAGGGGCGTGGGCTTTGAGACCTATAGCTACTAGGCTGTCGTCTCGAATGATCCATATACATTTTTTTTATTATTATTCACAGAAACACAGACATGACTTCAACAATTACATAAATCTTGACGAGACAGTACAAGGAAATTTACAACACCAAGAGTTACATCCGGAAGCTCCACAAAGTGTGTGCAATGGAGCTGGCGGGAGTCGAACACCGCCGGCCTTGCTTCCTACGCTTTGAAGCAATTAGCGGAGTGGTGCCTTAACCACTCGGCCACGGAGGCCCCTCATTAAATATTATTACATGAGTTCAATTTACGTCAAGAAAAGGTCCAGAAGGAAGTTGAGTTGTATAGCACATAATTATGGTAAACTTTGATTGTCTCACTGGTGCGAATTACTTTTTTGACGCGAGGCAGCGGTCCAAAAATTCATTCACGGAGAACTTGCTTTGCGAATGATTACCTCCATGATTTAATATTTTAAATGTTCACAACGAATCAATCTCTTTTTTTGTTTCCTTTCATGAATAGAGAATTTGAACTGTGAACCTAAATTCGACTGAAGTTATTGCAGAATATATACATAATTGAACGTAAGTCATCTCTCAAATATTAATTTATTTTGAACGATCTTTCTTAAAATGTAACTTTTATGCAGTTTTATTCGAAAAAATAATTTTGAATAAAAATGGCCGCCTGGCATATGAAAAAGTGAAACGGCCATCCCGGAACTTTTGATGACAGTCACATGACTTACGCTTTTATTTTAGAAGATTGATGAAGGTGAATTTTCAACCTATTATGCATTTTCTTACTAATCTAAATCATCTAATCATACTATGTAGAATCCATGTATAGGAATATACACAAATGTATTGATCAAATACAGGGCTGCACAAAAGAATTGGAGTACTTTTCCATCTCTGGGCAGTAACTCCTGAAATCTGGATTTCAAATGTTTTAAGCATTTTCTAAAATGTTTACTTAGGTATTTTGTTTACCTTATTAAACAGTGAAATTTTGTTAAAGTATTTTGGAAGTGTTTCATAATCTATGCTTGAAGCATGATTTTTCTTATTTTAATATTAACATTGATACCCATTATTTGATGTTTAATACACATTACAAATAAAATAAAAAAATTATTTGATATTGTAATATTATTTTCTACTACATATTAATTATTACTACTGTAGAGTATCTCTAATCTGGAAACCTGTAATTCGCAAATGCCTGTAATCTGCACTGCATATGTAAAAGTAAGCAAAAATTGTAAGTCTTAAAAATAACTTACCACTAGCATTTTTTTTTTCACTTTTCCCACCAACTTTTTTTTTATACCGCTAACCAGGCCCCTACCTGCCCGGCATGAATGCTTAGCTTAACGGGTTAGTACCTGGGTGCGGGGCGGAAATTGCCTGATCTGACTATTGATTTGTTCACATCGCTGCTGTGCTTGCTCTCTTGTGATTTGCTACCATTATCTTTGTTTGCCGGTTCAAGGTTTCTGTTTAACTTTGTTGAATTGACGGATTTAATAGGTCTCATAATTTAGAACCTTGATCAGGTGACAAGACCCTCACCTGACTAGGCACCCCCAGAGGTATAATTCACAGGTAACTTGGAGGGTTTTGCACCCACGACGGATTTTACATGCACCAGGTGCCATTAGCATACATAGATTTACATATTTACCATGTCTGTTGGCTTGTCACGTTCATGGTGGGTTGTCGCTGTAGTGTTTATTGCCTCTTTTATGGGCTGATTTCACTTCTTGTTGTATTTGTCTCTGCCAAGGCTTTTTGGTGTTTTTATAGGCTCACCCCTGTTGTGGGTTGTTTTTTGTCTATCATTCATTGGTTTTTTGTCTCTTTCTTGATATATTTTTACCTCTAGCTTGTGCTAGAGCTGTTTTTCACATTTTGAATCTTGGTCTTCTTTCGAGAGTTTCACTGGTTATTATGTCCCTATCGTGGGTTTTGTCGCATTGTAACTTTTATTACTGGTGGTTGTCACATTGTAACTTTTGTTACTGGTGGTTGTCTCATTGTAACTTCTGTTACTGGTGGTTGTCACATTTCTGGATGTTGCACACTCATTTTTGTTGTCTTTGTCACTTTATCTCACCCAAGCATTGGGGGTTTTGATTTTTTTTTCCCTTCGTGAATACGCTTTTTGCGATCAGTCCATTGAATCCTAATGGCTGTTATTACTGCTTTTGAATTTTGTGTAACTTGTTGATTTGTTGTTTGAGAAACTTGTCGCACTAATGGAGTGAGGCTTGTTCCGTGGCCGTTAGTCCGTCATGTATCTATGAGGCTGTATTCACTTGATGTGACACTGTTTTTTTTTCCCATTAACTTTCTTTGGCAGGTGTGCTTTGTGCATTCACCATTTAATTATTTTGTTGTGTTTTGTTCACTTTTTGTTGGCTATTTGCCTGCATCAGTTGGTGAAATTCAGTCTGTCACAGATGACTTCCACTTCTCACTAGTGCTGAAAAAAATCTATTTTTTTTTTGGCGTAGCAAAGAGGTTCCATTGCTACTTTTTTTTTTTTTTTTTTTTTTTTTTTTTAGATATATTAGAAAATATACTTATCAAAGACATGGCTTTTGAGGGTAGGAAATGCTTTTGAGGAATCTCGCTGCTGGGAAGGTATATTTATTGTGATATGAGATCAATGTTTTCTACTAACCATCTCATCACTTCTCTTCCTTTTGTTTGTACTTGTTTGTTGTTCGCTAACTGGTTGTGCCATATTTTTTCATTGTTCGGTGCGATGTGGATCAGATGTAGTGTTTGGGTTAGTGGGCAGTCTGTTAGATAGTGTTTGGGGGTTCCCAACTCCCCGCATGAGCAGTTTGGTGCGTCTTTGCGCTTAAACCTGTGTAAGTAGTCCGGGAATGCTCCATGACCTGTGTAAATTTGACTTAGTAGATTGCAGCTGATGATTCTGCAAGAATCTACTTTTGGGAAGTATTCATTTGTCTTCCTGCCGTTTCCCCATAATCCCACTCGAACTGCCATTGTTTGATAGTGAGTTCTTTTAGTTTTCTTTTTAAGTTTGATATCGGTCTTTCTAGATGGTATGGAATTTCTTTATTGTGGTTTTCTGCAGCCTTTTTTGCTAATTCGTCGGCATCCTCGTTTCCTTGGATACCGACATGTGCTTTGACCCAGCTAATTTTGAATATTGTTTGAGTCTTTTACTGTTTTTTGTATTGTATCGATTAATTTTGCTACATTGAAGGGTTTACTGAGTGATTGGATGGCTGACATGCAGTCCGAGCGAATACTGTATTCTTTCCCTGTGCTATTTCCCCATTCTGCTGCTTTTAGTATAGCCAGTAGTTCGGCTTGGAAAACACTGTTGTACTTCTTTAATGGAGCTGACCATGCTTTTATTTTTTGTTCATTTTTGAAAGCTACGAATGCCGAACCCGTAGCGCCTGATTCCAATTTTGAACCGTCTGTATATATTACTATGTCCTTGTAATTATGGCCTATTCTTGGTTCTATGGTGTCCGTGGGATGTGTTTCCCATACATTAATCTTTTTTATATAGTCTGTATGGTGGATAGTGGTTCCGTGTATTTCTGTCGTTTCTCTTAAACGTGATATTGTGCCGTATTCTGCCTCGTATTTAACTTGGAGGTGAATTGGAATCAGGCCAGCAAGTACCTGAAGGGCCGCTGTTGGGGCAGTTTTATATGCCCTAACTATAGCCAGCAAAAAGTGTCTTTGGCATGTTGTTAGTACTTGTTTACTTCTTTGGTTTAGCTTATGTCCCCATATTGAGGCTGCGTAAGTCAGTGTTTTCTCAGCTACTGTTCTATACCATATTTTTAAGATGCTTGGTTTCAATCCCCAACCCCGTTTGGCCATTTGTCCCATCATCCAAAACGCTTTCCTTACTTTGGCTGTTTGTGCTTGGCAGTGTGTTTCCCAATTTAGGTTTATGATTACACCTAGATACTTAATGTTTTCTTTACCTTCGAATTCCCTTTCTTTGAATTTAATTCCTTCAATTTTATATGTGTCTGCTGTTGGTAGGTTTCTTGTGTGTGTTCTATTAAGGTACAGTAGTTCTGTTTTGTCCCAATTAAGCATTAGGTTATTTTCCGTTACCCATTCATTAAATTCTTTTATTATTTTGTTTGCTAGTTTTACTAATTGTTCTTTTATTTTTGCTTTTATTATTAAAATAAAGTCGTCTGCGAAGGCCTGTATTCTTACATTTTTACCCCAGTTTTTCTTTAGGGCTGTATCTGCTATAAGCAGCCACAGCAGTGGTCTCAGACAGCTGCCTTGTGGCCAGCCGCCAAATGTTTGTTTTGTTACTTGTTAGCCGCTAAATGTTTGTTTTGTTTTGCTTTGTTCCCACCAACTTTAAGTTTACTTCTATTATATGTTATCATATATCATTTAAATACTCTTTTTTATAGTTTAAAATTATAGTATTCATACAAATATTTTATTTAATTAATCCAGGGTTCGTATGCTTTTACAACATTTTTTATAGAAAATTTCTATTTAATATTTAATTAGTAGAAATTGTAGATGCCTCGTTTAATTGCAGAATTTGTCATACTTTTCTGCATTTAAATAAGGCAAAAAAATGTGGTAAAAGTGTACGAACCCTGTAATCATTCATATGGTAAAATAAATAAATAAATATGTATCCTTTTAAAAATGTATTTGTCTTACACATATTTTTTACAATAATTTGCCAAAAATATCAAAATTTCTAAAAACAAGATTTTATGGCTCAGCTGACAATTATGGCCATTTGTAGACTGCAAGTTATAATACAAAAACACAAACCAAATGTTTTAATACCACTAACTATTGATGATAGATTTAAAACATATAATGATCATTAAATTATTTATTTTAATAATTCTTACTTTATTTATATGTTTAAGTATGTAATTTGTTTATTTTTAAGCATTAACAATCTAAATTTGTATATAATTTAAAAAAGTAAACAAAGATTAAATAGACATGACCTATAATCCGCAAAATGTCTCAAATCTGCAAAATGCTTTTGACTAAGCTGTACAGATCAGTGGTCTTCTACTGTATTTACTTTTATGTGTGTTTAAAATTAATCAAAGAGCTATTACTGTTTAGAGATTTTGTTTTCTAAGTAGAGCAATTAAATGTAGAAAAGAATCATGATATGAATACTTTTTAATGTATGCATTTATCTACTATATTGAAATAAATATTTTTACCTTTGTTTCTTATCATTCAAAGCTGATGTGTGTATTGAAATTGTAATCAGAATCGTTTAAAATAATAGTTATACTTTATGCATAATAATGCTGAAAGCAGAATTTGACAATAATATTGAAAAATATAGCAGAATAAGCTTGTAAAATATGGGTACTAAGCCCATTAACAAGAAAAACCTGAGGATGGCAGATTTGTGCACGGTGAGGTCTCGTCATGTCTTAGCATGTTTATAAATGATTGCCTTTGCAGTATCCGTAATCACCAGGGTATACAGTATGGAACCGTTTATCTGGAATCCAGTTATCCAGAATAATATTTCCAATTGACTGAATTCAGAATTTTTCCAGAAAAAAAAAGTGAAACAGTGATAGTTTGACATGTTCATTGTTTGATACATTCCTCACATGCATAGTATAGTTTAATGCCAATATCTAGGATTTTAAATGGAAGAATATATAGTTAGATATTCGGATCTTTGATTTTTATGCAGAAACAATGAATTCTAATAAATTGTCCTTTCTCAAACTCTGAATAAATTTTTGATCTTGATTGGATCTGATTCTTAATCTGTGTAATCTAGTAATTAATTTGAAATCAGTAACAATTCCACAATCACATATATTCTACAAATAGATTCACTACTATGGCTGCAAGATTATTAAATATTTAGGAATTGATAAAAATCCTATTCACGTTGGGAAAAAATATACTAGATTTATATGCTGATTTTGTCAATGTATATTTGAGAAGAAAGTAACATATTTTATTTTTCTGTCACTTTGCATTCAGACTAACAATTACAAAAATTTTACATTGAATAAAACTAATTAAAAATCTTGTATCATTATACATTTTTATTGTCCTTAATTAGAACAGTTTTGAACATGGTATATCAATTACATAAAAAAAAACCTAAATTAATATTGAATTATTCATATCTGAAAATCGCCTTCTTTGATAGTGTGAATTGATAGTGCGTATTTTTTTTTACGAAGATACTTTCACTTTCGGAACCAGTTTTGAAAGTGAAAGTATCTTCCTAAAAAAAATATGCAAAGAAAATCGAAAAAGTAATCAACGGCGGAAATAGAGATTAATCTCTGCTATCCAATGCCAAAAAAATCGTTTAAAAATATTCAAATGCAAACGAAATATTAGAAAAATAATGCCCCATTGGATTAACATTAGCGAGCGGGTGTTTTCAAGTGCGTGAAGAGGACCCTTAATCAAAGGAGTTTCTCTAGGATCAACAAGTACTTGTTTCACTAATACAGGTAATGTATCTGTGTTCTCAGTTACAGAGATCATATATGTGGGACTTGTTAGTTATTTTTTAGCATTTTAGTTAAAAATTATAATTATTTTACAATAAATACAACTTTTTTAAACACACAAAACATAACATTTATTTAGACATCAACACACAGCAACTCGAATACACACATCAAAACCAAATACAATAAGGACCGATCAGACTGCAGACTTATACACGGCATCTTTTCATGTGGTGTAGCAGTTCCTTTAATATTTTATGACTTTCTTAGCATGTCTAAAGTTCAGATATCAAGAGCGGGAGCCATTGACAATTGGGGAAACACCCCTTTCTTTTGTTGATAACCATAAAATGATTCGAAAAGAATGGGAAGAGATTTGATTTATACCCATCTCAAAACGACTTGCTCAGGATGGCACTAAACGAAGCTTTATTGTCGAAAATTCAAACATTAGTATCTATATTATAAAGGACAAACGTGTTCGTCCATAACGCTGACGTCATTTTGAGGTCGAAAAGGGTTGATGTTTAAATTTTGCTTTTTAAATTTTCGCTACTGCAACTTTTAGGTGCGTTCGTAATTATATAAATACGTAGCGCTTATAGTCGTCGTCTGCCCGCATATAACATCGCAAAAACTACCCAACTGAATGATTTGAAAATTAATAAATATAATCGTTGCAGAATTTTGTTGAATCATTTCAAATTTTATGAAAATCGAATCGAAACTTAAAAAGATATTCATAAAAGTTTTCTTCATTCTATTAAATCCTATCATTCGTTATTAATACAAGGATATCCCATGATAGGTAATGATTCTAGGTTGTCATGGTGATTATGTCCTATTTAAGATGGAGTCCTATTATTTCCGTATTACTGAATTTAAAAACCGAATTTGTTTACTAAAATTGTTTAATTCTATTCAAACCTATAATCTACCGACCGTTTTTTGGATAGATGTTTCCGGAGAAATAGATATTAAATGGAAAAAAGAGCATCAATATGGATTTCAAGTTCTGAAATTTTCAAAGCTAGACTTAAGTTTCCCCATTGGAATTTTCAGCAAAACGGTGCCAACTTAAAATGTACTTATTTTATTACGGAAATTAATCATATCATATAATAACAGACGATATAATTCGTTTTTTCAGTAAAAAATTAACGATGCTTTTTTATATTGTCTTGTATTGGATATTTGCTAAAGTATAATTTTAATGTAATAGAATTGTAGTTAATTGTTTGTAAAAGTGTACTGAAACTTAATTTCATAAAAGAAAATTAATATCTATAATATGAAAATCTGCACATAAAATAAATTTTGTATTCATGCATTTTTGCATAAGAGTGCAACAGCTATTGCACCAAGGTCTGAATATTTGTAAAACTAGTTATAGTACGAACGCACCTCATTTGTCAGTTTGACGTACAATTTCCAACTTGTTTAAACTTCTAAACATCGCACATTTTTATACCGTCATATAGAGAAAAAATCTACTTTCAAATTCACCCTATTTGAAAACTGTATCTTAATTTATTGATTTATTATGATTTTTTAAATAATTTTTAAGCGTGATTTTTAAAAATCTATCTCCATCGCGTGCAGGATCTCATTGCCAAAAATAATAACCCGTTTGCACTTAAAACAATATAATTAGTTTAGGATGTGACTGTGGTTAATTCTCCATAACGAAATAAAAACTGAAATAATTAAATCAGTGGCGCAGCCAGGGGAGGGGGGTGGGGTTAAATCTTTTCCCAGAGCTAAAAGATACAGTTATTGCCGCTTATATGAATCACTGGTTTATCAAGTAAGCCACTTTTAGGAATCAAGTAAATCAAAAATCCATATTAGTATTTTTACCTTAGTCGGAATCCACCACTTTATAGAATCAAATTATATTCAACAAAGATGATTCATTAAAACGGCGGTTACTGTACGTAAAAATGGAGAAAACGCATAATAGCTAGTAATAGCTTATTTCGTAAAATACCACTGTTCGCACCCTGTCGCACTGCTGTATAGTGGCGAGTCTTTTAACCGATTTTTTTTTTCTTTGCTTTTTTTTTTTTTTTTTTAATGAGACCTTAAACCGTCAAATTCCATATGAAAAATATAATAAACAAGTTGGAAATTGTACGTCAAACGTGACAAATGAGGTGCGTTCGTGCTATAGCTAGTTATATAAATATTCAGATCTTCTTGATTTTTAATTCTGTGAAATGAATTCTATCGTCTGCAGATTAATTTCTGTCCTAAAATAAGTATCTCGGTCGCTTGACGATTCAACCTCGGAAGCTCCTATAACAAAAAAGCACCGATTTTTTTAAAAATAATTCACATTTCTTAATAAATATTTTTATTAATATCTTCTAAAGTTTTGATTTGATTTTCATAAAATTTGAAATGACTCGACAAATTTCTGCAAAGATACTATATCTAAAATTTCAAACCATTCGGTTGGGTAGTTTTTGCGTTGTTATATGCGGACAGACGGACGGACCAAGCGACGACAATAGGTGCTACGTATTTATATAATTACGGACGCACCTAAAAACGCTAAAACGTATAATAAATTTTGAACGTACAGAAATGGAATTTGAACTGTTTGCTTTTTAAAGCTGGGGGAAATTTGATCTAAATACAATAAGTCCTGTCAAAACAGAACCTGTCTATAACGAAATCCTGTCTTAAACCGAAATAATTTGTAGTCCCGACGAAAAAACATACTATTGTATGAAACTTTTTAAAAACAGACTTTTTCCCCGGTCCCTATCGATTCCGTTTCCACAGGCTTAAATAAATTATAAACCGGAGTTATAGTTTAGGTATGGAGCAAATTTTCTTTCGTCAGATTCGGACCAGTAGGGTACTTTTTTTCTGTAGATTTTGGGATGGAACTGGTTCTTACCTTTTTTCTGCAGTCTCAGGGCTGTCCGAAACTGGGCTTCATTCTTTTCAAGCCCAAGCTGAGTCAAAGAAAATTTCCGTGATCTTGCGTCCAGGGCCTGATTACCGCAGGGGCAAACGGGGCAGCTGCCCTGGGCCCCCATCTCAAGGGGGCCCCCAAATGATAAATTTTCGTAACCCAATGTTTATGTTCCTGCATATAAGAAAAAATGAAAAAAATAGAAAAAAAATACTTTTCATTTTCTTTATATAAGATCTAAGATTTGCGGGATCTACAATCAGCTGATCAACCAACCCTTGTACTTAAACTGGAGGTCAGGGTAGTTCCAAATTTTCCAGGAAATATGTTAACACCATTACAAGGCTTAAAAAAAACAAGTGAATTAAATTAACCAAATACATATAATATATTTTTGTAATTGAAAATATGTTGACGATTCCATAATTAATTTTAAGAAAATAAGACTATTACAATATTGATATTGCATATTGTATTTGCATGTGAAATGTATAAAATGGAATTTTCTGATATTTATATTTAACAATGAAAAATTTTCTGTGTATATATGTGTTTATCGAAGAGTTTTTTTTGTAATTTTATCTTTAATTCCATAATTATCCATGTTGCATCTAACTCAATGCATCATAACAACAGGTGATTCATTTTAGTTGTGCATTAATTCTTAAAAAATATTTTATGTTTCCTTAAAACATTACATAAATTTTAAGATATTTACTTAAATTTTGCTCTTCTACTTGTTAAATAATTTTTTTTCTTTTTGCATTTTCAGTTCACAACCTTATAAGATGTTATTCAATTTGCATTTGTTTTAATCGATCTATTTTTACATAAAGTAATGATGAATTTTACTTACTGTCTTGTTACCTGGTGTAAAGAATAAAACGACTGATTTTTAATATTTAAATTGGGGTCAGGTTGGGGTAAAATCAAGCTTTTTTTTAAAAAAAAGAGAAGGTGCTAAAACAAAACAAATATACATATTTTTAAACTTTCGGTGCATTTTATATACATTTGATTCATATAGATTAAACATGAAGCATATAAACATTCAATTTTCTTTGATTGTTTTCTCTCAGTGATGCATTTAAAACAGCATATTTTGATACCATCACTTTACCCCATGGTGAAAGTAGTTCTAAAATTAGTGTATATTTAAATAAAAGTATGTAAATATTATTTTGGAGATAAAAATACATTGCAATAAATGTATCTTAATTATATTTAAAGGTACAAATGCACAAAAAATATTTTTCACATATTATTTAATTAAAGAAATTATGTCCACAGCTATCAAAATTAGGTTCACTTAGTATGTTAATTTTTATGAAATATTTTATGTTCCTTAACAACATATTACATAAATTTTAAGATATTTCCTTAAATTTTGCTCTAGTACTTGTTAAATGTTAAATTCACAAATAATTTTTTGCATTTTCAGTTCATAACCTTGTAAAATGTTGTTTAATTTGTATTTGTTTTCATCTACACACTTTGACCTTGAAGGGAGGTGGGCTTTGAGACCTATAGCTACAAGGCTGTCGTCTCGAATGATCCATATACATTTATTTATTATTCACAGAAACATATACATGAATTCTACAATTACATACATCTTGACGAGATAGTACAAGGAAACATGACAGCACAAGAGACACAACCTGGGGGTTCCACACAAAGTGTGTGTGCAATGGAACCAGTGGGAATTGAACCCACAACCTCGTACACTCGCAAGCGATTAGTAGCGTGGTGCCTTAACCACTCGGCCACGGAGGCCCCTGATCTACCCATTTTACATAAATAAAGTAATGGTAAATTTTATATACTGTCATGTTACCTGGTGTAAAGAATAAAATGACTGATTTTTGATATTTAAATTATACTTCTTAATATAATATTTTTCTAAATAGAATATTTATCAGACAGTAATCAGTTTTTCTGTGTTAATACTGAAAATAGCTGACAAGTAAGTGAAGTATATGTGAGTTTGCAGGTGTCATTTCCAGGGTTTTTTTTCCTTTTTATTTTGTGGAAAGTAAAGGTTATTTTTATGAAAAATAACATTTTATAACAAAAGTTGAAATCCAGTTATTTAAATTTGAACTAAGCATTTATTAACAAAAACTTTTTAAAATCCTTTTGCTGCAGGTTTCCTCTCTGGCGAACTTGCTTGCTTAAAAAATACACATTTTAAAACATCACAAAAAGTAAATTGTGAGTTTTTATGGAATATAATTTTGTGAAAGGGCCTATTTTATTAAAAGGAATTTTGTGAAGGGACCTGTTTTAGTAAATAGAATTTTGTGAAGAGTCTCCAAATTTTGCCTGGATCAACCCTTGATTTGTAAACAATGGTAAATTCATTCGTGCTTTGGTAAAAGAAGACAAAATGCCTGAATAGTTTTTGGTTTTATTTATTGCTATCTAAAATCGTTTCTTGCAAATGACTAATGTATTAACAATGAAATTTTGTGTCTTATGTAGCATAATCTTATCTGATTGGGAAAATTTCAGCCCAATCCAACTAGTAGAAGCCAAGATATCAAATCAGAATGTATAGTTTTAAATTTGTTCTATAATTTCAAAAATTATAATGTATAAAAACGTTTTATATGTGCAATGGGTACTTTTCCATTAGCCGGGCACCAGTTAAAGGGCAAAACTGGGAAATTTCATTAGTGGCCAGTAGTAGCAGTTTTATAAAAACTTTCCACTTTCTTTAAACTAGTGGACACATTTTTATTTAAAAGTTCTAAACACTAAACTTTTATTAAAATTTCAATTAGTATTAATCTAAAATTAAATAGTCCAAATAAAAAATGTGTTATAAACATATTTCAACCAGCAAAAATAGAATCCTTGATGAAATACAAAAAATTTTTACTCTTTCCTTGTAAGAAAGTGGCCCTGTAGCTGGTGGTTAGTGCTAATTTTGTCCCTTAACACCAGTGATATATATACACATCTATACACATATATTTATATGTATATACACATGTGTATATATATGTGTGTATATGTATAGAAATCACTGGTGCTCCGGTAATGGAAAAAAACTGTGTAATGTTATCGTAGCAAAAATATTGCATATGAAAATTTTGGTATAGGGGGCCCCCCAAAAATTGAAGTTTGCCCCGGGCCTCAAAGGAGCTTAGTCGGGCCCTGCTTGCGTCATGGTGGCAGTTCTCATGCAAAACTAATATGTAGTGATATTGCATATTTGTTTAGAAAATCCTTAGAAATGGAATTTGGTTTAATAAATAACACAAAAATTTTTTAATCGCAGGTGTCAAATGTCCCTTTTTTACATAGAGCTTTAAAATTGTGATTTAAATTTAAGAACCAACTTTTTCTTTAATTCCAAACTACATTCATTTTTCCGTGCGTGTTCATGTATGTCATTGTCTCTAAATGATTATTAATTTTGTTATTCCGTTACTTCATAGATTGCGGACATATAATTTGCTGTACCTTAAAATGTTTACACATACATATGTATGCAATATTCTGTTAAAAGAACTTAAATTGTAGGATGATATTGAATAAGAAATATCGGCATACTTTGCCGGAATTGGGTCGGACTGGATCAATAAACTATAAAATAAATAAACAGCACGAACCGGAACCGGGTTAAATATTTAGTTTTTGGTATGTGCCTTGTATGGCTAATAAAGCTTTCATAGGGGTCCTGGCTAATCTTTTAGCTTTTATAATGGACTGGGCCGAGTCGGGTCCGGCCTTAGAAATTTTGATCCGAGAAGACCTCTCCTGCCAACCAGAAACATTTACTGTTTCTTCTGGTGAGAAAAAAACAACACATTGTACTCAAACTATTAAAAACACAACAGAAAAATGACATTGTGCAGTCATAAAATGTTACCTTGTGTGTCAGTCATAGAATCACAATGTGAACATAGAAATGTGCAGACATAGAATCACAATGTGAACATAGAAATGTGCAGACATAGAATCACAAATATTTGTGACATACATGCTGTTTCAAAGAAAAAAAGAGACGGAACAAACTGCAAGAGATGGTGGAGCAAACTACAGAAAACAATTTTTGACCAGGAAACCAGGGTGGCAATTAATTTAATCAAACAAAAATATAAGATATCTCCTTCAAGTTGAACCCTATGCAGACAATCACTATGTCGGCATAGGGTTGGACTTAATTTGGCTCTAGGGGGAGACTATATGCAGATTCTATGCAGTCAAGTCGAACCCTAATTTATGCAGACATTTAATAGTAATAAAGATAGATGCTTAACGGAATTTTCAACAGACTTATCTTGCTCACGATATCACGAAAAATTCTAGAAATGCACAGTAATTCGATCAGTGACATCGTATAAAATTTCAACTTCATTCCTAAATGTGGAGCGTCTAGTTCAGTCTGCTTGGACGCGGATAATGATAACTTTCATCAGTTTTTATGATATCATTTCATTTTACATAAAGGTTATTGACAATTTTGTTGAAATAGCTTCATTGTTGTTAAGGCTGTTCTCAAATCCAAACTGGCTATTTTATGACATGTTTTTTAATTAATTTTTGTTCAGAAACGCCTGAAATTAGCAGGATCAATTTTTGATTGAACGAATGGGTTGCAATCCCGGTTTCCTAGACAAAAATATTTCCTGCGTAGTGTATTCTTTCACCCCTTAAAGCTTGTCTAATCTTTGTTGAAACAATTCGTATAAATGTAACATCAGCTTTGTGTTATTTCATTGATGCATTTTACGTTTTGTAACTCTAAGATAGTAAACGCCGTTTAAATAAATCATGTCTAACAAAGTGTCTGATTCTAATAAACAGAAAAAAGTAATAGTATGATTTAATTTATTAAAAAGTCTTATTCGAATAACCAGTGATTCTAATAAGAAGCGAGTGATGGACTATCTATCAATAACTCAAACCCCCCTAGAACCGAATTCTGGCTGCGCCACTGATAAATAATATAAAATGAAATAAAACATATTTAACAAAAATGTAATCGAACGATTTCAGTTTTTACACCGCCGAATAGGAAAAGAAGACTTTCAAACAAAATTTGTTTGAGAACTGTATCTCAGTTTACTGATTGTTTGTGGTTTTTAAAATAATTTTCAAGAATGAATTATTTCTAAATCTATCTCCATGGCGTGCAGCCCGATTGCAAAAGATTATTCCGTTCGCACATAAAACAATATAAAAAATTCAACATCTGTTCAATAAAATTCCACATCAAAACTGAAACTTCATTAATAAATAAATAAAAAAAATATATATAACATAATAAAACACAAATTTAGCAGACATCCAATCGAACTACGTGTTTAAACTGCTCAAATTATCATAATCAAAAAGGGCGCAGTAAGCAGCGAAATCTTTGGCAATTTCTTGTATCACAGTCCTGGCATGCGGCTAATACACTTGTAATAAATTTCAAAACTTTATTTGAATACATTTTTGATATTTTTCATATAAAAATGCTTTTTGGTGTTCTTAGTGGACAATGCTATTAGAGTTAAGCTGCTATCAGATTCAAAAACTTTTCGAACAATTTTTGAGACAACTCTTGATTTGAACCGATTTTTCGCGAGAAATGGCTTCAACACACTGTGTGATAGCGATTCCCAATTTTTTAGGCACAGTTATAATTAAAAAAAAGTGCCCAGTTAGACTGATGACATTGTGCTCACAGGCTATTCACACTAATTGTACATTATACTCTTATTTCAAAGAATAATGCCCCTCAAAAATAAAGAAATTGACAATCAATAAAGGGGGGATTACTTAACCAATGAACCCCCAAAACTAATCAGGGAAGCGCCTTATCACAATGAACCTATATACAAAATTTGGAGCAAATCGGATAATTCTGCATAAATAAATTAAGGGGTATTGCCCCCCCTTTTCCCCTCTTTATACTTAACCAATGAACCGCCAAAACCAATCAGGGAAGCGCCTTATCAGAATGAACGTATATACAAAATTTGAAGCAAATCGAGTATTTCTAGCAAGAGTTATCAGGTTACGTACATACATATGTACGTACATACAGAACCTGCAGGCAGAGCACATTATTTCTCAGGCTTTGATCACGGAACTAAGAATAAATAATCTATTTATAGTTCCATGGCTTTGATAGACTGTGAGCTAAAAACACGTTCCTAGCAGCAACTTTTCATCTAATTTCTCCCCGCCAATCAGAGATGGGCGTTTTGGAACTTCAACAAAAGAACGATAAACAGTAATTCACACTTATTGTATATTATACTCTTATTTCAAAGAATAATGCCCCTCAAAAAATAAAGAAATCGACAATAAATAAAGGGGGGATTACTTAACCAATGAACCCCCAAAACTGATCAGGGAAGCGCCTTATCACAATGAACCTATATACAAAATTTGAAGCAAATCGGATAATTCTGCATGAATAAATTAAGGGGTATTCCCCCCCCCCTTTTCCCCTCTTTATACTTAACCAATGAACCCCCAAAACCAATCAGGGAAGCGCCTTATCAGAATGAACATATATACAAAATTTGAAGCAAATCGAGTATTTCTAGCAAGAGTTATCGGGTTACGTACATACAGAACCTGCGGGCAGAGCACATTATTTCTCAGGTTTTGATCACAGAACTAAGAATCGGGGCCGAAACTAGAGGGGGCACGTGCCCCGGGCGCCAGCAGAACAGAAGGCGAAGGGGGCGCCAAATGCAGGTTTTGTTTGTTGTTTGATATAGAAATGTATATATATATGAAATTTGTATAAAAAGTCTCGCAGCCGGAAAATCCAAAAGAAAAACTGAACCAAATGCATTAAAATAAACAAATAGATAAAAATATTCGTCTACAATACAAGATAGCAAATGAATAAAAAACTATCTGTTAGGCTATTTTCTTTCTCCCATTCCAAATGTATCATGTTTATGCCGTCTATCATTTAAATCTCTTCCTGTGGTTTAGGAGGATCACTAACAATTTTCAAGGTCAGTCCCTACTCATGTCTATATGACACTGCTCAACTGGACACGGTATTGCACTGTCCAGCATGGATAATTGGCAAACGTTTCCCTCACTTTGACTTTTCTATTAGATAAAAATATTCCACGAAGGCTGTTCTATTTTTTCCCTTATCTCACAGCGTGGAGCTTTCTTCTTTTTCCATTTTGTCATGGGCGAGGGGTGACTGCTGTGGAAAGTAAACACAAATTGAGGGATGAATGCCCAAAGTAAAATTCTCAGTAAAATCTTTTTCTTTTAAGTATAGCATTTGTAGAGGTACAGTAAAAAATCAAATCTCGGACAGGGCGCCAACCTGGCTTTATCTTCCAAAAAGTTTTTTACACGTCTTTTTGCGAAAGCTTTCTAAGCGTTTTGCCGCCCTTCTCGGCAACTGGAATATGCCGGCCTGTTACTTTTGCTGAAATTACTTTTTCATCCAGATCCAATCTAGTATTATTAGAGGGGGCGAGGTTGGGCGACTGCCTGGGATACTAAAAACAAATTATATTTGAAAGTATAATTTGAAAAATACGCAAAATAAAACTCTTTGTTAAAACTTTTTTTAAAAAAAGAATGTCATTTGTCTTGGTGCAGGGAGAAAACCATACCCAAGTTGCTATGACTAATTAAACCGCAGCCGCCCCTGCCTTTATCCTCCCAAACTATTTTCTCGTCATTTGGCCATTTCCAGATAAATGAAAAATGCGGCAATACCATTTGTTACAATTACTTTTTTACATACAAATCCGGCTTTAAAGGGCGCGAGGTTGGCTATTACTAACGACACTAAAAACTAAGGGGATGAAACATATGCAAGATAAAATAGTAACCTCTCCTCCCCCCCCCCCCCCGCTTTTTTTTAAAGAATATAGCATTTGTAGAGATGCAGAAAAGAACCTAGGATGCCATGGTTAATAAAATCGTCTTTGCAAAAAAAAAAAAAAAAAAGTTTTTGTCTTTTTGCCATTCTTAGGTGTTTTACCGCCCCATTCTTTTGCTGTAATTATTTTTTTAGATCCAGATGTAAATTTCCGGGCAAATACATCGTGTTTTTAATCTTATGCTACTCTAAAAATGCAAAATATCGATTATAATCAGTAACAAAGTCAAATGCATTCTAAATATCAGCTTTGTGTAAACAGCATACCAAGTGTGGGGGACCCCTAAATCAGGGGCCCCACTTTCACGATCCAGATTTAGATTTATCAGATCTGATTTAATTAGACTCTGAATCTGTGTAATTAAATCGTAATAAAAGTCTCTAACAGTAACAGGGTTCCGTTCAGCTCAGATCCAATTGTGTCTCACCCCAACCCTCCACAATCGTTCACAGTTCTGATAATTGCTAAAGAAAAGAAGACTAGAAAAAACATTAAAAAATAACTAAAACATTTCTGGGAATTGCAAATGGTATAAAAAATATTCTATTTAAATCACATGAAAATTATGTAGCAATACTAATTTTTAAAAAAGTACTAAGAAAATCCTTTGATCAAAAAATAATTTTTCTCGTTTAACTCAAAAGAGGATTTTGGGGGCCCTTTGGATGCAGGGCCCTTTGAGGCCATCGCGACCCCTTAAATCCGCCCCTGAGAATATCAATAATTATACTTCCTAAGATGAAAACCTGTATAAAGCGGAATATTTTTCGGTTCCTTTCGATTCCATTTTCAAGATTTTAATGAATCAGTATTTGACAAAGCTGATTACTTAGTTCAGTATTACAGATTTTCTGATTATATACTTTAAATTTTAGAAACTTAGAAAAAATTCGCTTTGGAAATTTTCTTTGGGGGAGGAGGGGGGGGGGGCGCCAAAATACATGTTTGCCCCGGGCGCCAAAATGGCCAGTTTCGGCACTGCTAAGAATAAATAATCTATTTATAGTTCCATGGCTTTGATAGACTGTGAGCTAAAAACACGTTCCTAGCAGCGGCTTTTCATCTAATTTCTCCCCGCCAATTAGAGATGGGCGTTTTGGAACATCAACGAAAGAACGATAAACACAGTAATCACTGCCAATAGGAAAAACCGGTTTTTCCTGCAACTTTTGCAACAACAATTGTAATCCTTATTTCACTTAAAGTTGGTTTTGCTCGAAAAATTGTTGAATCTGATAGCAGCTTCAGAAAAAAAAAAAAAAAAAAAAAAAAAAAAAAAAAAAAAAAAAAACTGGTTTTCACTTATATTCTGTAACACAGGATACCCTAGTATATAAATAAAATTGAAAGTGGTTCCTTGTACAATATATACCTCAAAAAAAAAAAAAAAAAAAAAATCTCAGGGCAAATTGTAAAATTGCCAAAAATCAGCTTTTGAGCAATGGATGTGAGATACTTTTTGCTGCTTATCTTCAATTCTCTCGCTATCCAAAAAAACAAGAACAAAAAATCATGTGTCAAGCATCGATTATGAAATACTTTCCGACATTTACCGAATACTTTAACAAAATTTCAACATTTAACTGAAATTGTCCAAGAAAACAAGGTCAGAGTCAAACCGGGCGGGGTGGCCTACCTTTCGGCTTAAGCTCAACTAGCCCCGCTCAGTGTCTAAGTAAGCAATTTACAATTTGAAAAATGCATAACACTTTTCAAAACCCAATTTTAGGAATTACCATCAATAGTTGGGAAAATATTCGAATTAATATCTGCAACCCTGTATAGGATCTATATATTTGTATATATACTACATAGTATGCTAAAATTTAGTTAAGTTAGAAAACGCATAATGGCAAAGTTGAAAATTCCCCTTCAGCAATTTCCGTTGGTAAACAGAAATGTACTTGAGATCTTTTGTGTTGCCCTGTATATCCTGCATAGAATTTATACACAATGAATATTATGCAAAAATTTGGTTAAATTTGCACTTCAAGCAATTATTCTTAATAGCCAATACTGTAACCGAATTGTTTTGTATGTCCTTGTAAATGAACGATGAATGCTATGCACACCCTATTCTATAGTAAGCGTATTGTAGTGCACTTTAGTGATATATATCAATTTCAATATGTTTGAAATAGTGTAGCATCATTAAAATACACCACAAATGATTTTTCCCCATAGACCGTCATGTAACGGGATTATTTTGAGTGTCCCTATATACCAACTATAATTGCTACAAACTCCATTTTCAATACCGAACATGCCATAGTAAACCTCAATAACATGTATCAATTGCTTGGCAATCCGAGTATATTTATGCGAGTTAGGGCACAGACAGACAGACAGTGAAAACGAATTCATAAATACTTTTCAACTGATAAGTTGCAAAGTGTTAAAAAACGTGTTTAAAAGTATCAGATCCCAAATTGCTGAAAATCAAGGTAAACTAGTCGGATGTGTCAATCCCAAAATTTTCTTCTCTCTCACACCGGTTTCGCATACAGTAAAAAGAATCAGCAACCAATTTATATCAAGGTCTTATCTGAAACTCAAGTTTTATTAAATTCCGTGCATTACTTCTTGAGATAGGACTATCGCTCAAATCGTGTAAACCCTGGAAAATGCTGCATAGCAGCGCCACCTACTGGGCGATTTTTACCCAAAACTAATCAGCACCCATTTATATCAGAGACTAACTGAATATAAAGTTTTATCAAATTTCGAGCATTAGTTCTTGAGATAGAGCTATTGCGGAGATCGCGAAAAATACTGCCTAGCAGCGCCACCTGCTGGGCGATTTTTACCAAAAACTAATCAGCACCCATTTTTATCAGAGACTAACTGAATATAAAGTTTTATTAAATTCCGAGCATTAGTTCTTGAGATAGAGCTATCGAGGAAATCACGAAAAATGCTGCATAGCAGCGCCAACTGCTAGGCGATTTTTACCAAAAACTAATCAGCACCAATGAACTAACTGAATATAAAGTTTTATTAAATTCCGAGCATTAGTTCTTGAGATAGAGCGCCCACAAAATTTGTGTCACATACATACAGACAGAGTCACAGACAGACATTTTCTAAAAATAGTCCAATCTTGTCAGGACCTCCTAAAACGTATAAATCCGTCGAAAACCGGAAGTCGAAAATTTTCATGAATCCAATACTTTCTTCTTGTAAAGATAGAAGAAAGTAAAAATAATTTACGAAAGACTCAGAGGAAGACCAATGGCTTTTAAAACTTTTAAGCCAACTTTTTAAAAATATTGCGTGGGCCCAAAAATAATTTGGTAAAATGGCATGATGAGTTTTGTGTTATCTTTTCTGTGGAAAGACTCTAGATTATCCTGTTTTAAGGTAAAATATAAATTTATAATTTTATTAAATCATAATTTATCACCCGTTTTCCTTATAAAGGCATTAATATTTACTATCATATTATCATACCATAAATATGACCACAAATTAAAAGCACAGAAAGCTAAACATCGAATAAAACATTTTCTGCCATTTTAATAATTTATGGATTCAGGGTATTAAAACAAATGGTCATGGACTTATAAAAAAATATTTAAAAAAAAATCATAATGCCATTTTACAAAAATATTGTTGAGCCCACATCATATTTTTAAAAAGATAGCGCCACTGGCCTCCTCAGAGTCGTTATTTTTTACCTTGATTTTCAGCAATTCGGGATATGAAATTTTTAAACACTTTTCTTTAAACTTTCCAACATATAGTCGAAAGTTGAAAAGTGTTTATGAATTAGGTTTGTATGTCTGTCTGCCGCCTGTCTGTCGTGCTCTAATAACTCACATAAATGTACTCGTATTACCAAGAAATTGATATATGTTATTGAGGTTTACTATGGCAAGTTCGGTATTGAAGTATGCTCACTGGTAAATTGTAAAATAAATAATGTTTCAGGGTAAAAATGAAAAAGAAAATAAATAATAAACAAAAGTGGCCATTTAAACTTATGGCATTGAGCTCAGGGGCTATTCACAGTAATTAAGGAGGATTAGCACCACCCGTTCCCCCCCCCTTTATACTTGACCAATGAACACATCCAAATTTAATCAGGGAAGCACCTTATCTGAATAAACCTGTATGCCAAATTTAAAGAAAATCAGATAATTCTGCATGAAAAACCCATTTACCTAAATCAAGGGGAAATTAGAACCACCCTTTTCTACCCTTTATACTTAACCAATGAACCTCCAAATATAATCAGGGATGCGTCTTATCACAATGAACCTATATACAAAATTTGAAGCAAATCGAATAATTCTGTATGAAAAACCTATTTAACTAAATTAATGGGGTAGACCCCTGTTCACTCCTTTATACTTAACCAATAAACCCCTCAAACTAATTAGGGAAACGCCTTATTAGAATGCACCTATATAAAAAATTTGAAACAAATCGGATATTTTTATCAAGAGTTATCGCGTATTTACGTACATACATACATACACATTAGCTGTCAGTCTTTGATAGCCTGTGAGCTAAAAACTAATGAAATAGAGCAATAGAAATTGATTACACTAAGATAGCAAATTATAGGTTTGGCTCGGGACCCACAGGCCCTTACAAGCTGGCGTCAAAATAATCAAACCATTTTCTTTCTGTTTAGAAAGGGAAAAAAACCCCTTTTGTTCAAGTTAAATGCACAAAATAAAATACGCCGCTTTTTTTCCCAATTTATATCTGTTTTCTTATTGAAAATTTTCTTTTATTTATAATAACAAGCAAAAGCGGATGTACGTACATACTGTATCCTTCAACTTAAATCATTAAATGTAAAGGTGGGGAGATTACTTTTTAGAGAGAGAGAAAAAAAACAAGAATTGATGAAAGAATGTGGAAAAAAAAAATGAATTTTGTGGAGAATGCCCAAGGCTGAGTGCTGGATATACATGGATGTCCACAGAACAAAATACAGGAAGGGGCAAGATTTTGGAACAGATGGATGTGCCTGTAGTCCGCTGCCAAGGCCGCGTCTTTTTTCTTTTCTTTTTTTTCTTTGTTCGATCTATAATAGAAGAAAGTACTGTAATCGAATTTTTTTTTTCTTCCGGTTTTCGACGGATTTACACGTTTTAGGGGGTCAGATATCCCCGAAAAACATGTTTTTACAAAATGTTCGTCTGTCCATGTGTGTCCTCGTTGTATCATCGAAAAGCGTATGGGGTTATACATAGAATTGAACCCACTGTTGAATTCAGGGGGTGGCCCGGGGGTGGACATTCTCCCCCGGAGCATTGAAATGTCCCCCCGGAAGATTTGAGATTTTATACTTTCAATGGTCAAAAAGTGGAATTTCCCTACCGGAACTCTATAATGTCCTCCCCCCGGAACCACAGAAATCCCTCCCGGAGAAAAGTGTCTGAATTCAACACAGATTGAACCACATTTCATTTATATGTTTTAGGCTATAGCTCCAGTTATATTTGGGTCTATTTGGCAGGAAAGGGGCGCTGTGATAGCAATTTTTTCTATTTTTTGTAGTTGTGTTGTACATCGGCTACTTGTGCAGCGAAGAATGGTTCGCATCCAGGTATAACCCGACGATTCGCAAGAAGCTGACGTACAACAGAATGACGAAAAATATTGATTTTATTGGCGATGTGATAGCAAATTTTGAAGTATTAACATGTATGAGATAGAAGAAAGTTTTGGGGTTGGCACATCCGACGACTAGTTTTCCTTTTGGTAATGAAGAATATAAAAATAAAACACCCTAAACTTTTTTAGTGTGTGTGTCAGAACCTCACGTGCAAGACAATTTTTTATAATATGAACATATAAAACAACACAGAAATATAATGAAAGAGTCATACCGAAAATCCAAAAATAAGCTTCTTCAAGCGTTTTTCAAAATAAAGAATTAAAGACAATTTATTAATGTTTTCATAAGAGGAGCTCCGCCCTCCTAACAACCCGTTTAAGATAACTCTTAGAACCAAGAGTTTCTTCCCTATTAGTGTTTAAATATTTTAAAACATTTAAGACGAAAAGGCATTTTTTTAAAAAATCATATGAGAGAAAAAGGAAATTTAGTTAATTAAATTCTCTTTCTACTTAGTGCTTAACTATTTAAAAACATTTGAGAAGAAAAAGTTTTTTTTCTTTTTTCAAAATAATATGAGAGAAAAGGGAAAATTAATTAATTCGAAAAAACAGGAAGTGGCAATTGCCCTTCTACTTTCCTGAGAGACGGATCCATTTAGAGAGGCGTCACATGTCTTCATTAGCAGTTTTTAACCCTTTCCGACATAGTTGAAAAGTGTTTATGAATTCGGTCTGTCAGTCTGTCCATGCTCTAACTCGTGTAAATAGACTCAGTTTGCCATACCATTGATATATGCTATTGAGGTTTACTTATGGCATGTTTGATATTGAAAATGAAGTGTGTAGCATTTATAGTTCATTTACAGTGACACTGAAAAGGATTCTGTTACATTACACTCTATAGGGGTAAATCACTTGCTGTGAATTTTAAAGATGTTACACAATTTCAAACATATTAAAATTGATATACAGGGTGTCCCAACTAAGATGTTACAAACTTCGAAGGGATGTAGGGTACACCTAGACGACTCAGAATGAAATAGGAATGGCGGGTCGGAAACGCCTTCCTGCCCGTTTTAAGAATTATTTTACGAAAAGGTTCGTGAAATGATTTACTGACACCAGATTTTACAAATGAACTTCTTCGAAAGTAAAAACTGTATTTTTAAGTATTCACTATAAAAGCAAAATTTTATTAAAATATTCTTGGTGTCGTTTGGAATTAAAATTAGGTGGTCTCGCCGTGGAAACACTGCGCTTGAAAGGGTTAACACTCTCTGCTCGTCTTATCCGCTAGCACCACTCTTGCAACAGTGTGGCTACTTTTTTTAGTTCAAATGTCTTTATTGGCGCCGCTTTTTTAAAATGATAAAATTCGCCTTATTTAAAGACATATTAATCAAGGCGAAAATGAGGGAAATTTTATCATTTCAAGAAATCTCAATTAAAATAAGTAGCCCACTGCCATGGTCAACTATCATCTTTGTGTGATCCAGCCTTTTCATTGCCTCTACTGGGTCAGGAAGGCGTTTCCGACCCGGCATTCTTATTTGATTCCGAGTCGTCTAGGTGTATCCTACCTCCCCTCGAAGCTTGTAACATCTTAGCTGGGACACCCTGTATATCTTTGATATGCACCACAAGAGGCTTAATATAGAATAGGGTGGTCTTAGCATTCATCGTTGATTGACAGGGACACACAGAAGAATTCGGTTTACAGTACTGTCTATGGTTAAAAATTTCTGAATGTTCGTTTGCAGTTCTGGTACGCGTCTTTAAATTTAACTAATTTTTTACATATTACTTGGTGTGTATAAATGCTATAGATCCTATACAGGGCAGCACAAAACATATCGAATACACTGGCAGAAATTGCTGAATAGGAATTTTTGTGCTATGAGTTTTCTAACAGAACTAAATTTTAGTATACTATGTAGTATATATACAAATCTATAGAACATATACAGGGTTTCACAAAAGAATTCGGATATTTTTCCGACAATTGATAGTAATTGCTAAAATCCGGTTTTCAAATTTGTTATGTGTATTCCTAATTCTTTGCTTAGACGTCAACTACTTTCACCGTATTAATCGATAAAACTAGGCTGCGCCGCCAAGCCCCTGAGGAGCGCCCGGCACGTCTACGACTACCGAAACCAAGTCTTGAGGGACTTTTAGCGCGCCCGACCGGATTTGTCTCTCTGTATTGCGCTTATTAATCGGTAAAGTTTTGTTAAAGTATTCTGGAAGTGTTGGAAAGTTTTTCGTAATCTATGCTTGACGCATGATTACTCTTTCTTGTTATATTTTACATCCAAATTGACTATTTTCTGACCTATACCCGAATTCATTTTCTTTCGTAAATGCAAACAAATTGCAGGTATATTCGCAAATGTATAAAATTCTCATGTTTTATTCAGATGCCCAAGAAATCAGAGTTTCCCATTTAGTTATAAGAGCAAAGAATCTTACAGAAAGTCTTCTCAAAGTCCGCATTTTAAGCCGATATTCGGGCCCGGCATTCATGGAAATATCGTCCTGAGGGAGCAATAGAATCCTATTCAAAATGTAACACATTTATATGAGAAAATTAAAAACTATGTTCGATTCTTTGCTGCTGAAACAATAATGCCTGCACTTTTCAAGCATTTCTATACATATATATATAAAAAAATCCGTCAGTATTTCAGAAAAATTAGAATTTTTAAGTAGGATAAAAATAAAAAATAATAAAAACACCTTTAATACGTATTTTATTTTATTTTTTTAAATGTATTGTTCTATAGAAATGTTTTTCGTTCATGGTCATTCACCGCCGCAGAATTCGTGAAGCACGGGCGTTCCACGTCCTGGGTCCCTATGCTCTTTCCGATGCACTTGACACGACCGGAAAAATAATTCCCTGCCAGCTCGGCCTACAGGCACAGGTAGATTTCGAAGTTAAATACTAATTTCCCGTAATGCACTGCGCTGGTAAAGTACGTTTTTATTGGGAGGGGGGGGGGGGGGTTCGCGTTACATCTTTTAGGTTTTATTTTTTTTATTTTTTTTTTCTGTAATAATTGGTCTTATCAAAAACTTGTCAATATAAAAGTTGTAGATAATATTAGGAAGATTTATAATAAATTTAAGCGGATTTGACATCTTGTGAATGGACGAAGTTATTATTTTTTTCGTCTTAAACCCCTATTTTTTCCTCCCTTGAGGCCATTTCTAATGATATCAAAAATCTGTCATGCATCAATTTTTGTCCCTTTGCCTAGAAGTAATAATAACTTTAAATGGATTCGATATGTGTCATAATTAAGACGATATGGGTTTTTTTTTTCTGTTTTCACTAAAACCCTCCCCATTTCCACTCCTCTTAGTCCGATTTTGCCCATTAACGAACCTGACCGAAATTTTCTGCTTCTGTATTTTATGTATCAGTTTGGAAGAGATTTGTGCAGAATTTTGGTTGTTATCGTGTCCATAAAAAAGTGAGATAGATAGATAGATAGATAGATATAAATTTTTGAACTGTGGGTGGTTTTGGGTTCTAGGGGTGATGATCGACGTAGATCTGCAAAAACATTTTCAGAAATTCCAACATAGGAGAATGTTGTAGGTAGTGTTTCTTACGAAATCTACCTAATAATAAAAATAATAATAACACGATGGTCAACGGACAAATTTAAAATCGAAATTCATTAGATAATAAAGACTTCGAAAAGTGGGAGGGGCCCTGAGATCGTCGAGCTGAATGTTCATCTAGTACAGAGTACAGTCATACTCAACCTTTTTTCTCGCGGGGCACAAACAGGGCTCAACTTAGTGTATGCAAGGCCCCGGCCAAGCATTATTCCACCTCCACCCCCCCCCATTCAATAGCATTTAAAATACGGCAAACGCCCGAACGCTGAAATATTCTGCGAGATGTTTCTCCCCCTTTCTTCTACCTGCCTATTTGTCAGCAGCACAATAAGAAGCCATGTATCTTCGAAAGTGGAGCCTCCCTAAGATCACTAGTATAAAAAGCTCCCTACCCATTGATTGCAATAATCTCTACTCTGCAACAATAGTTTGATATTTTCGAGGGGGAGAAAAGGGAACATCTCTTCCACAGACGCTCGAGCGGTTTGGCAGTAGTTTGCTGAGCTGGGCAGTTTAGTACCAAAAGAGTTAAATACCTTTTATGCACATCAATTATTTTTGTAAATATGGATTAATGATCATGTGTCTCAGACCACACATAAAAGGTCACCGTGCTACATGCCGCCTGCGATCTGCAGGTTGCGTATGGCTGGTCTATAGAAGAAATAGTGACCAATTTTACAGCCTTGAATCGACCGTCAACAGACTAAATTCCAGTTTTGTACATTTATACCTTATTTCACTTGAAGTTGAAATTTTCTGACATTTAAACTTAAAATAGAGCTTTAGAATAAAAATTTAATGTAAAAGTATAAAGTAAGTGTAAAAGTAACATTTACTATTTAGACATTTAATTTTTGCAAACAAACATTTTACATTTTTTATAATATCCCCTCCCTTTCTAAATTTTCAAAATTACGTAACCTTTTTTTAAAAAAAAATTCCTTAAATAACAATAATATTTGGTATCATTTGTCATTTTATTTCCATCAAGATTTTAAAAGTATATATTGAAACAATGAACAAAAACAGGGCTTGACAAATGCGGTCGCTAGGTCTCCAATGGTGACCAATTTTTTTTTGTCTGGCGACCAAGTTATTTAATCTGGCTTTTTTAAATATTATTTATTTACAAAGTTTGACTTAAGAAATGAGCACAAATGATTTTTTTTTCTCTTCTTCAACCCTACTAGTGCGCAGCAAGCGATAGTATTCCTCTTCTTTCGTAGTTTTAATTGATGAACCAAGTTTAAAATGCATTTACCATCTCACGCACATAATACAACTTTCTTTTCTACAGTAGCCAGATAGCATGTCACGGGATTAGAATGTGGAGGAGGGGAAAATTCAACAAAACACTAAGAAATACTGTCAATCCAGCCTCTGTGACATCTAAAATTGGATACAATGCTAAAAAAAAGTCCTTTTTTTTTTCTTGTAAGTTTTAAATCAGATTTTTGTGTTCAGAATTAAAACTTATTAAGGTATCACATTAATTTTAAGGAATAATAACATATAAGTGATTATAAGTAATTCATTTGGAAGAAACTCTGTAAAACTTTATTACGATTTCAAGAATAATCCATTGCTTTTAATAATTAATTAATAAGGGGCGGGGGAGGGGTGAATATTTTTTTTCTGGTGACTAAAACTTTTTTTCTGGCTACAAGCTTTTATTAAATTTGTAAAGCCCAAACAAAAATATAATTTTTTTATTGGCAGTGAAATTGGGTTCCTAAATGCTACGTTTTTCATGATTTTCACGATAGCTATATCTCAAGAACTAATGCACAGAATTTTATAAAACTTTAAATTGAATTAGTCCCTGATATAAATTGTTGCTGATTAGTTTTTGGTGGTAATCGCCCAACAACTGGCGCTGCTATGCTACATTTTTCACGATAACTATATCTCAAGAACTAATACTCAAATTTTCATCAGATTCTGTTAGATCTTGACATAAATAGACGCTGATTACGTTTTGATGTACATATCCCATAAGGTGGCGCTTCTATGCTACTTTTTTATGATTCTCACGCTAGCGATATCTGAAGAACTAATGCACAGAGCTTCATCAAACTTCACATTCTGTTAGACCTTGACATAGATAGACCTCGATTACGTTTTGGTGTACTTAGCCCAACAGGTGGCGTTGCTATGCTACCTTTTTCATGATTATCGTGGTAACTATATCCCAAGAACTAATGCACAGAATTTCATCCAACTTCAGATTCTGTTAGACGTTGACATAAGTTGTTATTGATTATACTTTGGTGTAAACCTCCTAATAGGTGGCGCTGCTATGCTGCATATTTCAGGATTTAAGCGATTTTAGCGATAGTCATATCTCAAGAACTGATGCACGGAATTTAATACAACTTTAGATTCAGTTTGACCTTGATATAAATTGGTGCTGATTTGTTTTTGTGTATGTGAAACCTGTATGAGATAGAAGAAAGTTTTGGTGGGATTGGCAAATCCGACTAATATATATTTTGCATTTTAGTGTTTAAATATTTCATTGGTGCATTTTCACAGCCAGTTGTCATATTTTAGAGAACATGATTAGGCGCATAACCTCCATTGTTGTTGTAACTCGTTTACAGTTGTAACTATAAAGCATATTTGGCAATTTATTAGCTTTGCCCGGCTCACGCTAAAATGCCTTAAAATTAATTTATGAATAAGTTCTAAAATATTGTATTGTCACCGGAAACACACCTGTGTACATAATTTTTATAATTCTAGCCTATCAGGAAGTGAATGAAAAATCGATTTCAAAGTTCCATCTTTTGATACATGAACCAAATTAAGTAAAATAAAAGAGTGTAAAACCTATTGCAATCATGCAAGAACCAGATAACCAGTTCAATCACAATTACATGCACCTTTTGATATTTGTATTCTATATGCTTTTTTCTTTAAATTAAGATTATTCGGAAAATATAGCTTTTATAGAAACTAGAGAAACGAACCCGGACATCCCGGGTTACAGAGCATATAGATGAAAACCATTTTTGTATAACTCTACTATAATATTTTTGTATTTAATATATAAGTAGATAATAATTGGGCGTTCTACACCAGCGGCACTGCGGCACCAACCTCAAGGTCGAATGAATGTCACGGTACGACGCGGCGGAAACCAGAAGTACGTCACAGAGATAAGCGGAGTGGGGAGATAAGCGAGTGGAGAGATAAGGGAATGCGGGAGATAACGAACTCTAAGAGGGGGATTATTTTAATTAATGGAATTAGTTTAATTAGCGAATCGTGGAATGCTCTTTGGAAACATTTTTTGGATTTTTTTTTCGTAGAATTACCATGCTATAGTAGGACGAGATATTTTTCTAAGTTGTTAATAGATTTTTTATGAATTTTCCAAAAATTAAATATTTTCCAAAATTAGTTTTTAGAGAATTTTTTTTTAATTGTGGACCCACCATAACCACCCGCTATGAAAACAATTCATAACGCCACAATTTTTTTAATGTCCGGTATAACCTGTTTTTAATAACCGGTATAACCTTTTTCACCAGTTTTACGATCCTCTTCAGCTGCAAGGAACCTGAAACGAAATAAAAAAGAAGAAAAATAAATATTATGTTACTTTGACACCCTATTTTCATGAAATGAGAAAAAAATATAGTTACCACATCTTTAGGTGTTCTGTTTGTACCCGCTTGGTGTTCTCAGCAGAAGCCTTCTGTTTAGTCCTGTCTGGTAGACTGTTTGGACCCGGCTGGTGTTCTGTTCTGAGACTTCGGTTCTAAGCCTTCTGTTTGGATCCGCATGGTGTTCTCAGCAGAAACCTTCTGTTTAGACTTGTCTGGTAGACTATTTGAACCAGCATGGTGTTCTGAGCTTGATTCCAGTAAGTCATTCGCAGCAAATTTTAAGAGTAGCAAAAGTTTTTACGTTTAAGGCACCGTGAAGCATAAATTCAGTTATTTCAAATGATAGTTCTTGGATAGGCACCATAAATTTAGTTCTTTAACATTACAGTTCTTGGATATGCACCATGAAAATTGAAGAAAATGACAGTTCTTGATTATGCACCATAAATTTAGTTCTTTAGCTTTACAGTTTTTGAATAATCACCATGAAAATTATAGTTCTTTGATTTACACCATGAAAATCACAGTTCTTGGGTAAGCATAACTTTAGTTCTTGAATAGGTGTCAGGAAAAAACTAAACACATTTCTTGGGTAAAGCATAATTTTAGTTCTTTAAAAGACACCATTAGAAAACAACATATTTCACATCCATGGAAGATCAGTTCTTGAAGAAAAACTTTGATTTTATCTTGAAGAAAAATATATTTTTATGAACCCGCCATGTTTAATCGTGACGCTACAATTCATTTGGGGAGAAAAATTTTAAACCACCCGATACCTTTTATACACGGCCACTTTTCGAAGATATTTGACGACAACAGTTTTTCAAAGACTTGAGAAGATTTTGTTTTAAGACTTGAGAAGACATGATTTTTGAAGACTTGATATTTAAATAAAAGAAGATTATTGAATGCCCCTTACATTCTCGCCCACAGCTGCTAGCACCTTTAAATTAACTTTGAAAAATGATTTGAAAAATATATCTGGAATAATGTTCTTGAAAAATGTTCTTGAAACAAGAAGAAAACTTTTGAAGCTTGAACTTGATTTTTATCTTGAATTAAATCTTGCTTGGAAGAAAAAATCTTGATTTTTGAAAATCTTGAAGAAAAAATAAGAAATGATTATTTAGGAATTTTATAGTGGCCGTGCGCGAGCGTGTGGACACTATCTTCTAAAATATAACGCTTATCATCAAAAGCTGACAAAGCGATTTTGTTAACTTGTGTTGTGTGAAGATGATGTCGCTCGCTTTGAATTCGATATTGGATCTCTCTCGTAGATTGGAGACTCTCTAAGCAGGTCTTATAATGATTATGTTTGATTTTATTTTTAACGACGTTTTTGGCCACCCCTTTGCATTTTTTTTCTCCCCATCAGCCGACATGATGGAATACATCTTGGCTCGTAGACCGATAAATTCATGAATCGGTCTACTGTTGAGCTCATCTTTGAATTTTCCAATCACCTTCTTATTTTTCTTATCAAATAAGGGGTGATCTTTTGGATAATCAGACGTATCCAACATGTCATAAAATGCCTGCATATCCGTGTATATATTTCGAGTACGGATTTCATAAGTTAGAGAGTCCGTGTCCGTGAACAGCAGCGACGATTTATTTTGATAGATTTTTTTTATAACATTATAATGAAAGTTATACATGAGAATCTTGCTCAGCTCCAATATAACAAACCCTACATAAATAGGTTTATTTAATGTGAGGGTTTGCTTTAACCTTTCGATTGCTACCAAATTATGATCAAAAGGAAGAAACCTTTTGAAAGTAGGAGCTGAGACAAGTTTTTTCGCTTCCTGTTCACAGTTCACTAGCTGTACATCTTTATGCTTCCGGATGTTCTCCAGCGATTTGCCATACACCGCATTATTCATTAATTTGAAAAAATCTTTGGCGAAGGGGGACTTTGCTTTTTTTCGCTGCTCGGTGTTAAAATCGATATAATCTTTCAGCCACGGCTTTTGTTTGAATTTCAATACTTTATGTACAGCTAGTAACTGGAGGCCTTGCTGTAAATAAAATTTCAAATTTTTATAATATGTAATATAATTTTTTTTATCTTTTAAATTGGGGACTAATTTCGTAACTGGGCAGTTTTATTTCCGTGCAGAGTGTCGATAGAAAAAGGAGAGAGATCTTCATATTTGATTTCCATTTTTTCGGGCGCCAGTGGATAACAGTTGTGGTCGTCGTGAAGCTGCTGGGGGTATGCAAGATCGACTTCGAGAATATAACCCACTGGACTATTTTCGGGAAGTTCAAGTATCTCTTTCACAGAGATGCTTTCTTCAGAGACCCACTCAAACTCCCCGCATGGCAGAGATTGGCTCATGGCCCACCCATAAAAATTACTGGCGTCTAAATACATAATATAATTATCATTTTCGCCTCCTTCGCCATTGCCAATGACTTCATTTTTTACTTTGGCCCAACGCTTTGTTATGACTGAAATACCCCCTCGAATGCCTTGCTCAATAAACAGATGCATGTTTATATCTGTGAGCAATTCGAGGGGTTGATTCGTCATTTTTAAACAACTCTGCCATGCTAGTCCAGGGGCTGTTAACAGGTGCACACAGTCGATATTGTAAAATTCGAAGCATATTTTTCTAAAGTTTTCGAAAACATCTGATAACTGGAGAACATCCACTTGAACGTAGAGATTATGATACTCGCCCATATTTTTAATCATGAAGGATTTCCATACATTTTGTGCATGTTGATAATCTTGATTAGAAATTTTTTCACCAGTTAAAGTACTGGTGAAGGCATCGGGTGGTGGCAGCTCGCTTTCCTCAATTTTTTTAAAACTATCCATATACTCGTAAGGATAGATTCCCTTTCTGAGTAATAGATCAGTATTGCGAGGAAAGTGCTGTTTTAAAGCATGAAATTTGTCATGTTCTAAATTATTGACTAATTTTTCTAAGGAGGTGGCCATAAATGCAAAACTATCAATGAATGTGAGAGACACACTGCACTTGTTAATTTTCTTTGACAAAGAAAAAGATATATATTTTTCCATCGTAGATGGAATGACGGAAAATTCGTGATCGTCAATACTGCCCAGTTGCTGCATTAACAAGTGCCCGTCGTAATGTTTCAGATTATGAAATACGACGGGTATTTTCTTTTGAAGACGAAACTTCAAATTGCAGCTATTATGCAAGGCCCCCCGATAGCGACCATTTAGATGATTATGGTCGCAAATTTTGTCCCCATTGAAAGCTTTTTTGCAAAGATAACATTGCGTGGCTGACTGGAAATTTTCTTCATCTTGCGGCGTCATCTTGATAGGTACAATAGTCGTTAATGAATTGGCAAGTTCCTTTTCTTCTTCTAATAAGGCATTTAAAAAGTGGCTAACAGCGTTGGGCCCGCGATAGACTGTGATACGTTTAGTGGGTTGACCATTAGGACCGATAATGATATAAGAATATCCACATGCTTCATGTTGAGCCACTTTTTTAGTTTTATTTTGATTTGTGTGCACCTGATCTATGCTGACAATCAAAGATTCAAAGTCAGCATAGATTATATAGGAGACCGGATGACAGTAATGATAATTATTGAATTGAAGAATATGGTCAACATGTTCCGGCATTCGAATTTTTTGTGGAGCATGCTTCTTGCATAAGAGCGTATGCTGTTTTAATAAATCTTGATTAGAAAATCGATGCAAACAGTGGTAACAGTAATAACTAGCTCCATGATGATTTGTAAGATCCCCCAGCAGCCGTGAGAAGCTTCTTATAAGACAGTAGTGATGTTTATCTTCGTTAGTGATGAGTAATAAATTGATGCAGTCTTCATCTTCTCTGTCAGAAACATACAATGGAAAAACTTCATCTTCGAAGCCAAAAACATTAATACGAAGTTTGTTGAGTTCTTCGATTTTGGCTATTTTATTTAAGGGTACTGGGCACTCAATATTTCCTAATTTGATTTCGTGTTCATGAGGTTCATAATTTGACACTCTATTAGCATGTTCATTGTATGGAATTGGATATTTGTGGGCGAGAATAGACCAAACAAAGCACTTGTTATCTTTTTCGTTCTTAATATTGAGTACGGCCCTTTTCTTGTATATTTTCGGAGGAAGTTCTATATGAGTGCTAGCAGCGAGGAGGTGGTACTTTGCCATACAAAGTTCCAATTTGATTATACGTTCCATGGTCCAACCAGAGCCCATTTGAACAAATGCTTCAAAGGATTTTTGAATTTTAGCAAAAGCTTGCTGCATATTACTTGTAATAGAAAAATCGGCCAGCTCGATCATGACATTTGAACGAAAGTTTGCTTTGATGGTCACAAAATCCCTCTCTTGTGTTATTTTGGATAGAATAACATGAACCACCATTTTAGGGCACGCTTTTCGCTTAACTGGAATTGGATTTTCTCCTCCAACAAAGGTGCCGTTTGCGAGAAAAATGCATTGAAATCATGCTCATTGTCTTCGTTGGACTCAACGTAACAATGGAGAACACATTTAAGGCGTCAAAACTTTTATGTAAGCGAGACCTTTTACTACGGGGTGCATTATTTTCAAAACTTTTACGTTTTGATGACGTTTGGTGCATGGTGCGTTGGTGCAACGTAAGATCTTTTTTAAGATTAAACTCCTCATTGCATTCGGTGCATGAAATTTTTTGGTGAAGTTTTAAATGTCTGTTCAAACTACTCTTTCTAGTGTATGATTTGCTACAGATATCACATGTGAAATGTTTCTCACCACTATGGATTTTCAAGTGCCGATTGAGTTCAGAATTGCGTACGAATGACTTATTACATTGGGGGCAAGTCTGAAAAGATTAAAAAAAGCCCCAGTTTAAAATTTAGTTTACTGAACAACAAAACTTTTGAAAAAAGGATCTCTTAACAAAACCCTTCAAACTATTTCTATTTTTTAAAAATTCACACGGCCACTATAAAATTCCTAAATAATCATTTCTTATTTTTTCTTCAAGATTTTTTCTTCCAAGCAAGATTTAATTCAAGATAAAAATCAAGTTCAAGCTTCAAAAGTTTTCTTCTTGTTTCAAGAACATTTTTCATGTACGGGGTGCATTATTCCAGATATATTTTTCAAATCATTTTTTAAAGTTAATTTAAAGGTGCTAGCAGCTGTGGGCGAGAATGTAAGGGGCACTCAATAATCTTCTCTTCTTTAAATATCAAGTCTTCAAAAATCATGTCTTCTCAAGTCTTCAAAAAAAAATCAAGTCTTCTCAAGTCTTTGAAAAACTGTTGTCGTCCAATATCATTGAAAAGTGGCCGTGTATAAAAGGTATCGGGTGGTTTAAAATTTTTCTCCCCAAATGAATTGTAGCGTCACGATTAAACATGGCGGGTTCATAAAAATATATTTTTCTTCAAGATAAAATCAAAGTTTTTCTTCAAGAACTGATCTTCCATGGATGTGAAATATGTTTTTTTCTAATGGTGTCTTTTAAAGAACTAAAATTATGCTTTACCCAAGAAATGTGTTTAATTTTTTCCTGACACCTATTCAAGAACTAATGTTATGCTTACCCGAGAACTGTGATTTTCATGGTGTAAATCAAAGAACTATAATTTTCATGGTGACTATCCAAAAACTGTAAAGCTAAAGAACTAAATTTATGGTGCATAATCAAGAACTATCATTTTTTTCAATTTTCATGGTGCATATCCAAGAACTGTAATGTTAAAGAACTAAATTTATGGTACCTATCCAAGAACTATCATTTGAAATAACTGAATTTATGCTTCACGGTGCCTTAAACGTAAAAACTTTTGCTACTCTTAAAATTTGCTGCGAATGACTTACTGGAATCAAGCTCAGAAACACCATGCTGGTTCAAACAGTCTACCAGACAAGTCTAAACAGAAGGTTTCTGCTGAGAACACCATGCGGATCCAAACAGAAGGCTTAGAACCGAAGTCTCAGAACAGAACACCAGCCGGGTCCAAACAGTCTACCAGACAGGACTAAACAGAAGGCTTCTGCTGAGAACACCAAGCGGGTCCAAACAGAACACCTAAAGATGTGGTAACTATATTTTTTTCTCATTTCATGAAAATAGGGTGTCAAAGTAACATAATATTTATTTTCTTCTTTTTTATTTCGTTTCAGGTTCCTTGCAGCTGAAGAGGATCGTAAAACTGGTGAAAAAGGTTATACCGGTTATTAAAAACAGGTTATACTGGACATTAAAAAAATTGTGGCGTTATGAATTGTTTTCATAGCGGGTGGTTATGGTGGGTGAAGCACAACCCGAAATGCATAAATTTTACTGGACCCGCAACAAAAAAAATTGAATCAACCAAACCCAAACCGAAATGCATTACGGGTAGCCGATATAGGACTGTAATTTCCAGTAAACCCGCAAATGACCAAGACATTTACATTGACCACAACCCGACCCGAAATGAAAGAAAATTGATATGATTATTGAAAAGTAGTCTATAATTATATCTCTAATAGTTTTATCTTTTATGTAGAAAACGATTTTTTGTCATCTAAAAATATTTAGGATTTCTTTGAAAAATCGGGCAATACGAACCTGACTCAAAATAATGAAAACTCAACTTTAACACGAAACAATTAACCCTTTCATAACGGGCCAGGATTGACGACTAATTTTGCATTCAATCGTTCTACAATTTCCAAAAAAATACCTTATGGTAATTTTCTCTTTAAAATATCCTACTCAAGACCTGTCGCCTTCGCCCCTACACATCCATCACTCGCTGCAGGCAATGTCAACTTCTCAGTCATTCTGAACGGGCCTGCAAACAGTCAGCTCCGACGTGCGCTCGCTGTGGAGGCCCACACCATGATGATAGCTGCAACGTCCCCCCAGAGTGCCCCAACTGCAGGGCACACAACTTAAGGTTCCAGACAAGGTTCCCCACAAAACACTCGGCATCCGACTCCTCCTGCCACACCTACAGGGAGGCCTATTCAGAAGAGAGACACAGACTGGATAGGACTTTTGGCCTCACACAACAAAGTCCCCTCCTCCCCGAACCGCCACTGCCCCACTATCAGCAACAACCTCAGGAACCACCAGCTTATCCAGCGTTCCACTTTCACCAGGATTAAGGGCCAGACCAGCGCTTCTTCGCGTTTGAGGAACGCTATCAGCGAGATCTGCAGGATCCAGGATACTGGAGCGATCACCAGGACCGCGAGGACAGGCAATGTAGGGCATCTTATAACCCCTTCTCTAACCACTACTAACTTCTCTTTACAGTTTAGCAGGTTACACACAAACCATGTCTCATACTGCACCCTCTGGCTCAACAGAGGCTCCCCCATTTGGCAACATTAAATTCCTACAAGTAAACCTAAACCACTGCAAGGCAGCAAACACGGCACTTAGAGACTACATGACAACAGAAAATATTGATATTGCGCTGCTGCAGGATGCTTATTGCGGCAGTGACGGAGCGCTGCTGTCAACTTTACCCAAAGACTGGGCGAAGTTCGCGTCCATTGACAACAGCGCTCACCTGGTTATTCAGAACACCTCACTCAATTACTCACATCTTTTCACAGGAGCAAACTGTGCATTCATCACAATCACGGCAAAGGAGGGCAAACTGGTAGTGGGCTCTACCTATGCAGCACCGCGCTTTGACTTAGAGGAAACCCTCTCGGAGTGGCAACATCTCGTAACTCAAAAGGACTTCTTCATCTGCGGAGGTGACTTCAACGCAAACTCCACAGTTTGGGGCTGCCCCCAAGACACCATCCGCGGAGATAACCTTATTGAGTTCCTTGCAGTCAATACTCTTACCACTGAAAACATAGACAACAACAAACACACCTTTGAAAGGATAAATACCAAGGGCCAAATCACGCATCGGGGGTTTCCAGATCAAACGCTGGCAAATCCGATTGCAGCCCAGAAATTAAGAGACTGGCAAGCAATGGACATACATAATGCCTCGAATCACAAATACATACGTTTTGACTTCAACATAACACCACGAACGACATCTCAGAGACGTTTTAACACAACCCGAGGCAATTTCAAAAAGTTCACAAAAATCATAAAATCCCAAAGACCACTCCTGGCGCAGCTTCTAAGGGATGCAACAACCACCACACACGTAAACGACATAACTAAAGTAATGATTAACATGATGCAAACAGCAGCAAAAGCATCCTTTAGACTTAAAAATATACGTAGATCTACTGTATTCACGTTCTGGACCTCTGAACTTAAGTCTCAGAGGAATAGACTCACTGCGCTAAGAAGGAAACTCAAACACATGAGAGACACACACGAATACACACCCTATTTCAGAAAACTTGGCGCAGATTACAAAATTCTCTCATCAAAATTTAAGAGGAGCGTTCTGGATGCCAGGGTTCGAGCCTGGCGTAACTTCTGCAGCAACCAATCAGAACCTTTCGGCACGGCACAAAAATTTTTCACAGGTAAATACTTCACACCAGACAAAATCAAACTTGCGCTGCCACCCTCTCACTCATCCAAGCAAGCCAACATGGAGCACCTTACGTCAAAACTTTTCGGACCATCTCACTATCCCAACAGGGATAACTCAGATCTCACATTCAACTCCCCTGATGATAAACCCTTTTCAAAAGCAGAAGTAGCATCAGCACTACAAACATTAAATGATAAGAAAGCCCCCGGCCCAGACTGTGTAGATTTCAAAATCTTAAAATTAACTTACAAAATTATACCTAAATTGTTCACCAGATGGGCCAATCTCTGCTTAAAATTAAACTACTTCCCTTACGCCCTGAGACAGGGTGAGGTCGTTTACTTTCTGAAACAAGGAAAGGATGCCTCGGAACCCACATCCTATAGGCCAATTTGTCTCCTCCCAACTCTGGGGAAGTTGCTGGAGAAACTTCTAGTCATACGACTAGTGCACTTCATGGAGACAAATAGCATTTTGCACCATAGGCAATACGGGTTCAGGGAGGGTAAGTCTTGTGACAAGGCCCTGTTTGACATCCTCTCCACCTGTAATGACAGGATCAGTAAAGGGAACTACACCTCACTAGTCTCTCTTGACATCAAGGGTGCCTTTGACAATGTAGAATGGAGGGACCTTATAAAACAGCTTATCGAAATTCACTGCCCGGCTAACATAGCTGGAACCATAGCATCATATCTCAATATCAGGAGCATTTTGGTTAATTGGGGCTTGGGCACATCGATCCACCAACTAGAAAAAGGTTGGCCTCAGGGATCGTGCCTGGGCCCAATCCTTTGGCTACTAATAGCTAATAAATTTCTCATCCTCCTGGAAGAACTTGGCTCCGTCCTGACTGCGGCCTTTGCTGATGATTTCAGCTTTGTTTTCTGGGGCAGCCGGCGCAAGGACGTGGAGGATATGGCAGCTCGAGCACTCCCCGAATTCTGCCGGCTACTTTCTGACCTCAACCTCCAGCTCTCATCACAAAAATCACAATCATTAACATTTGCTAAACCTAAAGACCTTAAGGGCAGACCCCGATCATTAAGGTCAATGGGGTCAGCGTCCATCATGTTTCACATCTAAAACTTCTTGGCCTTACACTAGATAAAAATCAAAGCTGGGTGGAACACACCAACACCCTCAGGATCAAATTAGAAAAATTACACAACAACGCACGTAAACTTACGTCCAAATCCTGGGGTATAAAGCCAACAATGTTAAAAATCTGGTACCACACAATAGTAGAACGCATCATCTTTTACTGTGTGGGCGTCTGGGGAGAGCGTCCAACACAAATTGTGAAGGACAAGCTAACCTCGATGCAGCGGCTCTTTTTGCTGCCGATGGCACGGGGTTACAAAACAATCTCAACGGACGCACTCACAGTGATCACAGGTATTCCACCAATAACAATTACACTAGCCTATGAATACCAGAAAAACAGAATCACACATCTAGAACATGAGCCAACGTGCAAAGCACTCTTTCCACACACCACACTACAGAGGAAAGTACATAGCTGGAGAATTCACCCTGAAGATGAGACATCACACTTTCAGGTCCACACAGCCAGGCATGGTTTTGAGCACAGCTTCTCGCCCCGCTGTCCAACCATTTACACTGATGGGTCGCGAACAGAGACCGGCGTGGGAGCAGCCTTCTGCACCATGGAAGGAGAGGTCGTGACCCATGAGTGGGCTTGCAGAATCGAAGATGACAACTCAGTATTTCAAGCGGAGTTGTTCGCGATTCTGCGAGCTTTGGAATGGATAGCAGCATCCCCCACCCCATTCATACGACTCTACACGGATAGCTTGTCAGGACTGCAAGCTATTCTTGCACACAGAACAAAACACCCCATAGTTCTTCAAATAAAAGTCGTCTTAAAAGCTCTTGCAAGACGCGTTGCCCTGGGTCATGTCAAGGCGCACATCGGAATTTCAGGTAACGAGCATGCGGACAAGTTGGCAAAACTGGCAACTGAAAAACCAGTTGTGGAACACTCCCTTCCTGTCCCCACCTCTTACATTCGTAGGTCCCTCAAGAACAAAATCCTTCCGGAGTGGCAGGCCTATTGGAATGCCTCGTCGAAAGGCAGGCATACCTTTCAACTTGTCCCAACAGTCTCGAGGAATCTCCTAAATCTATCCCCATCAACCACTGCATTCCTCACGGGACATGGTCCCTTTCCCTCGTACCTGAACTACTATAAAAGATCCTTGTCCGATGAGTGCGCCTGCAGCCAACAGGGCACCCCCTTCCACTTTTATTTTAACTGCCCCCTCACCATGCGCTGGCACCTTCAACAACCAGCTAAACCCCCTCCTTTTTGCCTCATAAATATTCTCTCTCACCCAAATCTACTAAATAAACTTCTAAAAATCTATAAGCACCTAATGGAACTAACTAATCTAACTAACTAATTCTACTAACCAGACTTCTAATTTAGTCATCACCTTGATAGCCTTTATAGTTTTAAAGTAAAACAGTCAAGATCACCTAACTATCTTTCTTCCGACTCGCTCAAATGCAAGTCATTCAAACTAAAATCTCTTAAACTTAGACATCTCCGCAGAGCCACAATCCTTCTCTTCTTTTCTCAACATATCTATAGTTAGGACCCACTAAGGGTCATGCTCATTCCTCGCAGGTCCAGTAAGTTAACATCTTCCGTGCCTCAAGAGAACCTTTTCAAGGGCCGCTTTGGCAATGAACTGTGCGCCATGGCGCAGGAGTGCTAAGGACTGCCCATCTTCACCATCAGCAGTAACCCACCGCTCCTTGTCGCGAGGGAGCGCTGGCTCCAGCGGTCAGGGTTTTATTTTTCTGTACTTTCATCATTTTAGTCAACATTTTCTCTGCCTTAGCCTGCCCACTGTCGCGTTAGGCAAGTCCTGGCAGTGCCGGCCTCATTGGCCTAGCTTGTATTCTTTTTATTTTTGAATAAATGTTGGCTGAGACCGTGCGCGCGAGGCATTGGTGGTCTCGGCGTGGGCCTTCCCTGCCCGACGGAGGCTGGACTCCAACCCACGCGAATCCCCGCGTGCCGGGGAACATCCCGGGTGGCGCGCTACAGGTCTACGGTCTGTATAGTCAGACCGATCTGCCCCACTCAGGCATTAAATATAAGTGTATGACACAAATTAGATTTCAAAAAGTCGTACTAATAGAATAAACAATAGTCCACTGAGACATATGTCCCGACCGTAGTCAAATGTTCCAAGTCAACCTGACACGCAACGAAAATAAGCATCAACTCGGCTCGATCCGTACTGCAGATTGGGTTGTTTTACCCGACCCAATACAAGAGCAAGGAATCAGAGACAAACGGTTTTGCAGATTTCTGAATTGTATGGAATTTAGATCATAGTCTGAAGAAGAAAGCAGAAAATGATTGCGGAAAATTTTTAATGACGGAAAATCATTAATGAAAATGTTCTTATTCTTATGGATCACAACATTTGCAAATTTCGTAACATACTTGATGGTGTTCGTGTGCCGATTACCTCGTGACCGATTAAATTTCACGATTTTTTTCCGTGATTGGTTCATAAAATTATCTCTCTTTTTTTTGGGGGGGGGGAGGGGGGAGAGGTGATCATTTTCCAAAATTCGCTATTTTTCTGCGAAACATTGACGGAAAGGATTTTTTTTTCTGCGACCATTTGTCGAAATTCACGATGGTTTTTTTTCAACCGATCGACGAAATTTGCTATTTCTTTTCGCGAACTTTTGACATAATTCGCGACTTTTTTCTACGATAGTTTGTTGAAATTCGGGAGTCCTTTTCTGCAACCGACTGACAAAAATTGCTATTTTTTTGCGCGTTCTTTGACGAAAGTCCTCTTTTTTTTACGCGACTGTTTGACTAAATACGTAATTTTTTTTGCTCAATTTTTTGACGAATTTCGTGATATTTTTCCGCAATAATTATACGAAATTCGCGATTTTTTTTCGCGACCGATTAATCGTCAATTGACGGAAATCGTTACTTGTTTTAGCGATCTTTGGCGAAATTCGAAATATTTTTCAATGGTCCCTTGAAAAAATTAACTATTCTTTTCGCGACCAATTTGCCAAATTAACTATTTTTTCACCCAAGTCCAATTCGTAAAATTCACGATGTTTTCCGCGATTGGTTGACAAATTGCTTTTGCGCAAAAAAAACGAAAAAAAAAATCGCGGACTACCCCGAAAATTAAAAAGAATCACATGCTTGTGAAAGAAAAGTTTAGAGAGCAAAATTTCACACTGCATTTTTAATTTGGGGGTCTATTTCTATTTTGTCTGTGCATGATTTGGGCAATCCTGCACGCTATTTCAATCCCCGTTCCTAAAATAAACTGTTGAAATGGCGCCCCTGCAGTAAAACCTCCAAAAAAGAAGTCGAAAAGGACAGGAAAAAGCTTCATTTTGGGCAGATCTCCATCTTAGCAAGTATAATTGTACGGTGCTTTTTCGTCGAAAGTTGATTTTTTCCCCATTTGAGAAAGAATTATGTTAGATAGGTTTCGCTTGGACAGGTTAGGTTTCACTGTAATACACCTATGATATTCAGAATTGCTCTATAGAAAAGAGGTTTTAAAAGTCTTAAAGAATATCTGAAAAAAAAAGGGTACCTGTCTATAACTGAAAACTTTCATAATATTTTAAAATTATACATGCTAACACAAAAACCTGTCTAAAACGGAATTTTTCAGAGGTTTCTTGATATTCCGTATTAGAAGTTTTACTGTTTTTGTATCTATGATTCAGTAAACGTTCCTCGTTCGGAGAGGGGGAAGGGGTACAGCCCTCCGAACTCCACCCTTGGCTATGCCACTACCCTAAAAAAACTTTGCCCCCCCCCCCCCCTCCTCCCCAAGAAAGTTCTGAAATGGTGCCCCTGCCTATACTATATAGTAAAAATTAAAAATGTGCATGATTTGAAGTTTAAAAAATTGCAGTAGCAGAAATTGTAAAACCGAAATTTAATCGGCAGGTGTTGCCAATCTAAAGAAATATGCTTGAAAATTATTTTAAAAGCCATAATAAATCAGTCAATAAAGATACAGTTTTTAAACAAATTGTGTTTGAAAGTAGATTTTTTTCCCTATATAACGGTGTAAAAATTGAAAATGTGCGATGTTTAGAAATTGAAAAATTGCAGTAACAAAAATCGCAAAACCAAAATTTCATCGTTAAGTGTTGCCATTCGCAAAATGACGTCAACGTTACGCACGGACACGTTTGTCCCATAAACGTAGAGAAAAAAAAATCCATATTCCGAAAAAATAAAAGACGTTATTCAAAGTCAACTTTCGTTGTGATTTTATTATAAACGATTCACAAATATCATTTTATAAACGGGTATGTACATTCAAATTAAGACAAAAGTGTTGAAAAAGCATGGAGTAAAGAGGATAATGGAAGTGAAGTGGTTTGGTGTGGCGCCAAAAATTGCAACTCTAAAGTCGGCCGAAAATGCTGGCGGCCTGCTTTGAAAATGTCTCCTCGTCCAATGAATTCAGCCCTTGTTCTACGTGCAACCGCTCCTCGTCCATTGAATATTCTTGTTTGGGCCGAAAGATTTGAGTGCTAACTGGATTCATATTACAAGCTGTTTTCACGGTAAAAGGACAACACTAAATGATCAATGAGGTGACTTGGATTTACACGACTATCTTTTTAGAATTTCGCAGCCAGCCGCCGTTAGACGGAGCTATTCTGAATTCAGAAAAACCGGCAGCCCATTTATTAACTCAAAAGAACCCCGCAGATCGATCATCTCTGTCATAGCGGCGTCCGCGTCTGCCATTTAATTTACGCAACGCAGCTAAATAGGCCACACCCGAATCCTGCTGTGAGTATACCGTACATTTTATTATGCTTTAAATTATGAATATATATTTACAAATAGGGAGAGAGATCGGCTGGTACTAACAATAACAATGTATTACGTATTACGCCCCTAATATGCAGTCATATTTTACTTTACGCCGCCTTTTATCTCAGTTAAACATAGGTATTGTTACACGTTTGTAGACTAATAAGTTTCTCAAAAACAGAACAATCTGCTGATCACAGAAATTACTACAGTTAGGAATTTCGCCAATCGGTTGCGATTTTTTCGGTAAATCTATGTCTAGTAAACAAGTAAATCTTCGTTAATCCTTTGAGGGGCGGTGGTATATTTTATATACACCTAATTTTAATCCGATTCGAACCAGAAACTTTTAGTTAAATTTTACTCTTTTAAGTTTGACGGGAAAAAGCTGAAAAATTGTTTTTTCTAATTTTGAACTAAATTCTTTCGTAAATACCGGTGTGAGTTCGACGTTACAGGAACAAAATTGCTTGCGCCTGAAAGGGTTAATGATCAGCCGACAAACGTCACGCCTAGGCTTAATGTAATCAATCATTCATTTTAAATGCCACTATTATTTATGTTAAACTTATTTAATTAAATTATGAATCCTGAAAGTAAATTCAGTTGCTCCATATTTCTAGCATATCTTTGATCTTTCTTTGTAGACGCATTTTTCGTTATTGTAATAAATGATAAGATTCATCACTAAACTTGTTGCAGTTGTACCTCAGAAAATTGAACACTGTCACAAAAGAAAAATGTCTGCTGACTAAACTAACTTTTTGCAGGTAGGTTGATTGTTAAGTCTTGCAGACAAGATATTTTTTATTATTATTTACCAGACACCAAAAAACAACTCATAATTTGCAAAATTTATGTGAATCATGCAAAAATAATTAATTTCTTCCATGAAGTTTCATAGTAACATTCTTGTGAAATTTTTGTATAAAAATAAAAATATAATTAAACATCCAAATTATTGGTATAAAACTATATAAGCAGTAGATGAACAGAAAGGCATTCAAAAAATAAAGTCATATCAAATTCTGTAGCTACTCTGATAACATATAATTAACATAAAAAATCATAATATACGTACAACAGTAACTTCAAACCCTTTTTCATTTTTTAGAAACTTTTTTTCATCTTTTAAAAACACTATCTCATATCAACATGAACAATATTTTCATCTTTTAAAACAATTAAATTAAGCTTTTTAAAGCAAAGAGCAATACAACCATATTCTTTTCCGAAATGAATTGCAATTGATACTAAAAAAAAAAAAAAAAATTGGAATTGCCATTGGGAATTTAAGCGCTCGAATACGCCATCTGGTGGAGAAAAGTTATAACTTCTACCTTCAGGAAAATCCCCTGCAAGCCCATTGCATTACATGCATTTTTAATTTGTTCCTAGTGATTACTGTTTTGCTCAATTTCAGATTTCATGCGATATTTGTGTTCTGTGTTTATATGACAAGGTAAAAATTATCGAAATTTGAATATCTAACACTTTCAAACACGTTTACAATAAATAATGATTTCAATGGCACTTTAGCATTAGTTAAAAGGACAATTTTCCTGTACCAACGGTTGCTATCAGTGCCTCTATAGGCCGTTTTAAGTCCCAATAACATTTGCCTGTCAGGTTGCCTTATTCACAAAAAAACGGTGCCAATGGTGGGCGCGTATACCGAATGCTTGCCCAAGGTTTTAATTATGATGTGGGTATTGTAAATACTAGCTTCCTTTAGATCTTTAATGAGGATGAATATTGTTTACAGTTTACAAATAAAGTGTTCATAATTTCATTCCATTCCCTCTTTTTTTTTTTTTTTTTGTTTTTTTTTTATAGGTGGCAATAAAAAAATGAGATATTGTTATCATTGAACCACAGGGTTGGTCATTTTGCCGGCAAAAAGGTATTTTTGCCCAGACAGTGGTAAAAAAGGCAAAAATCCAATTTTGCATAACTAAATGCAATGATGCAGTTTATATGAAAAGGAATCATAACAACAAATGAACCCAAATGTTTTCTTGGTAAAAATAAACAAAGGTATAAACCAAAAATATATTCTTATTCTGTTTTCTTGCATTACTCTTGTCTCTAACCCCCCCCCCCCCCCCCCAACCAAAAAAAAAAAGATTTTCATGCACATGCCTTTCCATTCATCATCCACAAACCTGTTTCCCACCTGCTCTCCATGAGCTAAGCAAGTGTGGATCCACTCCTATTCTGTTTTCTTGCACTACTCTTGTCTCTACCCCCCCCCCCCCCCCCACACACACACACACACATAACACAGGTGGCCAATTACCAATCAGGAATCAGCACAACAGCAGGTGCACAAAATTCCTGTTTTCAGTTCTCACCTTATCAATTTTACAGTTAATCTGAGAAGTAACTTTAGCCATTTTGTTTTTGATAGCTTAGATTCTAAGCTTGGCAGCAGAAAATAAAGAATTAACAATTGCAAGAACTAATGAATAAAGGAGGAAGAAGGCAAGATCCAATTTGGGAGTCCTTTTATAAGTTATCTGTAGATGGAAAAACTGTTGCTAAGTGTAAAAAATGTAGAAACATTCAGAGCAATAAAACAGCCAGAATAAGGGCACATGTTTCAAGCTGTGTAAAAATTGTTAAAAATGAATGTGTGAATATGGACACATTCTCTTCATCTGAAAGACGAGCAGATTTAATCCAGAATAACAGTGATACAGTGATTGATGAAGAGGTGGACAAGTCGCAGCGCCTTTTAAAAAAGGCAAGATATTTAGAAGGTACTATAAACAAATTTGTGTCAAAAACTTCAGATCGAGATAAAAGGAAGATTGATCTGATTGTTGCAAAATTCGTTTATGCTTGCAACATATCATTTAATGTTGTGGAAAGTGATGCATTTAAAAACTTAATCCACATCTTGAGACCAAGCTACAAACTGCTTTCACGCAAAGAATTGGCAGGTAATCTTTTAGATTCTGTTCACAGTCAAATGGAAGAATCAGTACATGAAAGTTTGAAAGGCAGGGAAGGTACACTTGTTATCGATGGATGGAGTAACATCTACAATGAACCCATAACTGCTTTATGTGTTCAAGCTGATGGAAAATTATATATTGTAGACGTAGAGGATACAGGTGCCAGAAAAAACTGCAGAATTCTTGTCAAAAAAATGCAGTGATATTATACAGACTGTTGGAAAAAAGTATGATTGCTAAATAAAAAGCATAGTAACTGACAATGCTAAAAATATGGAAAAATGAGACGGGAGCTGGAACTAAAGTATGAAAGTGAAAATTCATGTCTGATATATCGTTGTGCAGCTCATTGGTTAAACCTCCTTGGGGAAGACATTGCACCTTCCACTATCATTAAGCATGTAGTGGAGGTTCATAAATATTTTTGAAACCACCATGCTACTTCAGCATGGCTAAAAGAATGTAGTGAATATGCTTCACCTCAGTTAGCAGGAAGTACTTGGTGGAATAGTCAGTCGACTTGCCTAGAAACTTTTGAACGAAATCATAATTCATATATAAAAGTATCAAAAGACCATTTACAAGAAATGGACCAAAATATCATTGCTCACATACATGATTTTAATCTTTTGCAACAAGTAAAAGATCTCATTAAGCAATTAAAACCAGTCTCAACAGCTTTAGATATCTTGCAGGCAGATTCAACAACAATAGCAGATACTTGCCATTTATGGTGCAATTTGCTGAAAAATGATAATTTGAAACCACATTTTGTAAAAGTTAAAAAAAGGTTTAAAAAAGCAATTTTGCCCTGGCATCTTCTTGCCTATTTATTACACCCAAAATATAACGGTGAGCACCTTAGTTACGAACAAAAAGAACAGGCCAGAGAATGGCTACAAAAAATAAATCCATCTTTCCTATCATATGCCATGAACTTTGAACTAAAAGAAAAACCTTTCCAAAGTACATTGTTTTCAGAGCAAGTAATTATGACAATTGATGCCAATAAGTGGTGGAGAAGTGTCGCAAAGTCATGTGAAATTTTCAAAGAATTTTGTGGGTTAATAGCACACCTGCAAGCATGCCCAGCCAGTAGTGCTGCAATCAAGAGAATATTTTCCAACTTCTCTTTTGTCCACTCAAAAATTCGAAATAGGTTGACAATAAGTAATGTTTCCAAACTTGTTTTTTGTTATGGAATGCTGAAAAAAGAATTATTTTGTAATGATGGTGATGAAAGTGCCGCTAAATGTTGAATGTGTAATTTTTTATGTTATTGTTATTAAAATATTTAATTTTTTAAAAGAAATTTTAGATTTCACTTATTTGAACACAATATATTAATACATGTATTTACTACTGTTGCATATACCGGGTGTCCTAAAAAGGACTGACTGATTTTAAAATTCAATAACTTACAAACGGTGACAGATATTTAAAAAATTCTTGCAGGAGAGTAATGTACGATGTCAGGAGTTTTTTTACTGCGATTACCAGTTTTAGTTTGAATTATCATCAATAGATGGCGCTGCGAGCAATAGACGCGCAATCGAGACCAAAACTGAAATCAGGAGGTTACATGTATGGAGTGGGTCTCATTCACCAATGCAATCTTTTTTGTTAGGATCCGATTCTGAACTCAGTCGTTATATTTTCGATGAAATGTGTTGTTGCTATGGAAATAATGAATTCTTCGATATAACCACAGCATTCAGAATTAGGCATGAATTTAATAAGCAATATAAGAGTGAGCAGACGATTTTATATTTATGAAGCTTTATTTTCCTGGATTAACTTACTTTTTATTGTCTGATTTAAAGAATATTTTGTGCATTGCATCTTAAAACTACGACAAGAGATTCAGTATTTTTTTTCTCTTTTTGTTGTTGTTAAAAATTTCATAAATTTTGTTAAATTCTAGGAAATTTTAGACCTTTTAAGGAAGTTTGTCAGCAGTGCGTAGCCAGGGTGGGGTTCCAGATGCTCTTGATACCACTAATATTGTAAAGTTTTCTTTGTCATATCTAATCAGTGAACTCTCTGTGATTTTAAAGAAGAAGAAAACTTTACAATATTACTGGTATCCAGAGCATTTGGACCCACCACCCTGGCTACGCTACTGTTTGTCAGTAGATTTTTATGCATGTTGAATCCAGTTTAAAAGAATCTTGGAAATGCTTCATACTTTGTAAGAAAGAATATTTATAATACTGGAGTACTACCGCTTGGATCAAAGCATAATAGCGACTAGAAGTGGTTTCTAAAATAAATTTAACGTAAGAAATCTCCGCATCCGAATACAATTAAACAATTGTATTAGAAATTTGTAAAGAGCGGTAGTGCTGCCGACGGTTGGGTAAACAACGTTGGACAACATAAATCGGCCATGACTGAATCTAACGTGGATGTTATTAAAAATGTTATTAATCACGATTCGAAAATATCGGAAATGCATAGCTCGAATAAAAAACTCTTTTCTGCAATTCACGCTCATACTTGGTAGCGCTTACGAATTCTTTTGTGTTGCCCTGTATATGATCTATAACATTATGCACATCACGTAGTATGCAAAAGTGTTTTTAAAACCGTTTACCATAACTGAAAGTGCACTTCCAGCAATTATCGCTTATAGACAGTGTGCCGAATACAGTACTGCAACCGAAATCTTTTGCTTGTCCCTGTAAATGAACGATAAATGTTATGTACATCATACTACACAACAAGTATAATTTAGTAAACCTCAGTAATGTATATCAGTTTCATTATATTAGAAATGCTGTAACATAATTAAAATACGCTTCAAACAGTTTTTCCCCGTAGGCTATTATGTAACCGAATTTTTTTGCATAGCCTTGTAAATGTATGATAAATACTTTACACTCCATATTCTGCAGAAAGCATGTTTTAGTGTACTTCATAAATGTAAACCAATTTCATTATGTTTGTAACGGTGTAACATCGTTAATATTTTTTAATTACATTATAAAAATTAATAAACAATAAACGATTTTCCCATGTACCATCATGTAATGAAATTATTTTGGGTGACTTTGTAAACGAATTAAAAGTTCTACACATACAATATTCGATAGTAAGCATTTTGTAGTACACTTCAGTACTATATTTATATAAATAGTGTAACATCATTGAAATACACTGCAAATGATTTATCCCATAGACCATAATAAAACGGCATTCTTTTAAGTGCCCCTGTAAACGAACCATAATGGCTACAAACTTCATTTTCAATACAGAGCATGCCATGGTAAACCTCAATATTAAAAGTTCTACATACACAATCTTCGATCGTAAGCATCTTGTAGTGCACTTCAGATACATACATGACAATTCAAATATATTTACACAAGTTAGAGCACAAGGAGACGGCCAGATAAACCGAGTGCATAAACACTTTTCAAATGTGTTGGAAAATTTTAGAAAGAATAAATTTGATTGATAAAGAAGACACTCATTTTTAAAAAAAATTATCCTTCTTGGAATATAACAAGTTTTAAAAATTTCGATATTTTGAACATTGTCGTTACACATTTCGATTTGGAAGAAATCGTTTCCGTGGAAACAATACTATTACTATTGTTCCTCTGACTCCTACAATATTGAAATCATACCGTGTCAGTTCAGAATCGGGCCCTAAAAAATATTGTATTGGTGAACGAGACCCACTCCATACAGGTAACCTCCTGATTTCAATTTTGGCCTCGATTGAGCGCCTATTGCTCGCAGCGCCATCTATTGATGATAATTCAAACTAAAACCGGGAATCGCAGTAAAAAAACTCCTGACATCGCACATTACTCTCCTGCAAGAATTTTTTAAATATCTGTCACCGTTTGTAAGTTATTGATTTTTAAAATCAGTCAGTCCTTTTTAGGACACCCGGTATTTTGCATCTACTGTTGCTTATATTTTGCATCTCTGAATTATTGCATTATGCTGATTGATAGGTTGATACATCTTATTTTAAAACTAGAAGTGTTTATAATTTCTGTAGATTTTGCAAAATTGTTAATTTATTGCAGCATAAAAATCAGACTAACAATGGCTTTTTTTCAATTAAAGAATTTTTTTATGATGAAATTAATAATTTCTCAGTAATTAAGATGAGTATTTTAAGTTATCATCATAATGCATTGTATACTACTATTCTGTGATTGTTAATTTAAGATAAGTAAAAGAAATGAAATGTGCATTTATATGTAAAAAATCAGTTTTTGCCATTTTTGCTGGCAAAAACCTATTTTTACCAAGACTGTTTTTACCACGGTTTTTTCCACCTGCGGCAAAAACTTGCCAACCCTGTTGAACCACATTTTCATAGTTCTTCTGGTATGAACAATGCATTACCTAGTCAAAAAATTAATCTTTCTTTCCCTTTCTAAAAGCAACCAAATGCAGAAATTTGTTTCTAAAGTACTAGAGTAATCTTTTGAGTTAATTTCCTTAGAAACAATAACTAAATTAGTTTAACCTTGAAATTGACATAGCACCCAAATTTTGACCTTTGCTACTTTTGAATTATTGGAGATTTGTTATAAGTTTTGCGATGATTTCTTTATATTAATCCTCTTTCAATCTTTCAGCCAATATAATAATTTTTGTCTTCCTTTCATTCAAAATTCCTACAGCTATTTTGGTGAATTTTTTTATGCAATTTTTACTATTTTTTTCGCATTTTGTGGTGATTTTTTTGTTATTCATAAAATAAATCCGATGTCCACCCCAGTATACCTAATCAAACAAAGCTTAAATTACTGCAATGTTATATTACTTTAACAGAGATTAAATTAAAACTTTCAGCATCATCATTCGTTTAGTTATAGGAACTAGACTAATGGTGTGGGTTCTCCCTGATTCACCTTCGCAAAATCCGTTTGGTTTACCCAGTTCTAACAATATCTTTGGTTAAAAAAAGTATTTACTATTCCTAAAAAAAATTTTCTTTTAACTATTAATTCTTTTCATGCATTTGCCAGTGTTTTTTTTTTTTTAAGAAAATCTGTTTTTAACGATTTAGTTCCCTGCTATAATTCTGCCAAATATTGACAATAAATGCACTTTTCTGGTAACCCTGACTATTAAGGTCATTGATGGTGACCCCTTTCCTAAGAAGCAATGAAGTTTTTTGACAAGCACGTGCAAATTAAGTTTTGATGATGTCATTTCTCAAATGACTGCTAGTGTTAACTTAAATTTTCTTGGTTTATTTGATTTAAAGGGCAGAAGAAAAAAAAACTCCAGTAGACTGGCAGCTATGAAGAAAAATTTCCATAAGTTTTTTTAATTGTAACACCCATGATTTTCAGTAATTCGCCCTGTTTTTTAAATAATTTTTGTGAGCACACTATGAGTAATGCAAGATTTATTTATATATTTATTTTTTGATACAAATGGAAATAAAAGTACTCTAATTTTGTGGAAAACAAACCCTTGTGGAATAGTTTTATTTCATATCTTCTTAAAATGTATTTTTAAATTACATCTCATCAAGTCTTCGGAAAATTTAAGTTAATGCAAGTAAGTTTATTTTTTTTATGCAAAGAATTGTGAAAAGAAAATAACATTTAAAGTTATTGCATGCTTGCAAAGTTCGTAAATACAGTAGACTCCCTCAAATCTGCAAACCTAAAAATCCATGTACCATTGCAGATGTAAACAGTGAACTTGCAGTTTAAGTTGTTAAGGGACAAAATTTGAGATGGCACTGAAATCAGTGGTGATCACAGTGTTTAGTATTAATTTTTTTGTTAATTATTTTCTATTGGCTATTACAGCTGGTTAATTACAAAATAAAATTAATTTACTTATGATTTTGATGTAAATTAGTGCATCTAAAACCAAGATTCACCATATTGTATCCTGCACAATAGTGACAAGTGTAAACTGTAATTAAATTGTTTATTTTTCTTGCATACATTTCCCCGTTTTTCAGTTTTTAGTTCTTCATTATTAGGTATGCATTTTAATATGTAATTATTGTTAATATGAGTGAACTTGAGCTTTCACATTATATGAAATTTTTTACGAAAAAATTCAGAATGGCACTACTATTAGTGGTGATCAGGATCTTTTTTCCCAAGACAATTTTTTATTAATCAAGCTTTTTGTTTACTAAATCTCATAAACATGAAATAAAATTTCGTTATTAAAATTCTGATGCAAATTATTTTCTTATCCAAGGTAAAAATGACATAACAGTAGCCACTTTGCTTCTGTATTTAATTTGAGTTTTAATAATTTTTATTTTTTTGGGATTTGGATTTTGATCAATATGGCTGAATGAAACAAAAAGGTTTGATATTTCTTCATTATTATGCATATTTAGTACTGCATCATTATTATTTACTTGACCTTTATTTTTAATTTTTATTATTTCAATATTTAGTTTACTTCAATTATTTTAATATTTTACTTAATAACTTTAACACTTTACTGTATTGTAAACATTCATTATAATTTCGAGAGCATTATTAAATTCAAATTATTGTTTAAAAAATGTAAACAAAACAGTGACCAGAAATCTGCAAAATTCTAAAATCCGCTTAACTCCTGGTCCCAAGCTGTGCAGATTTGAAGGACTCTGCTGTATCATATTTTTGAAAATATAAAATCCAATATTTTTTATATGTATCCAATATTTTTAAAATCGTCAACATATTGATTATTATAAATATTTTCAGAACTTAACCATCTGACTGTCCAGCAATAAGACAAAATTGTAATGTTGTTTTCTCTGTATTTTCTTTTAAATGCTAAAAAAAGTTGATTATTCCAAAATTATATAAAAAAAACTTAATTATATATATGAATGTAAACTTTGAAGATATCAATCATTACTTACTGTATTAAAACTACATTATATTTGTAGAATTATATTAATTAAAAAAATTCTTATATTGCAGTGAAACCTGGAGCATAGTGAATGTATTAAGACGGGCTTGTCAGTGAGACGTTTAATATAAACTGGAGTGTTCACCCCTGCTTGGCATTAATTTTTTTTTTTTTTTTTGGCTTGTTAGTGTGCTGCTCTGCCTTGCAACCATCATATTTCGTCTGGTCAAGATTTCTCCAAGAGCGTTTTTTTTTTTTTTTTTTTTTTTTTGTGATTGCTTTGTTTGATCTTTTGTTTTTGCCTGTTTTATTGGATGAAACATTTTGAATGTCCTAGAACTTTGCTAATAATAGCGTCCTTTTGAATTTTACCTTAGCTCGCAGAAGCATGAATGCAATTTACTTATGTTGAATTTAGCAATTTATTTACATTTAACAAAAAAAAAATGATTTGCTATCAAAGGTTTATGTAATTCTTAAAAAAACTCCTTTATTTTATGTTTTCTAATTTAAAAAACAAGTTTCTTTTGTATTATGGTTTGTTTTAATTTCTTTTGTCTTTTGACCATTTTTGATTGTTATTTGGAATTTATTCTTACTTTAAAAGATATGATTACAGGGGGGGGGGGGGAGGGCAGAAAGATTTAAATAATCTTATTTAAAAAATCCTCTTTATAGACCGCCAAAGCTTCCTAAGAATAATCATCATTTTAAAAATTTTCTTGGAAAGTGAGATTATTAATTTTCTATTATTTTTCATAAGATGTATGTTTTTTAAGATGTAATTTTGACATTATTTTACTATTTTATGTTTTTAATTATGCATTTTTGCTTTTATTTTGATTCTCATGATTTCAATTTGCATGGTTTTCAGAACACTCCGCACAAAGCAGATGAGTTTGATTCTTACCTTGCTGAATTCTAAAAAGTGGATTTATCGTTAACTAAATAAACAATTTTACACCCCCCCCCCCCCCCCTCCAAACTCCCTTCAACAGCAACCGTTTTTAATGTTTCTGGGTAAGTGGATTTCTTTTTTGTATTTTTTAAAAAATCTTTTTAAAAATGTTATTTTTACATTATTTTACTATTATTTTTTAAAATATGTTATTTTTGCTTTATTTTGATTATCACCATTTCAATTTGGGTGCTTTTGCGTTACGTCTCCTGGAGGTTACCATTCCGGGAGACAAAACTAAAAAATGTGCCAATTTGGCGATTGTTTGATTACATGCCAAGAAGGGGTGAATGTTCCGGTCGCACCTAAATTAGAAACTGCATCAGATTAGACTTAGCATGAAAACTTGATAAAACAATAATCTAATTATATTTTTCTTTCTTCTTACCTTTTTTCAGTTATGTAACAAAATTGAAGATCAATTAAGTACAAGAAAAGACATAATTTGCTTTTTACAACTTTCAAAAAACAAAATATAGGATTCGGGTATTATAAAAATTTTGTTTTATACAACAGAATTTTAAATACAAAATAAATTCATTTTTTTTTTTTAAATTAATTTACACTAGTTTTAATTGAAAATATTTGAAAAAAACATATCAAACATATGAAAATAATAAAGAAGATATTTTGAAAATAAATGATATATATATCAAGATATATCATGTGATATATATTATCGAACCTTGAATGCTTTATTTGTCTTTTTTTAATGATCTTTACATGGCAATCATAGCTCAAATCATTTGGGAAGGTTCAATCTATTTTTAGCTTGCTTCCCCCTTCCCATGATGTCTGTACTGTTTCTGAGCTGTTTGGAATGTCCAATGCTATTCTTAGATTTTTCCCTTGCCTCTGCATCTGGCGATGATGAAGTCGTACATGGTTGCAATGTCAACCCACACAACAACTTTCACTTGCTAAGATTTGACGTTTGTTTCTTTAACCCTCCAACTACTTATCCTGCAATTTCCATGCGCAAGACATTTGTCGAAAAATTTATATAATGCACAATTTTTGAAGGAATTTGGTTTTTAAAAATTTCAGTCAAAGAATGAAGTTTAACTTGAATGAAGTTTATTTTGAAGTTTAACTAATAAATTCTACTACATATTTCAATAATATTACATGATATTATTATTACATGATATTTCATATATTACATGATAATTTGAAGTATGTAATAACATTGACCAAAGTATGTAATATAGTCAACTTACTGGTCGATTATATTACATACTAAGGGGATCAGCCCCCTACTCGCTAACGCTCACCAACCCCCTGTGAATTATGAAGCAATTGACATTGAGACTGCTACGTGATCCCAGTACGCTTCGCTCGCCCCTTTTTATTTCTGCAGCAATTCTAGCCGGAATAAGTATTACCATAAACCACCATAAATTTAACATTTTATGTAATGTAAAAAAATAATTGAAAACTTCCTTGAAAACACAGTTAAAAATGCATTTAGTTGGTGCTATATATGAGCGTAAATCATTATGAAAAAAAGAACTTGAAAACACAATTAGTTTAAAACTCGTTGCACCTATAATATTTTACAGCACGGCTTAAATTCATTAAAAAAAATACTGCATGATAGGAAGATAGTTTATATATATCATCAATCATTGTTTAAATTTTGTAAAACTGTTCTAATTGATTATACATATTTGCAAAAGAAATTACTTTTTACTTCATCAAGACAGCAGTAGATGGCAGCAGGTGCGATCTAGACATTTGATATTTTTATTCTCTCTTGATTTTTGTGTGAGTGAACTTCATAAACAAATTTTAAATAAGAGTCTAAAATTCATTTGAAATTAACGATGTTACTTATAATTAAAATGAGGAATCATCTCAAACGCTTTGGATTATACACATGTTATTTTATTTCTAATAATTGCTAGTTTAAGTTTCACTTGCTCTGAGGTTTCACTGCTCTTACACTGGCCGCCATATTGGAGATTCCGGAAACTTTGGTTGTTGCCAAACGATAATCTAGAAATTCAGCCCTTGTTCCAGACCACGTAAGAGAAATATATATATATATAGATTGGTCGAAAGAATTTTGAAGAAAAAAAAATGAAGCAGTCAGAATGTTAATTTTTATCTTCCTCTCCCTACCTCCTGCCTATGTCAACTATAGTTTATTATACAGTAGACTACCTCAAATCTGTGACCCTAAAATTTGCAAACATCTAAAACCTGCACATATTTTCAGATATGAAAGTTACACTTACGATGTAGGTGAAAAATTCAAGTTTTTTTTTAAATTTATATATTATTCTGTACACGTTTTAATATGTAATTCTGGTTAATAGGATTGAACTCATGTTTTCTTGTGAGAGAAGCATAAATTTATTTCTGAAAATTTTCAAGATAGCGCTGATATCAGTGGCAATCATTTTCTTTTTACCAAATACATTTATTTATTAATCAAGCTTTTTTGATTAAGTATGGCTAAACATGAAATAAAACTTGCTATTTTAAGATTTTGATGTGAATTATGAGTGTATATTTATGAGGAGAGTTTCACTAAATAATTCAAGAAAAATTACCTCATCGTTATGCATTACTAATTATGTACTTGACCTTTATTTTTAATATTTAATTTTCTTAATTTTTATTATTTTACTTTATTGCAAGCATTCATTATAATTTTGAATGCATTATTAAATTTAAATTACTGTTTAAAAATGTAAACAAAACACTGACCAAAAATCTGCAAAATTCTGGAATCCGCACAACCTCTGGTTTTAAGCTATGCGGATTGACGGGAGTCAGTCTACTTGTATATTTTGTCATTTGGAGGATTGGTTAATTTTTGATGCCACAGCTCAGCAACTTATTCAGGTTTTTTAATTTTTATTTTCCTGTAAGACCTATTTACTGCAACAGATTTAAATGTATGGAAATAGTATGAAAAAAATCTTTAAAAGGGACTGTGTATGTATAACATCACTTTAGGCGAGAGGATATCAGTAGATACATATAGGGAAGGGAGGGTGTTGTCTTTTAATATTGTAGTCTGCATGGTCATAAGAAACTCACTATTTTTTATTGAGTTTTAATTTAACTAGTTGTTATGGCAACAGAAAAAATGTTCCGGAATCCATGGAATTGTAGAAAATAAACATGTTGTTTAGTGAATTTTAAAAGAATATTTTCTTTTCGTATTTTTATTATTTAAGTTATTATATATTTTAGTTAAAAAGTTTATTAGTATGTTGTGATTTAGTAGTAAATGAATTAATTTGAACATATTATTAGTGTAAAAAAGGCCAATAAGTGAAACGTAAAAGCTACAATATCATTATTATCATTTTTTTTATCCAACCAAAATTTTCTTTTTGTGTAATTTTTTCTATAGATCAAAATAATCTGTTATCTTTTTTTTCTTATCTATTTTTATGAAAATAAAGTTATTTTAAGCCATTAAATGATTATAAAATCATTTCAGTCGAAAATATGGAATAACCCTAATGTTTGGCATTCTTATTCTTCTCTCATATGCACATATAATTTACTGTTGGAGAAACCAGGTGTTAAAAGTGTGTTATTTGTTGTGTTTAATAGAGTAAAGAAAGAGAAAGAATGTTGTCCACTTGTTTTGTTGGAATGAAATTCTGCTTTCGCCCTTCCCATGCAAGTACAAGAAGACAACATTACTGTTGAATGCATTGTGTAACAATAAACTATTATTAAATACTTTCAAATAATACCTATCTCTTTTAGATGTTATTTGATATGAAGTTATTAAATATACTATAATTATAATATTTTATTGACTTCTTCTTTTCATTTGAATCTTTAAAGTATGCAAATAATAAATGTATAGTCATATATCTGTATAAAACTGCAAACGTACAAAAAGAAGAAATTTTTTTAAAAAAATAAACATAATTGTTAGACATTGATAACTATTGCAGGGTTCATACTCATCAGGGGAAACCTGGGAATCAGGGGAAAGTCAGGGGATAAATTTTGTGTCTTAAAAATCAGGGGAATCTCAGGGGATTTTCCAAAAAATACCAAAAACCTGGGAAAATTTGGCAAAACAATCGGCCACTCTGGGAAATGAGGGCATTTGCTGTTATTCGCATGCTTTGTAACGTAAAAGCATGTATCTGCAAAATGTTCAACAATTTGTAAATTTTGCAAAAAATTCTGTAACAAATCAGTAGTTTGTGCTTCAGAATCAGTTGTGAACTTGAGAGTGGAACTTTCACAACTCTTAAGATTTTTGTGTGTAACATAACAAAATCTTGATACCTAGAAAATTTGCTGCTGATCTGGGAAAAATACATACAGGTTTTTTATACATACCTGTGTATATATATATATATATTTATTTTTTAACCTTCTGATGTAAAAACTTAACTTTTGGGATTACCTCTTTATTTATTTATTTAGAGGGGGGGGAGGTAAATACTTACTAAGTTTTAAAAAATGTCGTTAATTGTCAACATGGGAAAATTATTCATTCTGGAAAATACATCAGGGGATTTTTTGAGGGGAAATGAGTATGAACCCTGTATTGTTAATTTAGAGGGTTAGGAGGTTTTGAAGAATGTTAACACATGATATTGTCAGTGAGGGGACGGGGGTCCAAAATTGATTGCCAAAATGTTGATAATGTTTATGAGGACCCCCAGAAGCCAAGGTATACAAATGACAAAATTTAAATTTTGAAGTAAATTGAGTTCAAAGTTGAACATCAATAGTAATTGACTCAATTGAAATATGAAACTGTTGCATTGTGGACTTTGAACATAGTATCATTAAAGCATCAAGTTATGTGGATGTGAACAATACAAGTGCACTTAGACTGCTTGTGCTCCACATGTTTCACGGTTTCAGGAAGGAGGTTAAATATTTTATCTCTAGAATGCAGCACATAATTTAAAAATCACTTATATTTCTTTATGTACAAACAAATAGCTTTATTTCTAGATCGCCTGTGCACTTCGCTCATTTTTAAAAATTTTGTCACTTAATATCCCTTGGCTTCTGGGGTTCTCATATGTACTGTTCCAATGTTATAGCAAAGTTTGTGAGTACAAAAGTCAATAATCCAGCAAGAGGCAAAAATGCTAGTGGCACTGGTGTGACCACACTGATGTAAGATCTTTTAATAAATTGGAAGATACCAGCATTACCCTTGAGTTCTGTGTGCAACTTTTTATAAAAAGTACGATTCTTCGGATATGATGGCAAAGTCTCTTCTATTTTTTTTTTTTTAAAGAAAATGGAAGAAGGTATTAATGATACGCCTTTTGATTCTATCATCATAATACCTAATGACTTTAGAGAATTCATAGTTAGCACTGCTGTATTCAATTTACAATATAAAGGTGTATTTTTATTTGTTTTCCCTTATAGAATATTTTGTTTAAAAAATATCTGAATTTTCTTTCAAAACTTCTACTTTCACTATTAGTCCCTCCTCCTCCTCCTCCCAGCATACAAAGTTTTAAAATTCTTTAATTTCTTCTGTTATTATTATTATTTTTGCAATTGCAGAAAGTAAAATAATAATAATCATCTAAATTTCCCTCACGTGAAATTTCTGCTTTCTGCAATCACACAATCTAAAAATCATTTGACTTTTTTTTTGTTTCTGTACTCTTTATTTTATAGAAAAGAAAACCAACCGCAATCAAACCAAACCAACCAATTACAGTAAAGAATGAACAGAATCTCTCTCTCCCCCTACCCTTTTGCAAAAAAAAATATCCATTTACTCCTTGTCCAGCCTTGAACAGGATTTCTGGATATGTTGGAAAGAATGGAAGAATTTATGTTTTTATTTCGGCATACCTGAATTAATTCTTTCAAGATAATTTTGATATCTAAAACATATTGTTAATTGTTTTGTTAATTAAAATATAAAGGATTGCAATCTATTAAAGAGGAATTTAGTTGCTATTTACATTACCCTAAAGATTAAATCATAAGATTAATTTTAAAAAAAATTAAACTTATTTTGTAGCTACCCACTTGTACAGTTTATCCGTACTATGTACAGTTTCAGTTCTAAATGTATGGTTATATCGGTAAACGGTAAGATTGTGAGATTTTCTACAAAAATTAGTAATGGATCATAAAATATTTTATCCATCGTGTAACAGATAAAACTGATAAATGCCTTTTTCTCCTTTTATTTTATGGATAAAATGTGTAATTAAAAATATGTCATGCATGATATATAATAATGTATTACATTATATGATACCTCCCCATCCGCCTTTGTGTTTCCATAAAATGTAAAACAGTTTTCTTAAAATGAGAGAAAAAATAAGATTAAAAAAAGAGCCTCAATTTATACTGAATTGCTTTTTCAGGTAATCAACAAATACATATTTAATTCATTTTTATTATATATGAGACCGGTTGCATTGAAGAAAATCGCTACCTCTTCATAACTAGAACATTTGACCTGTCACAATATATTTATTTAAAATGAAAGCACATGTGTGAAAAACTAGGATGAGACAGTATAAAATTCTCTCTCTCTCTCTCTCTCTCTCTCTCTCTATATATATATATATATATATACACAGTGGAACTCCAGATATACGTTACCTGAGTTGTACAATTCCCTCAGTTATACGTTCCCGGCTGCTTGCCATTAAAAATTAACTCAGTTATACGTTTTGCGTTGTACATTTTCCTCAGTTATACATTACGTTTTTGCGTCCCCAGCCAAAATTTTGTCTTATTTATGCATTTTGTAACCGGAAACACTGACGACGCGTCAGATGAGTATGATTTGAAAGATCTCACTCTAACTTTGGAGCTGCTGTAAGGGATTTTGATGTTGTAAAGCAGTTTGTCAGTAATAAAAACAGTAACGGTACGGCGGCTGCATTATTTACAGAAATGTAAAGTTTGCTGCTCAATATCAGCACTGCCGAAAAGAAACAATCAAATACTAGTGATTAATTCTACAAGATTCAGTAAACTACTGAAATGTCTTTTGAAAAATGATTTACATGCCAAGGCAATTCCAATAATTTCTTTTAAGTACACGATGTGTATTAAAAATATTTTTAATAAAGCTTTTATGATAAAATAACCTCATGTATACTTTTCTTATGTACTTTTTTCTACTCTGTTCTATTTCCAAAACTTGATGTCATAGGTGCAGTAATATTTAGGAAACTTCCGTTTTTGATATAAAAGGTAACTGGGAAATTCTCAGCAGATCAAAGTTTTTAGGATATATTTAAAAAATGGTTTCGGTAGACTATTAATTGAGTTGTATGTTTTACTGAGCTATACGTTTTGTTTTCTGGTCCCGAGCAAAACGTATAACTGGAGTTCCACTGTATATATATACATATCTACATAACTTATCTCTACTAATTAAAAAAAAATAATTCTTTTAATAATTTTATACTAATTTAACATCTAAATGCATTATTCTATAACTTTTTAATAATATTTATGAATAACTTTTTTTACCTCATCCTTCTTTTATCCTCATTTATCGTTTTATTACCCATTTGACTCACATATTTTCTTACATTCAGATAATTGTAATGCAATTATTTATTCCAATTCTAGATGGCACCACATGTTCTTTCATCCTTATTCTTTTTTATTCTCTTGCCATCTTATGGCTTCAGCATAAAACCTGTCATTTTTATTATTTATTTATTTATTTTGTTAATATTTTAAAAAGTTTTTTGTCTTTTTGGTTGATTTTTCATTTATTTCTTTTGGTTATCTTAATATACTTACTTCAATCTTTTTGTTTTATATGTACATATAATTATAATGTAAGGAGCTTAATATTGCCATTTTTATTGCCATTCGAGATCATGTCTGGATTCGAGTAAACATTTTCATAACTTCTGCAAAACTTTTCGTTGCATATATTTTAGGTAGCTTTCAATACAAAAAAGTATAAAGCTACCTATTGCAGCCGTTCGGAGGAAAGCAGTTCCAGAAAATTTCGATATATTTTCACCGATCATGACCCCCAGACCCCAAAACCACCCTCCGTTCAATTGTTGATTTATATATATACACACACACACATATATATATATATATATCTGACCTATGTCATACGATAACGCTCGTATTTATAAATAAATTTGGATAAAACTAATTGTGTGTATTAAGCTCACCAATGTCTCGACCGAGTTCATTGGCCAGCTTGGTCTGCCATCTTGTTTCAAGATGGCGGCCACTTAAAGATTTAATAAATATTTAAAACTAAAATAAATATACAAAAAAGTTACAAATTCAAATTTATTTTTTAATTAAGTGTTAGGCCTTGATACAAGGATTCCAGAGCATTTTTTGTTTTACCTCTATCTTAAAAAATGGCTGAGATAGAGCAGTTTGAAATTCTAGGGTGGCTGACATTTTGAAACAAGACAGCACATTACAAAAATTTTCATTGTTGTAATCATTTTACCAATCATACGCATAAAACTATATATTCTATCCATTAGCGCCAAATTCTCGTCAAACTTGGTGACACTTGGCGAAATATCGCCAAATTTGGTGACCAAAATAAGTCTTCAATAATGAAGCCAATTTGGCTATAGCTCAATAATTTGGCGAATTTCTTATTCTAATTCAGTATTAACGAATCTTTTGTAAACATTTTCTTTGCATTATAGCTTGCTGCTTTCGTGTAACATTAGCTAAAATTTTAAAACGAAGATATAGGAAAGCTACCTTTTCCTCCCAGTACAGGCCGGAAGGACTTTTTAATGTTATGTTTCTAAAAGCACATTATAAAAATTGAACAGATGTCAAAATTGACATGTTGTTTGGTATGTTATTGTAAATAACAGCAGAGCAACATTATGTAGATAGCTACAGAGAGTTTTTTAAAATATTAAATTATTTTCAGAAGAACTTTGTTGTTCAGTAATGTTACCTTTGTTAAAGTGAATGAAATCTAAGTCACCCCACTCTTCTTTTTCTTGCCTTTCTCTCAAAGAAAAACTCAAAACTGCTGTATTGTCAGATTTTATTTATGTACAAATTTGGTTAACACAGGTGCATTAGAGTAATTAACACACTGGTGCGATATAATAAAGCAAACAAACTTCTTGATAAAACCATAAAATTTAAGAGATTTGCTAGGTCTTTTGAAAGAACTTTCTTCATCAGGCACAAAAGACGTACTAAAATAAAACTTGGAAGGTGGGACAAGGTTCTTTCAAAAGGCATCTCTTGAATTCATGGTGTTCTTTCAAATTTTGTTTATCAGAAGGAAACAAACTTCTTGATGTTTGCTTGCTTCTTGATGTTTGCAACAAGAACAGACATTAAAGTCAAGCTTTAACCATTGGTCCTAAAATCATTAAATTTCGAGGAGAGGTCCCTTTGTAGGTCCCCTTCAAAGGAAGAGTTTAAGATTTTTTTTTCAAATAAAAGTAATTGAAAATTTTAAAAAGTACCCATTCATTAAAGGTACTTTTTAAAATTTTCAATTACTTTTATTTGAAAAAAAAATCTTAAATCCTTCCTTTGAAAGGGACCTACAAAAGGACCTTTCCTCAAAATTTAATGATTTTAAGACCAATGGTTAAAGCTTGACTTCAATGTCTGTTCTTGTCAATTGTATCTTTTAACTCTCAATGACATACAAATATGTTTGAAATATTAAAAGATGCCGGCAAAATTATCTAACAGTGTTAATACTTTTGAAATTCTTTTAGTTGCTTTTCTAGATCTTTTTTCCATGATCAGAGTTCAACACATACAATGAGTATATTAATATTGTTTTTAAAAAAATGAAAGTAATAGTGACGATGAGGAATCTTCACTTCCATAATCCCAATCTGCAAAACATTAATAGAACAGTGGTCAGTGTGTGTTTGCACATATTTTAATCAATTCTAGCTTTGTTCTATTTCAATTTTCTGCATCATGTAATGAAGTTGTCAACTATTTGAATCTTTTTCAAAAATAATTTCTGAATTTTAACAAATTTCATAAACATTTTAATTGTTTGAAATTTCCCTTTTTCATTGTTTTTATATTTTAAAGTTACTTTAAAAATACAATGCTTACATTTCTTTTTCTATTTTAGGTGCAGATGCTAGCTTCTGCAATTTATTTTGTTTACATATCTGCCAATGTGTAACACTTAGCTTTATAATGTAAGGATTTGGGTCAAAACTTATTAACTTTTACTTTAGCATGTATAATTTAGAACCGCTGACAGTTTTCGTATGTTCCTCTGCAAGAGTTCATTCTGATTTGACATTTTGACTTGCTTATTCACTGACTAAAGCTTCTAGAGTGCCCTGTCGACAGGGCAGTTCATTTTCTGTGGACTTCAGTCCATTTGTCTGCTTCTGCTGTCTTGGATGAAACTTGTGGTCTGCAGAATGGCCTACATGCTGGTCCTGGTGGGAGGCCAAGGTGCAATAGCTTTTAGGCCGTTTGATTGGATGACATGTGCTTTGGTCTTGCTCTATGGGCTGAGAAGCGATGTTTTCACCCTAGAGTTAAGCATTTCTTTAGTGCCATTCTGTGGACTGCCAGTGCCATCCAAAAGACAGCAGAAGCAGGCATATTGACTGAAGTCTGAAGGATTCGAACTGTCCTGCCGACAGGGCTTGGGTATATACATACTTGAAAGGCCCTAGTCAGTGAGGGAGATTTCTACTTGCCACAACATCTATGTCAGCATTTTTTTTTTTTAACTTGCCCTTTTCTAAGATGCAGAGCTGTTTGGTCTATTTGTCTTCTTCTGTTGTCTTTTGGATGACACTTGTGGTCGCAGAATGGTCTGTATGATTGTCCTGGTGGAGGCCGAGTTGCGATAAATTTTGGGCTGTTTGAGTGGATGATACATGCTTTGGTTTCGCTCTGGGCTGAGAGGCGATTTTACCCTAGAGTGAGGCATCTGTGGTCTTTTTCTGCCATTCTGTGAACTGCAAGTGCCATCCAAAAGACAGAAGACAAGGGCAAATAGACTGAAGTCTGGAGGATATAAGTGTCCCAACTATAGGGGCTCCAACCTACCCATACTCAAGATGCTTTAATCACATTGAATTATATCGGGAAAATTGGGAGGCTTTCAAAATAGACATGTTGGCAGGTATGTAATCATACTGAAGGCAAAATGAAGTTTTAAAAATTACATCAAACAATATAGTAAGTATTTTTCTTTTCTAATTTATCAGTTAACAAATTTAATCCTTATTATTAAAGGAAAGCCATGTTCTATTGTTTTAATTTATCAATAATTTTAATCTCAGCTGTGTAAACTAGTAATGTGTAGTTTGTGTCCCTTTGGTTGAATCGCAGTGACATGGCAATAATCCCGCAGATTGGTAAATATTTTTCATTTGGGAAATAATAAATATTTTTGGGAGGAGGAAAAATTCTATGCAGTGGCACAAATATTGTTCTGCAGAATTGGTTAGAGGTGACAATTTCCACAATTCTGCCAATTTTATGCCTTCCCTCCTTTCCTGTCCTCGAAATTTCTATTTTAATTCCTTTTTGTCTTCAAACTTGAAATTCTCTGAAATTCTTAAAGGAAAAAAAATCTAGTACCTTTTTTTTTTGCCCTAGTAATTTTATTTGCTACTTTGAATTACTACTAAATAAATAACGAATCTAAATTCATGCACACCTCCATTCCTGAAATTTCTGATTTCCCTGTTTGCTTCCCCAGCACACAGTTTAAAATCTTACAAAAACTAAAAGAAGAAATCTGTCTCTTACTACTTTGAAGTAACAATAAGTAAACGACCAATCATCTAACCTCCTCCCTTCTTAAACCCCCCTTTTTAACAAACATAATGCAGATGAAATGTCTTTAGTATTAAAAGATTTATGCATGCATATAGTTATGGATGCTTTGTTAATAAATAAATTTGTCTCTTATAATAATTTTTATTTTGATACGAATCAATATAAGAAGCTTGCAGAAATGTTCAGATGTCATTAAACTAATTCATTTAATTAAAGTAATATAAGACTTTTTCGAAAGCTTATTATTTGTTGTATGACAGGAGGTATTCAGCTATAAGTACACAAAATTTCAAGTATGTAACTTATACACTTTCAGAGTACAAACTCTGTTATGGACAGACAGACAGAGGAGTAAGACTAATAGGGTTTTGTTAGATGAACGAAACCCTAAACATAGTCACAAAATAAACTTTATTATTATTATTTTTGGACTAAATATACAAGGCAACCCAGGTTAAAGATGTGCAATATATTGTCCTGTGTACAATGTAGATGAAAACACTAGTAGATATTTTTTATTTAGTATATACCATAAAATCCTGATTGTAAATATTTTGAAAGATTTATAAAAATTTTATTAACTTGCAATCTGTAACATATATGTGTAGTGAAACAGATTAAAATTATATATTACATGAGAAGAAAACAAAGGGTAACTGAAAATTATAGCATTCAAACTGGAAGTGGATGAAAATGTCTTTTTTTAAGAACTAAGACAAATAAGTCTTCTTAGCAGGTGTAGAACTGTCCAAAGGCATGATTTCTTCAATAGGCATAACGACATGCATATCAAGCAAAACCTTTAACTTTAAAAAAACAACTATCTTCTCAAATGAATTACTTAGATAAAAAATGAAAGAGCATAACCCTTTGGCTAATAGTCTCCATCGGTAATGATTAATTTTAAATGGTTTATTTAATTTTAGTTCTAGACTAAAACTTATTCATTCTCTTAATAAATTCACTAGTTTGTGCTTTCTACCTTAAAGTGCCAGATGCAAGAGACATGAAGAGTGATGCGTAAGGTAACACTTACTTTATTAGAACAAACTTTCATCTTAAGTGGGCTTAGTGGTCACTGAAAAGACAATGAACTGAATTATGTTTCAGAATGGGCTTGAGAAGATATTGAAAAGCAGGACAAAATAGGCATAATCATTTTTAAAATTTCAGTCCTCCTTCCAGTCTTGACTGGCTGGCGGCGAGGTCTGCTATATGCCCGCCATGTGATGTGGTGGCATAAGTGCCCTGTCAGTTCCCTCGGACTATAGAAATCAGCCCAGTGTGTCTTTGCAGAACCAGAGCTTTCTGTGTCTGGTGGTTGGATGAGCAGAAATCTCTAAACTAATTTTCAAATTATTAATCCCTGAATGGGGGCATTTCTCTGGTGCTTTAGAGGGAGAGGGAGCCTTCCACGGTCCTTTGTGTTGACGTGTGGCACCTATGGTTTCCTTGTACCAGTGGCCCTGCATGAATAGAGGACACTTTGTTGTCCAGAAACCAGGTTGCCAGGAAGAATCTATGTAAAAGTTCATAGGCTGGGGACCGGGATGTCCGACCTTGCAGCCCACATCCTCAGCAAGGAGGTGTCTATGTTTCCAAGGAGAGATTTGCAGCCCACATCCTCAGCAAGGAGGTGTCTATGTTTCCAAGGAGAGATTTTCCTCAATCTCCTGGCTCTGCGAGAGAAACCTCCTTTTCTACCATACCTGGTGGACTAGTCGTGATACCTCATCATAAGTTTTGATATCCGAAGGCATTGGTACAGTAAGTGCATGTTGGGGAAACGTTAGTTACCTTATGGGTGTCTGGTACCCGAAGCTGTTGAGGACTCTGGCATGTCCCCAAGTGTGAAGTGCTGGTGTCCATAGAGTATGGACTCCACTGCAAATTGCAATGACCTCTGTCACCAATCTCTTGGGTTGGTCGCCCCTACCAGCTGTAGTGCAAACTTGAGTCTCCTGGTCATGCACGTTAAAAATCCTTCAGAACTGGTGTATGGCGGTTGACGAGCTGTCCAAAGTAATTTTTGATGTATGTTAATATTATTGGTTGATATGCTTTTTAGTGACATACCTTTTTAACAAATATATCAAAATTTTATAATATACAAAATTTCAAAAGTGGCTTCCCAGCATGTGTACAACTATCACTATAAAAGTAGACTTAGAGTCATATTTGAACAATGTTTAGAATGCATTGTCCATAGATTTTGTAAGATTTTATTTCATAATGTTAGAAAATATTTCATAATCTATATGTACCATAACTTTTTTCTTTCTTCTTGTATTTAGACAGAAAAGAAGAGCAGGTATGACTTGCGTCCAAGGCCAATAATCCCAATTAATTATGCCAAGAAAGACAATTCTGTAAGTTCTCTTTACATATATTTTATTTCTGAAAACTAATCTATGCATTTCAAGTGGAATTTTATTTTAGGTCACAAATACTTCCATATATATGTATATGGTCAGCAAATTTCTGCAAAATAAAGCCATAAAATGGCTGTAAATTAATAATTATTTAGAGTTTAAATGATCTCCTGAATTTATAAAAGTGGGGATGTATGAAAATAAAATGTAAGGCTGTTTTGTGTTCTCAAATCCAAACTGGTTACTTTCTGACACATTTTTAAATTCATTTTTGTTTGCAAACTTGGGTCCTGAGAAAACAAATGCTTATAACTCAAAATGTAATTTATTTATTGGAAAATGAAAAAAAATTTCAATTACAAATCACTCCGAGAAGCAGGCTTGGAAGTATCGCACTTTTATGTTTTAAAAATGAGTCAAAAAATATTTAGGAAAGTTTTCTGTTGTTAAGTGACAAAAATATTTTTTTGGAAACTGCCTTAAATTTTTTTTTTCCTGCTTCATTTTTGTGTAAAAATAGATTTTTAATTTTACATTAGCTATATCTTATTCCAATTATTTCTATAGTATGCTACTTTCTCATACAGTTATCAAACAGTATATGAAATTGAGAACAGACTTTAGTAAAAAATATTTTATAATGTTGTTATTTCTCAAGATTTTATGCTAATTTATATAGTAATTTTAATAAAATACAAATGACTAATACTTCTGAGAGAAGAATTTGAATTTTTAAGTTAAAATATATTTTTGATTTATACATGTGAAACCACAGTTCACATGATAAGTACAGGGTTGCTACGCCACCTGGAAAACCTGGAAAAGTCAGAGAATTTGGAAATTAACACAGAAAGTCAGGGAACTTCATTTTTTTCCTCCAAAATCTGGAAAAGTCAGGGAAAATTTTGCAGCGATCGCCAACCAAGGAAGTCTGCGCCGATGTTGGAACCCCAAACAGACATTTTTCAATCCTGAATGGGAAGATCCTGATCTGAATCTTCAGTGGAGCCTGTGGTTAACACCTTCAATATCAAATGTATTGGCTCAGAAATCAGATATTAACACTTTTGTGACAAAAGACAATGTCTTGTCTGCAGAATTAATATGGGCAATGAAACTTGTGTTCTCACACATTTCCTATAACTCATTAAATGATGCTGCTGCTTATATTAAAAAAAAATGTTTGATGACAGCAGTAAAGCTAAATCCCTGACCTTGGGGTGTGCTAAAACTGCTGATAAAGCAAAAATTCAGTTTAAAGAATTGTTGTTTTAAAGTAAGGGAATGTGGGAAGACACTTTCATTAAGTATCCTTCCACCATGCGTCTAGATCATTTTTACTGAGAGTTAATCAACAATTCAGACTTTATAGAACTTTGGAAGGTTATGAAAATTGTTTTAATTTTATCTCATGGTAATGCAACAGTAGAGAGTGGTTTTTCTGTTAATAAGGATTTCAAAATGATTTTTTTTTTAAACTGTTAATAGTGGAAAAAAATTCATTGTTTCATTAAGTTTCATTAAAACTATTATGAAGAAGAAATTGTGTAATTATTTTATTCTTGCTCCATGCATTTCTTTTATTTGGTGTCTAGATCAAATATAAATTCCTTTTATTTTTAAACATATGTGATTATATCTCAATCAGTAAGTTATATTTTGAACTGACTAAATACTCGAGTTAAAACTTTATATATTTTTTTTATTAAATAACATTGTTTAATATTTTAGCATTTTTCTTTCTTCACTACAAGATTCAAAGGTGGAATGTTAAGTTAATCTTATCTGTACTTAGAAAAGTTTATTTTTTCAATTGATAATAAACTTAATTTGCCTTCACTGCAACCAAATATGTATTACCACACTTGTCGGGAAATTAAAAAAAAATAGTCAGGAAAAAGTCGGGGAATTTTTTTTCTCCTGCTTGAGTAGCAGCCCTGTAAGTATGACTCGGTGAACTTGAAGGGTCATTTTTCAACACATTGAGATGATAAGAGAATTTTCTATTGTTAAAGAAAATTAGAGTTGAAATTAATTAGGAAATGATATCACTATGCGAGATGAATAATAAATTTACTTATTTAGCAGTGCCTGCCAATTAGAGAAAGCACAGCTGTAAGCATCCTTTTATGGAAGCAACTGAGGGTACTTTTGACTCCTCCATATCTTTGCGTTAAAGTTTCCTAAAAACTTGAAACTTCATTTAACTAAAGTACGTTGCAAACGGGACCAAATTTTCAAATTTCATGTTTCTAACTTTTCTAGTTTAGATGATGTATGAACTCATTTTCCATTTTTTGACAATCACTGATCTTCAGAAAGATTAGGCACATGACATAAGTTGACATAAAGGTTACAAAGTTTTTACAAAAAAAAAAAAAAAAAAAAAAAAAAATCGAAAATCCAGAAAATTTGAAAAAAAACCCAAAAGAAATTGAAACTTTGAAAAAAAAAATTTTAAATAATTTGATCTCTTAGTCTTAGATACTTCAAATTTGGTGTAAAAGTAGTGTTTAGGATTTAAAAAAGGGAAAATTAAAAATTCGGAAAAATAATTCAATTTTGTAGCTCTAGATATTTGAAATTTGGCATAAAGGTAGGGTTTAGGATACAACAGGGTGGCTACATATTCAGGAGATCAGGGAAAAATCAGGTAGGTTTATCAATCTGGAAAAGTCAGGGAATTTTGTAAAGTACTTGAAAATCAGAGAAATTTGTCTATTTGCAAAAATATTTGTGTTTTTGCATGAGACTGATTAGTCGACAAACAGATGATATTTAAGCCAATAATCATACACAGTAAAGTAAAAATTTTATATATTTTTTAAAAATGCACAAGGTATGAGTGTTTGGTATTTAATGCAAATTAAGATGCTCAGGTGTCCTCATTTTCTGTAGATAGTGCATATATTGAAGGTAATTTACCCATTTTTGAAATTTTTATGGTACATTAGCATAAGTTGACCAAATAGCCAACTTAATCAAATTAGCTATCCCGTCAGATATAGATATGTCTTAGAATTGCACTTGAGCATTATTTAGAAAATGAGGAAGTTTTCTGTTTGCCATATATTTATTGACCACTATATGAAGTTGTTGGATTAAATTTTGAGTTTGAATTTATGAAACTGTGAACCAATACTATATGAAGAAATCTGATAAAAGTAAACATGGAAATCAGGGAACTTTTTTTTTTGCAATTTTTGTAGCCATCCTGTCCAAAGAAAGGAAAAATTATAAAATTTCAAAAGAGAAAAAAATTAAAAAAAATTCGAAAAATCAAAAGTATTTCTATTTGTTGGAATTTTAATTTTAGTCTTACTTTGTGTCCTAAACAGTACTTTTATGTCAAATATCAAGTATGTAGGGCTTTGAGGATAATACCTTAGATTGAAAGAATCTTCACTGGAAGTAATTGAGAATACTTTTGCAGGGCTGAAACTAGATTTTTTTTTTCAGCGGCAGCAAAACATGGATTTTGGCACTTTTCCCCCCTCTGCCAACAAAGACAAATAAAGAAACCGGTAAACAAAGAAAACTGTAACAAACCACTAGTGAGCACTGCAGCGATGCCAACAAGGGTCTGGTCAGGTGGATCACATCCATGCTGTAATCAGGCGAATATCACCTAGCGTCCAGGTACTAACTCGTCAAGCAATGCTGGCAGGTAGGTCCAGGTTAACGGTATAAAATTAAAACAAAAACCCTCAAAGTTTCACTTTTTTTACACAGTTAATAAGGGTTACTTTCATATCAAATGAGTCAATATCTTAAACATAGGTGTAGTTCTAACATTACTAACATTTAAGAGAGAAACATAATGAATTTGCTTCCACCAATTACTTATCTGGGAAAAGAAATAGAAAATAAATTAATTAAAAATAAGATTAAATAAACCAGGGTTCATATGCTTTAACCACAATTTTTTAAATAGAATTATCTCATTTAAATGCAGAAAACTATTACAAATTTTGCAATAAAAGGAGGCGTCTACAATTTCTGCTATTTAAATATTAAATAGAAAAATTGCATTTGAAAATTGTGGTAAAAGCATACGAACCCTCTAAACATGGTCTGTTAAAGAAAGACGTCTTCCATTTTTTGATAAAGGCAGTAGATCTTTCAGAAAATACTGTCAAAATTGTTTTTTTTAACCAAATCTGTGAAGTGGTAGCTCGAGAAAGGCGAAAAACTTGTCATGTGAGAAGAATCGCTTATGATTCGATAAGTCATTTATTTATCCAAAAAATAGAAAAAGCTATTCAATTTCAAGCAGCTTCAATAATCAGGCCTCCATTTTTATGCCTTTACATTTAAAAATGGTACAGTAAATGTGTCAAAAAGTTTCATGTTGCTGAGCAAGAAACTTGAGAACTTTAAGTCTGTTCTCAAAAGAATATTTTGTCATGCTCAACAATGTTACTGTCAAATTTTTCTGTCTCTTTTTGAAGGCTTTTGACAAATCCAAATATGCTGATTTCTGACACATTTCTAAATTCCTTTTTGTTCAGAAACGCATGAAATTAGCAAGTGTTCTTAAACAGAAATTATGTAATCCAATGGTGTTTTAAATTTTTTGGTAAAAGTGAAAAATCTTTAGAGAATACTGTCAAAGTTGACATTTTCAACCTAATTTCTGGACGCGACAACATTTTGGGAAACGAGAAAAACCTGTCATGTGACAACAATGGCTCACGAGATGTATATTATAAAGGGGGGATATATATTATAAAGTAAAAAGTATAATATATATATTATAATATGTAATAATATATATAAATATAATATAATACATTCAATTATTACTTTAGACCTAAGTAATTAATTTATCAAAAATCTCGGAAACACCACTCGATTCCTTATCACTTCAAAAGTCAGACCTGCAAGTTTCCTGCTTTTAGGTAGATTTCATAAGAAATACTACCTATTACATTCTCTCCTGAGTTGGAATTTTTTAAAATTTTTTGCAGATCTATGCTGATCGTGACTCCCAGAACCCAAAACCACCCCCAGTTCAAAACTTTATATATCTATCTATCTATCTATGTCACTTTTTTATGGACACGATAACTGCAACAATTCTGCACAAATCTCTTCCAAACTGATACATGAAATCAAGGGCCATAAAATCTCTGTCAAGTTCGTTAATTGGCAAAATTGAACCAAGAGGGGGCAAATGGGGGGGCCTTTTTGTGAAAACAGAAAACCCCCCATAATTTCTTAATTATGATACATATCAAATCCGTTTAAAGTTATTATTACTTCTAGGGAAAAGGCCGAAAATTTACATATGACAGATTTTTAATATTAAAAATGACCCCAAGGGGAGGGGAAATAGGGGATTTTAGAAGAAAAAAATTCATAACTTCGTCAATTCCCAAGGTACAAATGCGCTTAAATTTTTTGTAAATCTCCTTAAAATTATGTACAACTTTTATATTGACAAGTTTTTTATAGGACCAACTCTTACGGCAAAAAAATAAAAACAAAAAAATCTCTACTGGCTCCGCCTACAAGCAGACGTGAAAACAGAAAAAACCCATAACTTCTTAATTTTTATATATATCGAATCTGTTTAAAGTTATTATTACTTCTAGGAAAAGGACCAAAAATTTTATGTATGACAGACTTTTGATTTCATTAAAAATGCCCCAAGGAGGGGAGGGGATAGGGGTTTCAGAAGAAAAAAATTCATAACTTTGTCAATTCCCAAGATATTAAATCCGCTTAAATTTATTATAAATCTTCTTAATATTTTCTACAATTTTTATACTGACAAGTAAAAAAAATTAAAAACAAAAAAATCCCTGCAGGCTCCGCCTACAGGCAGAGGTATATTTCAAAGTGGGTGGTCCCAACTGCCACACCATGGCAAATAGGTCTTTTTTCCGCAATTCCCAATAAACAGGTGTCCCACGGTCTGTGTCTTCGAAATCTACCTGTGCCTGTAGGCCGAGCCGTCGGGGATTTTTTTTGTTATGAAATGTGTCAGAAAGTTACGAGTTGTTCAGTGGGAAAAATATTTTTTTGAGAAGCACCTTGAGGTGGTTCTCAAATGATTGCTCAACAATGCATTTGATGCAATTTCTGACTAATTTTTAAACTTAGAAGCATAAAATTGACACAGGCCTGACTATTGAAGCAAAAGCGATTTGGAATGAAAATGAGTTTTCCAGTTTTTGATAAATAAATTACCTATCGAGTTATAAGCGATTCGTGCGATGTGACAACCTGTTTTTCTCACTTCTCTCACTGTCATGTCTAGAATTTTGGTTAAAAATGCCAACTTTGACAATATTTTCTGATAGATCTTTTGCGCTTATCTAAAAATGGAAAACGTATTTCGATTACATCGTTTCTGAATAAGAACACCTGCCAATTTCATGCATTTCCGAGCTAAAATGATTAAAAAATGTGCCTGAAAGTAGCCTCTTTGGATTTGAGAATAAATAGCCTTAAGAGGCTTCTTCACTCATACACAAACTCTGCTTGCTAATGTTAATCCTATGAGGGAAATAATTTACGATATCTCATTCGCATTTCTACATTTATGAATGATTTTTTTGCATTGCATAGCTGATGTCAATCTCTATGCACGCTTCTTTGTACTTTTTTGATTTTCGTTGCAGCTTTTGTTATTGAGGAAACTTCCACTTTTGAAACCGGTTCCGAAAATATCTTAATTAAAAAAACTTGTTATCAAAATCAAAAAAGCAGAAAAGAGTGTGCACAGAGTTTGACCTCAGCTATCCAATGCAAAAATATCATTTAAAAATATGGAAATGTGAACGAGATATCGTAAATTATTTCCCCCATAGGATTAATATTAGTGAGCGGGTGTTTTTGCCTGAGTGAAATAGCCTTTTAAACGTAAAAGCATGACACTTGCATAGGCATGATTTTTGCTTTATCTCCAATCAGGTTTTTCATTTTTCAATAAAGGAATTATATACTATGTTACAAGTAATTGCATTTTTATGACAGCAACTATTTTCCTTCTTTCACGCTGTCGTGTCCAGATATTTCTTTGAAACTGCCAACTTTGACAGCATTCTAAAAGTTCTTCTGCACTGTAAAGAAATTTCCTGAAAAATTATGGAAATTGTACTGGCAATCAAAATGACAGTACTATTTCTGTATTTTAACGAGAAAAAATCCATAAATTCCAGAAAAATTTCCGAAACATCCGTTTTTTTAATTTTCTTTTTAAAACAGATATCTTCTGTATTTTTTTAGAAATTTTTATGTTGTTAAAATAAAACTTTAGAAGGTCAAAAAAAAAAGAGTTACTTTTCAAAGACAGCCTCATAAGGAAGTTATCTTTTTCCCCATTTTTTGAGTGATTTTTCAGTAAATAACGAACATTTGCCATGAGGAGAATCAAGCTAGGCATCATACATGTACTAGACCGGTGGTCTTGACCACTGTGCTGCGATTAGACACGATGCATTCTCAAATGTTGTTACTTATTTTGGATGTTTTTTATGATACAAAAACTTGAAGGTTTCATCGCTAGATGGAATTTTTCCGAGATCCAATGTTTTTTATATTTGTTTCGATAGTTTTAAATATTTTATTTTGCTTTATTATTTGATGTCTTATAAAATATAAATTTTAGCTTTTTATGTATTATATGCGGAAAATATTGTATTAAGGGTAATAATTGCTTCTTTTTGCCAACACTGTACCAACATTTTCTTTTTTTGAACACATACTTTTCAAAATATCTGTCTTATACTCTATCTATTCCAATAAAATAATAATCATCTTAAGCAGAAGTATTTATTACGTGCTGTTAAAATTAATTTTCTTTATCGCTTATTTAAAAAAACTTATGTAAATAAACAACAATTTTATAATAAATAAAATTATTATATTTGAGCTGTGCTGTGAGTATTTGTGTACAGTTCTGTTCTACTGAATAGTTTTAAAAATATTAAAACAAGAAAAATACATTTTTAGAGACAATGTTGATATTAATGACCTTGTGCTAGGTAAGTTTATTTTTGGACTTAATTTAGTTTTAATAACTTTAGTTTAATTTATAAAAGGATAAACTATAGAAATAAATTATTTATATATTTAAAACAAAAAGCACATTCTTTCAAATTTCCACACAAATATGCACATGCATCAATGTTTTTTTTTTTTTTTTTTTTTTTTAAGGCTTCCCTCTCCCTTCAGAAACGGGAAACCTGATTGATTAGCCTGTTTAGCCTAGGTGGATTGAAAATGGATAGAGGTGTACCTTTGCATTGAAAGCATACAACTTCTAATATATTTTTGCTCTGAGGTTGAAAGCTAAAGCTTTTTTTTAAAGAACTCATGTTTTCAGTACTAAATATGCATATTTTCTTGTAAAATTTTAGAGAGAGCTTGAATACAGTTATATTTATAACTGATTGAAATGTCAGGGAGTTCAGAAGAAGAGAACTTTTTTTTATTGCTATGTTAAAGGAGCCGATGCAAAAACAAAGAAACAAAAGAACAAAGAATTCCTTTACAACTAGATAACAATATTTTTTCAGGAAATTTTTATGCAGGCTGTAAAACCATTTTATTTATCACCAATAAAGAGTTTGGACAAAAAGACCTTTTATTTTAAAACTATGAAACGGCCCTACGTAAAAAAACAAGAAAATGAGCACTTTTATCACTAAATATCAATATTTTTTCACGAATTTTTCATTTTATAATATAATTTCTTACAAAATTTTAAAGAAAGCATGGATACAGTTATATTTATAACTGATAAAAATTTCAGAGAGTTTGGAAGATGAGAACTAATTTTATATTGCTATGTTAACCCTCTGAGTGTCTAAGGGCTATCCTGCATTTTCATATAAATGCTCATAAAATTAATATTAATTGAAATTTTCTTTCACAGTTTGTTTCTAAAATACACTTTACATCTCTTTATCATACATGTAGCTTAAAGTACAATTCTATTACAAATTATATTTATGTGTACAGACGATTTAATTTGTTTTTGGGAAACAAAAAAATATGGGCAAAACACTTAGAGTGTTAAAGGAGCCGATGCAAAAACAAACAAACAAAAAAGCGAGAAGAAAACATTTCTTTTATAACTGGATAACTTTTTTTCATGAAATTTTTATACAGGCTGTAAAACTGTTTTATTTATCACCAATAAAGATTTTAAAGAGTTCAGACAAAAAGAATTTTTTATTTATAAAAAACGTAAAAAAACAACAAGAAAATGAGTGCTTTTATCACTAAATATCAATATTTTTTTGTGAATTTTTTATCTTAAAATATAATTTCATACAAAATCGGGTTAAAGATATAAAATAATAAAAACTTGATTTAAAATTTTTTTTTAACTTTAATAATTTATTATTTTATTGCATGGGCAAAGCCTTGCGGGGGTCAGCTAGTAACTTTATAAAATTATAAACTTCATTTTTATAAAAGTAAAGAAAAAAATATTAAATTTTTTTTATAAATTTAAAGAAAAAAATTAAAAATAATAAATTTTAGTTTATTTTGTAAATTTATAAGACAAATCAGTTTAGTTTAATACCAATTTACGTACCAATTGTTTGCAAAGATGTTTTATGAAACCTTAAATAACTCAATATTTCCTCATGTTGAAAAAATTAAAAAAAAATTATAAAAAGTCAGTGAAAAAAAAATTTTATTTCAAAACACTATTTAAATTTCTAAAGCTTTCATTAAAAAAGAAAAATATCACTATTATTTTCACCAAAAAAGTACCGTCCGGACACGGCCTCCCAGTGTGAATGAGGTATAGGATTGACCCATGTCTAATAGGCCCTCAACTCAAGCCATGTCAGACCTGGGTCCGTGAAGAATTCTAGTATATATAACAATCTTAATTCACATTTGTAACAAAGTTATTTCTGTAGTCAAACCTCTAAACGTCATTTATGAAAATTGTACAGTTTTGAAAGAAATACAGAAAAATTTCATTAAATATATGAAAAAACTTCTGCCTTTTTATGGATTTGCATTCTCTGAATGGTAATTATGGAGATGTACTGTTTTTCAGAGAAACAAAACTATTCTATAAAATTTTATGGAAAATTGTATTTTTACAGATATTTTTTACAGTGTACTTTTACTGAAAAATAGATTAACAGTTCGATTACATGGTTTCTTAAGAAGGACACCTGCAAATTGATATATTTCTGAACAAAAATGTATTAAATATGTGTCAGAAAGTAGCTTAGGGTATTGAAAACAGATTTAATTTACCAATTTTCTTCTTCATTTACTAATTCCTTTTCTTTTGTTATAGAAGGCTCAATCAAACTTTAAAAAATCCCTGACGTCTTGACGTACAGGAACAAGTAGATTTCGAAGACGCAGACCATTGGGCACCTGTTTATTGGGAATTGTAGAAAAAGTGACCTTTTTGCCATGATGCAGCAGTTGAGACCACCCACTTTGAAATCTACATGTATCTGTAGGCAGAGCCAGCAGGGATTTTTTGTTTTTAATTTTTTTTTGTTATAAGGGTTGGTCTTATAAAAAACTTGTCAATATAACAGTTGTAGATAATATTAAGAAGATTTATAATAAATTTAAGTAGACCAAAATTTAATACATTATTTTAAAAATGGCTTCCCAGTATGCGTACAACTATCACTATAAAAGTAGACTTAGAGTCATATTTGAACAATGTTTAGAATGCATTGCCCGTAGAAGTCTTCCTTGTCAAATATTTTACAATTTTTTATTTTGTAATCTTGGAAAATGTTTCATAATCTATATGTGCCGTAATTTCTTTCTTTCTTCTTGTATTTAGACTGAAATCAAGAAATCGACACCTGAAATAAGATATAACCTCTGGCCAAGAGCACAAATTGATTATATTCTCTTTACATATATTTTATTTCTGAAAACTAATCTATGCATTTCAAGTGGAATTTTATTTTAGGTCACAAATGCTTCCATATATATGTGTACGGTCAGCAAATTTCTGCAATATTAAACCATAAAATGGTTGTTGAATAATAATTATCTAAGAGTTTAAAAATTCCTCTGAATTTATAGGAATGGGAATGAATGAAAAAAAAAAAGTATGACTGTTCCCAAATCCAAACTGATTACCTTCTGGGACATTTTTTAATTAATTTTTGTTCGCAAACATATCAAATTGGCTGGTGCTTTTAATAAAATATTATGTAATAGAACTGTTTTTTTTTTTTTATTTATCTGTAAAAGCAGATCTTGTGAATTCATAAAATTATGAATTTTATTCTTCTTAAACCCCTATTTTCTACCCCCCCCCCCCTTGAGGCCATTATTAATTATATCAAAAATCTGTCATACTAAACCATCCCCCCCCCCCCCCTTTGTGAGGGGTGGAAAGTATAATAGACCTTCCGTAACTGAAAGATTGAAATCAAGATCACTTGAATTGGAAAGAAAGAAACAAGTAAATTATTATTACTTTTTTAATATTCTACTTTGGTGTCGAAATAACACCAACAGACATTCTAGGTAAATTTACCTCAAACTTCTAAAAAAATTTAATCGCAAAAAAAAATTTGACAATTTGTTTTAATGTAAAATGATTAAAAGTCACTATATTTGAAGAATATAGGCGAAAAAATGTGATAGCGAGATAGGGCTAAATTCGGTTTGGAGTCAAAATGACACCAGTGGACGTTTTAGTGTTAATTTAACAATTGTCTTCTTCGTTTAATAATTTCTTTTCCTTTGTTTTAGGTATCATCAAGTTACATGATGATTAAAAAAGAACCTGATGTAAGTAAGAATTTTTTCTGTTGCATAACCATGTGTCATTCAAATTTCCCTATTTTTGTTGGCAAATATGAAAAATACATTTTTTAATTAAAATATATTCCAAATGGGTCACTACAGACATGTGAGGTGGGAAATGGACAAAAAGTACGAAAATGTTACAGACAAAACTCATATTTTGCAAAAAATAAAAAATGAATTTGCTTTCAAAATTGAGTCAGAAAATGCGTCAGACAGTTTCGCATTGCTGAACAGATAATTTGAGAACCACTTTAAGACTTTCTAAAAATTGGAAATTTTATAATCTGCGGAAATACTCAAATTCAAATTTAAAAAAAAAAAAAATTTGCGGGAACATAAAATAAATAAATATTCATAACTTTTGAAACCTGTTTAACCATGTACATTTAACGTAATATGAAATCTCTATACATAGAAATATTTCAACATCTAATTTAATGTATCTTTGCTGTATGCTGTCCTTAGACAAAAAAAATCAATATTTTATAAGAGAAGTTTTTATATGAAAAAACCCCCCAAAAAATCAAAGCGTGTAATTTATTAAAACATAGTCTCATAAAGAAATATGCAAAGGAGGGGAGGAGGTCCTCCTCACTCTTCAACGTCCTATGCCTGCTGAATCAGAACTCTATTTTTCTTCTTCTCACAAGTATAGGTGCAGATTCATGGTCGCCAGTCGCCACGTGGCGACTAAATTTTTTGCTGTGGCCACTAACTTTTGATGTTTAAGTCGCCATGTTATTTAAGTGATCAATTTCTAGTATTCCCAGTCATCGTGAAATTTTGATTGTTTTTTTAAAGATTAAGACCAAAACACATAACAAACTTTATTATTATATTTTAATAACATTTCAGAATTAACTGTTTAACACAACAAACTATTAAATATATTCGAATAGCTATGTTATTCGTAAAAGTTTGAGTAGGATAATTTTACATAGTCTGTGATTAATAAAAAATAAAAATATATATATTTATATTTAAATAGAAAAAACAAAATGTTGGAAGTGTGTTCCGATTTGGCTTAGATGTACCATTCGCCCTCAGGGATGCCACTTTTCCGCAGAAACGCGGATTTCCGCTTTTTTGCTTATTTTCAAAATCCGCGGATTTCCGCTTTTTTTTTTCTTATTTCTCGGACGCATTTCTCTTTAATGCATCAAGCGGAACCAACCAACCAACCAACCCATTTGTCGGAAGAAGAACTGAACATTTTATCCTCTGTGATTGGTGAGTACGTTTGACGTCACATCGTCAGTGGGAGTAGTCATGATTCAACTGACCAATGAGCACGAAGTGTCGTGGCTTTCGATAAGTAGTGTAGATGAGCCGTGCCGTGTTTGTTTACTTTTTACCGACGCTGCGCGGAAATAGATAGTAAGGTTTGAAATCTCATGATGGATTAATTGTTTAATCTCGTCATTTGTTTTTTGATTTATATTTAATTATTGCGCCGCAAAAGACAGATTTCGATAGTAATAAGTATTATGCGTGAAAAAAAGTCCGTATACTGAATGCACGGCACGTTGTTTTGATTTCCAATTTTGCCAGATATAGTAACGCCCGAAATCATATAGATAATCTACAACCCATCAAATTAATTGTTGATGGAATGGATCAAAGAATCATTAAAGCGGAATGTTTATTTTCGTCTTGTTTAGTTTTAGTGGATCATAGTTTACCATTAAATTATTTATAACATGCAGTATTCCTATTTAAAAAGATGTTCCTGAATGGTGCTGTAGTAAAAATAGTTATGCGCAAGGACAAAAAGAACCACAATTGTGAAAGAAATGGCCGATAAATTGTAAATATCTGCACATGATAGAGTTCTGCATTGAAGATATATCCAGCGACTATTTACTCCTGTATTACCTATTATGTTAAAAATAAATTTTTAGTGACTGCTAATGTTGTTAGAGAGCACGATTTAAAAAATGAAAAAGGTAAAAATTATGTTTTTAAAATCTTTTTTTTGTAGTATTTTCAGTTTCATTGCCTAAAAACTAATTTTATGTAGGAAAATATAGCTAGACCTTCATACAAATAATTTACAACATTGATCTTCTCACCAAATGCTTTTGTAGCTGTGGCAGGTTAAACATTAGCCATATGTATTAACTCATGTTTTGAGTGAAAGCATGTAGGTTTTTAAATGTATTTGCTTATAAAAATTTTAAAGAATAGTTTTACAATTTTGAGGAATTCTCATATTAATATTTGTCATTTATATCAAATAATTATTGAATAAAATTTTGAATTAGCCATTTTTGTTATATTTATTAGTGTTCTTATTTTTGTATTACATGTATATATGTTTCAATTTGAATTCAAATAATGACACAAATTTTATTTCGTGTATCATTTTCACTTTTTTTGCTCGATTTTTACCCCGCGCACAGGTTTAACTTTTTTGTTCAATTTTCACCTCACGCGTCATTTCCTCTTTTTTGCTCTTTTCTCAGACTCATCCCTGGCCCTGTTGTTGTTTTTTTCCTTAAACTTTCATTATTACATATATATAAATAAATTAGTCAATTAAATTAAAGAACGTGCTTATAATAAGTAAATATGGGTGAAAATTATTTTGGAAATGAGAAACAAAACAAATGAGTTTTGATTTAAAAAACAAGATGGCGGACTGAAGGCGAATGGTACATCTGTTCCATAAAAAATATTGTTTTTCTAATATTCCCCGCTATCATGATTGCTTAGCTAATAAAAAATTTTACAAAACCGTATCTTTCCCAACATTATCTTCAGACTGTACAGGATTTAAAATTTATATTACACTTAATTAAAATTGAAATTTTGTTGTGTGTGTGTTTATTAAATAAATTATTTTACACTTTGAATTCCTGAGTTTTTTTGCTTTGCTTTTTACTCTATAAAAACACTATTGTTTTTATGTGTTTGTTTCACAATTGTGGCCACTGGATTTTTTGGGTTTAGGAGCCACTGGCTCCTTCCAAATTTTGGGAATCTGCACCTATACTCACAAGCTATGAAACACTTTGTATTATGTGCCTGTAATCATCCATAATTCTTACATAGGGCCATCCAAAATAATTTTGTTATATGTTAATATTATTGGTTGAAATGCATTTTAGTGACATTATACTTTTTAAACAAATTTATCAAAATTTTATAACATACAAAATTTTAAAAATGGCTTCCCAGCATGTGTACAACTATCACTATATAAGTAGACTTAGAGTAATATTTGAACAATGTTTAGAATGCATTGTCCGTAGAAGTCTTCCTTGTCAGATTTTGCAATTTTTTATTTTGTAATGTTCGAAAATGTTTCATAATCTATATGTGCCGTAACTTCTTTCTTTCTTCTTGTATTTAGACTGAAACCAAGAAATCGACACCTGAAATAAGATATAACCTCTGGCCAAGAGCACGAATTAACTATAACGAGGAAGATGTAAGTTCTCTTTACATGTATTTTATTTCTGAAAACTAATCTATGCATTTCAAGTGGAATTTTATTTTAGGTCACAAATACTTCCATATATATGTGTATGGTCAGCAGATTTCTGCAATATAACGCCATAAAATGGTTGTAGAATAATAATTATTTAAGAGTTTAAATAATCCTCTGAATTTATAAGAATGGGAATGAATGAAAAAAAAAAAGTACGACTGTTCCCAAATCCAAACTGATTACCTTCTGGGACATTTTTTAATTAATTTTTGTTCGCAAACATATCAAATTGCAGATGCTTTTAATAAAAAATTATGTAATAAAACTGTTTTTCTTATTTCTCGGTAAAAGCAGATCTTGTGAATTCACAAAATTATGAATTTTATTCTTCTTAAACCTCTATTTTCTACCCCCCCCCTTGAGGCCATTATTAATTATATCAAAAATCTGTCATACTAAACCATCCCCCCCCCCCTTTGTGAGGGGTGGGAATTATAATAGACCTTCCGTAACTCAAAGATTGAAATCAAGATCACTTGAATTGGAAAGAAAGTAAATTATTATTATTTTTTTAATATTCCACTTTGGTGTCGAAATAACACCAACTGACATTCTAGGTAAATTTACCTCAAACTTCTAAAAAAATTGAATCACATAAAAAATTTTCGACATTTTGTTTTTATGTAAAATGATTAAAAGTCACTATATTTGAAGAATATAGGTGAAAAAAAATGTGATAGTGAGATGGGCTAAATTCGGTTTGCTGTCAAAATGACACCAGCGGACGTTCTAATGTTAATTTACCAATTTTGTTCTACGTTTAACAATTTATTTTCCTTTGTTTTAGGAATCATCAGCTTACACAAAGATTAAAAAAGAACCAGATGCAAGTAAGAATTTTTTCTGTTGCATAACCATGTGTCATTCAAATTTCCCTATTTTCATAGGCATATGAAAAATACATTTTTCAATTAAAACCTATTCCAAATGGGTCGTTACAGGCATGTGAGGCGGGAAACGGACAAAAACTATGAAAATGATATGGGCAAAACTCAAACTTTGTAAAAAATAAAAAATGAATTCGCGTTCAAAATTGAGTCAGAAAATGCATCAGAAAGATTTGCGCTGTTGAACAGATCATTTGAGAACCACCTTAAGACGGTCTAAAAATTGGGAATTTTATAATCCACAGTTAAATAAATATCAGTGGAAATACTCAAATTAAAAAAAAAAATTGCTAGAACATAAAATAAACGTTTGAAACCTTTTTAACCGTGTACAATTAACATAATATGAAATCTCTATACATAGAAATATTTCTACATCTAGATTAATATATCTTTGCTGTACGCTCTCCTTAGATGAAAAAAAATTAATATTTTGTAAGAAAAATTTTTATAGGAAAAAAAACTCCAAAAAATTAGAGTGTGTAATTTATTAAAACATAGTCTCATAAAGAAATATGAAAAGGAGGTGAGGAGGTCCTTCTCACACCTGCTGAACCAGAACTCTATTTTTCCTTCTACTCACGAGCTATGAAACACTATATTATGTGCATACCCAGGTAGCACAGCAATATCGGCCTATATCGGGAACAACAATTTCGCAATATCGACCAATATTGGTAAACACCAGACCGGCCGATATTGCATAGCTAGCTTTTTTTCCAATATCGGCCTATATTGGGACACAATGTTGACCAATATCGGTGAATGCCGGACCGACCAATATCGGGGAATGCCAGACCGGCTGATATCGGTGAATGTCGGATGGGCCGATATCGGTGAACGTCAGACCGACCAATATTGGCCAAAACTGGATTCAGCACTATAAAATGGCAAATCTTTTTTTTTTCTCATATAGGGAGATATTGATTACCTGTCTTAGCAAAATATTAGAAATCAATAACTCTTTACATTAGAAAAAAAAAAGGTTTACCATTTTATATTGGTGAGTCCAGCTTTTAATTGGTTAATCCATTTATATATAAGCATCTAAAATGCCACATGGATTAACTGTTTTGTTAAAGGCCTCCGTTTTTATTATTGTATCCATTAGATATAATTGTAATATTAAAGTTTATGAATGAAAGAATACTAAAAAACCATTTTATTAAATTTAATATTAATAAAATAATTTATTCAAAATTTTATAATAGCTACATTTTGATGTTTTTTTCTTTTTTCATTTTCAGTGTTCTATGTGAAAACATTAAAATGTAAAAAAGATAATTAAATGTTACTTTTCTCATTAAAAATAAAAAATCATATTATATCCATAATAAAAATTTGAACTTGTGGTAGTTGTAAGATTGAAAATTGTAACATAGAGATTTTCTTTTTTTTTTTTTTTTTTTTTTTTTGCCATATTACCAATTTTTTATATATTTTATTTCACAAAATCAATAGAAATATTTAACCATTATTAAAAATTTAAGAAAAATAACATGTAGCTGTAGGGATTTATTCTTTTCTGCTCTTACCATAAATATAGATCTTCAAATTTATTTAATTGTATTTATATAAACTTTGAAAAAAAAAAAGTAATCTTCTGGCAAAATTTAGTTGAAAACAATTTGTTAAATTACTTATGTAAAAATCCACCTGTTGTATAACTTTTAAAATTGAATTACTTTATATTAAAAATTATCAAAAATGAATACAAAAATTTATTAGTTTCAAATTTTTTCTTTGAAAAAAAAATTATATCTTATCTTTAGGACTCTCTTCATTCTGAATCAGAGACTCATGTATACAACTAGGGGATAAACACTTAGTTGGAATTCTATATTATTCAGTGAATATCATTATATTTTTCACTAAATTTTTATAAGTTTTAATTAAAATTACTTTTTAATGGCAATTTTAAATAGAAAGTGAAACTGAAATGACCATTTAAACAGACAATAATATTTTACTAAGGCATTAAACAAAGTCAGGAAAGCTATTCTTTTCTCGAAATTATGTACAATTAATGCATTTGAAATAGAAATTTTAAAAGAGCTTAGCTTTCAAATATCACAATAATTTATGTATGTTTTACTAAAATTCCAATTTTAATTGGATTTTATGAATTGTTTCACAAAGCCTTTAAAATTAATTTTTAATGATTTTAAAGATTTGTAAATTTATTTTATAAATAGTATTCTATTAAAATATCTCAAACATGGAACACTAGTTTTAAAAGTACTAAAACAAAACTCAATTATTATTTACCCATCATACGTAGTATAGGGTAAGTCTTGTAATCGTTTTGAAAATCGAAAAATTTTTTTTGACGGATTTACACGTTTCAGACACTGGAGATTCCGAAAAACATATTTTTAGAAAAAAAATTTTGCCGTCCGTCTGTGTGTGTGTCTGTGTGTCTGTAAACGCTCTATCTCCCGAAAAAATTGAGATAGAGACTTGCAATTTGGTATGTACTTAGTATGTAATAATGGGAAGAAGCCTATTTCATTTCAATAACCTCGATTAACCGGAACAATTTTTTTCGGACTCTCGAAATATTCGTTCTGATGAAAGGTATATAAAAATTTTCGAAATTGTTTATTTTAAGAAATGAATATAAAAGACAATAAAAAAACATAAATTTTGAATAAAGCATGAAGTCGATCGGATAATTAGTTGCCGAAATATTTGGAATCCTATTTTCCACACTCTTCGATTTTTCATGACCCTGTATTTCATCCAAATTTCACTTCAAAGATATATTTTAATTGGAAATTTGACGCTTAATCAGATGCAGTAAACCGCTAGTTAATAGGATTATTATTTTTGGAGTTATAAGGAAAAACCTCTTTCAAGCAATTCAGTAATCGAGCCTTTAAAGTTTGTGACGTCATCAAGCCACGATTTTATTTGAATTGCAATGCATTTTATAAGTAGTTTACACATTTTTATTTTAATATTTTACATTATACATATACATGATGGGTAAGTATTACGATGGCCCCCAACGACTAGTTATAAATAAATAAAACTTCCTAAAAATTGAGTCATTTGAGCCAGGTGGCAAAGCAAGACATTTTGCCCTTACCTTATATGGCAACTTTCCCTCTGCAGTTCTTTTCTGGAGAATGATTGGCGTTAGGCTTAAGGGGACTCTTCACTGACACCAAAACACCTGCTCGCTAATGTTAAACCTATGGGCAGCTTCTTTTCTAATTTCTCGTTTAAATTTGAATATTTTTAAACCTCTTTTTTTTTTTTCCATAAAATAGCTGAGGTCAATCTCAACTATCCAATGCAAAAAAAAAAATTCAAATTTAAACAGAAAATTAGAAAAGAACCTGCCCATAGCTTTAACACACTAGCAGGTGTTTTCGAATCATTGAACAGTCCCCATTAATGTCTTCTGATCGCTAAATGACCTGCTGTCGTGAATAAGATAAATAAAACATGGCAAAAAATTACAGACCATTGCGGGGTACAGCCGCTGCATTTATTTGAAATCACAACATATCAAATTAAACATTTTTTATTCGCAAACTATCACTATTTATATTATCATATTACAAGCAATTTTTCTCCAAGTCGTCTATTTCTTGTTCCTATGTTCTCCTCCTTTTCCTTTGAAAACTGTTTCCATCCCAATTGGCAGATCTCACAGGACTTTTTCAATGTGGCTGGATATAAGTTGTTTTTGCTTTATCAAACTTCATTTTCACACTCACTAGAAAAGTAGAATGAGCAAAAATCAAAATTTGTCCAAGTGAATTTTCATCATGAAAATTAATAACTTATTACTACTTATACTATACTTACTTATTCTCATTTTTATTTACAAACTATGTAATGTAAATGCTAGATTTGAATTTAATAGTAAAAAATTATAGCTGGAGTCTGATCTTACTGATTCTACATTTTTCTGCATAATATGAAGCCAATCTTCTGAACATACAATAATTATTTATAGAGATATAAAGAAATTATAGTGAATAAGAACAACAAAGCACCTAAAATTACTTAATTTGCAGCAAGACTTTTATAAAAATGAAATGGTTACCAATGAAACACAGGATAGTTCAGAATGCAATTATCAAAATTTGGTTTTCACCATGAAAACCAGAGTTAGAAACAAATTTTTTTTAATTTTAATGTATGAATGATAATCAAAATAGTTTTGTTTAGCTTTAGTGTGTTTATAGTATAAATGACACTTAATAAGTGTGTAGGATAGGGGCACTACAACAACAAAGTACCTAAAATTAATTAATTTGCAGAAGTATTTTTAAAAAAGGAAATGTTTACCAATGAGCCACAGGATAATTCAGAATGCAACTATCAAAATTTGATTTTTACTATCTTTAAACCGCAGACTAATCGAAACTAACATGCTATTTTTAGGAAAACGTAATTTAGCTAAGTAATGATATTTAGTATATATATAAAAAAAAGTTTGTTTCCACATCAATATTATTTTTGACGTTACTTCAATAAACTTACTTCATTTTCTTCATTTTCGGCACAGAAGCAATACTCCTATTCTATGGATAGATTGTAGATCTTCAAGGTAAAATTTCAATCCAAAATATTTTTTAAAGTAGCAGCTAGCACAGAGGAACATCAAATTTTACGTGCTTGCAGAAGATCACTCATGGTAGTCGTTTGTTACACAATAAAACTACACACTCGTGATCTTCTGAGAGCAATCAAACCCGGGGATATCCACCAGACATTGATTTCTTCATCTGTTTTACTTTTCATAGATTGAGATATTAGTTCTTGCCAGAAGTGACGTAAAAAATAATATAAATGTTCCCTAGAAAGTAGTTTTTACCAAAAGCAGAATATGGTTAAAAGTGTGATGTATGTCGCAGAACAATGGGCTTCTTTACAGAACATTTCAAATTCTCAATTTCAATGAAATTTATCATTCAGTCTTAGTAAAAAAGTACAAAATTCATCTATCGATCACCACAAAAGTGCAAAGTTTGTCAGCCTAGCATCATAAAAAAAAAAAACCTGCAAAATTCTTCAATCATTCATGTAAAAAACAGCAAAATTCATCAATCAGCAGACTTATATAAAACCAAAAACTTTCTGCGCACATAAATATTGGGTCAAAAACTTTCTACAAATCAATTTAATGTTTAATAAAATTAACAATTTATTAATTTTATCTTTTTGACTGTCTTCATTCTGAATTTAAGTCTGATTCAAGACTAATAAGTGATGAACAGTCTGTTGGGGAAAATATTATGTTCTAAAATAAATAAATAAATAAATAAAATCAATAATTTTGAAATATCTTAAGTGATAAAAACTAAAAGTGTCTTCAAAGAAAAAAAAAATCAACCAAAATCAGAAAAGTACAAAGAAACTCTGATAGACATCAACCTCAGATATTTTATGTAAAAAAATAATTTCAAAATATTAAAATGCAAACGAAAAATTTCTAAGCAAAACTCCCCTGGTTTAACATTAGCTTGCGAGCATCATTCCATTATTAAATAATGCAAAGTTTAAATTTTAGGTGGGATTAAGACGCCTTTTTATGCTATAAGTGTGGCATATTTATTTCATACAGAAATTAAATAGGATTTGAAAAGTTTAAATTTTTAAGTTATGCAGATTCATGATCACCATAAGTTTTCATTCTTACCATATATATACAGGCATGAAAATATTATTATTGCAATATAACATGCAGAAATAAATATCTGTGAAAATTACACAATGTAATTGATTTAGGTATATGTAAAATAAATATGCAATTAAAGTTAAAAGACATTAAAATTGAAACCACTACTGTTTTTATTCACAACTATTTTCTGTTATTCATGCTATATTATGAGTTCAAAGTTCAAACACATCCTCATGCTAAAATTTCTGCACTATATAAGCATAGCTACTCAAACAGAAGCAAACTTTGCGGCAAGAAAACACTCTAAAGCAAAATCTGAGATAATATCGCATAATTTGCATGATGTGCATACATTATGAGCACAAAATAGTTAAAAAATTATACATATTAGTTTAGCGTTTTTTAAAGAAATGCTTTTTTAAAAAACTATTTCTATTTCTTATTTTAGTACCCCCAACCTTCATTTTGCATTTGAAAGAATATCCGCTGAAACTGGGAACACTAGAAAAAAAACTGAGCACACATATTAATTATTTTGTTATGCATCTTAAAATCAGTTTTTAAAGTTATATTACTAGTTTTATATTTTAAATGTTGCATATGTTACAAGGAAAATTTAAAAGCACAGAATTTGTACACCATTACAATTTTTATCTATCCCCTCCCCTTCTCTAAATTTTCAGGGCAATTTTTTTTTAATTTTATCCTTTTAATCAGTCTCCGAAACGGCCAAAGTGACATTAAAAAACAAACAAAAAAACAATTTCAGTAAAAAAACTAAGAACTTTCATGCTTGTATATTACATAGGACGACATTAGGATCAACAGAAATCTTTAAAAAGGGATCTCTAAACAAATTGTCCCATAAAAAAATCTAATATACTTACAATTGATGTGTTACAATGTTTCAATTTGACCATTCTAAAAGGTGAAGATTTCTTGAATCTCTTACTACAAATATAATTTTCTTCTTTTAACACTTTTCCAGTATCAAAAGCAGGGCCGGTGCCAGGGGTGAGGCTGCACTTCTAGAAGGGCGGCATTTGGCTCGCATATATTGAATATATGCGACTATATATACATGTAATTGTATATGTCGAAACTTAAGAAAAAAAAAAAAAGAGAGAGAATTTTTTTTTTAAATAAAATTACGGAGTACATTGGTCATTAATTACAGTCAAAGAAGTTGCATATAATTGCAGTGAAAGAATTCTGATTACAATGTTTTAGTCCACTTTATTAAATTTTGTTCTCAACGATTTTTGACGAGATTTTTTCTCTTGCGTTTCGCGGTGATTTTTTAATATTCGTTAAAGGAATTAATTCTGATACAAACTTTTAGCCTAATATAGTAAATTTTGTTCTCCTTGGAATTTTTAGTTATATTTAATGTGATTTTCAGCGTCTTTTCGAGTTCTGCTGCGATATTTTGCTAATTTAGTAAATGTTGTCTTCCGCGATTTTTGAATTTTTTGCGATTTTCAATACAATTTTTAGCATTTCCTGGCGTTTCATGGCAATTTTTTCACATTCATAAAAGAAATTCGGTTTCAGATAGTATTTAGTCTAATATTACATTTTGTCTTCCACGATTTTCAATGCGATTTTTAGCGTCTTTTCGTGTCGATTTTTTGACATTCAGAAAATAATTCCTTTTAAAATGTTTTAGTCAACTGTAGTAAATTTGATCCTCTGAGAATTTTTAATTTTTAGCAATTTTTATGCAGTTTTTAGCGTTTTTTACTCTTTTGTTGTTGTTTTGTGGTGATTTTTCAACCTTAGAAAAATGATTCCTTTTGTAAAATTTTAGCCTAATATAGTAAATTTTGTACTGTTTTCAACAAAGTTTATTCGGAATTCATACAACGATGTTGGAATTTTTTTATGCGATTTTTAGAGTTTTTTCCCATTTTTCGGCGAACTTTTGACGTTGTTAAAAGGAATTCGGTTTCAAACCTTTAGACTAATATTGTAAATTTTGTGCTGCTCTATTTTTTAATTTTAGTGATTTTTCTCGTTCTGCAGCAATTTTTTGACATTCGTAAGAGGCATTTAGCATCAAACTTTTAGCGTAATACAGAAATTTTGTCCTCTGGAATTTTCGAATTTTTTATGTGATTTTCAACTCTTTTTTTTCGCGTTCCATGGAGATTTTTTGACATTCGTAAGGAACCATTTAAAAGGAAGTCTGTTTCAAACTTTTAGTCGAATATAGTAAATTTTGACCATTGCAAATTTTTAAATTTTAGCGATATTTAGTGTTTTTTCATGTTCCGTGGTAATTTCTTGACATTCATGAATAATCACTGTTACACTGTTTCTGTTCACTATTAGTAAATTTTGTTCTCTACAATTTATTTTTAGCGTTTAGCAGCGATTTATTGACATTCGTAAACGGAATTCGGTTTCAAACTTTTAGCCTTATGTAGTCAATTTTGTTCTCCGAAATTTTTGAATTTTGAGTGATTTTTAATGCGATTCTTAGAGTTTTTTCGAGTTTTCGCGTTGAATTTTTTGACCTTCGTAAAAAAAATTCAGTGTCAAACATTTAGCCTATCATATTAAATTTTGTTCTCTGCGATTTTTGAAGTTTTTGTGATTTTTATTGCGATTTTCAATGCAATTTTTAGAATATTTTGCGTTTTGCGGCGATTTTTTGATATTCCTAAAAGGAATTCGGTTTCAAACATTTAGTCCAATATATTACATTTTGTATTCAGCGATTTTCAATGCGATTTTTAACTTTTTTTCGCTCTGATTTTTGACTTGCGGGAAAGAATTACTGTTAGAATGTATTAGCATACAGTAGTAAATTTTGTCCTCTGCGATTCTGTAATTTTTAGCAAGTTTGTTTTTGTGTTTTGTGGCGATTTTTCCACATTAGTAAAAGGAATCAGGTTTTAATCTTTTAACCCAATATAGAAAATTTTGTCCTCTTTTCAATAAAGTTTATTCGGAATTCGTTCAGCAATTAATTAATTTTTTTTGTTCGATTTTTAGAGTTTTTAGCATTTTGTGGCAATTTTTGGACATTCGTAAGATAATTTTTATCTCTTAGCCCAATATTTTAAATTTTGTCCTATGCGACTTTTGTATGCAACTTTTAGTGCTTTTCCACAATTCACTTCGATTTTTCCACATTAGTATAAGGAATCTGGTATCAATTTTCTAGCCCAATATGGTGATTTTTTTTTCTCTTTTCAAGTTTATTCGGAATTCATGGAGTGATTTTTATATTTTTCGTGCTTTTATATTACGATTTTTAGTTTTTTCGTGCTTCGTATTATTTTTTATGTGCCCGGGCAACGCCAATCGGGTCAGTTAGTTAAATTATTCCAGCAAATGAAAATACGATTATTTTTTAATATTAGGGTGATATAATAAACGATTTTGACAAAGAAAATTCAAGGTGAATTAGTATCGAATTATTTATTTCATTGTTGATACTTGTGTTTTTGTAAATGTTACTGATGTAAAATTAAATCTTCATGTATACAATTTCAAACGATCATGTTCTATTCAGATCATAATTTTTTTATTTAATTTCAAGAATGTGATGCATAATTTGGATTAGTATGTTTATCTATTTTTGTCTTGATAATGTGATTGCTTTATAATATTGATTTCCGTATTATAATAAATGACTTTGCCAAAGAAAAATCGAAGAAAATTAGATCTTGAAGTTTTGTTTTATTAAATTCCTACTATTAGCTCACACTCTCTCTATATATATCTTGTTGGAATTTTCAATCGTTAATAAAATATTTTCTATTCATTCATTCAAGTTCAAATAAATTTTTTTAAACTTGTATTGGATGACAATTGATGTTAAAACAGTTTTTTCCAATATTAGTTTTTTAATTAAATTTAATTAATTAATTTTAATTATATATTTCATTTCTGTTCAAAAGTATAGACTCACTCCATATGTATAGCCTCACCTTCACACGTAAAAAGATAATGGGGCTGTTCACAGACGAAGATCAGGCGGCTTGGGGGCGAAGGAGACTATAAATGTGGAGTGAGTCTACACTTTTGAACAGAAATGAAGTATAAAACTAAAATTAAATAATAAAATTTAATTAATTAATTAATATTTGAAAAAACTGTATTATCGCTAACTGTAACATCGTTATGGCACTTTTTTAATTCAATATTTGAAAAACGGCATAATCATTAGATTTTAAATTTATATCAAGGAAAACACATTTTTTTTTTACCTTTCTAACGCAGTTTGTCTAACAATTTTGTGAGAAATACTTTTCGAGCTATTAATTTTTGGTATTTTAGCTATTTATTTTTTATTTAATTTTTAATACATTTCAAAAAATTTTCTTATGTAAGATATTTAGCAGGATATAAATTTAGGAATAAATACCGTCAGTGGCGAAGTGTGTAGATCGCTGGAAAAAAATTTCTATTTGACCTAAGTAGGAATTGACTTAAAAAAAAAAGTTTTTATATTACTTGTTTTTAATAATTATTTTCTTTTAAATACTACTAATAAGGGATTTTATTTTTATGCATATTTCAAAAAGATATATAACTTGTTATTGATATTATTTTGCTATTTCAAATTCTATACAAATTTTATTGATTTTAAATGTTTGATTAAAAATGTTTTTTAAATTTTGGCTTAATACTAATGTAAGGTAAAGCCAGGAGAGATGACGCAGTCGGAGAGATTGCACACATAGAGGTTTGGGGGGAAGGAGTTGAGTGAGCGAGCAGCGACTCCAGGTAGTTTTACAACAACAGTAGTGGAGTGTCTACTTGAAAGTGCACGTTGATTGCTTTGAGCGTCTAAGATAAGCATTGCTATTTTGTTTTGTTTTCCCAAAGTAAGTGCTTGAATTTTCATAGCTATTCATCAGAATTTCTATACAATGTCAGTACAGTAAAACCTCCATAATGGACACTCCCGAATAGCGGACACCCCTATTTAGCGGACACTTTTTCAATCCCCAACATAAATATTGTTTGCATCATTTTACCTCTGAATAGCGGACACCTCCAAATAACGGACAAATTTAACGTTCCCGCAGTGTCCGATATTCGGAGGTTTTACTGTAGTACAAAATATTTTAAACTTAAACGATTTCTCATAAGCTACTGATCTAGACTAACAATGTGAACATCAACAGTTCGTTTTAGAAGAGGTCATGTTTAAATAAAAGGCCGCGCAATATTTCCTACCGAAATTGGAGAGTTTGCGCATTTGCTACTTAGGAGAGATGGCGCATAGTGTTCCCATTCGTTTCTATGGTAGGAGAGATTACGCAGCTTAATGGTAAATTTGCATTAAAAAAATGAAAAATGAAAATGGACTGATTTTAAGTTAAACGTGTTATTAAGTAACATTTTATTTTTTAATCTTATCTGGACTTGCTTTTTCTGATTCTTTAATTTTTTTTCCCTTTAATTAAAATTATTTAATCATTTTTAAAATTATTTCCTTTTTCTGATTCTTTAAGCATTAGGTTGAAATATTCACTCCTAATACAATAATATTTGTTCACAAAAACCTTACAGCAATGTAATTTAAGTGTAATTATTACTGTTAACAATTTAATTGTAGTTATTATAGGTAACAATTTCTCCTACCCATGTGCGCAATCCCACCAACCCTATAAGGAGAGATTGCGCAAAATAACTTTCTTGGTTTTATTACAATTGTTCTATTAAATTGCAACATAACAACAAAATAGCAATAGAAATGCATAAAAAACAAATTAAGTAAAAGTTATTCATGAATAGTTTAGCAAAAAATTTAGATTTAGATTTTTTATTGCTATTCTTTTGAATTGTGCCTAGACTATCCTAGCTTTACCTTATATGTTAAACTTTTTTACTAATATTCATAACGTCGATACAATAAATGCATTTTTCAAAGGAAAAGCTAAGCGAATGAGATTTTGAAGCGTCAGTTTAATTCTTGATATGATGCTTTTTTGTAAATATTACTAGCATATGATAACATTTTTATTCATTTAATTTCAAGTTAACTGTTGTTATATTTCCAAAATAGATGCAAAATTTCTTAAGTAATTTGATTATTTTAAATTTCTCGAATGAAAATTAATTATATATTTTTTTTCTTTTAAATAAATTATAATTAGCAAAATTAACTTACATATTCTTAAAAAAGTTTGAGAAGTGGTGAAACAACAATAACGGCATAGGGGCGGCAAAATAATGCTCGCCTCAGTCAGTAAAATGTCTAGCACCGGCCCTGATCAAAAGGATAATTATTGTAATATATACTATTCAATACAATTCTACAATAATATACCTGCCAAATTTCTGTTTTTTTTTTAAAAAAAGTCAAATAAACATATTTTGGACCAGTCATTTTCATTGTTAAGACAATCAGAATAAAAAAAATCACAATACATGCATACTTACGATAAAGTAGATGGAGTCAAAATTAGATGACATGAAGACCATAGTAGGATTAGATTCTGAAGACTCAATGACACTTTTTGTCCACAAGAGGTTGGCAGATGACAAAGACCATGGTATGATTAAGATTCTGAAAAAGAAAAAAGATAAATGGTTAAAAATCAACAGAAAAATTTTAAACGTATGTTAAGATGAAATATTTTGAATACATGTTAAAGAATTATTTATAATGCAAGAACTAAATTTTATTTTCCACAGTTTCCCCCCCCCCCCACCCCACACACACACAAGTCAAATAAGCACAAAACATTTATGAAGTATTTTGTAATGCAAGACAAAATTATAAAATGGTTTGTTTTGTTATTATTTGTTAGGATTTGATTTAATTTATTAAATAATAATTATTACTACTTCATAATAAATTTATTAAGTTATAATCCTTATTAAAAATGTTTGACTTGTAAGTAATGGGAAGGTGTTGGCAGCTGTGTTTGTATATTAATGTTTTAGTATACTGCAGCAACAAAAAATGTTTTATCGCTTTTGTAACAAAACCTCATATGAAGTAAAGAGTTTCGATATCATATATATTACTTTAACATGTATGCGATGAAGGAATGTTACATTTTACAAGAATAAAAAAGAAAGTTGGAAGATTGATGAATGTTGATTTTTAAAATAAAAAGAAAATTAATCTGCATGTATGTTTCAGAAATATTTTTTTAAATGTAGAAAGTATGTTTTATTATTAAAAAAGGCATCTGAAGAACAGCAATTTATTTATCTTAAACTTTAAAATGCAATTTTAAAACATAAAGGATAATATGAAAGACCAGACACAGAAAATTGTGAATCAAACAAAATCTGTAAATCTTATTAAACAGAGAAATTTTAAATATTTTTCAAAATACATTTCACTGTGATTGCCTTGAAAAATGGTTTTAGGAAGAAATTTAAAAGTAAATATATAAGCTGCATCCTACACAAAGACACAAAATATTTGTGATAGAAAATACCAATTTCAATAGCATACCTATACGCATTCTAGTTCTATGGTAAAATTTAAAAAATCGCTCATTAGAATCAAGACAATCAATAAAAAAATAATAATAACAAAAACATTAAACGATGTATACCAATTAGGGTTACGCCTAAACAGATAAAAAAAATATGTTTAAATTAAAGCTATTTCATCAAATGCATAAAATTATATCTTCAAATGTTCAAAAAATAGTACAGATTATAAGTAATAGGAATACTTACCGATTAGAGAGTAAAAACAGTTAAAGATGTTTATAATTTCACACAATTAGTGTGCAACCGCGCCCATGTTTTAATTACAAGACTGAAGGAAAGGTGAAAAGGATGCTTGTCTCTGATTGGTTGAATTGCAGTTGTCATCATGCACTTCCCAGTCTGTCGATCTCGATCAATGTCGGCTGATGTTTGCCAATATGAGTTTTTCCCCATAGGTTTACGGAACTTAAAGTGTTGTTAAAATTGTTTTCTGTCTTCTACCTTGCTAAAAAAGAACTATATATAAGTTAAAAATTTAAATGTCGAACATTAGAGAAATCGTAATATTACAGATTCAACTTCGGCCAACATTGATCAATATCGGTAAAACTTGACTGGTCTTCACCGATGCATGCCAAGATTGCCCGATATTGGGCAATATCGGGTCGATATTGCTGTGCTACCTGGGTATAATCATCCATAATTCTTATACAGAGCCGTCCAAGATAACTTTGTTATATGTTAATATTGGTTGAAATGCATTTTAGTGATGTTATAACTTTTTAAAATTTACCAAAGTTTAATAACATACATTATTTCAAAAATGGCTTCCCAGCATGCGTACAACTGTCACTGTAAAATTTGGACTTTGAGTCATATTTGAACAATGTTTAGAATGCATTGTCCATAGAAGTCTTCCTTGTCAAAGATTTTGCAATTTTTTATTTCGTAATGTTGGAAAATGTTTCATAATCTATATGTGCCGTAACTTTTTTCTTTCTTGTATTTAGGCTGAAAAATATAATTTACGGCCAAGAACATCACGCATTAACTACAATGAAGAAGAGGTAAGTTCTCTTATATATACATATATATATATTATTTCTGAAAACTAATCTATGCATTTCCAGTGGAATTTTATTTTAGTTCACAAATACTTCCATATATACGAGTAATGTTCAGCAAATTTGTGTAATATAAAGCCATGAAATGGCTGTAGAATAATAATTTTTTAGAGTTTAAATAATCCTCTGAATTTATAAGAATGGGAATGAATGAGATATAGAATTGGAAAGCAGCCACTCTTTCTCTCAGATTAAATATAACATTTGTTGTATTTAATAAATCATAAAGAAACAGTATTAAAAATCTACATATTTTAGTTTTTACAATGGCCTGGGCCTTGAAAATCCAGCCCGTGTAGGCTGTCTGTTACACAAATTAATGTTTTTCCTTATATTGTTTATACAATGTGATGAGTAAACTGCATTTTTGAGATTAGCTTATTTTTTTAATATTTTTTTTTAGGGGAGGGGGGATCATGTCGTAATGATAAAAATGTTAATTGTTGACATGCAAAAATTATTTCATCCCGGAAAATACATCAGGTCAGGGGATTCTCAGGAGATTTTATTTTTGAAAATGAGAATGAACCCTCTCCTGTCACCTGTATAGTCAATAGGACATGCTATGAATCTCATTTGCACAACCAGCTCATTCTAGCACTGCAACAGCACGGATGTAAGAATAGCACAATTTTTATCCTCTGCACATTGCAACACCAGTGAAGCAGCTGTTAAATCTGCATTTTGAAAATGACAGAATTATGAGTTGCCATGATCATCTAACTTGAACCCTTGCGACTTCTGGCTGTGGAGTTACCTAAAATGTGTTGTGTACGGAGTTCCAATTGCATACTTAGATCAATTGAAAACATGCATTACATAACACATTCACTATATTACCCCTGAAACATTCCAATCGGTTGTGGAACATGCTGTTTTGCACTTTCTGCTCATAGCAGAAAACAGTTGACAGCATATTGAACATTTCTGAAGCAAGGCACCGACATCCTATTAATGGTTTCATCGGTTTTTGCTTCTTCTACGATTAATGGCCTAGGGACAGTTAAAAACTGATATATTTTACTTTTTCTATGGTTTTTGGCCTAGGCACAGTTGAAAATTGGTTTTGTTTTTGATTTTTTTATGGTTTTTGGCCTAGGGACAATTAAAAATGGATTTTTTCCTATCCTCTGTGGCATCACCTTGTAGTGCTGGATAGGCTTTGACCAAAAAGAGTGCCACAACAGCATGTCATGTCTTTTAATTACTGCGTGACCAGTCTTAAAAGACAGACCATGTCAAAGAATAGACCATTCCGAAGGGAGGGAAGCATTGGATTAGTAGTAGAAGACAAAGTTCAGGTTTTGCAGAACCTGTCTGATTGCATGTCATTACTTCATTGGCTGTTCTTGTACTAGTAAATATGAAACTATAAATTACTGCTTGACCAGTCTTAAAAGACAGACTATGTCAAAGAATAGACCATTCCGAAGGGAGGGAAGCATTGGATTAGTAGTAGGAGACAAAGTTCAGGTTTTGCAGAACCTGTCTGAATTTATGTCATTACTTCATTGGCTGTTCTTGTACTAGTAAATATGAAACTATCACAATTTTCCTATTCATCCCCCACAAAAGCAGACTTCTTTTCATTATACTTCCCTATTATCAAGGATAGACTCTTCTTACCCAGACCTGTTACTCACGTGACCAGCCTTTAAAGCTTGGTTTAGCAGCAGCATCTTATGACTAGTACAGCGCCATCTATCGGTCAGCTTTTGAAATTTTTTTATTTCGGAAAACAAATTCCCATTGCTTCACGTATACTCAGATGAAATATCAAGTCATTTTGACAGTGGTTCTCTTTTTACAGCCTTTCGAAAGTGCAACTTTAATGATAATCACCCTGAATTTTAAGCCTTTTGTGCAATGTTTTTACCACTTTAAGCATTTAATTACACCTTTAGTTCAATGTTAACAAGTGATTTTATTATATTATTTACACCCATAGCGTTACGTACTTTCATATTTTTTAATTTATTATTATTTTATATTAGATGACAGAAAGAAAGAAAAAGAAAAAATGCAAGAAGAACAGGAAAGATTCTTATAAGTCTGTGTAAGCTATTTTCCTTTTTAGGTATTTTGATTCTGAAAATTTATCTTATTGCAATTTCATTTGAGTATATTTAAGGCTGTTCTCAAATCCAAACTCGCTATTTTCTGAAACATTTTTTAAAATAATTTTTGTTCAGAAACATATCAAATTGGCTGGTGCTTTTATTTAAAAACTATGTAATCGAACTGTAAGTTTTTTTAAAGCTTATTATTTATTTATTTATTTATTTGCTTGCAAAGAGGAGAAGATTTTTCTAGAAAATGCTATCAAAATTGTCTTTTTAAATCAAATTTCTGGGCACAACAGTGCAGAAAAAGAAAAAGAATTGACACCGTGAGGCAACAATCGTTTACAACTCAAAGATGTAATTAATTTATCGCCAACTTTGACAGCATTTTCTGAGACAGCAATTTTTGGACATTCGTAAGATAATTTTTATCTCTTAGCCCAATATTTTAAATTTTGTCCTATGCGACTTTTTTATGCAACTTTTAGTGCTTTTCCACAATTCACTTCGATTTTTCCACATTAGTATAAGGAATCTGGTATCAATTTTCTAGCCCAATATGGTGATTTTTTTTTCTCTTTTCAAGTTTATTCGGAATTCATGGAGTGATTTTTATATTTTTCGTGCTTTTATATTACGATTTTTAGTTTTTTCGTGCTTCGTATTATTTTTTATGTGCCCGGGCAACGCCAATCGGGTCAGTTAGTTAAATTATTCCAGCAAATGAAAATACGATTATTTTTTAATATTAGGGTGATATAATAAACGATTTTGACAAAGAAAATTCAAGGTGAATTAGTATCGAATTATTTATTTCATTGTTGATACTTGTGTTTTTGTAAATGTTACTGATGTAAAATTAAATCTTCATGTATACAATTTCAAACGATCATGTTCTATTCAGATCATAATTTTTTTATTTAATTTCAAGAATGTGATGCATAATTTGGATTAGTATGTTTATCTATTTTTGTCTTGATAATGTGATTGCTTTATAATATTTATTTCCGTATTATAATAAATGACTTCGCCAAAGAAAAATCGAAGAAAATTAGATCTTGAAGTTTTGTTTTATTAAATTCCTACTGTTAGCTCATACTCTCTCTATATATATCTTGTTGGAATTTTCAATCGTTAATAAAATATTTTCTATTCATTCATTCAAGTTCAAATAAATTTTTTTAAACTTGTATTGGATGACAATTGATGTTAAAACAGTTTTTTCCAATATTAGTTTTTTAATTAAATTTAATTAATTAATTTTAATTATATATTTCATTTCTGTTCAAAACTATAGACTCACTCCATATGTATAGCCTTACCTTCACACGTAGAAAGATAATGGGGCTGTTCACAGACGAAGATCAGGCGGCTTGGGGGCGAAGGAGACTATAAATGTGGAGTGAGTCTACACTTTTGAACAGAAATGAAGTATAAAACTAAAATTAAATAATAAAATTTAATTAATTAATTAATATTTGAAAAAACTGTATTATCGCTAACTGTAACATCGTTATGGCACTTTTTTAATTCAATATTTGAAAAACGGCATAATCATTAGATTTTAAATTTATATCAAGGAAAACACATTTTTTTTTTACCTTTCTAACGCAGTTTGTCTAACAATTTTGTGAGAAATACTTTTCGAGCTATTAATTTTTGGTATTTTAGCTATTTATTTTTTATTTAATTTTTAATACATTTCAAAAAATTTTCTTATGTAAGATATTTAGCAGGATATAAATTTAGGAATAAATACTGTCAGTGGCGAAGTGTGTAGATCGCTGGAAAAAAATTTCTATTTGACCTAAGTAGGAATTGACTTAAAAAAAAAAGTTTTTATATTACTTGTGGGCAAAGTATATATATGTATCGTGTATCCAAGTGAAATAAGTAGTATATCCACGAATTCAAAAGATGGGAGAGCACATTTGAATAAGATTAATATAGTTTATTATTAAATATATAAAGAATTAAGAAGTTTTCTAGAATGAGGTTGAACTATTTTGTTCATAATTAGTTTAGCTTCAAATGCTAAACTTTCCATATTCAAGTACAAATTCTCTGTGTGAAACAGAGCCAAAAAAACATGTATTCTCTGCCTGGTTGCAGAGTCAGGACTGAGCTTTTTAACAAAAATCAAGATCAATTTATAATATGCATGATTATAATCAGTTTCACTGCCAATATCATAAAACACATTAAATTAGATCTAAATTATTATAAAAGGCTATAAATCTTCATTTCAGTGACATCAAGTAATTATAAAACTAATAAATCTATTTAAATGATCCCAAATGAATTTATATCAAGAAATCCCAAAGTTATTAAATTACTAATAAATCATCATTAAGATTCCAAAATTAGTATAAAGCTAATAAATCTATATTAAATGACCTTCAAATCATTATATTACTATTATAAACATTAAATTATATCAAAACATTATAAACAGTAAATTAGATTAAAATCATAAGATAATAAATTATATGAAAGTCATTATAAGGTAATAAATTATGTGAACATCATTATAGAATAATAAATTATCTCTATTAGTTCAAAATGTATTTACATGAGGGTTTTTCCCATTATAATCAATTTATAAACAAATAAATTATAGTATGCCTACAAAATGATATTACATCCAAACATCCTCCGCCACCATGAACAAACGGAGTTCATCAAACATTAAAACTTAAATAATTAAATACTAGATATAAACTGAAATAAAACTTATAAAATTTTAAACATTTTTACCTTTAAGTTTCATTATTAATAAAGTACTAAAGTATAAGAATATAATAATTAAAATATACTTCAGCCATAACTATGCTTCATAATTCACTACTGAAAATAGAAAAAGAAAAAGAACATTAATATACATAATACAAAATTTACAATATTTGACATGTACAAAAAAATAATAAAACACATTGTTCTATTCATCATCATTGTCTATGGGCAATGGACAAAGTTTTGTGATCGGGCGTTTCATTTCTCCATAGGCAGTTCTTAATTTAACCACCCACACATGGTTATCATCTCCAGGAAACAGTTCGACTATTCTGCCTAATTTCCACCTTAATGGGGGCTGATTTTCTTCTTTTATTAACACTAAGTCGTTGATTTTTAGGTCCAGCTTACTTTTCAACCACTTAGTTCGTTGTTGAAGTTGCGAGAGATAGTCACAAGACCACCTTTTCCAAAAACTTTGGAAAATCCTTTGCAGGAGTTTCCACCGTTCTAAAGGGGTTATATAGGTAGAGGACACATCAGGTTCAGGCAAGGAGGTCATTGAAGTTCCTATGATAAAATGTCCTGGCGTTAAAGCAGTCATGTCCCTTGGATCAGAAGATTCAGCCACAAGGGGTCTTGAATTCAGGCATGACTCAATTTGAGCAATTAAAGTAAGAAATTCTTCATAAGTAAGGATTTGTTCACCAATAGTTCTTTTGAGGTGATTTTTCATTTGTTTTATTCCCGCCTCCCAAAGGCCTCCAAAGTGAGGGGCGGAAGGTGGATTGAATTTCCATATTATCATTTCATCAGTGAAGTATTTCTGTATTCTTTCATCAGATGCAATTTTATACATCATTTTCTTTATTTCTCGGTCTGCCCCTACAAAATTTGTACCTCTATCTGAAAATATTTCTAGAGGTTTTCCACGTCGAGCAACAAATCTTTTTAGAGAAGCAAGAAAAGTTTCAGTTGTAAGGTCAGTGACATCTTCAAGATGAATGGCCTTTGTTGCGAAACAAATGTACAAACAAACATAATGCTTAAAAGGTTTCACACCCCGTCCTTTACGAGGTTTGACCAAAAAGGGGCCGGCTAAGTCGACGCCTACTTTTGAAAATACTCGAGCTTGGGTCACACGTGCTGATGGCAAATTTCCCATCAACTGAGATGACAAATTAGATACGTTTCGGAAACATTTCATGCATTTCCTTATTTCTTTTTTCACAGCTTCCTTAGCATTAATTATCCAAAATTTTTGTCGAATAGCTGATATGGTTAATTGAGTGCCACTGTGCAGATGCTTTTCATGAAAATATTTTATTAGCAAGTTTGTTACATGATGCTTTTTAGGAAGAATAATTTGATGCTTTTGGTATTCAGACAGATTGGCATTTCTTAACCTGCCTCCAACACGAAGAATACCATTGCCGTCAGTAAAAGGATGTAAAGGAAGTAGCTTGCTTTTAGAATTTAAGCTATTTCCTGATTTTAGAACTTTCAGTTCTTCCGCGAATTCTTCCCTTTGAATCAATTTCACAATAGTATTTGTTGACCTTTCAAGTTCTGGAACAGTTAAAAAACCAGTGACTCGTTCAGATGGACATTTTATATTTTTGATGAATCTGAGACACCAAGCCATAATTCGTTTTAATTTAGTCCAAGAGGAAAATTTAAACAAAAGTTCAAATTTAGGAATATCTTGGGCTACAGAGCAAACAAGTGTTTTGCGTTGTTCTTTCAAGATCTCTTCATCAGGCAGATTTATTGGAGTTTCAAGAGAAAATATCGGTAAAGATTTTTCTTTCAGCCAGGAGGGGCCATGTGTCCATACATTATTATTTATTAATTCAGATGCAGAGCAACCACGAGAGAGAACATCTGCAGGATTTTCTTTTCCCTTACAAAATTTCCATTGTACTGGAGCAACAAGATTTTGTATTTCACGAACACGATTTGCCACAAAGGGCTTCCAGTTATTAGCACTACCCTTAATCCAATGCAAGACAATTTGTGAATCACTCAAACAAAATATATTTTCATTCAAGATTTTTAATGTTCCCTTTAAATAATTAGCTAATCTTGCAGCTGTGAGTGCTCCAAGAAGTTCAAGTCGGGGCAGGGTTATTTTCTTGAGAGGTGATACTCTGGTTTTAGACATAACAAATGAAGTTTCACAGGAGAGAGGATCACGAATATAAACAACTGAACCATATCCCTTTAAACTAGCATCAGAAAATGCAAAAAGTTGAACAGTTCCAGGATTTAATTTTGCAATATTTACAAAATATTTTCTAGAAATTTCAAAATTTGCTAAGTCCTTGATTTCATGATACCATTTCAAGAATTTTTCAGCTAAAGGATCTGGTAATGCAGAATCCCAGTCAATCCCATGTTCCCAAAGTTCTTGCATTAAAAATTTAATTCTTATCAGAAAGGGAGAGATTTGACCAATAGGGTCATAAATTTTAGCCGCAGTTTGCAAAACTAGGCGTTTGGTGATAATCTTATTATCAAGTTCTACCAAAAGGGGTTGTATATCTATTTTCAATGTGTCATTATTTGTTACCCATATAATACCTAATACCTTTGAAAGGTTTTGTTCAAGAGGGTCTTCCTCAAAGTTTATCCCATGTTCCTTCCATAAAATTTTTAAATCTCTAGAATTACTCTTAAATTTTCTAAGTTTCATTTTAGCCTCACCCAATATCTTTTCTGCACCAGTTGATAAAATGAACACTTCATTTACTGAATCTGCACCATGGAACAGATCATCCACATATAAAGAAGTATCCAGCATATTAACTATTTTTTCAAACAAATCTTTATACCCCTTAATATGATGTTTGATGGTCGCAGCAAGGAAAAATGGTGAGGTTGTTACACCAAAAGTTACACGAGTCATGCGATAAACCTTCAAAATGGGATTGTTACTTGTTATATTGTCAAACCATAAGAACCTCAAAAAATTTCTATCTTCATCTTCTATCTGGATTTGCAAGAATGCTTTCTCTATATCTGCTGAGAATGCAAATTTGTGAAGGCGGAATCGTAAAATAATGTCCAAGAGATTGGGATTTAAATTAGGACCAGAAAATAAACAATCATTTAAAGATTTCGCAGCCTTATCTTTAGATGAAGCATCAAATACAATTCTAACTTTAGTTGTAGATTTATCTTCCCTTATTACTGGTCTGTGAGGCATGTAATAGGTATTTATTTCATTCTCATTAAATTTACATTCTTCGATTATACCCAAACCAGATTGTTCATTTATTATTTTCTCATATTGATTAAGTAACCATTCATTTTTGCACAGTTTTGATTTTAATCCCCAAAGTCTATGTTTAGCAATATCAAAATTGGGTTCTAATTCATTTTTATTTAACTTCCACAAAAGTTTTGTTTCATATCTTCCGTTAACAAAATTTAAATTTTCATTAAAGAAATCAATAGCATCTAAATCCTTTTGTGAAAATTTTTCACTTTTACTATCACAAATACCCAAAGATTCTAAATTCCAAAACCGCTGCAAATCAAAATTTTCTGCTTCATTAACCGATACAAAATGAGCATTAATTGTTTCAGTACTTTCAGTGTTTATTTTTCCTACTATTGTGTAACCAAAAAGTGTGTTAGCTACATATAAATGATCGTTAATTTCTTCAACGATTCCTCTCTGAACATTCCAAAAATAATCAGCTCCAAGTAAAATTTGTACTTCTGATTTATTGGGGGAGGGATCTGCTAACCTCCATCTCTTACCCTCGACATATTTTTTGATTTCAGGGTCAGAATTAGGAACTTTCAAAGTTGTTGCACTAATCAAGTCGGTAGCTAATACCTCAACATTTATGAAACGATGATAATTCATTTTGCTTCGTAATTTAATTTTAAAAACATCATATTCTTCTTCGCGACCTTGATTAATGCCAAAGGCAAAAACAGTTAAATATTCTTTCCTCAAAACAGGCAAATTTAATTCACTAGCTAGTTCTTTTGTTATGAAGCTTTTTTCACTTGCCGAATCCAACAATAAACGAACTACTTTTGATTTTGAGTTACCTTGAGCTGTTACGCAACATGTTTGCAATAAAACAGCATGCTTAGAATTTTTCAAATTACAATGAGAATTAGAAACGATAGTTTGATTTTCCGAAAGTTCTGGTTTCAAAGGTTTCTTAAAACAAAATAATTTATTATGTTCAGTACTTTTGCAATTTACACATGGTTGTAATTTTATTCGGCATTGTGATGATAAATGCGATTTAAGAAAGCATCGATAGCATCTTCCTTCCTTCTTTAACATTAATCTTTTTTTATCGTCAGCTATATTTTTACACTCAGACGATGAATGATCATTGGTTTTACAAAATACACAGAAAACTTTAATATTAGCACTTAAAGTACTGGCATGATATTTATTTGATATTTTCTTTTCACGATATTCAGATTTGTTTTTATGTGTGAATGAAGAACTTGCATCATTTTTAGAATTAGTCATAGACAAAGCCTTTTCCCTACATTCTATTTCACATTTAAGAAATGCAATTAAATCGGCTACATCTGATTCATGACTAAGATCCCTTTTTCTATGATATTCTATTACTAATTCATGGGGTAAAAGCTTTAACAAAATAGGATTTAGCAATTGTCCATAGGAACTGGATGTTACACCTAGATTTCTTAAACTTCTGATATTAATTTCACACATATCATGCAACTTTCGTAAAGCATTTAAATTCGAACAATTTTTAACTGGTTCCATAGTTAACAAATTAGTCATATGTTTATTAATAATAATATCAACTTTACCATAGCGATCTTTTAGTAAATCAATACAAGTATCATAATTTTGTTCTGTCAATGGAAATCCTTCTACCACATTATAGGCCTGGTTACATAACAAGGATTTCAGATAGGCAAATTTTTCTACTTTAGTTAATGATTTATTCTGGTGAATCGATGTTTCAAAACAGTTAAAAAATTCTACCCATTGTTCAATATCCCCAGAAAATTTAGGAATATTTAATTTAGGCAATTTCATTGTGCACGAATTTATTTCTGTTCCACTGACAGAACTATTCAAACCATTTATGGAACTACCAGTTATCATAGATGTAACATTATCTTTATTACATTTAATTAATCTATTTTTTATCTTAAATTTAGCACTTATCAATTGATCATTGTACTTTTCAGTACTAGCAAGATCTTTTTCATATTCTTTAAGATCAGTAAATTGTTCTTCAATTTCATGATTCAAACTTTGAAAGGTAGATTCTTTTGAACTTAATAGTTCTTGAATTTCTAGTAAATCATCTACCTTTGTATTATCAACATCATCAGCTAATAATGTTTCCATTTTTGTTATCAATTTAGAGAAACTTGATCGCTCAACTGAGCGCTTTGACTTAAGCTTCTCAAGATTTTCCATTTTAATACACAATTTTTATTTTTCAAAAAATTAATTCATAAATGAAAGAAGCTTTCTTACCTGTTAATTCCAGGTAATATTGATTCAAGTGGTAATTCCAGGTAATGCTGATGCACTGTTACACAATATCTCTAATAATCCATCTTGTGGTTTCTGGCACCAAAATGGACAAAGTATATATATGTATCGTGTATCCAAGTGAAATAAGTAGTATATCCACGAATTCAAAAGATGGGAGAGCACATTTGAATAAGATTAATATAGTTTATTATTAAATATATAAAGAATTAAGAAGTTTTCAAGAATGAGGAACTATTTTGTTCATAATTAGTTTAGCTTCAAATGCTAAACTTTCCATATTCAAGTACAAATTCTCTGTGTGAAACAGAGCCAAAAAAACATGTATTCTCTGCCTGGTTGCAGAGTCAGGACTGAGCTTCTTAACAAAAATCAAGATCAATTTATAATATGCATGATTATAATCAGTTTCACTTCCAATATCATAAAACACATTAAATTAGATCTAAATTATTATAAAAGGCTATAAATCTTCATTTCAGTGACATCAAGTAATTATAAAACTAATAAATCTATTTAAATGATCCCAAATGAATTTATATCAAGAAATCCCAAAGTTATTAAATTACTAATAAATCATCATTAAGATTCCAAAATTAGTATAAAGCTAATAAATCTATATTAAATGACCTTCAAATCATTATATTACTATTATAAACATTAAATTATATCAAAACATTATAAACAGTAAATTAGATGAAAATCATAAGATAATAAATTATATGAAAGTCATTATAAGGTAATAAATTATGTGAACATCATTATAGAATAATAAATTATCTCTATTAGTTCAAAATGTATTTACATGAGGGTTTTTCCCATTATAATCAATTTATAAACAAATAAATTATAGTATGCCTACAAAATGATATTACATCCAAACAACTTGTTTTTAATAATTATTTTCTTTTAAATACTACTAATAAGTGATTTTATTTTTATGCATATTTCAAAAAGATATATAACTTGTTATTGATATTATTTTGCTATTTCAAATTCTATACAAATTTTATTGATTTTAAATGTTTGATTAAAAATGTTTTTTAAATTTTGGCTTAATACTAATGTAAGGTAAAGCCAGGAGAGATGACGCAGTCGGAGAGATTGCACACATAGAGGTTTGGGGGGAAGGAGTTGAGTGAGCGAGCAGCGACTCCAGGTAGTTTTACAACAACAGTAGTGGAGTGTCTACTTGAAAGTGCACGTTGATTGCTTTGAGCGTCTAAGATAAGCATTGCTATTTTGTTTTGTTTTCCCAAAGTAAGTGCTTGAATTTTCATAGCTATTCATCAGAATTTCTATACAATGTCAGTACAGTAAAACCTCCATAATGGACACTCCCGAATAGCGGACACCCCTATTTAGCGGACACTTTTTCAATCCCCAACATAAATATTGTTTGCATCATTTTACCTCTGAATAGCGGACACCTCCAAATAACGGACAAATTTAACGTTCCCGCAGTGTCCGATATTCGGAGGTTTTACTGTAGTACAAAATATTTTAAACTTAAACGATTTCTCATAAGCTACTGATCTAGACTAACAATGTGAACATCAACAGTTCGTTTTAGAAGAGGTCATGTTTAAATAAAAGGCCGCGCAATATTTCCTACCGAAATTGGAGAGTTTGCGCATTTGCTACTTAGGAGAGATGGCGCATAGTGTTCCCATTCGTTTCTATGGTAGGAGAGATTACGCAGCTTAATGGTAAATTTGCATTAAAAAAATGAAAAATGAAAATGGACTGATTTTAAGTTAAACGTGTTATTAAGTAACATTATTTTATTTTTTAATCTTATCTGGACTTGCTTTTTCTGATTCTTTAATTTTTTTTCCCTTTAATTAAAATTATTTAATCATTTTTAAAATTATTTCCTTTTTCTGATTCTTTAAGCATTAGGTTGAAATATTCACTCCTAATACAATAATATTTGTTCACAAAAACCTTACAGCAATGTAATTTAAGTGTAATTATTACTGTTAACAATTTAATTGTAGTTATTATAGGTAACAATTTCTCCTACCCATGTGCGCAATCCCACCAACCCTATAAGGAGAGATTGCGCAAAATATCTTTCTTGGTTTTATTACAATTGTTCTATTAAATTGCAACATAACAACAAAATAGCAATGGAAATGCATAAAAAACAAATTAAGTAAAAGTTATTCATGAATAGTTTAGCAAAAAATTTAGATTTAGATTTTTTATTGCTATTCTTTTGAATTGTGCCTAGACTATCCTAGCTTTACCTTATATGTTAAACTTTTTTACTAATATTCATAACGTCGATACAATAAATGCATTTTTCAAAGGAAAAGCTAAGCGAATGAGATTTTGAAGCGTCAGTTTAATTCTTGATATGATGCTTTTTTGTAAATATTACTAGCATATGATAACATTTTTATTCATTTAATTTCAAGTTAACTGTTGTTATATTTCCAAAATAGATGCAAAATTTCTTAAGTAATTTGATTATTTTAAATTTCTCGAATGAAAATTAATTATATATTTTTTTTCTTTTAAATAAATTATAATTAGCAAAATTAACTTACATATTCTTAAAAAAGTTTGAGAAGTGGTGAAACAACAATAACGGCATAGGGGCGGCAAAATAATGCTCGCCTCAGTCAGTAAAATGTCTAGCACCGGCCCTGATCAAAAGGATAATTATTGTAATATATACTATTCAATACAATTCTACAATAATATACCTGCCAAATTTCTGTTTTTTTTTTAAAAAAGTCAAATAAACATATTTTGGACCAGTCATTTTCATTGTTAAGACAATCAGAATAAAAAAAATCACAATACATGCATACTTACGATAAAGTAGATGGAGTCAAAATTAGATGACATGAAGACCATAGTAGGATTAGATTCTGAAGACTCAATGACACTTTTTGTCCACAAGAGGTTGGCAGATGACAAAGACCATGGTATGATTAAGATTCTGAAAAAGAAAAAAGATAAATGGTTAAAAATCAACAGAAAAATTTTAAACGTATGTTAAGATGAAATATTATGAATACATGTTAAAGAATTATTTATAATGCAAGAACTAAATTTTATTTTCCACAGTTTCCCCCCCCCCCCCCCCACACACACAAGTCAAATAAGCACAAAACATTTATGAAGTATTTTGTAATGCAAGACAAAATTATAAAATGGTTTGTTTTGTTATTATTTGTTAGGATTTGATTTAATTTATTAAATAATAATTATTACTACTTCATAATAAATTTATTAAGTTATAATCCTTATTAAAAATGTTTGACTTGTAAGTAATGGGAAGGTGTTGGCAGCTGTGTTTGTATATTAATGTTTTAGTATACTGCAGCAACAAAAAATGTTTTATCGCTTTTGTAACAAAACCTCATATGAAGTAAAGAGTTTCGATATCATATATATTACTTTAACATGTATGCGATGAAGGAATGTTACATTTTACAAGAATAAAAAAGAAAGTTGGAAGATTGATGAATGTTGATTTTTAAAATAAAAAGAAAATTAATCTGCATGTATGTTTCAGAAATATTTTTTTAAATGTAGAAAGTATGTTTTATTATTAAAAAAGGCATCTGAAGAACAGCAATTTATTTATCTTAAACTTTAAAATGCAATTTTAAAACATAAAGGATAATATGAAAGACCAGACACAGAAAATTGTGAATCAAACAAAATCTGTAAATCTTATTAAACCGAGAAATTTTAAATATTTTTCAAAATACATTTCACTGTGATTGCCTTGAAAAATGGTTTTAGGAAGAAATTTAAAAGTAAATATATAAGCTGCATCCTACACAAAGACACAAAATATTTGTGATAGAAAATACCAATTTCAATAGCATACCTATACGCATTCTAGTTCTATGGTAAAATTTAAAAAATCGCTCATTAGAATCAAGACAATCAATAAAAAAATAATAATAACAAAAACATTAAACGATGTATACCAATTAGGGTTACGCCTAAACAGATAAAAAAAATATGTTTAAATTAAAGCTATTTCATCAAATGCATAAAATTATATCTTCAAATGTTCAAAAAATAGTACAGATTATAAGTAATAGGAATACTTACCGATTAGAGAGTAAAAACAGTTAAAGATGTTTATAATTTCACACAATTAGTGTGCAACCGCGCCCATGTTTTAATTACAAGACTGAAGGAAAGGTGAAAAGGATGCTTGTCTCTGATTGGTTGAATTGCAGTTGTCATCATGCACTTCCCAGTCTGTCGATCTCGATCAATGTCGGCCGATGTTTGCCAATATGAGTTTTTCCCCATAGGTTTACGGAACTTAAAGTGTTGTTAAAATTGTTTTCTGTCTTCTACCTTGCTAAAAAAGAACTATATATAAGTTAAAAATTTAAATGTCGAACATTAGAGAAATCGTAATATTACAGATTCAACTTCGGCCAACATTGATCAATATCGGTAAAACTTGACTGGTCTTCACCGATGCATGCCAAGATTGCCCGATATTGGGCAATATCGGGTCGATATTGCTGTGCTACCTGGGTATAATCATCCATAATTCTTATACAGAGCCGTCCAAGATAACTTTGTTATATGTTAATATTGGTTGAAATGCATTTTAGTGATGTTATAACTTTTTAAAATTTACCAAAGTTTAATAACATACATTATTTCAAAAATGGCTTCCCAGCATGCGTACAACTGTCACTGTAAAATTTGGACTTTGAGTCATATTTGAACAATGTTTAGAATGCATTGTCCATAGAAGTCTTCCTTGTCAAAGATTTTGCAATTTTTTATTTCGTAATGTTGGAAAATGTTTCATAATCTATATGTGCCGTAACTTTTTTCTTTCTTGTATTTAGGCTGAAAAATATAATTTACGGCCAAGAACATCACGCATTAACTACAATGAAGAAGAGGTAAGTTCTCTTATATATACATATATATATATTATTTCTGAAAACTAATCTATGCATTTCCAGTGGAATTTTATTTTAGTTCACAAATACTTCCATATATACGAGTAATGTTCAGCAAATTTGTGTAATATAAAGCCATGAAATGGCTGTAGAATAATAATTTTTTAGAGTTTAAATAATCCTCTGAATTTATAAGAATGGGAATGAATGAGATATAGAATTGGAAAGCAGCCACTCTTTCTCTCAGATTAAATATAACATTTGTTGTATTTAATAAATCATAAAGAAACAGTATTAAAAATCTACATATTTTAGTTTTTACAATGGCCTGGGCCTTGAAAATCCAGCCCGTGTAGGCTGTCTGTTACACAAATTAATGTTTTTCCTTATATTGTTTATACAATGTGATGAGTAAACTGCATTTTTGAGATTAGCTTATTTTTTTAATATTTTTTTTTAGGGGAGGGGGGATCATGTCGTAATGATAAAAATGTTAATTGTTGACATGCAAAAATTATTTCATCCCGGAAAATACATCAGGTCAGGGGATTCTCAGGAGATTTTATTTTTGAAAATGAGAATGAACCCTGTCCTGTCACCTGTATAGTCAATAGGACATGCTATGAATCTCATTTGCACAACCAGCTCATTCTAGCACTGCAACAGCACGGATGTAAGAATAGCACAATTTTTATCCTCCGCACATTGCAACACCAGTGAAGCAGCTGTTAAATCTGCATTTTGAAAATGACAGAATTATGAGTTGCCATGATCATCTAACTTGAACCCTTGCGACTTCTGGCTGTGGAGTTACCTAAAATGTGTTGTGTACGGAGTTCCAATTGCATACTTAGATCAATTGAAAACATGCATTACATAACACATTCACTATATTACCCTGAAACATTCCAATCGGTTGTGGAACATGCTGTTTTGCACTTTCTGCTCATAGCAGAAAACAGTTGACAGCATATTGAACATTTCTGAAGCAAGGCACCGACATCCTATTAATGGTTTCATCGGTTTTTGCTTCTTCTACGATTAATGGCCTAGGGACAGTTAAAAACTGATATATTTTACTTTTTCTATGGTTTTTGGCCTAGGCACAGTTGAAAATTGGTTTTGTTTTTGATTTTTTTATGGTTTTTGGCCTAGAGACAATTAAAAATGGATTTTTTCCTATCCTCTGTGGCATCACCTTGTAGTGCTGGATAGGCTTTGACCAAAAAGAGTGCCACAACAGCATGTCATGTCTTTTAATTACTGCGTGACCAGTCTTAAAAGACAGACCATGTCAAAGAATAGACCATTCCGAAGGGAGGGAAGCATTGGATTAGTAGTAGAAGACAAAGTTCAGGTTTTGCAGAACCTGTCTGATTGCATGTCATTACTTCATTGGCTGTTCTTGTACTAGTAAATATGAAACTATAAATTACTGCTTGACCAGTCTTAAAAGACAGACTATGTCAAAGAATAGACCATTCCGAAGGGAGGGAAGCATTGGATTAGTAGTAGGAGACAAAGTTCAGGTTTTGCAGAACCTGTCTGAATTTATGTCATTACTTCATTGGCTGTTCTTGTACTAGTAAATATGAAACTATCACAATTTTCCTATTCATCCCCCACAAAAGCAGACTTCTTTTCATTATCTACTTCCCTATTATCAAGGATAGACTCTTCTTACCCAGACCTGTTACTCACGTGACCAGCCTTTAAAGCTTGGTTTAGCAGCAGCATCTTATGACTAGTACAGCGCCATCTATCGGTCAGCTTTTGAAATTTTTTTATTTCGGAAAACAAATTCCCATTGCTTCACGTATACTCAGATGAAATATCAAGTCATTTTGACAGTGGTTCTCTTTTTACAGCCTTTCGAAAGTGCAACTTTAATGATAATCACCCTGAATTTTAAGCCTTTTGTGCAATGTTTTTACCACTTTAAGCATTTAATTACACCTTTAGTTCAATGTTAACAAGTGATTTTATTATATTATTTACACCCATAGCGTTACGTACTTTCATATTTTTTAATTTATTATTATTTTATATTAGATGACAGAAAGAAAGAAAAAGAAAAAATGCAAGAAGAACAGGAAACGTTCTTATAAGTCTGTGTAAGCTATTTTCCTTTTTAGATATTTTGATTCTGAAAATTTATCTTATTGCAATTTCATTTGAGTATATTTAAGGCTGTTCTCAAATCCAAACTCGCTATTTTCTGAAACAATTTTTAAAATAATTTTTGTTCAGAAACATATCAAATTGGCTGGTGCTTTTATTTAAAAACTATGTAATCGAACTGTAAGTTTTTTTAAAGCTTATTATTTATTTATTTATTTATTTGCTTGCAAAGAGGAGAAGATTTTTCTAGAAAATGCTATCAAAATTGTCTTTTTAAATCAAATTTCTGGGCACAACAGTGCAGAAAAAGAAAAAGAATTGACACTGTGAGGCAACAATCGTTTACAACTCAAAGATGTAATTAATTTATCGCCAACTTTGACAGCATTTTCTGAGACAGCAATTTTTGGACATTCGTAAGATAATTTTTATCTCTTAGCCCAATATTTTAAATTTTGTCCTATGCGACTTTTTTATGCAACTTTTAGTGCTTTTCCACAATTCACTTCGATTTTTCCACATTAGTATAAGGAATCTGGTATCAATTTTCTAGCCCAATATGGTGATTTTTTTTTCTCTTTTCAAGTTTATTCGGAATTCATGGAGTGATTTTTATATTTTTCGTGCTTTTATATTACGATTTTTAGTTTTTTCGTGCTTCGTATTATTTTTTATGTGCCCGGGCAACGCCAATCGGGTCAGTTAGTTAAATTATTCCAGCAAATGAAAATACGATTATTTTTTAATATTAGGGTGATATAATAAACGATTTTGACAAAGAAAATTCAAGGTGAATTAGTATCGAATTATTTATTTCATTGTTGATACTTGTGTTTTTGTAAATGTTACTGATGTAAAATTAAATCTTCATGTATACAATTTCAAACGATCATGTTCTATTCAGATCATAATTTTTTTATTTAATTTCAAGAATGTGATGCATAATTTGGATTAGTATGTTTATCTATTTTTGTCTTGATAATGTGATTGCTTTATAATATTTATTTCCGTATTATAATAAATGACTTCGCCAAAGAAAAATCGAAGAAAATTAGATCTTGAAGTTTTGTTTTATTAAATTCCTACTATTAGCTCACACTCTCTCTATATATATCTTGTTGGAATTTTCAATCGTTAATAAAATATTTTCTATTCATTCATTCAAGTTCAAATAAATTTTTTTAAACTTGTATTGGATGACAATTGATGTTAAAACAGTTTTTTCCAATATTAGTTTTTTAATTAAATTTAATTAATTAATTTTAATTATATATTTCATTTCTGTTCAAAACTATAGACTCACTCCATATGTATAGCCTCACCTTCACACGTAGAAAGATAATGGGGCTGTTCACAGACGAAGATCAGGCGGCTTGGGGGCGAAGGAGACTATAAATGTGGAGTGAGTCTACACTTTTGAACAGAAATGAAGTATAAAACTAAAATTAAATAATAAAATTTAATTAATTAATTAATATTTGAAAAAACTGTATTATCGCTAACTGTAACATCGTTATGGCACTTTTTTAATTCAATATTTGAAAAACGGCATAATCATTAGATTTTAAATTTATATCAAGGAAAACACATTTTTTTTTTTACCTTTCTAACGCAGTTTGTCTAACAATTTTGTGAGAAATACTTTTCGAGCTATTAATTTTTGGTATTTTAGCTATTTATTTTTTATTTAATTTTTAATACATTTCAAAAAATTTTCTTATGTAAGATATTTAGCAGGATATAAATTTAGGAATAAATACTGTCAGTGGCGAAGTGTGTAGATCGCTGGAAAAAAATTTCTATTTGACCTAAGTAGGAATTGACTTAAAAAAAAAAGTTTTTATATTACTTGTGGGCAAAGTATATATATGTATCGTGTATCCAAGTGAAATAAGTAGTATATCCACGAATTCAAAAGATGGGAGAGCACATTTGAATAAGATTAATATAGTTTATTATTAAATATATAAAGAATTAAGAAGTTTTCTAGAATGAGGTTGAACTATTTTGTTCATAATTAGTTTAGCTTCAAATGCTAAACTTTCCATATTCAAGTACAAATTCTCTGTGTGAAACAGAGCCAAAAAAACATGTATTCTCTGCCTGGTTGCAGAGTCAGGACTGAGCTTTTTAACAAAAATCAAGATCAATTTATAATATGCATGATTATAATCAGTTTCACTGCCAATATCATAAAACACATTAAATTAGATCTAAATTATTATAAAAGGCTATAAATCTTCATTTCAGTGACATCAAGTAATTATAAAACTAATAAATCTATTTAAATGATCCCAAATGAATTTATATCAAGAAATCCCAAAGTTATTAAATTACTAATAAATCATCATTAAGATTCCAAAATTAGTATAAAGCTAATAAATCTATATTAAATGACCTTCAAATCATTATATTACTATTATAAACATTAAATTATATCAAAACATTATAAACAGTAAATTAGATGAAAATCATAAGATAATAAATTATATGAAAGTCATTATAAGGTAATAAATTATGTGAACATCATTATAGAATAATAAATTATCTCTATTAGTTCAAAATGTATTTACATGAGGGTTTTTCCCATTATAATCAATTTATAAACAAATAAATTATAGTATGCCTACAAAATGATATTACATCCAAACATCCTCCGCCACCATGAACAAACGGAGTTCATCAAACATTAAAACTTAAATAATTAAATACTAGATATAAACTGAAATAAAACTTATAAAATTTTAAACATTTTTACCTTTAAGTTTCATTATTAATAAAGTACTAAAGTATAAGAATATAATAATTAAAATATACTTCAGCCATAACTATGCTTCATAATTCACTACTGAAAATAGAAAAAGAAAAAGAACATTAATATACATAATACAAAATTTACAATATTTGACATGTACAAAAAAATAATAAAACACATTGTTCTATTCATCATCATTGTCTATGGGCAATGGACAAAGTTTTGTGATCGGGCGTTTCATTTCTCCATAGGCAGTTCTTAATTTAACCACCCACACATGGTTATCATCTCCAGGAAACAGTTCGACTATTCTGCCTAATTTCCACCTTAATGGGGGCTGATTTTCTTCTTTTATTAACACTAAGTCGTTGATTTTTAGGTCCAGCTTACTTTTCAACCACTTAGTTCGTTGTTGAAGTTGCGAGAGATAGTCACAAGACCACCTTTTCCAAAAACTTTGGAAAATCCTTTGCAGGAGTTTCCACCGTTCTAAAGGGGTTATATAGGTAGAGGACACATCAGGTTCAGGCAAGGAGGTCATTGAAGTTCCTATGATAAAATGTCCTGGCGTTAAAGCAGTCATGTCCCTTGGATCAGAAGATTCAGCCACAAGGGGTCTTGAATTCAGGCATGACTCAATTTGAGCAATTAAAGTAAGAAATTCTTCATAAGTAAGGATTTGTTCACCAATAGTTCTTTTGAGGTGATTTTTCATTTGTTTTATTCCCGCCTCCCAAAGGCCTCCAAAGTGAGGGGCGGAAGGTGGATTGAATTTCCATATTATCATTTCATCAGTGAAGTATTTCTGTATTCTTTCATCAGATGCAATTTTATACATCATTTTCTTTATTTCTCGGTCTGCCCCTACAAAATTTGTACCTCTATCTGAAAATATTTCTAGAGGTTTTCCACGTCGAGCAACAAATCTTTTTAGAGAAGCAAGAAAAGTTTCAGTTGTAAGGTCAGTGACATCTTCAAGATGAATGGCCTTTGTTGCGAAACAAATGTACAAACAAACATAATGCTTAAAAGGTTTCACACCCCGTCCTTTACGAGGTTTGACCAAAAAGGGGCCGGCTAAGTCGACGCCTACTTTTGAAAATACTCGAGCTTGGGTCACACGTGCTGATGGCAAATTTCCCATCAACTGAGATGACAAATTAGATACGTTTCGGAAACATTTCATGCATTTCCTTATTTCTTTTTTCACAGCTTCCTTAGCATTAATTATCCAAAATTTTTGTCGAATAGCTGATATGGTTAATTGAGTGCCACTGTGCAGATGCTTTTCATGAAAATATTTTATTAGCAAGTTTGTTACATGATGCTTTTTAGGAAGAATAATTTGATGCTTTTGGTATTCAGACAGATTGGCATTTCTTAACCTGCCTCCAACACGAAGAATACCATTGCCGTCAGTAAAAGGATGTAAAGGAAGTAGCTTGCTTTTAGAATTTAAGCTATTTCCTGATTTTAGAACTTTCAGTTCTTCCGCGAATTCTTCCCTTTGAATCAATTTCACAATAGTATTTGTTGACCTTTCAAGTTCTGGAACAGTTAAAAAACCAGTGACTCGTTCAGATGGACATTTTATATTTTTGATGAATCTGAGACACCAAGCCATAATTCGTTTTAATTTAGTCCAAGAGGAAAATTTAAACAAAAGTTCAAATTTAGGAATATCTTGGGCTACAGAGCAAACAAGTGTTTTGCGTTGTTCTTTCAAGATCTCTTCATCAGGCAGATTTATTGGAGTTTCAAGAGAAAATATCGGTAAAGATTTTTCTTTCAGCCAGGAGGGGCCATGTGTCCATACATTATTATTTATTAATTCAGATGCAGAGCAACCACGAGAGAGAACATCTGCAGGATTTTCTTTTCCCTTACAAAATTTCCATTGTACTGGAGCAACAAGATTTTGTATTTCACGAACACGATTTGCCACAAAGGGCTTCCAGTTATTAGCACTACCCTTAATCCAATGCAAGACAATTTGTGAATCACTCAAACAAAATATATTTTCATTCAAGATTTTTAATGTTCCCTTTAAATAATTAGCTAATCTTGCAGCTGTGAGTGCTCCAAGAAGTTCAAGTCGGGGCAGGGTTATTTTCTTGAGAGGTGATACTCTGGTTTTAGACATAACAAATGAAGTTTCACAGGAGAGAGGATCACGAATATAAACAACTGAACCATATCCCTTTAAACTAGCATCAGAAAATGCAAAAAGTTGAACAGTTCCAGGATTTAATTTTGCAATATTTACAAAATATTTTCTAGAAATTTCAAAATTTGCTAAGTCCTTGATTTCATGATACCATTTCAAGAATTTTTCAGCTAAAGGATCTGGTAATGCAGAATCCCAGTCAATCCCATGTTCCCAAAGTTCTTGCATTAAAAATTTAATTCTTATCAGAAAGGGAGAGATTTGACCAATAGGGTCATAAATTTTAGCCGCAGTTTGCAAAACTAGGCGTTTGGTGATAATCTTATTATCAAGTTCTACCAAAAGGGGTTGTATATCTATTTTCAATGTGTCATTATTTGTTACCCATATAATACCTAATACCTTTGAAAGGTTTTGTTCAAGAGGGTCTTCCTCAAAGTTTATCCCATGTTCCTTCCATAAAATTTTTAAATCTCTAGAATTACTCTTAAATTTTCTAAGTTTCATTTTAGCCTCACCCAATATCTTTTCTGCACCAGTTGATAAAATGAACACTTCATTTACTGAATCTGCACCATGGAACAGATCATCCACATATAAAGAAGTATCCAGCATATTAACTATTTTTTCAAACAAATCTTTATACCCCTTAATATGATGTTTGATGGTCGCAGCAAGGAAAAATGGTGAGGTTGTTACACCAAAAGTTACACGAGTCATGCGATAAACCTTCAAAATGGGATTGTTACTTGTTATATTGTCAAACCATAAGAACCTCAAAAAATTTCTATCTTCATCTTCTATCTGGATTTGCAAGAATGCTTTCTCTATATCTGCTGAGAATGCAAATTTGTGAAGGCGGAATCGTAAAATAATGTCCAAGAGATTGGGATTTAAATTAGGACCAGAAAATAAACAATCATTTAAAGATTTCGCAGCCTTATCTTTAGATGAAGCATCAAATACAATTCTAACTTTAGTTGTAGATTTATCTTCCCTTATTACTGGTCTGTGAGGCATGTAATAGGTATTTATTTCATTCTCATTAAATTTACATTCTTCGATTATACCCAAACCAGATTGTTCATTTATTATTTTCTCATATTGATTAAGTAACCATTCATTTTTGCACAGTTTTGATTTTAATCCCCAAAGTCTATGTTTAGCAATATCAAAATTGGGTTCTAATTCATTTTTATTTAACTTCCACAAAAGTTTTGTTTCATATCTTCCGTTAACAAAATTTAAATTTTCATTAAAGAAATCAATAGCATCTAAATCCTTTTGTGAAAATTTTTCACTTTTACTATCACAAATACCCAAAGATTCTAAATTCCAAAACCGCTGCAAATCAAAATTTTCTGCTTCATTAACCGATACAAAATGAGCATTAATTGTTTCAGTACTTTCAGTGTTTATTTTTCCTACTATTGTGTAACCAAAAAGTGTGTTAGCTACATATAAATGATCGTTAATTTCTTCAACGATTCCTCTCTGAACATTCCAAAAATAATCAGCTCCAAGTAAAATTTGTACTTCTGATTTATTGGGGGAGGGATCTGCTAACCTCCATCTCTTACCCTCGACATATTTTTTGATTTCAGGGTCAGTATTAGGAACTTTCAAAGTTGTTGCACTAATCAAGTCGGTAGCTAATACCTCAACATTTATGAAACGATGATAATTCATTTTGCTTCGTAATTTAATTTTAAAAACATCATATTCTTCTTCGCGACCTTGATTAATGCCAAAGGCAAAAACAGTTAAATATTCTTTCCTCAAAACAGGCAAATTTAATTCACTAGCTAGTTCTTTTGTTATGAAGCTTTTTTCACTTGCCGAATCCAACAATAAACGAACTACTTTTGATTTTGAGTTACCTTGAGCTGTTACGCAACATGTTTGCAATAAAACAGCATGCTTAGAATTTTTCAAATTACAATGAGAATTAGAAACGATAGTTTGATTTTCCGAAAGTTCTGGTTTCAAAGGTTTCTTAAAACAAAATAATTTATTATGTTCAGTACTTTTGCAATTTACACATGGTTGTAATTTTATTCGGCATTGTGATGATAAATGCGTTTTAAGAAAGCATCGATAGCATCTTCCTTCCTTCTTTAACATTAATCTTTTTTTATCGTCAGCTATATTTTTACACTGAGACGATGAATGATCATTGGTTTTACAAAATACACAGAAAACTTTAATATTAGCACTTAAAGTACTGGCATGATATTTATTTGATATTTTCTTTTCACGATATTCAGATTTGTTTTTATGTGTGAATGAAGAACTTGCATCATTTTTAGAATTAGTCATAGACAAAGCCTTTTCCCTACATTCTATTTCACATTTAAGAAATGCAATTAAATCGGCTACATCTGATTCATGACTAAGATCCCTTTTTCTATGATATTCTATTACTAATTCATGGGGTAAAAGCTTTAACAAAATAGGATTTAGCAATTGTCCATAGGAACTGGATGTTACACCTAGATTTCTTAAACTTCTGATATTAATTTCACACATATCATGCAACTTTCGTAAAGCATTTAAATTCGAACAATTTTTAACTGGTTCCATAGTTAACAAATTAGTCATATGTTTATTAATAATAATATCAACTTTACCATAGCGATCTTTTAGTAAATCAATACAAGTATCATAATTTTGTTCTGTCAATGGAAATCCTTCTACCACATTATAGGCCTGGTTACATAACAAGGATTTCAGATAGGCAAATTTTTCTACTTTAGTTAATGATTTATTCTGGTGAATCGATGTTTCAAAACAGTTAAAAAATTCTACCCATTGTTCAATATCCCCAGAAAATTTAGGAATATTTAATTTAGGCAATTTCATTGTGCACGAATTTATTTCTGTTCCACTGACAGAACTATTCAAACCATTTATGGAACTACCAGTTATCATAGATGTAACATTATCTTTATTACATTTAATTAATCTATTTTTTATCTTAAATTTAGCACTTATCAATTGATCATTGTACTTTTCAGTACTAGCAAGACCTTTTTCATATTCTTTAAGATCAGTAAATTGTTCTTCAATTTCATGATTCAAACTTTGAAAGGTAGATTCTTTTGAACTTAATAGTTCTTGAATTTCTAGTAAATCATCTACCTTTGTATTATCAACATCATCAGCTAATAATGTTTCCATTTTTGTTATCAATTTAGAGAAACTTGATCGCTCAACTGAGCGCTTTGACTTAAGCTTCTCAAGATTTTCCATTTTAATACACAATTTTTATTTTTCAAAAAATTAATTCATAAATGAAAGAAGCTTTCTTACCTGTTAATTCCAGGTAATATTGATTCAAGTGGTAATTCCAGGTAATGCTGATGCACTGTTACACAATATCTCTAATAATCCATCTTGTGGTTTCTGGCACCAAAATGGACAAAGTATATATATGTATCGTGTATCCAAGTGAAATAAGTAGTATATCCACGAATTCAAAAGATGGGAGAGCACATTTGAATAAGATTAATATAGTTTATTATTAAATATATAAAGAATTAAGAAGTTTTCAAGAATGAGGAACTATTTTGTTCATAATTAGTTTAGCTTCAAATGCTAAACTTTCCATATTCAAGTACAAATTCTCTGTGTGAAACAGAGCCAAAAAAACATGTATTCTCTGCCTGGTTGCAGAGTCAGGACTGAGCTTCTTAACAAAAATCAAGATCAATTTATAATATGCATGATTATAATCAGTTTCACTTCCAATATCATAAAACACATTAAATTAGATCTAAATTATTATAAAAGGCTATAAATCTTCATTTCAGTGACATCAAGTAATTATAAAACTAATAAATCTATTTAAATGATCCCAAATGAATTTATATCAAGAAATCCCAAAGTTATTAAATTACTAATAAATCATCATTAAGATTCCAAAATTAGTATAAAGCTAATAAATCTATATTAAATGACCTTCAAATCATTATATTACTATTATAAACATTAAATTATATCAAAACATTATAAACAGTAAATTAGATGAAAATCATAAGATAATAAATTATATGAAAGTCATTATAAGGTAATAAATTATGTGAACATCATTATAGAATAATAAATTATCTCTATTAGTTCAAAATGTATTTACATGAGGGTTTTTCCCATTATAATCAATTTATAAACAAATAAATTATAGTATGCCTACAAAATGATATTACATCCAAACAACTTGTTTTTAATAATTATTTTCTTTTAAATACTACTAATAAGTGATTTTATTTTTATGCATATTTCAAAAAGATATATAACTTGTTATTGATATTATTTTGCTATTTCAAATTCTATACAAATTTTATTGATTTTAAATGTTTGATTAAAAATGTTTTTTAAATTTTGGCTTAATACTAATGTAAGGTAAAGCCAGGAGAGATGACGCAGTCGGAGAGATTGCACACATAGAGGTTTGGGGGGAAGGAGTTGAGTGAGCGAGCAGCGACTCCAGGTAGTTTTACAACAACAGTAGTGGAGTGTCTACTTGAAAGTGCACGTTGATTGCTTTGAGCGTCTAAGATAAGCATTGCTATTTTGTTTTGTTTTCCCAAAGTAAGTGCTTGAATTTTCATAGCTATTCATCAGAATTTCTATACAATGTCAGTACAGTAAAACCTCCATAATGGACACTCCCGAATAGCGGACACCCCTATTTAGCGGACACTTTTTCAATCCCCAACATAAATATTGTTTGCATCATTTTACCTCTGAATAGCGGACACCTCCAAATAACGGACAAATTTAACGTTCCCGCAGTGTCCGATATTCGGAGGTTTTACTGTAGTACAAAATATTTTAAACTTAAACGATTTCTCATAAGCTACTGATCTAGACTAACAATGTGAACATCAACAGTTCGTTTTAGAAGAGGTCATGTTTAAATAAAAGGCCGCGCAATATTTCCTACCGAAATTGGAGAGTTTGCGCATTTGCTACTTAGGAGAGATGGCGCATAGTGTTCCCATTCGTTTCTATGGTAGGAGAGATTACGCAGCTTAATGGTAAATTTGCATTAAAAAAATGAAAAATGAAAATGGACTGATTTTAAGTTAAACGTGTTATTAAGTAACATTATTTTATTTTTTAATCTTATCTGGACTTGCTTTTTCTGATTCTTTAATTTTTTTTCCCTTTAATTAAAATTATTTAATCATTTTTAAAATTATTTCCTTTTTCTGATTCTTTAAGCATTAGGTTGAAATATTCACTCCTAATACAATAATATTTGTTCACAAAAACCTTACAGCAATGTAATTTAAGTGTAATTATTACTGTTAACAATTTAATTGTAGTTATTATAGGTAACAATTTCTCCTACCCATGTGCGCAATCCCACCAACCCTATAAGGAGAGATTGCGCAAAATAACTTTCTTGGTTTTATTACAATTGTTCTATTAAATTGCAACATAACAACAAAATAGCAATGGAAATGCATAAAAAACAAATTAAGTAAAAGTTATTCATGAATAGTTTAGCAAAAAATTTAGATTTAGATTTTTTATTGCTATTCTTTTGAATTGTGCCTAGACTATCCTAGCTTTACCTTATATGTTAAACTTTTTTACTAATATTCATAACGTCGATACAATAAATGCATTTTTCAAAGGAAAAGCTAAGCGAATGAGATTTTGAAGCGTCAGTTTAATTCTTGATATGATGCTTTTTTGTAAATATTACTAGCATATGATAACATTTTTATTCATTTAATTTCAAGTTAACTGTTGTTATATTTCCAAAATAGATGCAAAATTTCTTAAGTAATTTGATTATTTTAAATTTCTCGAATGAAAATTAATTATATATTTTTTTTCTTTTAAATAAATTATAATTAGCAAAATTAACTTACATATTCTTAAAAAAGTTTGAGAAGTGGTGAAACAACAATAACGGCATAGGGGCGGCAAAATAATGCTCGCCTCAGTCAGTAAAATGTCTAGCACCGGCCCTGATCAAAAGGATAATTATTGTAATATATACTATTCAATACAATTCTACAATAATATACCTGCCAAATTTCTGTTTTTTTTTTAAAAAAGTCAAATAAACATATTTTGGACCAGTCATTTTCATTGTTAAGACAATCAGAATAAAAAAAATCACAATACATGCATACTTACGATAAAGTAGATGGAGTCAAAATTAGATGACATGAAGACCATAGTAGGATTAGATTCTGAAGACTCAATGACACTTTTTGTCCACAAGAGGTTGGCAGATGACAAAGACCATGGTATGATTAAGATTCTGAAAAAGAAAAAAGATAAATGGTTAAAAATCAACAGAAAAATTTTAAACGTATGTTAAGATGAAATATTATGAATACATGTTAAAGAATTATTTATAATGCAAGAACTAAATTTTATTTTCCACAGTTTCCCCCCCCCCCCCCCCCCCACACACACAAGTCAAATAAGCACAAAACATTTATGAAGTATTTTGTAATGCAAGACAAAATTATAAAATGGTTTGTTTTGTTATTATTTGTTAGGATTTGATTTAATTTATTAAATAATAATTATTACTACTTCATAATAAATTTATTAAGTTATAATCCTTATTAAAAATGTTTGACTTGTAAGTAATGGGAAGGTGTTGGCAGCTGTGTTTGTATATTAATGTTTTAGTATACTGCAGCAACAAAAAATGTTTTATCGCTTTTGTAACAAAACCTCATATGAAGTAAAGAGTTTCGATATCATATATATTACTTTAACATGTATGCGATGAAGGAATGTTACATTTTACAAGAATAAAAAAGAAAGTTGGAAGATTGATGAATGTTGATTTTTAAAATAAAAAGAAAATTAATCTGCATGTATGTTTCAGAAATATTTTTTTAAATGTAGAAAGTATGTTTTATTATTAAAAAAGGCATCTGAAGAACAGCAATTTATTTATCTTAAACTTTAAAATGCAATTTTAAAACATAAAGGATAATATGAAAGACCAGACACAGAAAATTGTGAATCAAACAAAATCTGTAAATCTTATTAAACCGAGAAATTTTAAATATTTTTCAAAATACATTTCACTGTGATTGCCTTGAAAAATGGTTTTAGGAAGAAATTTAAAAGTAAATATATAAGCTGCATCCTACACAAAGACACAAAATATTTGTGATAGAAAATACCAATTTCAATAGCATACCTATACGCATTCTAGTTCTATGGTAAAATTTAAAAAATCGCTCATTAGAATCAAGACAATCAATAAAAAAATAATAATAACAAAAACATTAAACGATGTATACCAATTAGGGTTACGCCTAAACAGATAAAAAAAATATGTTTAAATTAAAGCTATTTCATCAAATGCATAAAATTATATCTTCAAATGTTCAAAAAATAGTACAGATTATAAGTAATAGGAATACTTACCGATTAGAGAGTAAAAACAGTTAAAGATGTTTATAATTTCACACAATTAGTGTGCAACCGCGCCCATGTTTTAATTACAAGACTGAAGGAAAGGTGAAAAGGATGCTTGTCTCTGATTGGTTGAATTGCAGTTGTCATCATGCACTTCCCAGTCTGTCGATCTCGATCAATGTCGGCCGATGTTTGCCAATATGAGTTTTTCCCCATAGGTTTACGGAACTTAAAGTGTTGTTAAAATTGTTTTCTGTCTTCTACCTTGCTAAAAAAGAACTATATATAAGTTAAAAATTTAAATGTCGAACATTAGAGAAATCGTAATATTACAGATTCAACTTCGGCCAACATTGATCAATATCGGTAAAACTTGACTGGTCTTCACCGATGCATGCCAAGATTGCCCGATATTGGGCAATATCGGGTCGATATTGCTGTGCTACCTGGGTATAATCATCCATAATTCTTATACAGAGCCGTCCAAGATAACTTTGTTATATGTTAATATTGGTTGAAATGCATTTTAGTGATGTTATAACTTTTTAAAATTTACCAAAGTTTAATAACATACATTATTTCAAAAATGGCTTCCCAGCATGCGTACAACTGTCACTGTAAAATTTGGACTTTGAGTCATATTTGAACAATGTTTAGAATGCATTGTCCATAGAAGTCTTCCTTGTCAAAGATTTTGCAATTTTTTATTTCGTAATGTTGGAAAATGTTTCATAATCTATATGTGCCGTAACTTTTTTCTTTCTTGTATTTAGGCTGAAAAATATAATTTACGGCCAAGAACATCACGCATTAACTACAATGAAGAAGAGGTAAGTTCTCTTATATATACATATATATATATTATTTCTGAAAACTAATCTATGCATTTCCAGTGGAATTTTATTTTAGTTCACAAATACTTCCATATATACGAGTAATGTTCAGCAAATTTGTGTAATATAAAGCCATGAAATGGCTGTAGAATAATAATTTTTTAGAGTTTAAATAATCCTCTGAATTTATAAGAATGGGAATGAATGAGATATAGAATTGGAAAGCAGCCACTCTTTCTCTCAGATTAAATATAACATTTGTTGTATTTAATAAATCATAAAGAAACAGTATTAAAAATCTACATATTTTAGTTTTTACAATGGCCTGGGCCTTGAAAATCCAGCCCGTGTAGGCTGTCTGTTACACAAATTAATGTTTTTCCTTATATTGTTTATACAATGTGATGAGTAAACTGCATTTTTGAGATTAGCTTATTTTTTTAATATTTTTTTTTAGGGGAGGGGGGATCATGTCGTAATGATAAAAATGTTAATTGTTGACATGCAAAAATTATTTCATCCCGGAAAATACATCAGGTCAGGGGATTCTCAGGAGATTTTATTTTTGAAAATGAGAATGAACCCTGTCCTGTCACCTGTATAGTCAATAGGACATGCTATGAATCTCATTTGCACAACCAGCTCATTCTAGCACTGCAACAGCACGGATGTAAGAATAGCACAATTTTTATCCTCCGCACATTGCAACACCAGTGAAGCAGCTGTTAAATCTGCATTTTGAAAATGACAGAATTATGAGTTGCCATGATCATCTAACTTGAACCCTTGCGACTTCTGGCTGTGGAGTTACCTAAAATGTGTTGTGTACGGAGTTCCAATTGCATACTTAGATCAATTGAAAACATGCATTACATAACACATTCACTATATTACCCCTGAAACATTCCAATCGGTTGTGGAACATGCTGTTTTGCACTTTCTGCTCATAGCAGAAAACAGTTGACAGCATATTGAACATTTCTGAAGCAAGGCACCGACATCCTATTAATGGTTTCATCGGTTTTTGCTTCTTCTACGATTAATGGCCTAGGGACAGTTAAAAACTGATATATTTTACTTTTTCTATGGTTTTTGGCCTAGGCACAGTTGAAAATTGGTTTTGTTTTTGATTTTTTTATGGTTTTTGGCCTAGAGACAATTAAAAATGGATTTTTTCCTATCCTCTGTGGCATCACCTTGTAGTGCTGGATAGGCTTTGACCAAAAAGAGTGCCACAACAGCATGTCATGTCTTTTAATTACTGCGTGACCAGTCTTAAAAGACAGACCATGTCAAAGAATAGACCATTCCGAAGGGAGGGAAGCATTGGATTAGTAGTAGAAGACAAAGTTCAGGTTTTGCAGAACCTGTCTGATTGCATGTCATTACTTCATTGGCTGTTCTTGTACTAGTAAATATGAAACTATAAATTACTGCTTGACCAGTCTTAAAAGACAGACTATGTCAAAGAATAGACCATTCCGAAGGGAGGGAAGCATTGGATTAGTAGTAGGAGACAAAGTTCAGGTTTTGCAGAACCTGTCTGAATTTATGTCATTACTTCATTGGCTGTTCTTGTACTAGTAAATATGAAACTATCACAATTTTCCTATTCATCCCCCACAAAAGCAGACTTCTTTTCATTATCTACTTCCCTATTATCAAGGATAGACTCTTCTTACCCAGACCTGTTACTCACGTGACCAGCCTTTAAAGCTTGGTTTAGCAGCAGCATCTTATGACTAGTACAGCGCCATCTATCGGTCAGCTTTTGAAATTTTTTTATTTCGGAAAACAAATTCCCATTGCTTCACGTATACTCAGATGAAATATCAAGTCATTTTGACAGTGGTTCTCTTTTTACAGCCTTTCGCAAGTGCAACTTTAATGATAATCACCCTGAATTTTAAGCCTTTTGTGCAATGTTTTTACCACTTTAAGCATTTAATTACACCTTTAGTTCAATGTTAACAAGTGATTTTATTATATTATTTACACCCATAGCGTTACGTACTTTCATATTTTTTAATTTATTATTATTTTATATTAGATGACAGAAAGAAAGAAAAAGAAAAAATGCAAGAAGAACAGGAAACGTTCTTATAAGTCTGTGTAAGCTATTTTCCTTTTTAGATATTTTGATTCTGAAAATTTATCTTATTGCAATTTCATTTGAGTATATTTAAGGCTGTTCTCAAATCCAAACTCGCTATTTTCTGAAACAATTTTTAAAATAATTTTTGTTCAGAAACATATCAAATTGGCTGGTGCTTTTATTTAAAAACTATGTAATCGAACTGTAAGTTTTTTTAAAGCTTATTATTTATTTATTTATTTATTTGCTTGCAAAGAGGAGAAGATTTTTCTAGAAAATGCTATCAAAATTGTCTTTTTAAATCAAATTTCTGGGCACAACAGTGCAGAAAAAGAAAAAGAATTGACACTGTGAGGCAACAATCGTTTACAACTCAAAGATGTAATTAATTTATCGCCAACTTTGACAGCATTTTCTGAGACAGCAATTTTTGGACATTCGTAAGATAATTTTTATCTCTTAGCCCAATATTTTAAATTTTGTCCTATGCGACTTTTTTATGCAACTTTTAGTGCTTTTCCACAATTCACTTCGATTTTTCCACATTAGTATAAGGAATCTGGTATCAATTTTCTAGCCCAATATGGTGATTTTTTTTTCTCTTTTCAAGTTTATTCGGAATTCATGGAGTGATTTTTATATTTTTCGTGCTTTTATATTACGATTTTTAGTTTTTTCGTGCTTCGTATTATTTTTTATGTGCCCGGGCAACGCCAATCGGGTCAGTTAGTTAAATTATTCCAGCAAATGAAAATACGATTATTTTTTAATATTAGGGTGATATAATAAACGATTTTGACAAAGAAAATTCAAGGTGAATTAGTATCGAATTATTTATTTCATTGTTGATACTTGTGTTTTTGTAAATGTTACTGATGTAAAATTAAATCTTCATGTATACAATTTCAAACGATCATGTTCTATTCAGATCATAATTTTTTTATTTAATTTCAAGAATGTGATGCATAATTTGGATTAGTATGTTTATCTATTTTTGTCTTGATAATGTGATTGCTTTATAATATTTATTTCCGTATTATAATAAATGACTTCGCCAAAGAAAAATCGAAGAAAATTAGATCTTGAAGTTTTGTTTTATTAAATTCCTACTATTAGCTCACACTCTCTCTATATATATCTTGTTGGAATTTTCAATCGTTAATAAAATATTTTCTATTCATTCATTCAAGTTCAAATGTAATTATTAATTTCTATATTTAATTAATAGTAATTTTAAATCCATAGCATCTTAATTCAAATAATTTAGTATTTTAATTTGATTTTAATTTAATTTTTATGATGTTGCTTTTTTTGGAAAAGCTATTTAATAGTGGCTATGTCATTTCTTGGTACATGTATTTTTATGTAGTATTAATCATTAATTATTAATTTTACCACTTTACATCTTATATTTTTTAACATAGAATTAATCATTAATACATCCATTTTTACTTTAATGTAATTGGATATTTTATTTATTATTTAATTTCTTTTATATATTATTTAACTAATTATTATCACTTTAGATAGTATATGGTTTCAATTTTTAATATTGATTTTTTTCCACTGCATATTCATTTTTTATATCATAGATGGCAGCACCATGGTTTGTGTTGCTTTAAAATATTCCATTTATCCAAGTAATTCATTTTCTAAAAATTATTTTGGCAACATGGTTTATCATCTTCTAAAACTGTTTTTGGCAACATTTAGAAAAATTTTTGCAATTCATTGCCTCTGTATAGTTGGCTTCATATATCTGGTCAATGATGTGCACCAACATCCTTCTTAATCTCATTATTTTTAGCACTTTAAGATTTAATTTCATGTTTTTTTCTCAGAATTTTGGGTAAGGTTTCTCTTCTGTTTAATATTGTATTTATTTTTAACTTTAAGATTTTTTTCACAGGTTTCATTCTTTGTTTATGAATGGTCGTCCCAAAATCATATTCTTTAGCAATTTTATGGCTAATATGATGATGAAACCATTCATTTTATTTGTGGTATTTATGCATTTGAGACTTGATAATTCTGTATAAATTCCACAAATTTCATTCATTCAATTTTTAATTTAATTTATTCTTCTTTTAAATAAGTATTTGATATCTATATTCAGTGTGTTGGGATTACAATTTTGTTGTCAATAAATTATTACTTACTAAATGGCACTACTAGATGGTAGCACGAATGCCTGCAGTGAGAGAGGGCATAAAAGGTATTCGTTTAGTGTCAGTTCCATGCAATTTTGAAAATGTCTCACAAAGCGTCATATTCAACTGAACACTGTATTTTTATTGTTAAAAATTGGTATTTATGTGCTGAAAATGCAACATTATTTCTACGGAAGTGGTCATCAACATTCAAAAACCAACCTAAGACTTCTAGAACAATCCTAAGGTATCTGATAAGAAAATTGGCCATCTTATTCACCAGACATGAATCCATCCTATTTCTATCTTTAGGGTCGTATGAAATGTTTGGTTTACAAAAAGAAGCCGACAGACCTTATTAGCCTCAAAAGTTCAATAACTGACTCTTTTTCAAGCATAAAAAAGAAACTCTCGATTATGTTACTGACAACTTTGTGGCTTATGTTGTGCTATTGTATCACCTCTGAAGTGTCTCACTTTGAGAACCTTATCCATTAAATTCCTTTTCCACTTTCTTTTCAATGAAAAAATGTTTTTAGTGCCATCTGCAATGACTTGAGAGTTATTTCAGTTTAAAGTTGTAGGTTAATTTAATTAAAAGTCACCCTGTATATATATATATATATACAGTAAAAGCTCGATTATCCGGCATTCAACTAACCGGAAAACTTTGAAAGTTCCTTTATTTTTCTCTTCCGATAAACAGGTGAAAATTTTTACTGCTATTTTAGGAACTTTACTGTTAGCATTCTCAAATTATCACAACAACTGATTCGGCGTAAAACAAATCTATGTATGCTCATGACAATGAATGTTATAAAATATAAAAATATAATGTAAATAAAAAATACAGCTCGATACTCAGAATAGTTGTTCAGAATCATGTTGCGTCATCCGCCGGCAGCTGTTTTTCCCGGCGAAAAAAGGAGGAGAAGGGAAAATGACGTGAGGAGAGAAGAGAGACTATTTAATCTTTTTGCTCTTGGCGAAACTGGACGGAGGTGGGAGGGAGCAATTAAGCGGTAGAAAAACAACCTTTTTTACATGCTTTCTGAAAACGGAAAAGTTAAGTGAGGAAGCAGGGGAAGGGAGGAAAATTACACTGCGTTTTCTAAGAAATGGGATGGGGATATATGGTCATTTCAGATAGCGAAGGTATCTTTTTTTTATCTTCATATTCACAGTAGTGCCCCCCCCCCCACCACCACCACCACCACCACACACTCACCCACCCTGGAGTTACTAGAACTTTCTACTCTGTCCCACCTATTTGGATCTAAACATTCGGTTTGACCAATTAGATTTTTTGCTTAAATCACACTTTTTTTTTTCGTTTCGGCACATTTTTTCGGCCGTTCACTAATTTTCGTTTGTGCTTAATCAGCTAGCCTAGTAAATTGCTCTCTATCTTCGTGTTCTTCCATATTTTTTGTTAAAAATGGCAGATCATTCAAATTCTCATAAAAGGAGACGAGTTGTTTTAACCATAACTCAGAAGCTAGATATCATTCGATGTTTAGAAAGAGGAGAAAATAAACAAGAATTGATGCGTAAGTTCAATATTGGATCCTCTACAATTTACGATATTAGGTCGCAGAAAGAAAAGTTGATGGCATTTGCTTCCTCTACAGAGACAAGCAAAACATCGGATGAAAGAAAAACACTTCAGCAGCCTCAGCATGAAAAACAGGACAGAAGTTTGTATCAGTGGTTTTTATTAAAATGAGAAGAGGGAGTTCCTATTTCTGGACCTAATTGAAAAAGCAAGAGATTTTTCAGAAAAATTAAATATTGGTACAGAATGCAAGTTTTCAGATGGGTGTCTTTCTTGCTTCAAAAAATGCCATGGAATTAGAAAGATCGACATATCTGGAGAGAGAAAATCAGCAGATAATGAAGGTGCAGATGAATATTCTATGTTTTTTGAAGATTTTATTAAAAAAAATAACATTGATCTGAATCACATTTACAATGCTGATGAAACTGGAATCTATTTCCGTTGCCTTCCTACCTCAACATTAGCAGGTCCTAATGAAACATCAGCAGACGGCTTTAAAAAAAACAAAGACAGACTAACAATTCTAACTTGTGCCAACACAACTGGCTCTCATAAATTAAAACTGTTAGTCGTAGGAAAATCGAAGAATCCAAGAGCACTCGCAGGAATCAAACATCTCCCTGTAGTTTATACGAACCAAAAAAGTGCTTAGATGGATAAAGATATTTTCACCTACTGGTTTAAAAAAGTTTTTGTGCCATCAGTAATTAGTGAGCTTGAAGCTAAGGGGAAAAAACTGGAAGAAAATAAAGTAATTCTTTTAATTGACAACTGCCGAGCGCACCCCAGCGATGTAGAATTGCAATATGGCAATATTTCAGTGATGTTTCTTCCCCCAAATGTAACTTCTCTGATTCAACCTATGGATCAGGGAATCATACAGAACCTTAAAATGTTATATCGAAAGAATTTCATGCATAAGCTAATAAACGCACAAACAACTCTGCCAGAATTTCAATCATCTTTCTCAATAAAAGATGCAATTTATGATCTTGCCAGTGCATGGAAGGCCGTAAAACAGAAAACTCTTCGAAGGGGATGGAGAAAATTATTATTTTCAGTAAACTTTTGTTCTGATTCATCAGATGAAGAATTTGAAGGATTTAAACCTATGAAAAAGAACGAATGGAAAGAAATTATGGAAGCACTAAAAAATGGACATACCAACTTATCTGTATCGCAACTGGAAATGTCAGAAATTGAAAATTGGATAGATATGGATAAAAATATTCCTGTCACAGAAACCTTAACAGAAGAGCAATTAATCAAAAATATGACAGCTCCAGAGGAAAAAACAAATGATGTTTCTTCGGAATCCGAAGATGAAATAATTGATGAGAAAATTACGTGGAGTGAAGCAGAGAAAAGTTTATCCACTTTTTTAAAGTTTTGTGAAAAAAATTTGCAGTATTCGGCACAAGAAGTTATGGAATTGCATCTCATAAAAGAACGCTTCATGAAAAAAAGAGAACTTTCTTTCAGACAGACAGACATTAGACATGCATTTCGTAGTATTCCTGGCACATCGAAAGGAACGCAATCAAATGCACAGTAACTGCTGAGAAATTATTTATCGCAAACTATTTTTTTTTATTTATTATTTTACTTAATCAAGAATAAGAAATCATTATTTTTAAAGAATTATTTACAAAGGTCTTTATACTGTATTATATTTTAAATACTATATTTATTCAAGAATATTATATTTTATAACTGAATGTGTTTGCAATATATACAATTAACTGGAAATTTAAAAAAAAGTACTGCAGGGTAAGTTAGTTTCTTTTGTTTTTGTTTTTTTGTTGTATTTTTATCACTTCAAACATTTTCTTTCCAGCCGTCTGCCCAGAAAATACTTTTCCGCAAAATAAACAGCAAACAGAAGTAACGAAATGATACCCTTTTCTTTTCCTTACTTATTATTAAAAAAATAATTGATATCTCTGTTTATAATCAACCTACTGTACTCAAATTTTCAGCAAATTCAAATAATAATAAATTAGGCCCTTTACCAAATTTCTATTTAAATACAATAAGTTTTCAGAAAATTAGACACCCCCAAAAAAAGCCCACTATCTGCACTGAGCCACTTCCAGGGGGAAAAAAAAATGCTAACATCTAATTTGTTTTTATCGTGATCGAAGAGGAGAGGAGGCGAGGCGAAATCGGACGTTACAGCTTGCATCTGATAATATTCTTAGCCATGCAGAAAGGACTCATTATTATGGTGTGCATGAAGTAAGAGAAGCATCTGTTAATCACCTTTGTCCTAAATTAAAATCTTTGAGATGTCTAATTATAAATAAAGTAGCGCTATAAAAAATTAATAAATAAATTTTGAAATAATATCCTAACACAAAATATTGTTTATCTTTATTTTTAATTTGTCAAAATTAACTTTTTCAAATGCAAATTTAATAATAATAAAAGAATTATTTGGTCGACTTCCCGATGACAGGAAAATAGGCCAAAAAATCATTTTCCTTTTACACTGTTACATCGATGCACCCCCCCCCCCCCCCCTTCTTTCATGACAGATTTTGTAGCGCTCAACTATCCGGACTTTTCAAGTATCCGGAAATCGGCGCTTCCCAAGCATGCCGGTTAGTTGAGCTTTTACTGTATATATATATATGATATTTTCAAAATAGTCAACTTATTGATGATTATAAATATTTTCAGAGTTAAATATAAATTAGACATTAAAACATATGTCATTTAGCATGAAAAGTTATATAAAATAATATTCTAAATGTCTTTTTCTATTTTTTTTTTCAAATAACAAAATTTAAGATCAACTAATTGGAAACAGACACAATTTGCTTTTTACACTCACAAACAACAAACTATTAAGATTTAGTAATCAAGTTAAGAAAATTTTATGCTTTATATGACAAAATAATTTGTTTTTATTTTAAAAAATTGAACATAAATATAGTAAGCTTGATCTGCTTAACTGCACAAAACAAAAACCAGAAAAAATTATTTCTAATGAAACTGCAAGTTTATCTAAATTAGAAAGTTTATATTTCAGTAGCTTTTCTAAGTAAATAAACATCGACGTAATTATTGATTCTACATTTAAAAATTCAGCTTCAAACATAAAGCTTGGTAAAGTTTGGAGGGGGCAGGACTGAATAAGCCACTATAACAGCATAATTCTTTATCTACAGAATGACATAGCCAATAACAGTTAAAAAATTCCTTTACACTTGTTTTCACTGAAAATATCAAAAATATTATATGCAATATTTTGAAAATAAATATCAAATATGTGAAAATATCAGAATTCATGATATTTTGAAAATAAAAATCTGATATATATCATCAAACCCTGACAAAAATAGAAACTTTATGTAAAATCTATTAAAATCATTTAGAATTTGTAAAATTTTATCTTTAGTTGTTTGGAATTCAAAAGATGCCAATTAAAACAAGATTTCTCAAGTTATAAGAATTTATTACCGTAATTTCTGGTGTATAAGCTGCAGCTCAAATAAATCTGTTGCCGACCAGAAAGTTTATTTTAAAAAATATAACCTTTTTATGCATGGAATTTATTTGACCACTTTTAATAAATAAAATTTCTGGTTCGTAACACAATTTTTTAGCTGCGGCTTATACACCGGAAATTACAGTAACTGTTCATCTAAAAAGCATGAATTATCATTAAAAACATGCATTAACAACAATAAAATAATTCATCAAAAAAGAATTAGGCTAGTTTTATTAAAAAAGTTATGCTGCAGATTATTTGCAGTTTACCCTATCCTCTACAAATAGGTTTAAAGAATGTATTTGTGCAGTTCTATTTAGAATTTATAGATTAAAGTCTATCCAACTCTGCTGAATAATTCCCTTAATGATATTTTATTAAAATTAGGCTTTTGACATGATTGTTTCAACCATATTTAAAACCAGTTAATACAGCCACATGTAAAAAACTTGCCAACCCTGAGGCATTTCGTGTGCGTTGCATTAAAAATCTGATTAAAAACAAAAAGTCCAGAAAACCAAAACTTTTAATAAAAAAAATATATATATACCTACACAAAAAATTGATATTCATTGTGTTACATAATCAAAATAGGATCCTTCCCCATTAATCACTTAGCATGAAAAAATATATATCACCTAACTATAATGCCCAATAAACAATGAGAAAAATATTCTAAATTTTTAAGTATGATAAAACCTCTGATAGCAGTCATCACTGGTATAAAGTGACCATACTTTGGAGGTTGTCAACCCTCAGACTGCTGAGCAAAAAGGCAAAATTGTAATGTTTTCTCTGTAATTTTTTTTTAAATGTTAAAAAAAATATGAAATTTCAAACATGATATAAAAAACTTTATATACAGATTATAAAATATGCAAGTCACGGTTTTTAAAAAAACTTTAATTTCATTGCAATGCTAAAAATTTTATTAATTACATGAAATTAGTTAAAAGTGGCTATTTATATTTAAAAAAAGGTTATTGCATTCTGGTAAGTACAATTAAAAAATTAAATTAGAGTACTTAGCTGGTCTGCTGCTCATTTAAATTAAAAGATTTTAAGCACTATGAACATTACTGAAATTGTACTTTTAGTAATGCTCCCATTGTGATGTCCATTACTGGAAATTGACTAATTATGCATTCCAGTAATGGGCACAGGTCCTAAAACCTTAAAAATAAATACAATTTCGTAAATGACCATTAATATATAAAATTCAAAGTTTTATATTACTATCAAAACAAAAACATACAATTTTTGCAAGAAATTATATTGCAATATGTTAACTGGTGAAATATAAAAAAATTTTCATCTCCGGCATAGACATTTTTAGTTTATTAAATATAGAATTACCTTCCTACATACATACAAAACCTTCCACAAAATTAAGAAACATAGTATGTAGAAAAACAGACCCACTAGAACCTCAGCAACTTTCCAGTGTTTATGAAATCCCATTCACCAAGGCAGATGGAACAATACAGTACTATATAGGAATGACAAACAGAAAATTTAAAACAAGAATAAAAGAACATATGGCAGATATGAAACATACAGAAGAACCACCGCTATAGCCAGACAATATAGTAAGGAGCAGTTGCAGATAGATTTCAATAATAGTTAAATAATTTTTCAATCAAGAGCTTATTTCCCATCCATTATCCGTAAATCTATAGAAATATATTTGCGAAAAGATTGCATTTGTAATGAAACCGTTTCCTTTGAATTAGCTAAAATTTGGCACGTGATGATCGATAAATGGAAAAGCAATAAAAATTTAAATAAATAATAATTTTTTCACGTTTCCCAGTTTTGGCCAAATTAAGCACCTACTAACTTTGGACATGCGATCTCATGGTATATGTTTTACTATTTTCAAATATGCGAGAATTTTGTATTTATCATTAAGATCTGAAGATGTCACCGATAGTTGTGAACGAAACCTATGTTATCTACATTAAAAAAGGGTACCGTAATTTAGGGAAGAAACGCCGCGGCGTTTACGAGTTTAAAAGTTTAAAATTTGCGAAATGCGGCGTTTATACCGGTGCGGCGCTTGTGAAAATTTTGTGTAAAATATTCAGTGTTTAGAATTTTTTTTCACTCATCTTTTTATTTTTCTTTGAATAATTTTCGCCTCGATCGCGAAGCGATGTTGCCAATGGTAAGTGAAAGTTCCGTTCGTACCAAAGGAATGCAATACATGAGTCCCCTTTTGGGGGAAAATATGGTAAATGGATTAAGGAGGGACACGGAGCCACAATGGAAATTCCTTTTTATTGCACTGCACTGTAGAAACATAGAATAAGAAAGCTGTTTTCTGACGTTAGCAATGAAAATTTAATTCTTTTGTTTATTTTTTATATTACTCATTAAAACATTACATTGTATTCATTGGAACGTAAAGACTATGTTGCTGTCATTGCTTCTTTCAACTTTTGTTATAACGATCTTCTGTTAATGAAATTTCCGTTCTTATGGCAAACTTATAGAGAAGATTTTTCTAAAATCTTTTTGATTATTTATTCAATAATAGTTTTGGAAGTTTATTTTTTAAACGCATTTTGAATCCTCTGTTATAACAATTCCCCATTAATGCGCGATTTTGCAATTCCCGTTCTAATGACGAACCCATAGTGAAGATTTTTCTAAAATCGTTTTGATTATTTATTCAATAATTATTTTGGAAGTTTATTTTTTAAAGACATTTTGAAGTATCTGTTATAACAGTCCCTGTTAATCCGCGATTTTGAAATTCCTGTTCTTACGATGAACACATAGAGAAGGTTTTTCTAAAATCTTTTTGATTATTTATTCAATAATTGTTTTGGGTGTTTATTTTTACGAAATTATTATATATATTAATGCAAAATTCTCTTGCTAGCATTGCAATAATTTTTTCAGAGCACTGCTCTGCTCAGATCCATGCAAAATGGGAAGGGGGGGTGGAAGCTCTTGCACTGGGTGCAAGGGGATTAATAAATAAATTTTAAATAATATCCTAACACAAAATATTGTTTATGTTTCTTTTAAATTTGTCAAAATTAGCTTTATCAAATGCAAATTTAATAATAATAAAAGAATTATTTTATCGTCTTCCCGATGACAAGAAAATAGGCCAAAAAATCATTTTCCTTTTTCACTGTTACATCGATGCACCCCCCCCCCCCCTTCTTTCATGACAGATTTGTGCTCAACTATCCGGACTTTTCAAGTATCCGGAAATTGGCACTTCCCAAGCACGCCGGTTAGTTGAGCTTTTACTGTATAGATATTAAGATTTAAAATAAAGAAAAAAAAAACAGATTAAAACAGTTTTTTCGAAAAATGTTCCAGGAAAAAAGTTCGAATTTCGGTTCTTTCCGGATCTTGGAGTTTCGGATAATCGATCCCACTTTGTTTGTATTTTAATTCTACACATTTTTAGATAATTAGTTATTTTAATAATTCCGTTAATTTAGCCGTATTTATGTTATTTTTCTGTACCTATTGCCGCGGTAATAGGGCAAAATATATTTTTTTTTACTGCGGCGTTTCTTCCCTAAATTATGGAAAGAAAAGCTCATCAGGAAATGGATGACTCAAGGTCTTTACTGGCAAAATGTCACATTATAAAGAATTTTCATAATATGGCTGAAAGAAAATACATTTAGAACTACTATAACTGGTTGAACAAAAAAAAATTCTACGCAATTCTATCCAATATATAAGAAATAAAATTCAAGAGCATGTGTTTGTGGTCTATCAAAAAAGGGAAAGTGTACATGGTCATCAAAATTTGCCCGTAAGTGTCTTTTTCTAGCGAATAGGTCAAAATATTTTTTTTTACTGCGGCGTTTACGATGGGTGTGGCGATTATGCCGATTTCTTACAAAACGATGCCAATTTTCAAGGGTGCGGCGTTTCTTCCCTAAATTACGGTATTTTAAATATTCTGTGTTATGTTTTTTATCATTTTAAGCATTATTGGACATTAATTTAAAGTCTAATAAAACTTATTTTACTGTTTATTTACGCCTTTTAGCAATTAAAAAAGAAAATTAATTAAATAATTAAAAGAAAATTAATTATTACAAAATTTATGTTTTTTCTTTAATTTTTCTTTTTTATCATGATTTTGTTACATTTTTTAGATGACCTGGAATGTATCGGAGAATTCATAGTCATAAACGATAACAGTTCCTCTTCCTCCTCCTCTGAAGATCCAGAGGAAGGTAAGTGAACTACTCTCCAATAGTTTTTAGGTTTGTTCGTAATTATATAAATACATAGCACCTATAGTTGTCATCTGATCTGTCCGCATATAACAGCGCAAAAACTACCCAACCAAATGGTTTGAAATTTAATATATATAATCGTTGCAGAATTTTGTTGAGTCATTTCAAATTGTTTGAAAATAGAATCAAAACTTAAAAATATATTAAGAAAATGATTTATTAAATAATTTGAATTTTTAAAAATCTGTACTTCTGAGGATTAATCGTCAAGAGACTGAGATGTATCGCCAAGTTATCTGACATGTGTGACGTTATAGTCATATATGACGCATATGACATTTTATGACCTCTATGAGCAAGTTATAGTCACATTTTTCATTGTATTAAATCCTATTGTATGTGTAAACAGATTAAAACAGTTTTTTCGAAAAATGTTCCAGGAAAAAAGTTCGAATTTCGGTTCTTTCCGGATCTTGGAGTTTCGGATAATCGATCCCACTTTGTTTGTATTTTAATTCTACACATTTTTAGATAATTAGTTATTTTAATAATTCCGTTAATTTAGCCGTATTTATGTTATTTTTCTGTACCTATTGCCGCGGTAATAGGGCAAAATATATTTTTTTTTACTGCGGCGTTTCTTCCCTAAATTATGGAAAGAAAAGCTCATCAGGAAATGGATGACTCAAGGTCTTTACTGGCAAAATGTCACATTATAAAGAATTTTCATAATATGGCTGAAAGAAAATACATTTAGAACTACTATAACTGGTTGAACAAAAAAAAATTCTACGCAATTCTATCCAATATATAAGAAATAAAATTCAAGAGCATGTGTTTGTGGTCTATCAAAAAAGGGAAAGTGTACATGGTCATCAAAATTTGCCCGTAAGTGTCTTTTTCTAGCGAATAGGTCAAAATATTTTTTTTTACTGCGGCGTTTACGATGGGTGTGGCGATTATGCCGATTTCTTACAAAACGATGCCAATTTTCAAGGGTGCGGCGTTTCTTCCCTAAATTACGGTATTTTAAATATTCTGTGTTATGTTTTTTATCATTTTAAGCATTATTGGACATTAATTTAAAGTCTAATAAAACTTATTTTACTGTTTATTTACGCCTTTTAGCAATTAAAAAAGAAAATTAATTAAATAATTAAAAGAAAATTAATTATTACAAAATTTATGTTTTTTCTTTAATTTTTCTTTTTTATCATGATTTTGTTACATTTTTTAGATGACCTGGAATGTATCGGAGAATTCATAGTCATAAACGATAACAGTTCCTCTTCCTCCTCCTCTGAAGATCCAGAGGAAGGTAAGTGAACTACTCTCCAATAGTTTTTAGGTTTGTTCGTAATTATATAAATACATAGCACCTATAGTTGTCATCTGATCTGTCCGCATATAACAGCGCAAAAACTACCCAACCAAATGGTTTGAAATTTAATATATATAATCGTTGCAGAATTTTGTTGAGTCATTTCAAATTGTTTGAAAATAGAATCAAAACTTAAAAATATATTAAGAAAATGATTTATTAAATAATTTGAATTTTTAAAAATCTGTACTTCTGAGGATTAATCGTCAAGAGACTGAGATGTATCGCCAAGTTATCTGACATGTGTGACGTTATAGTCATATATGACGCATATGACATTTTATGACCTCTATGAGCAAGTTATAGTCACATTTTTCATTGTATTAAATCCTATTGTATGTAATTCAATGATATCCCATGATAGGTAATGATTCTAGGTTGCCATGGTGATTATGTCCTATTTAACCCTTTATCTACTGCATTATGAACTACTGAAAATTTCTTCATAAATATATTTTTTTAGCTGCCATATTGATAACACTGATCAGCATGCATTTTGATGATCATATAAATATATATTTTTCTGAAAGTGTTTTTTATGCTGATTTCAAAAATGTAAAGCATTTTTGCACACCACGTACACTTTTTTTACAAATATTATTTTTAATTAATTTTATTCTTAAATCATAAATTACTTTATAATAGTAATACTAGATGGCGCCACCAAATTTTTTAGGAATTGATTCCATATGTATATACATTACATTAATTTAAATAAATGAGAAACTGTATTTAGGAAGCTGAAATTATTTATTAATATGATTTAATAATAATAAAAAAAATTATTTATGTAAAATTAAAAAGAAAAAGCGAAATCCATAAATTTAATTTTGTAAAAAATATCTAAATTAATACTTGCTAGGTGGCAGCACCAAACAATGTTTGATCTAATGCATAGGTTTTAACAACAATAACTTTCTTTGTTTATTCACGTCTGTTTCTTTGGATTTGAAATATGTGATATATTTCACATCTTCTTTAATTGAATAATGGCTTCACGTAAATGTGTAAATGATACAGATATATTTTGTTACATTTGTGGAAATTATACTGTAGTAAAACAAAGGCAGGATATTACAGATTTTGTTAAAAATGCTTATTATGCTTATTTTGGTGTGAGACTGGGTGACCAAGATAAGACATGGGCCCCTCATAAAGTGTGTAGAACATGTGTTGAAGGATTACGACTTTGGTTGAAAGGCAAAAAGAAATGTATGCCTTTTGCTATTCCCATGGTATGGAGAGAACCTAGAAATCATCATGACGATTGTTATTTTTGCTTAGCTAATGTTCATGGGTATAGTTCGAAAAATAAAAAAGGAATTATATATCCTAACTTGCCTTCTGCAATAAGACCTATATTGCATAATGAAAGTCTTCCTGTTCCTTCTCCTCCAACCAATTTGGAAAGCATAAATGAACCAAATAATTCAGAAGATGATGAAAATCAAGAACAAGATGTCTATAAACCAGAAGTAAATGATAAAGCTCCAATTTTATTTAATCAGCATGAACTCAATGATTTGGTGCGCGATTTAAATTTGCCAAAAATAAAAGCTGAACTTCTTGGTTCTCGGCTTAAATCTAAGAACTTATTATTACCAGAGACACAATTCTCTTGGTACAGGCATCGTGAAAAAGAACTTGTTCCATACTTTTCTGAAAAGGATAATTTAGTATATTGCAATAACATAAAGGAAATAATGAATTTTTACGGTATCCTTTATAATGCATCAGAATGGAGATTTTTTATTGATTCCTCCAAGACAAGTTTAAAAGGGGTTTTGTTGCATAATGGAAACCAATATGCATCAATACCTATAGCCTACTCAGTTCATTTAAAGGAAACATATGAAAATCTTGAACTTTTGCTAGACCAGGTCAAATATAAAGATCATGAATGGTTGTTATGTGGTGATTTAAAAGTGATTGGAATGCTACTTGGACAACAATCAGGATACACAAATTCCCATGTTTTCTGTGTGAGTGGGACAGCCGGGATAAAAAAAATCATTGGGAAAAGAAAGATTGGCAATCAAGAATATCATTATCCCCTGGAACAAAAAATGTAATTAAAGATCCCTTAGTCAATCCTAAAAATGTTTTGCTTCCACCTCTGCATATCAAATTAGGGATAATGAAACAATTTGTGAAAGCCCTAAATAAAGAAAATGAATGTTTTAAATATATTTGCAGCAAATTCCCTTCTATTACTGATGCTAAGCTTAAAGAAGGTATTTTTGTTGGGCCTCAGATACGAAAATTACTGACAGATAGTGAATTTGAAAAAACAATGAATGATTGTGAAAAGGAAGCATGGCTGAGCTTTAAATGTGTAGTGGAGAACTTTTTAGGAAATAAGAAAGACCCAAATTACAAAATTATAGTTGCAGATATGTTAGAAAAATTGAGATTACTTGGTTGCAACATGAGTATAAAAATACACTTTTTACATGCACATATCGAATTCTTTCCCGAAAATCTCGGAGCAGTGAGTGAGGAACACGGTGAAAGGTTTCACCAAGACATCAAAGATATGGAAAAACGGTACCAAGGCAAGTGGAATAAAAATATGATGGCAGATTACTGCTGGATGTTAAAGAGAGATCTTTGTGCTAGTGGACGAAAAGCAACTAAAAGGAATTTTTCTCAAACTAATTGATTTTTTTAATATTAATCAAATTTGTCCATATTTAAATATATTGTAAGTATAATTATTATGTCTATACTTTAATTTTTCATACATTAATTTTTTAATACATATCCTAGTCTGTATTAATTATTTACCTTTGAATAATAATTTTTTTTTATAAATTTATATAAGTGAAAGTTAAAAAATCATATGTTTTTATAAATTTACAAATTGTTAATTTGTAAAAAATCCTGACGTGATACGCAAATTTCGACTTTACTTTTGAAATCAGCTTAAAAAATTGATCTAAAATCACCTATTCATTTTTAATCATAAAAAAAAAAGTTTCAATATGCAGATCAGTGTAATTAAAGAATATACAAGAAAAAAATCTCCCTGGTGCGAAATTTAATTTGTTAGAACTAATTAATTAAAGTGGTACTTAAAAGTACCGTCAGTACATTATGTATAAATTTCCTCATAATAGAAAAAAGTTACGGATGATATTTCTAATAAAATTTAACCTCTTAAAAATGCTAAATAACCAAAAAACACTCATAAGAAAACAAAGAAATTATCAAATTGACATAATTTTATTTTTTACATAATAAAGGTAGAAATTCACATTTGATGATAATCATAAAAACAATTTTTTAATTCATTTACCCACAAAAATATATTATATATATATATATTCGGAATGCAACAGCAAATTCACATTCAATACTAACATTTTCAAATGTTCTTGACAGTGTTAGTAAAAAATAAATAGATAAATAATTTTTAAAAAATCTATAATTGAAATTTATAAAAAGTACTAAAACATTGCTAAATTACATTTTCATAATTATATTATAACAAACAGAAATGCTATAGATAATTACATGGACAAAATGAAAACAAGTTTTTCTCTTAACACTACGTGTACTGGCGGTACTTATAAGTACCACTGAATAATTAGACTGTTAATCCCATTACATAATCTGTTATCTTAGAATGATTGGGCAAATAATATTCTAAGACAATACAGAATGAATAAAAATGCAAAGTTTTTTTTTTTTTTTTTTTTTTTTTTTTTTTTACCTTATATTAACAATCTTTTTCTTTCATGCAGATATAAAAATTATCAATTTACTTTTTAAAAAATTTCCTGTATTTTCATAAATACAACCTCAATATGCTTGTCATGTCTGTCACGTAAAAACATGTATTTTTTTATTTTTCATAAAATCTACTGGCACAAAAGAAACAAGACATCATTTTCTCTTTTATTGTACTAAAAGCAATGCTTCATGTAAAATTAGTAAAAAAAAAATCATTTTAGTAATTAAATGTAATTAGAAATTTAATTTAGAATTTAAAATCTGTCATGTCTGTCACAAAGATTGTTTCATACCTGGTCTGACACAGAGTATGATGATGAAGGTGAAAAAGTAACTCTTGAGTAGAGTTTGAATATGTGTTTTAAATATCTGGATTTTCTTCAGAAACAAAAGTTTTCTCTCAGAACAAGAAATGATGACTATACATAGACTCCAAGAAAAAGTATTAGACCAAATCTCAAAAGTTCTCAATCAAAAGACAATTGATAGTATGTTTGAAAATTATATAAACAAACAACAGAAATTATAAAGTAAAATTTAAATAATTTGTCTTGAAATATGTGATTTTTAATTAAATAACCCAATGTTTTACAATAACTTTCTCTTTTACCAATTAATTTATGCATTAGTAATTAATTTACTGTAAAATTACAGGGGAAAAAATGTAAAAAAGTAGTGTGCTATAATCCACAAAATTCTATAATCTGCACAACCTTTGGTCCCAAGCTGTGCGGATTAGAGGTAGTTGACTGTATATATATATTTTTATATGTCAAATGATCCTTTAAGTGTATGATTTCTCTTTCAGGTATTTTTGAACCCCCCATTTTCCATCCAAATATATCTCTTACAGGCACCTCTAGGAGGCATGTTCATCCCTCCTTGATGAATATGATGATTGGTGACCAGAAATGACCATAAAACAGGTTTAAAGATCTTTACAGTTATTTGGATTTTCTAATTAGCTGCATGTTTTCATTTTACTGTATACAAATTTGTAATTTTAATGGAAAGGCTTCTCATGACTTTCCATATAATTTTTAATTTAGTTTGATTTTTCTTTGTATATTTTTAGTTTTTCTTTGAAATATAAATTTTTATATAAATACGTTTTTCAGTTTTCTTTATATCTTGCTATATTTTTTATTTTAGATTCTGCTTAGAATTCAACAACTGTTAAATGAGCCAAATGTCCTATCTCCTGCTCAAGACCATGCAAAGTTTATCGGTTTGTAGTTTTATATATATATGTATATTAACTTTGATAATATTATTCTTTCGGTACTTTTCCATTAGCCAGTGCAGGTAATAAATTATCAAATATTGTTTCAGATGCCATCATTGATATTGCAAGTATTTTTCATCATTCTTCGTGTGATATTCTAAAAACTGAATCTTGATTATTTGAACAAGATTTGAATATGTTTAATTATAATAAAAGTTTGAAACTTTCCTATGAGGGCTGAACAAGCATAAAAAGAAAAAAAAGTAAACAGTTTTGCATGTGTAAATTAGAAATGATACTCTGATGTTGAAATACAAAATGCTTTTCCACTGGTGTCCAGAAATTAGGGGGCAGTAACCAATTTCAGACGTTTCGTCAAATATTTATTGAAACTCTTGAGGAAATGTCCTTGAACTTTGAGGATGTAAAGAACATGCTTGACTTCATGTTTTTCAGGGAAGATTTTGTCATGAGGATGATTAGTGGGGGGGGATAATAATAATTTTAATTACTATATATATAAAACACAAACGGAAATTTCGTTCTGTTCCTTCATAACTCGAGTTCTGCTGAATGGATTTTGATGGAACTTGTACTGCTCGAGAGATAATTTTTCAGGGAAGGTTTTAGTATATAACACAACGTTCTACATATATTAGTTATAGAATTATGATAGAAAGTTCTGTTATTTTGTCCGAAAAGGTTACCATTGCTAATTTTTTGGCGATCATTACTGTTGCAGAAAGAAATGAAAAGGCTACACAGGTCGAAAAATAAAAGAAAAACTGTTACTAATTTTATAAAAAAAAAAAAAAAAAAAGAAAGAAAAAAGAAAGAGAAAGAAAAAAAAGAGTTTTGATGATATAATATTATAAAACGAAAATATTTAATTTAAACATGATTGGGAATGTTCGTAATGCTTAAAAAATTATTCAAGGGGCAAGATTTCTGTATTGAAACAATATTTGGCGATGTATCTTTTGTTTTTGGCGATTTTGATTTTACTTTTGACCCCAAACAATTTGATTTTAAGCCAAAAGGTGTCTTTTTTTGTTGCAGAAAGAATTGAAATGGCTATACATCTGGAAAAAGAAAAGAAAAAACTGTTACTGATTATTTTAAAAAAAGAAAAACAGTTTTGATGAGAGATTTTATGCCAAAAGGTGTTTTTGTTTTAAGTGTACGACTGCATTTTTTCAGTATTCTTTTTTTTTTTTTGGTACTTTTCGGTTAGCTGGGCGCCAGTGATATATATATACATGAATCTATATACACATATATATAACACAAATACATGTATATACATACATATATATATACTTATATGTATGAATATATATATATATATATATATATATATCACTGGTGCCCGGCTAACCGAAAAGTACCTTTTTTTAATTCAAATGCAAACTATATTAATGGCAATATACTTCTATTTACTTCTACATACATGAAATTTCGTTCCGGCTGCTTACAATTCGAGTTCTGCTGAATGGATTTTCGTAGAACTTAGAACTTAACCCTTCTTTGCATGAGTTTTTCTTTTACAAATTTTTTTATACATATTTTAAATATTAGACACCAGAAATTTTAAGATAGATTTTTAACTTTGTTCAGCAACATAGTTCACAGGAAATTTAGTGGATTAATATTTCTATATAAATATAGTGGTGGAGAAGAAGTTGATTTATTAAAAGTTAAATGAACAGTGATGGAAATTTCATCACTATGCAATTAAGGGTTAAACTGTAAGATAAATTTTCAGGGAAGATTTTATTTTATAACATATCGTTCTACGTAGCTTCGTTATAGAATTATTCTGGGAAGTTCTATAATCAGATAAATCCGATTATGAAATATTAGCCTTTTTAAAAGATTTTGCTGAATGGATTTCGATGGAACCTACACTGTTAGATAATTTTCTAGGGAAAGTTTTATTATATAACATATCATTCTACGTTGTTTAGTTGTAGAATTATAGGGGGAAATTCGAAAATCGGGTGATCATTTTTTTTTAATCGAATATTAGCCTTTTCATTGTTTGATTCCGATTATGAAAGATTAGCCTTCTGAAAAAGTTATACTGGATGGATTTTGATGAGAATTGTATTGTTAGTTAGATGCTATTTCATGGAAGGTTTTATTGTATAACATATCGTTCTATGTAGCTTAGTTATAGAATTATTCTGGGAAGTTCTATAATCAGATCAATCCGATTATGAAATATTAACCTTTTTAAAAGATTTTGCCGAATGGATTTCGATGGAACCTACACTGTTTGATAATTTTCTAGGGAAAGTTTTATTATATAACATATCATTCTACGTTGTTTAGTTTTAGAATTATAGGGGGAAATTCGAAAATCGGGTGACCATTTTTTTTTAATCAAATATTAGCCTTTTCAATGTTTGATTCCGATTATAAAGATTAGCCTTCTGAAAAAGTTATACTGGATGGATTTTGATGAGAATTGTATTGTTAGTTAGATGCTATTTCAGGAATGGTTTTAATGTAATACATATTGTTCTATGTTGCTTAGTCAAACAGTTATATGTGTGAAGGTTATATAGTCAGGTGAACCCAATTCCGAAAGATTAGCCTTTTTGAAAGTTTTTACGTATTGGTTTGGCATATTTTTGCGACTTGCATTGTTAAGTAGATAATTTATAAGGATGGTTTTAGTATATTTTATATTGTTCTGTTAGTTTTAGAATTATGTGGAAAAGTTCTATAATCAGATGAACCCGATTATCAAAGATTGGCCTTCATAAAAACTTCTACTGAATGGATTTTGTTAGTTAATTTGTTTGCATTGTTAGTTCGACAATTTTTAGTGATGGTTTTAGTATATTGCATATAGTTTTGTCCTTCTTTACCAAACCTTAACTGTAAATGACCAAATAAAATAGTTGGTCCTTAACAGCTAAAATTTTGACTGCACAATAGAAAATATAATAGAAAAGTCAAATTAAACGATATATTTCGTTTGATTCAAGGTTCATTTGTTGAAACCGATCAGCGCAGCGGGCATAGCTTGCTAGTATTAAAATAATATTTTTTATCACCCAAGCAACAGAAAATGCTCAAAATGATCTGTCATCATAGCAAATGACTATGTAGGTCCTGTTCAACATTTGTGTGCATTTATGTAAGCATAGCACATATATTTGTGAAGATGTTAACGTTTGTGTGTTTTTTATAGCATGCAGAGTTTTTAACTGAATTTAACACTGCTTTCCTAAAATTTGACAAAAAATTATAGAAATAGTATACTACAATTAAAATATTAATATGTTGAATATTTGATGAGACATGTGTATTTGTATGAAATAAATTTTAACTGTGCATGCATGAACTACAGCAAAAATTTTTTGTCATGATTTGATAGTCAATACTATAAAGCAACTCATATAAAAAGACCAGTGAAATATCGTGATAACTCAAAAAGTTACAGCAATAATTTATAAATTGAAGAGTAAATCCCATATAATTCTATGGGTTTTCTTTCAGTTTTCTTTCATGATCATTTGACAAAAATCACAGTCTTATATCGCAGTCTTATATCGCAGTCACTTGCCGAAAATCCTGGTTTTACTTTGAGATCACTTGAAAAAATGTCTGTTTTATTTAACAGCCATCTAATAGAAATTGCAGTTTTATTTCACGGTCGATTGACAAAAATCAGTTTTATTTCACGATCATTTGATGAAGTCACTGTTTTTTCTGAAATCACTTGATGGATAGAACCATGAAACCAGTGGCATGTTTATTAAAAAACTAAAAATCTGATACAGAAATTTTAGTAACAAATTGCACCGATAGATGTGCTGAAGATAGCATAACCATAAGTAGACTGTGTCACATCAAAAGTGATTCAAAATGTGCAACATTCACACAACACACGTGTCTCAAACGAAGGAAGAAATTTTCAGTGACACTCTGCAGTATGCTACCAGAAATCAACACAGAAGCTTGACAAGCCTCGTCCAGCTCATTGAGTGTTAAAGGATTGTTCCGGTAAACAATGTCCTTCAGTGTCACTACCAGAATTTTTTTCACTATGTGCTGATTGCGATCAAGTTTTAAATGGCAAAATCTTCGAGGACTGAACGTCCTTTATAGGGATCTGGAATGCAACTTCAGTGCCATTATATCAGCAATAGTTTTAACTAAAATTTTGAGGTTTCTGTATTGTATTCTTATGGGTTTTTCAATAAGCATACCACTGGTTTCATACTTCTACATATCACCATTTCTCAGTTATTTATTTTCAAAATTAGGGGTCATTCATGAAACACCCTGTATAACTTAAAACATTTTGAACTGCAGATTGTAGGCCATTAGATATTTTGTAAAGGGAAATCAAAACAAAAATGACTTGCTTTATTGACATTGATGCCTCTGATCTGAACATTTATTACTTCTAATTTTATTTTGATTTCTATAATTTGACACCATGACCAATATTACATTTTTATTTCATATATATATTTTTTATTTAAACAATTTCACATATGTATGTGCTTTTTATCCAAAGGATTTGCACCTAATGTTCACTTTATTCATAAGTTATCTACTATAAAAGCATAATGTTATGTATGCAATTTTCTAAACTCTTGACTCCAGTAAAGATAAAGAAGTTTGCCCAGCAGATAGTAAAAAGATTCTGCTCTTAAAAAAGAAAATTTAAAGGAGATAGAGCAAGGTGATTAATATATATATATATATATATATATATATATATATATATTGTTTTGGTAAAGATATGCTTAAAATTAATAGTTCTGATAATGATAGCCAGATCCACCCTCTTTCCCTGGGAAAGAAAAAAAAACTTCTATTTTAGGGTTTACAGCTGTACTGTGTACACCCAGAGATGTAAAGATATTAACGATTATCAAGTAATGGGAAAATCATTTGTAAAATCTCTTATTAAATTTTTGTCAGTAGTGAGATGATCATATGAATTTTTTTTATCAGTTGTGAATTATTACCAATTTTGCAACTATCCCACATTGAGTTCTTTGAGGTCATAAAGAGAAAATATATAGGAAAATTGTTTTCTTACCAATGTGTGGGAATAATATAATTGAAGTTATGAAATGAGGATAGCATTTTAATAAAAATCATCTCCATTTGATCAACATGAAGTATTGAGCATGCTTTCCTTCTGGACATTTAAAATATTGTAGAAAAAAAGTTATTTAGCACTTGAAGGTTTCTTATGAGATCTCACGTAAGAATTATTTTTGAGAACTCAATGGTTAATGGCAATTCCTTCAGCAAAACATCGGCATCACCTCAGTGCATGGATGGTACAAACTCCATTAACTCTGATTGGTATGATCAGAAATAAAAAAAATTTTAAATGACTAAAATCAATGACCAAAAACTCAATTCAAGAAAACTTTAAAATCATATGCTTTGAATAAACTTAATTGTTAGCGATGAGTGCAAAAAATGAAAAGAGCATAATTAAAAGAACTAAATATTTATTGAAATATATTATTGCCTATTTTATTGATTGCCTATTTTATTGATTGCCTATTGCCTATTTTATTGAAAAGAGCATAATTAAAAATCATTTTGTCTGTTATGCTTGTATTTATGGATTCTCATTCTCATCTTTCCAGGGAAAAAAATGAAAAAAGATTGTACTGATTCTACTAAAGAATATGAATCAAGCCCAGAGAAAAAGATTTTTGATGTAGAACCAGCAAAGAGGAATCTAATGTTATACAGGTCTTTATTTTTCATTTGTTATTTTTGTATCCTTAATGACAAATTATTTAATTCATATGGAAAGTTTTTGATGACCCTTCTTCTGTTTGTTGAACTTATTGTCCATTTAGCAGAATTTGCAGTGAAAGTCTGAGAGTTTATCAAGAGTAATCAGTTCTCATTTTTAATTACAATACTTGACGACGATACAATCTCCATACATAACCAACATTTAAATTAACATGTATAACTAAATGAACTTAAAGATAGCTATACTATGAGCAGACTTTCACGGTCTCTTGATTTCAGTAGGAGACTACTGAGTTTCACTTGTTTTACTTACTAAACTCCTGATTTTCTTGCACATTTTTCAATATTCTATTATTTTATCTTCAAACTAGTTGATCTGCCCGGTGTTGCCCAGGAACATGATAAAACCAAAATAAATCCTAAATTTGTATTAAATTATATCTTTAACCTGATTTTGTATGAATTTATATTTTTAATGACAAAATCCTAAGGAAACATTTCCTTTTTTCATGTAGGATCGTTTCATAGTTTAAAAAAAAACAGATTTTGTTGTCCAAACCCGTTAAAATTTTTAATCATCATAAATATAAGTTTTACAGCCCATGTGAAAATTATGTCAAAAATAATGTTATCTGGTTGTAAAAGAAACGTTTTCTTTTTTAGGTGCGTTCTTAATTATATAAATACGTAGCACTTATTGTCGTCGTCTGGTCCATCCGTCTGTCTGTCCGTCTGCATATAACAACGCAAAAACTACTCAACTGAATGTTTTGAAATTTAAGATGTATTATCTTTGCAGAATTTTGTCAAGTCATTTCAAATTTTTTGAAAATCAAATTAAAACTTTAGGAGATGTTAATAAAAATATTTATTAAGAAATTTGATTTTTTTTTTAAAAATTGGTTCTTTCTTGTTATAGGAGTTTCCGAGGTTTAATGGTCAAGCGACCAAGATACTTATTTTATTACAGAAATTAATCTGCAGATAATATAATTCATTTCATATAATTAAAAATCATCAAGATCTGAATATTTATAGAACTAGCTATAGTATGAACACACCACATTTGACATACAATTTCACACTTGTTCTGTTTATGGTTTTCGCATTGGCTTGTTAACATAAAAAAATATAGTATTTGTCGTCCAAACTTTCTGAAATTTTAGTCGTTTATAAATATAACTGTTTCTATGTCTTGTATAAAATTATGTGAAAATATATGCATATTAAAAAGTGAAAACGGTACCAGGAGACACGTGACTGCACAGAAACACCCCATTATTATGTGTTTTTGACAAAAATTTCTCAGATTTTATTGATTTATTTTTCAATATTCTCATCTGAACGTTTTGAAACTGTTGTAGGTGATGCAAATGTGGTCTACCAAGATGCTCTAAAAGATTGTGTCAAAATACAAATGTTTAGTAACTTTTAGCTTAAGAGAAAAACATTTGTGAGGTGCAAAATGACCTGCATTCTCCAGTGTTTTTGAAAGACTTAAAATTCGTATTGTTAAAAAAACTAAGCTTACTGTCTATTAAAAAAGGGTTTCGGCTTTAAGAGCATATGTTTGGTTTGTCTGTATCTCTAAAATTACGCTCTTGAGGGCTGTTTCCATAATGGAGTAAACATTCACCCGGGAAAACAACCCCTTTTCAAAAATGTTTTCCAAGGATCAACATCATTTTTTTTTTTTTTGAATTGATTGCAGCATTTGAGATATAAGAGTGCGATCTTTTAGAATATGTTTTTCATTTTTAAATAAACCAAACAATTTAGTCAATAGAAGTTAAAACAGAATTGTGAAATAAACACATTCTTTATTTAAATGGTTCTTCATTCTCTGTAAATTGAGTTCTAGGTATGTGTGAGTGCTGAAAGCATGCATATCAAAGCATCACTTTCAAAGAACGAGATGAGTTATTCATCAGTTTTTAATTAATATTTTGGTTAATTATTAAAATTCTGAGACTCAGGTGCATCAGGAAAGGCCTTGGACTATCCTTACCTACATTTTCAGACATCTAGGTGCACCAGTCATTGCACATACACAGAGCTAAACTCTCTTTTATTTGTATGAATGTGCTGTGATTGAGGGGTAAAAACTTCAAACTGTGTACTTGTTTATTATGATTGACTAAGCTGTATTCAGATTATAAGTGATAAATCTAATGGATGAATCTCAGAGAGTTTCACAAATGATGATATTCTAAGTACTACTCTGTTAAACTCTACTGAAAATAGGATAATTCTGACACAAAGTATGATGACAAAGGTGAAAAAGTAACTCTTCAGCAGGGTTTGGATATGTGTTTTAAATATCTGGATTTTCTTCAGAAACAAAAGTTTTGTCTCAGAACAAGAAATGATGACTATACATAGACTCCAAGAAAAAGTATTAGACCAAATGTCAAAAGTTCTCAATCAAATGACAATTGATACTATGTTTGAAAATTGTATAAGCAAACAACAGAAATTATTAAGTAAAATTTAAATAATTTGTCTTGAAATATGTGGTTTTTAATTAAATAACCCAATGTTTTACAATAACTTTCTCTTTTACCAATTAATTTATGCATTAGTAATTAATTTACTGTAAAATTACAGGGAAAAAAATGTAAAAAAGTAGTGTGCTATAATCCACAAAATTCTATAATCTGCACAACCTTTGGTCCCAAGCTGTGTGGATTAAAGGTAGTTGACAGTATATATATTTTTGTATATGCCAAATGATCCTTTAAGTGTATGATTTTTGTTTCAGATATATTTGAGCCACCTATTTTCCATCCAAATGTATCTCTTACAGGCACCTCTAGGAGGCATGTTCATCCCTCCTTGATGAATATGATGATTGGCGACCAGAAATGACCATAAAACAGGTTTAAAGATATTTATCTTTACAGTTATTTAGATTTTGTTATTAGGCATATTTCCATTTTACTGTATACAAATTTGCAATTTTAACCTCCTGACACCCCGCGTCCATCCTATTGGACATTTTTATTTTTTATATAAAATATTTAATTTCAGTTGGAACTGGTAAAAATTTATTGTCTATTATAATGGATAGTCTAATGCTGCTATCTGTATACTGAAAAGGTAAAAAAATCGCCGTAAAATGTGTATTTTAATCATTTGAAAATGGCGGCGAACAGATGAAAGATTGTTGAAGGTGTCTACACAGTTTTTACTCAAATTTCATATATTTGTTTAAAGTATTTTGATATTAATGCAGCATATAAGTAATTTTAAATGTTGTATTAATGAAATTAAACCGTAGTTTAAGTAATTGAGTCTATATTTTGGAGAATAAACGCATGTTTTTTTCAATGTCCATTGTATTGGACATTGGGTCTTCATCAGTTGTTTCCATTCATATTAGGATCTTTTAGAATACTGAAAGGAAAGTTTGTTTTTACTCAAAATTCCATACTGTATTGAAAAAAAAAGTAAATACAGAAGTAGACAATATACATTTCTACTGGCAATTAAATAATTATTTAAATATTGTCCTAGAAGTGTATAATTCTACTTATAAAATGCTTGTTCCATATTAGTACATTGTTTAATTTTTTATTTCAGTGAAACGTGATTTTTTTGCTTTATTTAATAAATAAAGAGACTTACTTACAAATAAGCTTTTCTTTTAATATCTTTTTCTGTTCTTGTTCATTGCAAGATTTTCCTATTATGTTTTATTAGTATGTTGTTTCTAATTGAATTCATTAACTTAATCAAATTAAAATAACCAAATTTGAATAAAAATATAATTAAAGATAACATTATAAGATTATAAATAAACACATTTTTATTTCTTTTAAACTTCCACTTGGCATTCAATTGACAATTGTGGTAGTTGTGCCACTAATTAATATAATTATTTTAGGAAATAATGGGTTGGTGTTGAGATAGATTTAAAACAAAATTCTAATTGAAAAGTATTTAAAATTACACTAAATTGGCCTACTCTTTTCTATTTGATGATGTAAATTTTGTAATTATGCAATGCTTAGAATTGATTGATGAGTAATAAAACACACTTCTGAAGATAGAAAAGTTTGCAATGAAAGAAATAGGACTTTGTCGCCAGAAATCTGATTTTTGAGGCCTATCTTTTTTAGAGATATTTGGAAACTGGCATTATTTAGATCTAGAGAAAGTTATTGAGACACGTTTGGAAGCAATAAAAAGAATTGTGACGTGTCAGAGCTTGACAATTAGTGACGAAGGTAAGAAGGAGGAAAAGAACTAAGAAATTGGATTCATGCAAATCCATTCAATTATTATACTTCAAGGTGCTTAGAGTGAATCAGCTTTTCAGGAAATCGAAGTTGAGTTATTCAAGTCATGATGAAAACTCAAGCCCCAACATGTCTTCACCTAGCAACCTAGTTGCCACCAAAAGTTTGGTTGGTTGATTGGTTTATTTTATGATGGCCGATTATCTACACAAGGGATATAGGCCCTAGGAGGGAGTGCCCTCCATGAGAGTCTTTCTAAGGGATTCTAACCCATATTTACATCAAGGTTCGAAGAAAAACACAGAAAACTCTGAACAGTTAGGTCGACGAGCGCAACAGGGCTTTGAACCCAGCACCTCCCGTCTACCAGCTTTAAAAGAAGAACCTCTCAGCCACTGGTGGGGCCCTAAAAGTTTGAACTTGTGCAGTCTACTCAGCTTTAAAAAGAGTATCCAACAGTTACCTAAAATAATGGACAAATAAAATGTGTTGTGAGGCATCTGCTTACCAAAGTAATTGCTTTGTAGAAGCCCATTCATAAATTATTCAATTTTAAGCTCATCTATTTATTTTTTGCATGTAATTAAGTATTTTTATAATAATAATTATTATTATTTAGTGTCTAATTAATTTGTTTTTAATTAATAATTTGTGTCTAATTAAATTTTGTGTCATTATTTTGAATCTAATTCTGTTTTGTGCCATTATTTTTTGTCCAATATTAAGAATTTTGAATTCAGATTCATGTAATTCAATAATATGTTTTTCACAAGATGCCAATGTCCATTTTATTGGACACGCTAAAAAACTATATATATAAAACTATATTAAATAAATGAACATATTTATTGATTTCTAGTTTCAAAAGGAGCAACAATATGAATTATGGTAAAATTCGTGCAAAAAATACGAGCTTGGGTCTCAAGAGGATGATGGAAAGGATTCTCATGACTTTCCATATAACTTTTAATTTAGTTTGATTTTTCTTTGAAATATAGATTTTTATATAAATACATTTTTCAGTTTTTTTATATCTTGCCATATTTTTTATTTTATATTCTGCTTGGAATTCAACAACTGTTAAATGAGCCAAATTTCCTATCTCCTGCTCAAGACCATGCAAAGTTTATCGGTTTGTAGTTTTATATATATATGTATATTAACTTTGATAATATTATTCTTTCGGTACTTTTCCATTAGGCAGTGCAGGTAATAAATTATCAAATATTGTTTCAGATGCCATCATTGATATTACAAGTATTTTTCATCATTCTTCGTGTGATATTCTAAAAACTGAATCTTGATTATTTGAACAAGATTTGAATATGTTTAATTATAATAAAAGTTTGAAACTTTACTATGAGGTCTGAACAAGCATAAAAAGAAAAAAAAGTAAACAGTTTTGCATGTGTAAATTAGAAATGACACTCTGATGTTGAAATATAAAATGCTTTTCCATTGGTGTCCAGAAATTAGGGGGCAGTAAGCAATTTATGACATTTCATCGAATACTTACTGAAACTCATGAGAAAATGCCCTTGAACTTTGAGGATGTAAAGAACATGTTTGATTTCATGTTTTTCAGTGAAGATTTTGTCAGGAGGATGATTAGTGAGGTGGACAATAATAATTTTAATAATAAAATAATTTTATCACCCAAGTAACAGAAAATGCTCAAAATGATCTGTCATTGTAGCAAATGACTATGTAAGTCCTGTTCAACATTTGTGTGCATTTATGTAAGCATAGTACGTATATTTGTGGAGATGTTAACGTTTGTGTGTTTTTTATAGCATACAGAGTTTTCAACCAAATTTAACATTTTCCTAAAATTTGACAAAAAAATTATAGAAAGAGTATACTGCAATTAAAATAATATGTTGAATATTTGATGAGAAATGGGTATTATTTGTATGAAATAAATGTTAACTGTGCATGCATGAACTACAGCAAAAAGAAATTTGTCATGATTTGATAGTCAATACTATAGGGCAACTCATATAAAAAGACCAGTGAAATAACGTGATAACTCAAAAAGTTACAGCAATAATTGATAAATTGAAGAGTAAACCCCATATAATCTTATGGGTTTTCTTTCAGTTTTATTTCATGATCATTTGACAAAAATCACGGTCTTATTTTGTGTCACTTGCCGAAATTCATGGTTTTACTTCGAGATCACTTGCCGAAAATTTAGGTTTTATTTTCCAGTTGTCTGACGAAAATTGCAGTTTTATTTCATGGTTGTTTGACAAAAATCAGTTTTATTTCACAATCATTTGATCAAAATCCCTGTTTTTCTGCAATCACTTGACGAAAATTGTAATTTCAGAAATCGTGGATATGATTTTTAAAAATTTTTAAAAAGGGAAATTTGTTGTTCAGCGGAAAAATGGCATCCTGGGAACAAAATGGTGCAAAGAAATCGGATTTCAGTACAGAAAAGAAAAAACAAAATGCTCGTTTTTGCACAAACATAGTAAAAAAAATGCATTTGTAATATTTTCATTTTAACAGGTGTGTGACCCCTGCAATACTCACTGGGCACTCCAAGCTTTTGTGTTAAGAAAAGAGTCATATTTGGTATTAATTAGACAAAGCAAATGTCTCACTGTTGGGAGACATCTCTTTGGATGAATAATGCCAAATATGGCTCCCTTTTTAACACAAGAGCTGAGCATGCATCCTATGTATATATTTACATATATGATTGGGTAATTTGAGCATAATAAATTTGGCTCAGGCCTGTTTACTTGAACTGAAATCACTTACATTCATTACATGGAATAAATTGATTGTAATAAATTGATAAATTGTTTCACTATATAAGTTTCCATTTGTTTCTTGTAATAACTTTCACCTTCTGCACATTGGATTTTTTCTCCATATATCTTTAAGTATTTTTTCCCACTTATTTTAATTTTGAGAATCCTACATTTTATATATATATATGTGTGTGTGTTGTATTATAATTATCGGCTTATCTATTGTCGATTATTTTTGCGATTTAATAGTTATTATTAAAAAAGCCACTTTTACCTCAATTAATTGAGGTATCATGATCAATTTAAATTATTATCTGATGAAAATTGCTGTTTTTTCCGCAATCACTTGACAAAAGTTCTAATTTCAGAAATTATGGATTTGATTTTTAAAAATTAAAAAAGGGGAAATCTGCCATTCAGCAGAAAAGTGGCATTCCTGGGAACAAAATGAAACAAAAAAATCAGATTTCAGTGCAGAAAAAAAATGCTTGTTTTGGCACAAACATAGTAAAAGAAATGCATTTGTAATATTTTCATTTGCCGCATGTGTGTGTTCCCTGCTATTCTCACTGGGCACTCTCAGCTTTTGTGTTTAGAAAAAAAGTTATATTTGGTATTATTTAGACAAAGCAAATGTTTTGCCAAGATTTTTCAAACCCTAATTAAATGTTTTAGCATTATTATGTAGAGATTATAAACTATTTATATTTATCCATTTTAAATTTTAAACACTCTTCATCAAAATAAAATTTTGTTTTATTTTTATATTTTTAGGTTGATATTATCAACAGTGACATTGCTATGTTTGGAGAAAATTCTGTGCCAGAAAGTGTTTCAAGCACCATTTCAATTTACTCTGATTCAATCAACCCTGAAAGTCCTATTATTTCTATCAACCCTGAGAGTCCTATTACCGTTTCATCAGATTTACCATTTCATCAAATTTGTTTCCAGCTGGACAGATCTGTAAGTTTGCTTGAATTCTGTATGCTAATTTTCAATTTATTCATAGTTGCTTGCCTTCTGATTTTTTCAAGCTAAAAATAAGCTGAAGAACCATAAAATATATTTAATATAATTATTTAAGTAAAACGTATTGCTTTTTCTTGGTACTATTGGGTTATTTGGAAAGTTCCTTCTGTTTGGGAAAACCAATTTATACCGGAAAATTCTGCTCATCAATTATTAGAAATTAGATATTGGAATTAATGTCAAATAATTAATTTATAGAATTTTCTTGTATGAAACAACTTTCAGAACAACCCAAAAATTTGATTTCATTCACTAAAGAAAATTTCTAGTGCAAAGTATGATTACATTTGGCTTTAAAAAGCTAGAAGTTTTGCATTATTGTTTTATTGATTTGTTTTTATATGGTAACAAAATAATGTAGCACAGAGAAACGTCAGTTTGAAAATAAAATCATGAAAATCCTTTGCACCTGTAGGAATATTATCGTGAATACTGAATTATCGTAAAGAATTGTGCAGTCAGACAATAAAAAGAAAAATGAGAATACTCTCTATTTTTCATTCTGAAAATGGCCGCATAGAAAAACCAAAACAGCCATTAGATTGTGATTTATGTCTCCTTTCAATTTATAGTTAAATAAGCTTCAGGGACCATCTCCTACTTGAAATAGTATTAAAAAAACATTGAAATTTGTGTAACTAACATTTGGTTTTGACACTAGAACGCGATTTCTAGCTTCCAAATCAGCCTAGATAAAATTTTTCATGAAGTTCCTATAAAATTAATTCTAAAGATGTTAAAATTTTGACTTTTTTTTTTCAAGGAGGGGGGGGGGGGTGCAATCCCACTTTAAAATTCAGATTTAATACGAATTTTATAAATACTTTTCAAAGAAGTATGTTTGTGTTAGAAAAATCCAAAATAAATAGTTCAAATATTCTTCAAGAAATGGAGATAGCTGTGGCTTTTATTGAATTCTTTTATAAATTTATGCTTTTTTGAAGGTCTATATGCCCCCCCCCCCCCCCCCAAAAAAAAAAAAAAAAATGAAAGTGTTGTGCTTTTGAAGCATAACTCAAAAACTACTTATCAAATCTTGCTATAATTTTTGCATATGGATAATAAAAGTTAAAAAAGAAACAATTTTTGTTAAAATAATTATTTGTTGTGATTCATATTATTTCAGAATTTTAATTCAATTTCATTATTCATGTATACATATGCATCTGCCAAATTCACACAGTCAATAGCTACCTATTCTTGAAGCATTTCGGCATACTCTCCACCCTCCTTGTAACTTCGCTTTGGGGAGAGCTACAGAGTTTTCCCTATTTACACATTTAATATAATTAAACTGATCTAGGTTTCACAATTTCATGTTACTTATTGAAATATGCAATTTCAAAAAAAGGGTTCTTAGCCACTGACTCACTGGTGACCATCAAATAACTAAGGTACTTTCACTGGTGATCATCGAAATATAAGGTACTTCTAACACAGTCATAGAATAAAGACAAGTAAGTAGGTTCTGTAATACAATTAACCAGAAAAATCTTAAAACAAAGAATTCTTTAAGCTCTTTAAAACTGGGGTGCTGATTTGGCCATATACAGTTCTGTAACACATTATATTGCCAAATTAAACTAATTACATTGTAGCAACCATCTGATTTTTTGTTGTCTGATAAACATTTAAATAATGTTTCCATAGACAATCATCTACTCGCTCATATTTGATGCCAATGTTGGTAGCTATAGCCCGATTAATGAAAATAAGCCTGAGTTTTGAAGGTGTTACATGATTTCAAGCTGAGTAAAATTTTTATATGCTTTTTCAAAAATGTTGATTAGACAAGTCTTTCAGTTTATCTGTCCAACCTTCTATCTTTCACTTCCTTGAAATCAATTTTATTATAAATGTTGGATTCTAATCTCAATAGTATATGCCGACTTTGACAGTATTTTTCAAAGAACTTTTGTCTTTATTAAAAAATAGAAAATGTCTTTTGATTATGGAGTTTCTGAATAAGAACACAAGCCGATTTCATGGGTTTCTGAGATGTAATAAAGAGAAAAATTCTATTCAAATTTGTGGTAAATCTGCATGCATCTTGTGTATCTAAAGGGTTTTATATCATTTTTTTTTTTGTTCTTTTGGCAACAGATATATTTGGACAATTGAACAAAAAAGCCCTTGTACTTCTAAAAGAACTCCTTTGCATATAACTCCTATATATATTCATAAGTACTCTTCTCTTTTACTATATATGCCTGCATATACATGTTATATATTTTATCACTGCCTAATATCTCATGTATAAACCGTAAAGTTATACAGTCTAACTCGGTTAATACAACTAAGACAGGAATTATAATAATCCTCATATTAAAAGGTCAGGTAACTTTGAAACTGAGAAATTACGTGCAATAACTGAAACTGAGAAATTACGTGCAATAACTCCACATGTGATTAACTTTCTGATATGAAAATTTAAACACACTTTTATAAAGATATATGCTAAAAGTTAATATTCTGAAAAAGAATCTAGATGCATATAAAATGTTTTAATTTAATTTCAAATTTAATGCTTTTTAAAGGCTGTTCTCAAATCAAAACATGCTACTTTATGACACATTTTTTAATTCATTTTTTATATGCAAATGCATGAAACTGGCAGATGTTCTTATTCAGTAACTATGTAATCAATACACGTTTTCCCTTTTTATGTATAAGCAGAAAATACTGTCAAATTTGGCGTTTTGGACTGAATTCCTGAAGCGGCAGCATGTGAAGCTCAAAAAACGAGTTGTCATGTGACCAGAATTGCTTATAACTTGGTAAGTAATCTATTTATCAAAAAATGGAAAATTCATTTCCATAGTCAGGCCTACCAATTTTATGCCTTTGTGTTTAAAAATATATCAGAAAGTTTTGCGTTTTTCAGCAGGTCATTTGTTCACACAAATATATTTCTAACTTTCATTTTAAGTAAACCTTTTTAAAATTTTGATTTTATGCATCAACTTATAATTTAACAACTTCTATTCAGAAGGAAAGGGAAGTTATACTAGAAGAACATGGAAATTCTAATGGTCCTGAAAAATATATATAGGGAAAACTGGGAATGTTTGATAATACTGGAGTACACCTTGATACCTTTGCCTTCATTTTATTTTTAAAAAATCCTGTTTGTTCATTAGCACGAAATTTAAGCATATTCTTTTAAAATTAGTGGAAATGATTTCTCCACTTTTATTTATACTTTTATAAAACTGGAATGCAATGTCATACAACATCATTACACCCATCCAATTATGTGTTTCTAAGAAAAATTGCTTACAGTGCTTAAAATTTGAAACAATGTTTCTTCAAGAAAAAAAAAAAGTAAATTAGATAAAAATTAATGTATTTTTTATTTTAACTAAGAAAAATTGCTTATTTTATTTGATTTTCATTAAATGTTGATTATCTATTGTAAATTGGCTTCATATACTTTCTTCTTCATTTTTTTAAAACAAGATTCGCAGAACGCTTAAACTTTTGAGATGGACTATACATAACAATAGGGTAAAAACCAAACAGCAGAAAATGGAAAAATATTGATACGTACTCTAATATTGATTTGTTTGTATACATTTATAGAAAATTTGAGATATAAACATAACTTTTTGTAAATTATTTATTTTTGTTCCTTTGTAGAACTTTGACAAAGGAAATATGCAAAGTTTTCCTCAAGGAGAGAAGTTGACATTATTAAAAACAGTTTTTGTTTCCAGCCGGACAGATCTGTAAGTTTGCTTGAATTCTGTATGCTAATTTTCAATTTACTCATAGCTGCTTGCCTTCTGATTTTTTCAAGCTAAAAATCAGCTGAAGAACCATAAAATGTATTTAATATAATTATTTAAGTAATGTGTATTGCTTTTTCCTGATACTATTGGGTTATTCGGAAAGTTCTTTCTGTTTGGGAAAATCAATTCGTACTGGAAAATTCTGCCCATCAATTATTAGACATTAGATATTGGAATTAATGTCCAAAAATTAATTTATAATTTTTCGGTATGAACCAACTTTCAGAACAACCCAAAAATTTTATTTCATTCATTAAAAAAAATATCTGGTGCAAAGTATGATTATTTGACTTTAAAAATCCAGTTTTGCATCATTGTTTTATTAATTTGTTTTTATATGGTAACAAAATAGTGTTAAACTTTATAAAATAAAATTTATTTGATAACAGATTCTATGGGTCTAGTTCTCACACAACTTGGAGAATTCATTTTGGTTTTTCCTCCCACCACCACCATTTCAGTTTTAGTTCTCTCCATCAGGGAGTGCTGCAATTTTCTATATTAGCTTTTATTATGTCATCAGCCTTCATTTTTGAAGGACGTTTGGTGAGTGAAGCTTCACTTAAGCTTTATGGCTTCCCTCACCTCTTCTTGAAACCTTCAACAAGATCTACAATGTTTCAAAAGCTGATGTGAAACAATTAATGCAAAATTAGTTATATTACAGCGAAAGTAATCCAACAGCAAATCTAATCTTAATTTTCTTATGGCAATTCTTCATAAAATCGGAATCTGATGTCAGATCAGAATAACAAATTATTGACTAAAGACATCGATAAAAGAAATGCTATTTTGATTTCTTATTTGCACTTGATATATTTTAATCATATATATATTTCTTTCATAGGATAACAGAGATCAATCTCTAACTGGAACATTTTATACTTTTTCAATTTTGATTAAAAAATTTTTTTTTTGAAGTCACTTTTTATTTTGGCACCAGTTTCAAAAGCAAAAAGTCATAAAAAAATTAAAAAGACCCAGTATAGATTGACCTCAACTACCCAATACAAAAAAATATATATTTAAAAATATTGAATGCAAACAAACTTGAAAAGAATGTTCGATTATGATTAACATTAGCTTGTGAGTGTGATTATAAAAATACACAAAGTGGACTTCAGATGCCAACGTGGTGCGTTTTTAAAAATTGTCTTCTTAAATTTTAAGTTACTTTAAAAAAAATAATAAAATTTCATAAACTGGAAATTTCAAACTTTATAGAGAATTTGTAAATATTTAAAATTTAAGAAGATAGTTTTTAAAAATTCCCTCATACTTTTTGATGGTGAAACCCATATTTCGACAAATATATTAAGCAATGAATAATCATGCTTTTAAATTTTACCACATACATTAACATGGGAATTAGCGATCAGAGAGTTTCAGTGCAGCAGTCCACCATTATATTTTTTTTTTACTATAAATATTGGTTTTTCTCTTTTTTTAAAAAAAATTATTTTTGCAGTGTTCTTCTAATATTTGTGTTTACACTTTTTATAGTATGAATCCAAGGACAATAAAGTGGTGTGAGGTGTCATTAGTGCACTTCACAGATGAAGAAATTGAGAAACATGCCCAGAAAGAAACCTCCCAAACTGAAGAAAAGAAACCAACCAAACCTAAGAAAAGAAAACTCCCAACACAGCTACTGAATGTAATGAGCTAACCTTATAAAAAGAAGAAGCTGATATTGGGGTTTTACCCTAAATTTTATATCTTTGGACACTGTTTAAATAAAACAACTCATTCATTTTTATAAAATCAAAAATTATTTACTTTCTGCACATTTATTTATCAATAAAAAATTTTAAATAAAAGAAAATATTTGTCTGAAGCTAAGAATTTATTGGTTGCATTTACTACTCATGAAATTAACAACAACAAAACAGGATTTAAATTATTCTCTTTTCATTGAATAAATTCATTTTTAATTGATTCTCCAATTTTAGCAGTCATCAAAATTCAGATTAACTTATTGATTTTAATTCTAAATAATTCATTATTGCATTTATTTTAGTTGTTTATGTGAATGCTTGTTCACATTTTCAATAAATTGATAATGTCTTATTCTAGATAGCTGACAGAGAAATTCAACATAGGTATGGAATCAAGAAAAATGACACGATCATAATAATATTAATTACTGCATTTATTTATATTAAAAACGAATACTTTATTTTAATCGATGTTTGAGATATGTCGAAAGACTTAGCAAATCTTCATTTCATTAATCTTAGTATTCACAATACATAATTAAAACAGTTTGAGTGCAAGTAAATAAATAATAGGAACCAATTCACAGTTAGAACATCCTTTTCCTAATAAATCAATTAAGGTAGTTCTCAAATGATCTGCTCAACAATGTGAAACTTATGACTTGATTTCTGACTTATTTTTAAATGCAAAGGCATCAAATTGGCAGGCCTGACTATTCAAGCGATTTGGAATCGAAATGAGTTTTACATTTTTCCATTATAAGTGATTCGTGTCACATGACAACAATTTTTTCTCCCTTACATGCAGTGCTGCGATGTGAATTCAGTTCAAAACAGCAACAAAAATGATGACATCTTACGTTAAAAAAATACTTTATACATAACCTTTAAGAATTATGTATAAAGTATTTTTTTAACATACATAACAATGAAACTTACAGAAAAGAATTTATAGTTTTAAAAACATAGGTTTTTAAAGAAAATGGCTTCATTAAAAGATGAGTTGCTCATTAGCTATCTTTTTTAGAAACTGTATAAGAAGAAAATTCCTAATGATGTACAATTAAATATTTATATATAACTCTTATATTTACAAATCTATAAAAAAAATATGGAGGTGCTCAATACTGTTGGCCAAGGCTGTATTTCCAATAAAATGACATTGTATCCTTGCATGTTTCAGATATATCTATACAAAAATTAGAATGATTCTTGCAAAAAAATGTAAAATAAAGAATTTGGTCTTCAACAATGAAAAAATAAATCTTATGTTAAAAAGTACTTAAAATTTATACATAATTTGTAATATCTGTTAATAAAAATTATAAAATTATAGTATATTTATATAAATTATTTTCATTGTTGAAGATAAGTGCTTTATATTTTGGCTTTTCTGGCAAGAATTATTCTATTTGTCATGATTACCTATTAACTTGCATAGCATAACAATTGCTATGATATGCAAGTTTCAGTTATGAAACTTATATTGAAAAACAAAGCAGTTCATTTTTTAAAGCAAATGGTTTAATTAAAAGTCGAGTTGTTAGTTTGCTGTCCTTTTTTACAAGTTGTAGTAACTTAACCTTTAAAGACATGGACAGCAGTTGTGAACTCTTAAATTACTCTTTTTAAAAGTTGATGGCACATACAGTGCGCTGCTTGTCTTTATATTTGCACAAATAGTCAGTGTTGTTAAAGGCTAAAAAAGAATTTTATAACTGTATGCAGTTAAACTTTTGGAATTTACTAATATTCTAGTCCTTGCAGCCTTTGCCTGAGTCACTCTTAAACATGACATATGATGTAGCGTTAAAGCACCAACATTACCATCTGTCTGCCACCCTTTCAAGACACACAGAATTGGCTCGCTAACACTTTTAAATCAGTTACATTAAAAATATGAGGTGCTCAATACTTTTAGTCAAAACGACTGTATTTAAAAATACTAAATGTTTCATTCTAATATTATTAGTACTATTCCCAAATTTACATTAGGATTTTCTGATTAGTCAGAGCAGACTAATTTTTTTAAATATTTCCAATGAAAGACAGCTTTTGTGTTTCTCCTTTTTCATATCATGAAAATTTTAGTTTTATTCTTAAGGTATGATAAATAATGAATTTTTATTTTCATTTATCCCCGCCCCCTAACCTTGATTTTATTACAAATTTCCTTATTATTTGAATTATGCTACATAAGATTAATGTTCTAATTTACTTAAATCTCATAACAGAATTTAAAAAACAACTACCATATTTACTCCTGCATAATGGACACATTTTTTCCAAAATTTCAGGTCTACTAGTATACATTATACACTAAATATTTATCACAACAATATACATCAAGCCTCACATGGGTTCACAAAGTCACAGAATGTAGCACATCAATTTTGTGATAAATTATATAGTATGCCCACTAAAGTCCCTTGCCACCCTCTAAACTTCGGAACGGCTGCTGCTATATTCATAAAAGTGGTGTCTAGGTATAGTAAAGTAGCCATGCGCTACACAATGAAACTGCCTACAGCGCCACCTGGTGGAATGCTGCAGAGTTAGCATTCCTATCTCGAAAACGGAAAGAGATAGATTAAAAAAGTGATTTGCAAAGTTGTAGAGTATCATCGATTTAGTACTAAAAGACACCTTGTGGACATTAATGTAAAGAATAAAAAGGTTAAAATGTGCATTTGTTTTTTTTGTGATTTCCTACACTGTGACATGACAAAACGATTTGGAAAGAAAGAAACAACCAGTTATGAAACAGCAGGTCTGTGCGACCCCTCCACAAACATTGCAGGACATTAAACGACGCTATTACGTATGCTTGTGCCAACGTGTCACGCTTTATTTCCCTCAACGTGAAATTCAAACAAACATCCAAATATGCATTGCAGCTGACGGTGAGAAGTTTGAAAATCTAAATAAAGGTATATTATTATAACTAGTTGCTTTTTTTCTTTCTAAGATCGTTTTGTTATGTCACAGTGTAGGAAATCATGAAAAGACAAATGCGTGTTTTAACCGTTCTATTCTTTGCATTAATGTCCACAATGTGTCTTTTCGTACTAAATCAATGATGCTCTACAACTTTGTAAATCACTTTTTTTCTTCATCTCTTTCTGTTTTCGAGATAGGAATGCTAACTCTGCAACATTCCACCAGGTGGCACCGTGGGCAGTTTCATTGAGTAGCGCATGGTTATTTTACTATACCTAGACACTACTTTTATGAATATTGCAGCAGCCGTTCCAAAGTTAAGAGGGTGGCAAGGGACTTTAGTGGGCATACTGTATAAATATAGGAGTAAAAAGTAAAATAAGGTAAATACAGTGAAAACTGTAAAGTTGACCACCTGTCTATGTTGACCTCTGTTGTCTTGAACCAAATTTATCCTTTACAAAATTATACGACAAACCCTTTGTAACCTGACCACCTGTCTATCTTGCATCTTGACCAACGAAATTATTCAAATTTGACTAGCCATGAAATGCCCATCAAAATCCTTTATAACTTGACCATCCAAAAAGCTAACAAATCATGAATAAAAAAAAGTAACTCTCCAGGAAATTTTCATTTTTTTTTCTTTTTAGCTAGAATTTCTAAAAGAGTGAAATAGTATTAACCTGGGAAATGTTTGTAGTAGTGATGGGTGTAAGTAAATAATTCAAGGCTTATCTATTATTGCTCCTGTGGATTTGGCTTTTCAACCTTCCTCCATTCTTTAATTCTAGATTTTTTTTCTTCTATTTCCCATCCTCTTATCATTCCTTCCCTTCTTTCAATAACCCCCAGTGCTAGTTGGTAAGCAAAAATATTTCCACCCATTGCAATAGTTTGTGGCAATTGTAACAACACAGTTAAGAAAATTATTTGTGATAATGATGAGTTACACTAGAACTTTGTTGTAGTACTGTAGGATTATTATTTTCATCCAGTAAACTTGGTGTGGTGGTAATACCACAAGACATTTATATGTTGTAATTTGTAATTGCTTTTTAACAAGAAAGATTTTGTTAACCTAAAATGGCTCCAATAAGAAAATTAGTTGAACTTTCAAATGATAAAAAATGAAAGGTTATGGAAATGTCAATGAATTTTTTATCATTATTAAATTATAAATTATACATATTAAGTCATTGTTGTCATATATATATATAATTGACATTCTAGTCATATATATAATTGACTCTTATTCAATAGCTAATGAGTACAGAAATCTAATTTATCTGAATTACATCATTTTGAATGATATAATTAGAGTTGTACAGTATTTGTAATTTATAACACACTTTTCTTTCCAGAACACACTTTGCAAACTGCTTTTCAAGAACATTTTTCATCTTTAATTTTAAATGTGTTTTTAATTATGTTACAAATATTTTAAATGTCTTACATTAAAATTATTTCATTTTTTACACAAAACATTAAGAATATGTTTTAGACTTTAATTGTTTTCATTAACTGCTTGTTAAGCTGTTATGTTTGTAACAATATTGCATAGTGTTTAGTCAATAACAATTAAAAAGCAGAGTTGAAATATAATAATATTGTTTATAGATTAGATATGGATTGTAGTACATTGAGACCACTTGTTGCATTGCTGTTTTCATTTTTTGCTGTTGTTTGCTACTACCTTTTGTTGACTTCACACATTGTGAAGTTGGCATGTATCTGTTTTAATTTTTTCAGACATATGCTAAATGGTGCATTCAGTATGTTTTAATTTTTAAGATGGTTCTCGAATGATCTGCAAAACTATAACCAATGAAAAACTTTTCTGACTCAATTTTAAAATGCAAAGGTGTAAAATTGGCAGACCTGACTATTGAAGTGATTTGGAAAATGAGTTTTTCATTTTTTAATAAATAAATTACTTATCAAGTTATAAGTGATTCATGTCCTGAGACAGCACGTTTTTCTCTTTTCTGACACTGAAGCATCGGGATACAGTTCAAAACACCGACTTTGACAGGGTTTTCTAACAGATCTTCTGCCTTTACCAAATAATGGGAAACATGTTTCAATACAAAATTTCTAAATAACAACATCTGGCCTTTCTGGACAAAAATAATTTTTAAAATGTGTCTGAAATTAGCCTCTTTAGATTTGAAAACAGCCTTAAGGAAAAATCAAATGAGAATGCAAAATAAGGTTTAATGATTAAGTAACATGCTACTGATATGTGTCATTTATCTGAATATTTTTTTTAATTTAAAGATCAAGAATAAGGTTGGCAGTGTCCATATGTGTGTGGGAGGGGGGAAGGGTTAGTTGTGACAGATTTAAAGCCTATAGGATTTTCTCACTAATTAAGATGAAAAATATCTTATTTTGACTTTTTAACAGAAAATTTAATATCTTAAACACCTGGGTTTCTTTATAAGCAACACTGTCACTGAAACTTCTTGTTTTTTTAATTACTTTTTTACAATAATTCTTGAAATTTGCAATCTTTCAGAGATAAAAAAAAAGTAAAACCTGTGAAAATGAAATCGGCACATGACAGAATTCTACCTTAATCTTTCAACTACCAGACAGGTCCATTGGACTCGAAAGCAATGTTTGTTCATTTGCATTTCATTTTTACAATTATTGAAGATAATAAAAATGGGTGTCATAATCACTACAACAATATAATTTTGTCTTTCTATTTCATTCAAGTTATGTTGTATTTAACCTAATCTATATTCATTTTAAATCAGTTTCTTTTTTCTTGTGATCCTACTTATTTAACACGTGGTTTGTAATATATGCAACAATTAATTCTTGTATCATTGTTTTGTTGTAGTCAGGAGTTAAATGGGAAAAATAATGGTCCCGGCAAAAAGATAATGCAATTATATCAGTCTAAAACAGACTATTTTATTGATTCCTTGCCTTTCTGCATTTGGCAGGTTTTACAATAGTAAATAACTTTCAACTGAGAAGTAAAATGCATAATAATGCTATGAATGTTAAAGCTTACTCAAACTGAAGGGATTTTAGTATTTTTTTATACATACTGAAGTTGATATGCACATCATAAAAAACAATTCAATGCAATGAGTGTAACAATAGATATTTTAAATTCATGATTTGAAAATTTTCAACAATTTTTTTTGTGAGCACTGACATGTTAAATATATGGCATTAAAAGAATGTACAAAAAACAGATGTGGACTTACTGACAATTAAGTCATGTGTGAATTCGCTGAATGTTTATCTTTTTAACTTAAGATACACCAATTACATGAAGTTCAAATTATTCAACTAATACAGTAGATTTCCTCAAATCTGCAAATTCCTAAAATCTCCACATAACTGCAAATGTAAATAATGAAACTTGCAGTTAAGATGTAGAGGAAAAAAATTCAAGATTTTTTTAATTATATTATTCCATGCACATTTTAATATGTAATTTTTGTTAATATGTCTGAACACGTTTTCTCATCAAGGAAGCATAACTCTATTTCTGAAAAATTCAAGACTGTGCTGATTGCGATCTTTTTACCAAATACACTCTGTATTAATCAAGCATTTTTGGATATTAAGTTTGGCTAAGCATGAAACAAAACTTTTTTTTTATTTTATGCAAATTATTAGTGTACCTTTATGAGGACCTTCAATGAATAATTTAAAAAAATTATCTCATCATTATTATGCCTATTTAGTTATGCATTATTATTTACTAGACCTTTTACCTTTAAAATTTTAATCTTGTTTTAAATTTTATTATTACTTTCATTACTTTACTTAATTATTTTAATATTTTACTTTATTGTAAGCATTCTATTAATTATAATTAACAGTGAATAATTACATTCAAATGACTGTTTAAAAAATGTAAACAAAACCGTGATCAGAAATCCACAAAATTGTAAAATCTGCCCAACCTCTGGTTTCAAGCTATGCAGATTTGAGGAAGTCTACTGTATATGACAAAAAGATGAGATGCTAACACTAAAAAATATGTAAATGGAAAACATGTCTCAGTAATAAGATGCCCTATGCAGGGTGTCGGAAAAAGAATGAAACAAGGTTTTAATTTTAAAATAATGACTGGATTAGATTATGTTGCTGAAAATGTTCTGTCATTAAATTAAAATATATATATACTCTTTAAATTTTTATACCTGAGTCCTATAAGTTATAGTTAGAAAATTTTTAACCAAGCTCGGATAAGTAAAACAATAAAATTTTCATTCTTTTATGACCAAAACTCACAGTTATGACACCTAATTTTGGAGCTTTCTGGCATCAAAATCTCTTTGCCTATTTTTTTGTTCTAGTAAACAATGAAATTTCATAAAATTCAAAGTATTATATCTCGGTGAGTTTTGTCATAAAATAATTTAATTTTAACTGTTTTACTTGCATGAGCATAGTTAAAATTTTCCTGAATATAAATTACAAGACTCAGGCACTGCATAAAATTAAAAAAAACAATTTTTTAAAATATAATAGCGAGATGTAATCTTAAATCCTACGTTATTCTGAACTATTTTTGCAATTTACATTGCCTATGCATTTCCAACTGGTAAAATATTAAAGCCTGTTTCAACCTTTTTAGGACACCCTAAGCAGTGTTGTAATAATAAAAAAAACCAGAAAGTATGTGCTATAGTTATGAAGGGTGTACAGAGTTATCCAGAAGATACATTATGTATACCACCATATATCTTCCACTACATTCCTGACCTTGGATATTATCTAGGAAACATGATATTTATCTGTTTTTATCTATTCTGATATTTATCTGTTTTTATCTATTCTGCGGTGTCAATAGTTTACTAACTTTGTTCAGATTAATTAAAATATACATTTTGCTGATTTAATTTAACTTTTCTTCTTAACATCTTTAACTATTTTACACTCACTAGAATATATATTTTAAAAAGCACCCACCTAATAGAAAATAAATCTAATGTCATTTTAAAATTGTTCATAACATAGCTTGGATGTAAAGCAGTATCTTCATGTTCTGAGGTAAGTATGTTTTCTGTTTGTAACTTCAGTTGCTCCAATTTTAGATTAAAATATTGTTCTGGAGATAAAATTTATAATCAATTATAACAAATTGTAATAATATATTTCTTTTAAATGCTAAAAGGTGTAAACTAAAAACATAATACACAGTAAAATAACTTTTATTAGGTTGTTGACATGTTTTGGCTCACTACAAGCCATTTTCAAAAATGAATGAGAATATTCTATAATTTCACGGTCTTTGAAGTTATTATTTGAAATGATATCATTTAATTTTGACAAGCTGGAATTTTAGTTACAGAATAAAGGAGCATATAGCAGATATTAAGTATAATAGAAAAACCACAACCCTGGCAAGATTATATCAAGAAGAAACCATCTGGATGGTTTCTTAATGGAAAAATTATTTGGACAAATAATTTTTCCCTCCAGTCTATACTATCCATCCATAATAAAAGAAACCATAGAGATAGTAACATGCAAAAATACAATATGTAACGATTCGACATCTTTTAACTTACAGAAATTGTGGCTTAAGTGACTCCATGGTTACAAATATGAAAATAAACAATCCAGTAAAAATAAACACTAATGTGCATACTTTTTAAAAAGTACATGAAAATTAAACAATAACTTCAAAGACCGTGCAATTATAGAATATTGTCATTCGTTTTTAAAAATAGCTTGGACTGAGCCGAAACATGTCAACAACCTAATAAAAGTTATTTTACTGTATATTATATTGTTAATTTACACCTTTTAGCATTTAAAAGAAATAGATAAAATTTCTGTTTAAATTATATAAAAATAAGTAAAAAAGTGTATATAATTTTTTTATACAACCGTTAAAAATAACTGTTTTTTACTTAAATGTAACTGTTATATATAACTCCTATAATTTTTGTAACAGAGGTTACAAAAACCCATACAAAACAAAATTATTTCAGAGTTTATAAGACTGTCTTTATTAGTAGTCTGAAATAGCACATTTATTTACTTCTTGTAGATTTTTGTAACCTTTGTTACACCTAAGTAAAAATAATTTTTATTGCTGTCTCTAATCTCTATTACTAGCTTATAGCTTGTGTTAATGTCTGTAACCTCAATTACAGAAAATTTTTACTTTTACTTGTATAGTACATACTGATGTGGAACAAAAATAGTATTTATAAACAAAGAAGTTGCTTCTGTTTTTTAAGTAATATATCTTATCTTTTATAAAAAAAAAAAAGATATATTTATTAACTCTCTATTGGGCACAACAGATCTAACAAGCACACTGTTTAAATATTCATCCCTACCATGCAAACAAATAGATTCAAACCTTCTACTTTTGTCTAGCTTAGTTTTTTGTCATGTTCTTGAAGGCAGTAATAAGAATTTCATGGTGGAATTTCTATAGTGTATTAACAGATTATTTTCATTCGATTATACAACTTTTAGAAAAATAAGATATTTTGCTTTTTACAATTTTAACAGATTCTTAAAAGCTTAGATAAATAAATAATGCTATTAGATTTCATTATTTTCTAAAAATATGGTTTAAAATAGCAAATACTAAAAATGGAAAGTTATACATACAATCTCGGTGAATTGAATTCAATTTGGGTCAACTCATACCCCCCAAGCACTCTAGCTACATCTTATGTGTCAATTTTGCATTATCTTTGGCTTCTCTTGATTTGAGTAAAAATACACTTTACCGGTGGCTTCAGTGAACTATCGAGTAATTGACACCTGCTTTGATATTGACGGGCATCAGTGAGAATTTTCCAGATGCTGAATTCAGAGATTTTACAAGATGCAAGATCTTACAGAGATTGACACGGCCTTTAGTGAATGACAGCAGTTTTAAGCATTTAAACATTGATGTTTGTTATGAAGATGGCATGAAACTTTTCTGAAAAGCAATATTCTTAGTTAATGCTTCTAGTGTGAAGCTCATTAAAAATGTTTTATTTCTATGAGTTAGCATTGTTTCTTACGTTAAATAAAAGATTTAGTTTGGCATACATTAACTCTGAGTTTCTTCACAGGTATGCAGAATTATTTTAAACTGTAGAGAATAATTTGTGGATAACATCTTGATATACATGCTCTCCCATCCCAGCAAATTTATTCACCAGTTTCAAAATGCTGTAAAGAACATGACATTCCACATTGAAAAAAAATATCAAAGTTTATCAATAATTACACTTATAAATTCATATACAAAAAAAAAAGCTCTTCAAATATTCACAATCTAAAAATCTTTATTAAAAGAAAATTTGACAAATCAAGAAACTGTTACAGAAATGTTTATATATTCAGTTTATGAATAAGTTAAAAATATCTTAAGTAAAATTCCTCAAAATGATTTAAATCTTTGTTCCAGTAATTTCCTTTAATCCAGTAGTAGTACATAAGAAGAAACACAATACATTGTTAACATCTATCTTCACAATATGTCATGAAAACCAGAACTCATTTCAGAATTCTGCAATAGCAGCAATTAGCTGGGGAAAAGACACAATAAACAAAGATGACTACAATAAAAAAAGGGAAAGTTTTGAAAAAGGTAATTTTTTTTAAAGGAATCTAACAAAACTTTCTCTAAAGCACTAGTCCTTGTTGCTAGTATTACATTTAATAAAAAATTTAAATAATGAGAATCAAAAAAAGAAAAATTAATATAATTAAATAATCAACTACCTAAACTAACTCTCCCTCTGAAACTTATTCTTCCATTTCCAATTATCCCATTTCATAATTGTTTTCAAAAATGTTAAATAAAAAAAATTATAACATTTTTTTTTCTATCTCACTACACAAAAATATATTTAAAATATCGTACACAGAATTCTCTGCTAAAAAAAAAAAAGTCGAATTTTTTTCTTTTTTACTTTTCAAAAAATTAAAGAAATGTTCTCAAAAAAAAAAAAAAAATCCTTAATTTATAACATGGCCAGAAGAATTTTTATAGTTTAATGTTCTACAACAAGATTCATTCTTTCCTATGAACCAGTAGTAGCAAAATAACTAAAAAATCAACACTACATATAGCAAACACATCAATGAAAACTAAAATAATTATACAGATTGTACAAAAGCAGACAAATTTTTTTAAAAATTAAAAAAAACTGAAAGACACAATAAACAAAGATGACTACAATAAAAAAAAGGGAAAGTTTTGAAAAAGGTAATTTTTTTTAAAGGAATCTAACAAAACTTTCTCTAAAGAACTAGTCCTTGTTGCTAGTATTACATTTAATAAAAAATTTAAATAATGGGAATCAAAAAAAGAAAATCAAATCTCTTTTATTCCACTACTTGAAGAACTATCATTTCTGCATCTCTTGTCTAAAAATCAGTACAACTGCATAAAGATAAAAAAAATTAATCACATTTATGAACCCATTATTAAGTTCTTGCAAAAAAATAGTACAAGAAGCTGATAGTAGGACAAAACCTTTTAATTAATATTTCTACTTAATCGCAGGACTTTTATGCTTTGTAAACATCAACCAAAAGTTATTCATAGACTTAAAAAAGCAGCAGATAAAATATCCATGTTTATACTAGAAAGAATATTATAATAAAAATTTAAATAGAGTGATAAATAATAATAATAACTATCAAACAGAACAATTACTGTAAAATAATGATTGTAAACCCCCTTCCTCCCCTTTTAAGTAATTTTGATTTTCTTTTCCATTCTCAAACAACCCCCAACACACACACAACAAATTTTTTGCCTCAAAAATTTATTGAAAAAATCCAAGGGAGAGAATTTTTAATCTTTTGACTTTTCTGGCAGATTTCTACTTATGTTTTTATATAATGTTAATGAACACCCTCCCCCCCCCCTGTATATGAAATGTCTACTTCCCTTCTCTGCCCTCCCCAACACAAAAAGTTTAAAATCTTGAGAAGCTTAAATTTGTCTATCCTTCTTGCTACTTCCTAGTAATGTAAAAATCAGTCCTCTGAGCTACAATTTCCCCTACATCCAAAATTTATGCTTTTCCCTCCCCCTTCAGCATATAAATTTCAAAACCTTTAAAACTCTTTATTAAAAAATGTTCTATTTGTTGGAACAATAAATAATCAGTCATTTATTGTCATTAATCAGTCTCTCTCCTAAAATGTCTGCTTCCTCCCTTTGCCCCATCCAGCAATAAAACCCCTTTAAATCTCAATTAAAAATATTCTGTCCTATGTGTATCTCTTTATGAACAATAATTAAATAATCAACCATCTAAACTTACTCTGAAACTTATTCTTCCATTTCCACTTACCCCATTTCATAATTGTTTTCAAAAACATTAAATAAAAAAAATTATTTAACATTATTTTCTATCTCACCACACAAAAATATATTTAAAATATCACCGTACATACAATTTGCTGCAAAAAAAAAGGTCAAACATTTTCTAACTCCACAAAATTATTTTCAAAAAATTAAAAAAATATTTCCCACAAAAAAAAAAAAAAAAATTAAACTTTTTAAAATAAAATAATTCTTTTTGAAAATATCTTTAAAAAAATCCTTCCATTTTTTTCCAAGTTCTGAATATTCTTTTCGAAAAAAAAATATATAATTTTTTTACACATAAAATAAATTTAAACTATCAGTGTACTCTAGCATACTCCATGAAAAAAAAAAAAAAAACACTCTGAAAAGTCTCCCAATTAAAAATCAAAAAATTTAAATTAATCAATTTCTAATTCTCCAAAATAAAACTATTTCAAAAATATCCCCCTCATTTTAACAGTAGACATTCCACCTCTACCACCATGAAACAGTCTGCCGACACCCTCCTCACAGCCGAGCTTAGATGCTGCCAAACTTTCCTTTATACATTGTTTATACTATGCATTTTTGGTACCAGTAGGTGGGGGCAAAGGGGGAAGCAGTCATTTTGGGGAGTATTTAGATGATTGATTATTTATTATAACATTTAAAAAGGTAAATATGAAAAAAAAATTATGTGAGGGAGGGAAATTTAGATGATTCATTTTTTTTTTTCACTTTTTTAAAGTGAAAAAATCTGCTGAAATAAAGAAGATTCTCACCTCTACTTCTAAATTACTGATAAAAATGGCTCTTTTAAATGAATTTCTTTTAAATCTCAATTATAAGCCCCCTCCCAAATATAACACTTTTTGCTTTTGAAAAAAAAAGGAGGGGGGGAAGCTTACAATCAGGATTTTATGGTAAATACAAAAATACATATACAAATTCTGCACAGCCATCAGAATAATTTGTGAAGTATGAACGATCTATGATTGACTTATTTACACATATAAAAAATAAACAAAAATAAGAAAAATGGCATCATACAGTAAACATTTAACAATAATGACAACACTAAAATAAACACAAAATGGTATCTTTCAAGTTATTCACAGAGTTTAAAAAGCAGCAGAGAAAATATCCTTGTTTATATTAGAAAGAATATTATGATAAAAATTAAAATAGAGTGATAAATAATAATAATGACTATCAAACAGGATAATTAAATACAAAAGTACATATAAAAATTATGTACAGCCATCAGAATAATTTGTGAAGTATGAACAATCTATGAATGACTTATTTACGCATATAAAAAATAAACAAAACTAAGAAAAATGGCATCATACAGTAAACATTTAACAATGATGACAAACACACTAAAATAAACACAAAATGGTATATTTCAAGTTATTCACAGAGTTTAAAAAGCAGCAGAGAAAATATCTTTGTTTATATTAGAAAGAATATTATGATAAAAATTAAAATAGAGTGATAAATAATAATAATGACTATCAAACAGGATAATTAAATACAAAAGTACATGTAAAAATTATGTACAGCCATCAGAATAATTTGCGAAGTATGAACAATCTATTAATGACTTATTTACACATAAAAAAATAAACAAAAATAAGAAAAATGGCATCATACAGTAAACATTTAACAATAATGACAACACAAAATGGTATCTTTCAAGTTATTCACAGAGTTTTAAAAGCAGCAGAGAAAATATCTTTGTTTATATTAGAAAGAATATTATGATAAAAATTAAAATAGAGTGATAAATAATAATAATGACTATCAAACAGAATAATTAAATACAAAAGTACATATAAAAATTATGTACAGCCATCAGAATAATTTGTGAAGTATGAACAATCTATGAATGACTTATTTACGCATATAAAAAATAAACAAAACTAAGAAAAATGGCATCATACAGTAAACATTTAACAATGATGACAAACACACTAAAATAAACACAAAATGGTATATTTCAAGTTATTCACAGAGTTTAAAAAGCAGCAGAGAAAATATCCTTGTTTATATTAGAAAGAATATTATGATAAAAATTAAAATAGAGTGATAAATAATAATAACGACTAGCAAACAGGATAAGTAAATACAAAAGTACATATAAAAATTATGTACAGCCATCAAAATAATTTGTGAAATATGAACAATCTAAGAATCACTTGGATTTCACAGTTCTTTTATTCAACATGTATATATATAACATGGCCAGAAGAATTTTTGTAGTTTAATGTTCTACAACAAGATTAATTTTTTCCTATGAACCAGTAGTAGCAAAATAACTAAAAAATCAATACTACATATAGCAAAAATATCAATGAAAACTAAAATAATTATACAGATTGTACAAAAGCTGACAAAATTTTTAAAAAATCACTACAAAAAAAAAAAAAAATATATATATATATATATATATATATATATATATATATATATATATATATATATATATATATTAAAATTAATTGTTAGTAATGTTTGATCTTGGTCTCAAATACATTTAAGATCTTCGAAGGCTTATTACACATATTTTAACATGTAAAGCAAATGAGAAAAGTTTTATATCAACATGTAAGTAGTTTATAGTATTTGTAGAAAATAACATTTAGACATGTTGATGTCTTATGAATGACATCGCTCCAATACTGAATATCCTTTATTGCATATCTCACAAATATGAGGCTTTTTTACAGTTTCAACTAAAGGGATCCTCTCTAGGTTAGATTCACAAGAAAAATTTTCACTGGATTTGTCACAAATGATATTCTTTTCAGTGGTTGAAACTAAGAGGTCCTTCTTTAGTTGAGATTCATTAGAAAATTTTTCACTGGATTTGTCACAAATGAAAGGCTTTTCGGTTGTTTCAATTAAGAGGTCCTTCTCTAGTTGAGATTCACTAGAAAAATTTTCACTGGATTTGTCACAAATGAAAGGTTTTTCCTTTGTTGGGACTAAGAGGTCCCTCTCTTGATGAGATTCGCTAGACAATCTTTCACCGAATATCTCACAAATGACGGTCTGAAATAAGATGTCCCTCTCTTGGTGTCCCTCACTGGATGTATCACAAATGAAAGGCTTCTTCTCTCTTGTGTGAACAAGGAGGTGTCTATCTAAATGACCTTTCTTATAAAAACTTTTACTGCATATCTCACAAAGGTGAAGCTTCTCTCTTGTATGAATGGGAAAATGCTTATTTATTTGTGATCCTTCAGAAATTTGGTCACTGGATGTGTTTTCTTTAGTATGGAAACGATAGTGTCTATTTAAAACAGATTTATTTGAAAATCTCTCATTGCATACCTTACAAATGTGAGGCTTAAGCACATTATGAAAAGAGCGGTGCCTGTCTAATTTTGATTTATTAGAAAATTCTTCATGGCACACTCCACAAATGTGAAGCTTCTTCCCAGCATGAATATTAATAGGCTTATTTGACTTCTGATTAAATCCTTTATAGCCTGTCCCAGTATGAACAAACAAATGTTTATCTAAATGATATTTGCTAGAAAATCCAGCATTGCATACTTCACAGGTGTAAGACTTCTTCCCAGTATGAACCAAGATATGGTTTTTCAAATAATATACAGTAGAAAATCCTGTGTTGCATATTTTGCAAATGTGAAGCTTCTTCCCATTATGAATATTGATATGCCTATTTAAATTGGATTTTTGATTAAATTCTTTATTACATACTTTACAAATGTGAGGCTTCTGCCTGGTATGAACATAGCTGTGTCTTTTTAAATGACATTTTCTAGTAAATCCTGTATTACATATTTCACAAATGTGAGGCTTCTCCCCAGTATGAACAATGACGTGCTTCTTCAATAGGGATTTCTTATTAAATCCTTTATCACATATTTCACAAACGTGAGGCATCTTCCCAGTATGAACGAGGACCTGTAAATTTAAATTATATTGCCTAGAAAATCCTGTATTGCATAAGTTTCAGATGAAAGATTTTCTCTTTGTGTCAATCAGTTCTGCATTCATATTTCGATATTTATTTTAATGTCTTCCTTTAAAATTAGAGAAAATCATTTCAATCATACACCTAATTCTCTTGAAGGCTAATCAGTTTATCTTATTTTTCAACACTCAAGTACATATACACACAGATACTAATGAAGTCTTTCTTCCCTCTTGTAGATAAAATCTGCTTCAATACACAGGCGCAAAAAGTCAAAATCACAATATATACAAACTCTTTTTTGCTTCAAAACAAATTCCACTTTTTCTGGTGCATCACAAGAAATAATTTCTTTTTCTAAGCACTGCTTCTGTCCATCAACATTTCAGAAACTTCAATATTTCATCTGTTAAAACAAAACATTATTAAATAAAAAATTATCAAATTATGTAAAATTATCTACAGAAGAGACATACATCTAGAAATGTATAGTTATGCACTGAAAATTTACAAGGAAGAAAAAAAACACTCTTCAAAGTGAGAAGAGCAGAATCGAATAGAAATATTTAAGGCATAATCTCTTTCTAAATATAGTAAATTGCCTAAATATTCAAAATATACAACCCTTGTTTCAGGTTTACATTTATACCAAGTGTCACATTAAACAACAATCAAATCCTTCTTTTTCAGTGTGTGTATGTGTCTTAAATTACTGTTTTTACTGTAACTCAAGTAATGTGTATGCTATTCACTACTGACTTTCAGATTTTATTTAAACACTGAAGAGATTTCATATAATATTAAAATTACATAAAAAAGGTAATATTCAATAAGATGCCATGACTCAAATAGCATCTACAGTGGTGGCCAAAAGAGTGGACATTTTTTGAAAGTTTCATGTTTTTCAACTTTGTGTGCTTGTAGAATATATTAATTTTCACTTAAAAACAAACGTTTATATATGATCTATCTTAGATTTGCATTTTTTAAAAGTGATACTTACACAATCAATACTTAGTAGGATAACCCTTATTTTTTAAGACAGCTTCACAGCATCTTTTCATCGAGTGAACGAGTGTTTGGAGTTCATCTTCATAATCACATGGTGCCAAGAATCAATTATAGCTTCAATAAGTTGTCTTTTATTGAATGGATGTTTTTTTCGTACAAGAATTTTCAAACGTCATCACAAATTTTCAATAGGATTGAGATCAGGGCTGTTTCCTGGCCATGGTAATATATCTATGCCTTTATTTTGAAACCATGCTTTGCATACTTTTGCTGTGTGGCATGGAGCTGAATCCTGCTGAAAAATAAATGGTGCATTGTTGGCGAAGAGATCCCTGATGGAAGGTATCAATTTTGGTTCCAGGACAGTTTCGATGTATTTTTTGGCATTCAGAATGCCATCAATCACTTGAATTCGGCCCACACATCCCCAAATCATGACATTTGTTGGGTTTTTTGTAGTTGCTTCAATGTAATCAGGATGAAGTGCTTCTTCTACTCTACGTCTTACGTATTTTTTACCATCACTACCAAAGAGCGATATTTTACCCTCGTCGCTCCAGATTGCTTGCTTCCATTGATTTTCTGACCATTTAATGTGCTCTTTTGCCCACTAACTCGTTTTTTGCGTTGCTTTTGATTTAAATATGGTTTTTTCCTTGGGATTCTAGCTTGTAGTCCAAATCCTGATAACCTTCTTCTTATTGTTCTTGAACTTACTGCAATACCCGCTGCATTCATTTCACATCTAATGGCATCTGATGAAATTTTTCTATCTTGAAGGCATAGCCGTTTAATTTTTCTATCGGCAGTAGCACTTGTGCATTTTGTTTGGCCTAATTTGGCCTTATTTTCCACTGATTTCATTTTTTCATAACGTAAACAGAACTTTCGTACACCAGAACAAGTCACTGAACCACCAACTTGTCTTGCAATTTCAGCATAAGAGAGGCCATTTTCTCTCAATATGACAATTCGGCTTCTTTTTGTAGATGTCCAATTAGTTCTTCTTGTTGATGACATTGTTTAAAATTAGTTTAATAAAAAAAAGGACTTTAAATATTCAAAAACAGCAATACTCTATTTAATTGTACTAGTATGCATCATTCCACAAAATATTTCCACAACAATAACTCTTTTACCATCCAAATAACCTAAACTATAGTTACAGACATTGATTGGTCCTCAGAACAGTGTTTGTGATTGGCTAGTACGCTTTTATTACAAAACACGTCCTTATTCAAAACGATTTGTGTTTGTTTGTTCTACTAAAATAAGCATAACTTTTTTTGTAATACAGATATTGTAATACTGTTTTTATTATTAAACTCTACATTAAATTACCTTCAATTTGATATATAAACGTTTGTATTTAAGTGAAAATTAATATATTCTACAAGCACACAAAGTTGAAAAACATGAAACTTTCAAAAAATGTCCAAACTTTTGGCCACCACTGTATATAATTTTAATGATACAATGTTTTTACAAGTAGTAGGACTAAATTTGTTTCACATTTAATACTTAAAAATGATAAAATATCTTAAAGAGGATGAAATGTCTGTATACAGTATAATATTTCAAGTATGAACAGTGTAATTCATTCAACAATACAATCTCACAACAAGAATCTTACTACTGCAAATATATCTGATAAATTATAAATTTCTCATAAATGTAGAACAATATTTAGGGCCTAAAGTTATTAAAACTTATTTTAAATTTTGATTTTTTCCAATCTTAAATTCATTATTGTCAAAATGCTATTATTCTTCAAACAACTTCATTTTGTATTTAGTCAAATCCTTTTATAATCATGTAGACAGTTTCTTTTTTTAAACATATTTCTAAAAGCAATGGTCTAATATATACTAATATATAATGGTTGTTGATGCAAAATTATTGGTCATAAAATCACTGGCACTCTTGAAACTAATGATAATAGAAAGTTACAGGAGACAAAGAACCAAATAAGCTCCTTTGGATATAGAGAACTAAAATAAAGGTTGAATTCAGCTTAATGATGGTTGATGTCGATATTTTTTATTAATTTTGTTGATACTATGGCCAATTTGATTTTATCAATTTTATCAATACCTGGATATGGGTAGTATCCTTCATTCTTATTAGGGTTCCGTACTTAAAAAGTAAAAATGAAACCATTATAAGATCACTACTGTGTCTGTCCATCTGTCTGTCACAGCACTTTTTTCGTAAACTATGGGATGTGGAAAGTTCAAACTTGGGAAAGTTGTAAAGCCTTTTTACAAACATATTTTCAGATTATTAACAATTCACAAAGATATTTAGGAAAAATTTAGGGGGCTAATTAAGTTACTTGAAAAAAAAAATGTTTTCTTTTTGTATATCATTCGTGTGAAAGATCTCGTAATATCAAACTAAAAAATATATCATTGGATATAGAAAATATATTTGTTTAAATTTTAGGTATATTTTCAGAGATATCGTCAAAAATGCACTGCAAAAATATGTTTTCCCCCACCTCTATTTCTGAATGAACTGAAACTAAAATTTATGAACAAATTAGGGATAGTAGCAGTTGATTTAAACCTTGCAGAAAAACTATAGCAATTTTCCTAGGTAACATAGTTTTTGAGAAAAATGCATTTTTCTGTTACACACAAACTTTACTTTTTGGCGTTCAGTGGGAGAGTTGACAGTCACATGAGGTATCTATCAAAACACAATCATCCAAGGATATTACATAATGATTTTTGAAAACAATTGTTGCTAGCCGAGATATTAATTATGTTACTGGAAAAAAAAACTTTATTTTTATGTATCGTGTAGGGTAACGTTAGAAAGATTTCGTAACATCGAACTCAAAAATATATTTGTTTTAATTTTAGGTATTATATTTTCAGAAATATCGTCAAAAGTATACTGGAAAAAATGTTCCCCCCACCCCTCCTGTTTCTGAAAAATTATCGAAAATTTAGGGGTAGTAGGACTTTATTAATTAATAAATAGTAATTAATAAAAGTAATGTACGAAACCCTTTGAGCACAAGTTATACTCATATTTGACCAATTTATTTTCTTTCAAATCGTCATTGCTGATCGATCTATCCCCATCAGAGGATCCCATATAATCCAATGGGATTTCTCCCCTGAATTTGTCAATTAGCACACTGTATTGTTGGCATTTTTCTAAGTTTTCACGATATTTGACTGGTCTTTTTATATGAGTTACTCTATAAAACTGACTTGACTACTAAAATCATGAAAAAAAAATCTTCGGTATAGTTCGCGCATGCGAACATGTGCTTTACATCCTCGAATTTCAAGAACAATTTGTCAAAAATTTGCGTAGATATTCAACACACCATGTTAAAAGCAAAAGTGACCGGTCACTTCCCCTTAATTTTTGCACAGAAGAGTATTTAAACCGTGTCTTCAATTTTGAATGTAAATTGAATACTTTGATAAATCTGAAAGCAGTGAAGTAGTGAGTACTTTTGAAAAGTAGTTTGTAGTCGCTACTTTTTAAAATAAGATAAGTAGTTGGCTATCTTTTCGATAAAGTATAGATTTAGTTTACTACAATTAAAAAGTACATTTCTGACACCTTGTTTTAATAATGTTACACTATTTCAAACATAATTAAATTAATATATATATCACTAGGGTTCACTAGAAGATACTTACTGTAGAATATAGTGTACATAAAATTTATCATTAATTTACAGGGACATGCAAAAGAATTTGATAACAATATTGTCTTTGAACGATAAATGCTGGAAATGTTTCAATTGGGGTATGCACTTTTAAATTTAACTAATTTTTTTTGCATGTTACTTGGAGTGTATAAAATATATAGATGATATGCAAGGCTGTGGTACAGATTTTGGAGAAGCAGCAAAATTTCTTTTTGGCACTAAAACAGCTATTTTTTGCCCGGTGCGTCAATCTGGTAGAACAGATTATGTGTATTTTATAATAAAATAATTTGTGTGAGTTTATAATAAAAATTGTGCATGTGTTTTATAATAAAATAAACTATTTCATTATAAAATAACACTAAAACTTGTTTTTACAAGCTATACCTAATAGGTATTTGAAAACGATGTTTTCTTGCCAAAATGGTGTAAAAAGAAATATTGTGCCAACCCCAGTGCATCTGGGACATTGACAGTTTTTATTGTACTATACTTATAGTTATTGCAAATTAACAAATACAGCATTGTACAACATACTTAGATGACTGATTATTCACCTTACTAAAGATTCACAATTAGGGCAAAAAATTAAAAGAGTTTTAACTTTAAATTTTGTATGCTTGGTAAGACGGGGTGGGGGACTTTTGGGTGGGAAGAGGAGATTACGTGATCAGTTATTTGTTACAATAAAGTAACAGATTGAGCAGAAAAAGTTTAAAAGGGTTTTAAAGATTTTAAACTTTAAAAGAGCTTGAAGAGCTTTTTCTTTCCTTTTTGCTGTGTTGTGGTAGAAGTTATTAGATGACTTATTATTAATTTACCTTAATAAAAATTTACAAATAGGGCAAAAAAAAAATATATTAAAGAGACTTAAAGACACTAGTTTAGATACTCATTATTTGTAAACACATTTAGTAACATAGATCACAGAAAAACATTTTTATGACATTGATATTTTAAGGATCTATTAAGTAATTTAGGTTAACATGTGTGGATATGAAATTATTAGCTCCCTTTAAATTATGAAGAGAGAGCAGAAATTTCGAGTGGGTGGGAAAGGACCAGGGTCCATAAGCCGTGTTTTTGGCCCATGAAATAAGACTAAAATTCGATTTTGTTATACTGACTTAATTATTTCACTTTTTAATATTACAAGGTTTATCCTGTACGATTTCAACAATATTTTTTGCATTTTGTTCGTTTTTATATAACTTACACAAGCTCAAAATATGTGTTATTCGTAGTTTTTGATGAAAAATACACAATTTCTCCTAATTCTACCTATATTTTTTAATATTTTACAATCAGTACAGCTCTGCTACACTTTTATTTTTACATATATTGTATATTTTGATGTATTTTATAATATATGCAAAGAAAAAGTGTTGCACGATTGCAGTCATATAAGGGCAATTCTTTGGTAACGGAATTACAGATCAGAACAAATTTATAAGTTTTTATAAGAATTAAGACTGTTTAATATTTTTTTTAAGTTCCGATTTTTCACAGATATAATAACTACAGACACAGAAAACAAAGTAGTGCATTTGAAATAATTCTCAAATAATATAGAATTTTTTGGGAAATTTTTAAATGCTTGGTAACGGAATTACAGAAAAAAGACAAAGATAAAAGTATTGATTGTTTAAATTTAAATTCATGTGAATGTAACAATGATTTCATTGTTTGTTTTATGTGGTTCTATTAACTACATGTTATACTCTAAAAAACATTTGTTGCTAAGAATATACTCATTAGTGAATATTTTTAATTGCAATTTAAATAGAAGTAACGGAATTACATCACTGGTAATGGAATTACATCTTCTGAAAATCAGGCTTTTTAAATTCATAATTTTATTTTTAGTACCAAGATACAACGCAAATGTTGAGCTACCATTTTACTTTACATTGTATTTTTTTATAAATTGATCATTTTTAAAGACTAAATGACCCCGACGATCCATTTGTGGTTCAGAAAGGGTTATCAAAACGTCTTCCTGTTCAATATAATCAAAGTCATCTTGAGAGGGCCAGATAAAAGTGTCCCCATTTCGTTTTAAAAACTTTACATATAACCGAGAGGATTCTTTTGAAAGTACTTGTCTTATATAATGGTGTGCAATTTCTATTTTCTTGCTTGAAGAAGCAGGCATATATTTTACCAAAACCCACTGTCCACTACAAACTGGCAGCTTAAGTTCAATCCTAGGCTCACAGAAAGGTTCGAGATTAAAGTTGTGACGTGTAGAAATACTTGAAAAAGACATTTGTTTTAGTTCCAGCATGTACTCACCAAGAACTTTAGCAAAATGTAGACTACGCACATTAGGAATGGGTAAAATATTTTCCCAAATTTTATTATACTCTTGCATATTACTTTCTATTTCTTTTGCTCCACAGTACAATACCGTAATTTTTTCACATCTTGATTTAGCTACATGAAAAAAATCTGCAGCACTTTGTATTTGTTCTTCCTTGGATAATACTGCTGTAGACACAATTCTTTTTACCACCCCACCAATCCCATCTACGGCACCCTTACCATGGCTTGTGGCAAAAAACTCCCAAGTGATATTTCTTTTCAGATGGGTGAGAGCACACAACAAATACTTTTGTTTAAACTGGCTAGATGCTCCATCTGAAAAAAATACTATCTCATCATATTGTTTATGTTTAGTTTCTAGTTCCTGAATTATTAATTTCAAAAATGCTACTACTGCGTATTTATCGTGTGACATATAATCAGACACAATAACCATGGAATGTATGTTTTCTCCTTCCCAAGCACAGACAGTAAACAGAGTAATTTGGTTATATGACCAATAAGACGATTGAATTTCATTTTGGTTCATCGTTGTATAGTTCTCTGCAAAATCCACTTGGATTACTACTTTTGAACTATTCTGTTGAACATCTAATTTTTGAAGTTGGAAAGATTCAGCTTGTCTCCTCTTTACGTATGTGTGACGCAGAAAATTTGGAATTTGTTCTTCTAATTCAGCAAAGCACCTCTCTACAGTCCCATTTTCAACAGTTTTAAGGACTTTGGTATTATCTGTTTTCCATTGGTACCATTCTATTTCTAAATCTTTGACATCTTCAAAATCATCACAAGCTTTAATAGAAGAAAATTGAGGGCAATTGTTGCATTCAGTGAGCATACATCTTTCATTATCCTGATTACAGGTAATAATAGAACAAAATTCTCTGAAAGATATTGGGATTTGTGGTAAAACTTTTTCTAAAGCAATTAGCAGTAGGCTTACATTTTCGTGGTACTTGCATAAGCAAGTAGTGTGTGGGATATCTTGTTGTAGCAAAACTTGCCTTGGACGTAGTGTTGCAAATTTTGAAAAACTTATTTTCACATCATTATTTTGCTCCAAAAACATACTATGTGCTTCTTTTAAAGTTGAAAGCATGAACTGTTTTTGAATTTTCATTTTCTTTGTATCCTTTTGTACAGTCACATAGTCTTTTTTCCCTGGACAAACCCATGATGTTTCCAGAAAAAACATTTCTACTCTACTTTTGATTTCAGAACTTAATGCAAGAGTATTTGTTTTTTGGACTTCTTTTTGTTTCGAAAGCAATCCAACATCACAGGCTAGTTCCTGTAAAACAATCTTTTTTTTTCGTGGTGATCTTGGTAAATGTTTACAAACACGCTGTTTTGCTTTTCCTAGTGTCTGAGGTGTCATCAGATTTGTCACAGGCATTTTCACTGAACTGTGATTATTCGTGTGGTCTTCTGAAGAATTTTTGTTTCTCATTCTATGTTCTTGAACACGCTTTCTGTTTTTCACTCTTTCACTAGCTAATTTCTTTTTACTCATATTCAACTTTGCCATTTTTTTTCTTTTTCTATCTTGTTCTTTCATTTTTTCCATTTTTTCAGGATTAGTTTTTAATTTTTCCCTATATCTCTTCATCTTTTCTTTAGGAGTTAAAGCCATTTTCAGTTATTGGAATTATTACAACATTAATTCAAGCAAAACTTACTAAGAATTCAGGCACATTTTACAACACATAAGATTCAGTCAATGTTTACCTGGAATAAAATGTGTGTTTGCAAACAAGTTTAGTTATATTACAAAGTTTAGTTGTTTCATAGCTAATCTTTTTTAAACAACTAAACTTTTTAAAGTTTAGTTGTTTATTTTACTTCACAAAAACTGCACACAACTAAACCTAATGTTTACATTACATCAATCATAATACAGCTGCTTTTTTTTAACTTTTGATGAACAAAAACTAAACTTAATGACACTGAATCCTTATTTTAAATTAAAAATACTTAAATACAACAAAATATTTTGTACATTTGTTTAAATATGCTTTTCCTATTACCTAGAATTTAATAACACCATAAAAAGTACAATGTAATTCTGTTACTGTAATTCCGTTACTCATTATGTAATTCCGTTACTCATTATGTAATTCCGTTACCACTAATTATACCACTAATTAAAAAACATATTACAATTTTTTTTGCATTACTTTATTCCTTCAGAGAACCACTAAGAAAAAACAGAATATCTAATTTTTAGTAATATTATTCTTAAAATAGATAAAATTTTAACATCATTGTAGTAACGGAATTACATCATATATTCACTTCATTAAAATTTATTAATTAATATAATTAGAATCTCATATATTTTTATTTTAACAATACTCCTACTTAACATATTCTCTGTAGAAATCAGAAGACCAAAAACAAATAGAAATTTAGCATATTTTATGTGGTATTCATGATCTTAAACTTTTAGTATGGGTATTTATCTAAACTGTATTATTCTGGATACCTGTTTAAACTTGTCTTTCTGAATTTATTTAAGACCATAAAGTAACAAATTTGCTAATAAATGAAAAGTGCATACTTTTTGCTACAAAACTCCAAGATTTGATAAAATTCTGAGTTATTTCAGTTTTTGCTATCCATGTCCTGTTTCTCAAAGAATTGCCCATAAATAAATGAGGTAAAACTAGGAGAAATTGCATATTTTTCGTCAAAACTAAGAATAATACAAACTTTGAGCTTGTTAAGTCATGTAAATCAGAACAAAATTAAAAAAATATTGTTAAAATCGTACAGGATAAACCTTCTAATATTAAAAAGTGAAACAATTAAGTCAGTATAACAAAATCGAGCTTTAGTTTATTTCATGGGCCAAAAACACGACTTATGGACACTGATCCTTTAGATGATTGACTAATTATTATCTCAATAAATCACCACATATAATTTAAATATTTTAAGCTTTTGTGATCCGAGTGGAGGCGGGGATGGGGAAAGAGGCAGAAACAGATTCTGCTAGGGGGGGGGGGGGAGGTTGATTAGATGTCTGATTATTTATCGTTAGTAAAAAATTTACTATTAGGACAGATACATATATAAAAAAAAATAAAAGTATTTAAAAGTGGTGTGTTTGGTAAGAAGGAGAATTTTGATTTTTTGATGATTGAATATTTATTTTCACAACAAAGTAACAAATAGAGCAGAAAAAAAAATAGTTTTAAAGATTTTGAATTTTGGGAAGGGGAGGCCAACAAAGGGGGGATGATATTGATTAGATTAGATGAATGATTATTTATATTTATTAACATTGCTAAAGATTTACAATTAGAATAGAATTTTTTTTTTTTTACATTTTAAGAATTCAGGGTTCGTACATATTTCTTTAAATAAAAATCAAGAACTTTCAAGTAACAAAATAATAATAATAATAAGGACATATAAACTATTGAATTACAATATGCATTTTTTAATACTGGGTTTCATTTTTGTAAATACAGCTTTTAAAAATTCTAAAAGGGGGGGGGGGATATGGGCATGCGGCAGTGTAGAAATTTAAAAAACTGTACTTGTAGCTATTGCAAAATAACAAACACAGCGTTGTAAACTTACTTAAATGACTGATTATTAAATATTTACAAATAGGACGAAAAAAAAGTTTTAACATTAAATTTTATGCATTTGGTGGAGACATCAATTTCAGGTGGTAGTGGGAGAAATCACATGTCTGATTATTTGTTGCAATAAAGTAACCAGAGTTTCCCCCAGACAGTTTCAGAAGGGTGCTGCACCCTACTGGCCCTTTGGTTTACAAAATAGCACCCTTCTTGCCCCTTATAAAAAGAATTAGCACCCTTCTTGCCCCTCATAAAAAGAATTAGTACCCTTCTTGCTTCCCAATTAAATAATTAGCACCCTTCTTGCCTCCCAATTAAATAATTAGCACTCTTCTTGCCCCTCAGTGAAAAAGTGTCCTTTCTCTCCTTTTGCATTAAAAAATTTGCTTTCATAGTAAAAATTGACTGAATGTTGTCTTGAAAAGAGTGCCCCTACTTTTAGATATTAAAAGTGGCCTTAAAAACCAAAAGAGTGCCTTTAACAATAAAAAAGTGCCCTTAAGAATCCAAAAAGTGCCCTCAAGAATCCAAAAAGTGCCCTTTTTTCACCAGCAGCACCCTGCCCTTTTTAAACCTGGAGGAAACTCTGAAGTAACAGATAAAAGATGAAAAACTTTAAAAGGGTTTTAAAGATTTTAAACTTTAAAGAAGCTTGAAGCTTTTTTTTTTTTTTTGGGGGGGGGGGTGGAGGATGGTGGTGGAAGCTATTACATGACTTATTATTTATTTACCTAAATAGAAATTTACAAATAGTTCAGAAAAATTCTTAAATAAAAATATTTAAAGACATTAGATACTCATCATTGTTTGTATACACACATTTAGAAACATAGATCACAGGAAAAAAAGTTTCATTAAATTGATATTTTAAGGATCTTGTAAGTAATTTGGTTAACATATGTGGATTTAAAATTAGTAATTTCCTCTAAACTATGAAGAGAGACCAGAAATTTCGAGTGGGTGGTAAATTTAGATAAGTGATTAATTATATTATTACGATAAATCACCAAATATAATTTAAAGAATTTAAGCTTTGTGATCTGAGCAGAGAGGAGGGGGAAGAGGCAGAAACAGATTATTTTTTGAGGGGAGGGAGGTGGATTAGATACTGATTATTTATCATTAGTAAACAATTTACTACTAGGACAGATAAATATTAAAAAAATAAAAGCCTTTAAAAGTGGTGTGTTTGGTTAGATTAGATGAATGATTGTTTATATTTATTAACATTTCTAAAGATTTACAATTAGGATAGAAAAAAAACTAACATTTTAAGAGTTCAGGTTTCGTACATACTTCTTTAAATAAAAATCAAGGACTTTCAAGCACCAAAACAAACAAAAACAATTAAGGACATATAATCTACAGGGTGGCTGCTAAATACTGTTACACTCCAAACAATAAGAGTTAATTGTAATTGTTTAATAAAACAATGTATTTCTTTACTTCAGCGTTTGGTAATTTTCAATTAGTGCAGACAATTTTTGCATAAAGCAAGTATTTAAAATTATTTTAAAGATGGAAGCCAAATGAATGATGATTGAACAGCTCTTTGATCGCAGATTTTCCGCACGTAAAATCTTCAAGCAATTAAAATGCCTTGGTTTTAATAAAATATTTATATATAGAACTATAAATTGATTATTGGGTACTAATAGCTGTAAAGATCAGCCTAGATCTGGTCTTTCACGCTCAGTTTGCACAAAAGAGTGCATCAAAAGAATTCGTGTAAAGATATGAAGAAATCCACAACGTTCTGCAAATAAAGTGGCTGCAGAAGAGAATGTGAGTCGCAGAACTATGCAAGTTATTGTAAATGAAGATCTGGGTTTTTAACCTTATCGCAACAGAAGAGTTCAAGGTTTGACTGCTGCACAGAGAATAAAAAGAATACAAAGATGCAAGAAATTGCTGAAGCGACATGGTAGGAAAAGTGTTGAAAGAATAATATTTTCTGATGAGAAGCTATTTTGCACTGAACACTGTTATAATACTAAAAATGATGTATATTCAGCAACCATTGGGAATATACATGAAAACCTTTGAACTGTTAAACACTTTCAGAACAAGAATTCTATTATGGTTTGGGTTGCAGTGTCATACAATGGAAAATTGCCTTTGAAATTCATCAATAAAGGAATAAAAATCAATGTGGACTATTACAAACAGGACATATTCACTACACATTTATTGCACATGCTGACAGGTTGTATCCCAAAAAGAACTGGATATTTCAGCAAGATTCTGTACCTTCGCACCGAGCTAAATCAACACAGTCTTGGCTCCATGTCAATTGTTCGAACTTTATCATAGAAAAAGTTTGGCCACCTTCTTCACTGGATCTAAATCCTTTAGATTATGGCTTCTGGGGGATTTTAGAGATTAAAGTAAATAGCAAAGAACACAGAAGTTTGGACTCTCTCAAAGCTTCCATATCACGTAAATGGGACCGATTACCTCTTAAAATGATTCATGCCACAGTTGGACAATGGCATAAGAGTAATATAGAGCTTTGGTAATCGATGAAGATGGCAGTCGATTTGAGTAAAATTATTTACAAGTAAACTTTTATCACTGATGTTCATCATATTAGTGCATTTTTCCTTTTCTCTTTTCTATTTGTAAAATAAAATGACTGAATATTTATAACAGTATTTAGTAGCCACCCTGTATTGAATTATAATATGCATTTTTTAATATAGGGTTTCATTTTTGAAAATACAGCTTTTAAAAATTCTAATGGGGGGAAGGGGAGGATTTTGGCATGTGACAGTGTAGAAATTTAGAAAGTTGTACTTATAGTTATTGCAGAGTAACAAATACAGCATTGTAAACTTACTTAGATCACTGATCATTTACCTTACTAAAGACTTATAAATAGGACAAAAGAATGAAAAGAAATGAGTTTTAACTTTATATTTTGTGTGCTTGGTAAGAGGGGGGGGGACATCAATTTCTGGTGAGGGGGGGGAAATTACATGATTGATTATTTGTTACAATAAAGTAACAGACAAAGCAGAAAAAGTTTTAAAGGGTTTTAAAGATTTTAAACTGGGTCAACTTGAGGAAATAAGCTTTTTTTTTTTGATGGGAGTTAAAAAAAATTGAAGAGATTTAAAGAAATTAGATATACTCATCATTGTTTGTACACAAATTTAGTATCATAGGTCACAGAAAAATATTTTTATTAAATTAATATTTTAAGGATCTAGTGAGTAATTTAGGTTAACATATGCAGATATAAAATTTTTAGCCCCCTCTAAACTAAGAAGAGGAAGCAGAAATTTCGAATGTGTGGGAAATTTAAATGTTTGACTATTATTACAATAAATCACCAAATATAATTTAAAGATTTTAAGCTTTATTATCTGAGTGGAGAGGGGGGGAAGAAGGTTGATTATATGATTGTTTATCTATAAATAGTAAAAAAATTACTATTAGGGGAGATAAATATATAAAAAATTAAAAAAACAAAGTAAAGATATTTAAAGTGGTGTGTTTGGTAAGAAGAATTTTGATATTTTGATGATCGAATATTTATTGTCACATAAAAGTAACAAATAGAGCAGGAAGTTAAAAAAAATAAATAAAAATGATGTTTAATTTTAATACAGACACTTTTTTAAATTAAAATAGACATAAAACATTAAAAACAAATGTAGACGTTTCAGAGGAAAACTCTACCCCTCTTCAATACAGCGGGAGAGGGGTAGAGTTTTCACCCAAAAAATCTATATTTATTTTGAATGTTTTATGTCTATTTTAATTGAAAAAAAAAATAGGTGTCAGTATTAAAATTAAATTTATTTTTAAATATATATTAAACAGATGTAATGTTTGTACATTATAAAGTATATATAGAGAATTTTAAACTTTGGGGAGGGGGGCAACAAAGGTGTAGAAGATGTTGATTAGATTATAGAATGATTGTTTATATTTATTAACATTGCTAAAGATTTACAATTAGGATAGAAAAAAATTGGAACATTTTAAGAGTTTATGGCTTGTACATATTTCTTTAAATAAAAATCAAGGACTTTCAAGGACCAAAACAAAAAAAAAAATTAAGGATTTATAAAGTACTTAATTATAATATGCATTTTTTAATACAGGGTTTCATTTTTGTAAATACAGCTTATAAACATTCTAATGGGAGTGGGGGGGGGGAGGTCAGCACGTGGCAGTGTAGAAATTTAGAAAACTATACTTATAGTTATTGCAAAATAACAAATACAGCATTGTAAACTTACTTAGATGACTGATTATTTACCTTACTAAAAATTTACCTTACTAAAGAAATTTCAAGGACCAAAATAATAATAATAATAATAATAATAATAATAATAATAAGGACATATAAGCTATTGAATTATAATATGCATTCTTTAATACAGGGTTTCATTTTTGTAAATACAGCTTATAAAAATTCTAACGGGGAAGGGGGGGGGAGGATTTGGGCATGTGGCAGTGTAGAAATTTAGAAAACTGTACTTAAAGCTATTGCAAAATAACAAACACAGCATTGTAAACTTACTTAGATGACTGATTATTAAATATTTACAAATAGAACAAAAAAATTTTTTTAACTTTCAATGTTATGCACTTGGTAAGGGGAGGACATCAATTTCGGGTGGGGGCGAGAGAAATTACATGTTCGATTATTTGGTGCAATAAAGTAACCAGAGTTTCCCGCAGACAGTTTCAGAAGGGTGCTGCAACCTACCTGACATTTGGTTTACAAAATAGCACCCTTCTTGCCCCTCATAAAAATAATTAGCACTCTTCTTGCACCTCATACAAATAATTAGTACCCTTCTTGCCTCGCAGTTAAATAATTAGCACCCTTCTTGCCTCCCAATTAAATAATTAGCACCCTTCTTGCCCCTCAGTAAAAAAGTGTCCTTTCTCCCCTTTTTGCATTAAAAAATTTGCTTTCATAAAAATTGACTGAATGTTGTCTTGAAAAGAGTGCCCTGACTTTTAGACATTAAAAGTGGCTTTAAAAACCAAAAGAGTGCCCTTAACAATAAAAAAGTGCCCTTAAGAATCCAAAAAGTGCCCTTTTCTTACCAGCAGCACCCTGCCCTTTTTAAACCTGGGGAAACTCTGAAGTAACAGATAAGAGATGAAAAAGTTTAAAGGCTTTTAAAGATTTTAAACTTTAAAAGAGCTGGAAGCTTTTTTTTTTTTTTTTTTTTTTTTTTTTGGGGGGGGGGGATGAATGTGGAACCTATTAGATGACTTATTATTTATTTACCTAAATAGAAATTTACAAATAGGGCAGAAAATTTTTTAAATAAAAAGATTTAAAGACATTAGATACCCATTATTTTTTGTACACACATTCAGTAACATAGATCACAGGAAAAAAAGTTTTATTAAATTGATATTTTAAGGATCTTGTAAGTAATTTGGTTAACTTGTGTGGATTTAAAATTAGTAGCCCCCTCTAAACTATGAAGAGAGAGCAGAAATTTCGAGTGTGTTGGAAATTTAGATGAGTGATTAATTATATTATTACAATAAATCACCAAATATAATTTAAAAATTTTAAGCTTTGTGATCTGAGCAGAGAGGAGGGGTAAGAGGCAGAAACAGATTATTTTTAGAGGGAAGGGAGGTTGATTAGATGACTGATTATTTATCATTAGTAAACAATTTACTATTGGGACAGATAAATATAAAAAAATAAAAGCCTTTAAAAGTGGTGTGTTTGGTTATATTAGATGAATGATTGTTTATATTTATTAACATTGCTAACGATTTATAATTAGGATAGAAAAAAATTGCAACATTTTAAGAGTTCAGGTTTCGTACATACTTCTTTAAATAAAAATCAAGGACTTTCAAGCACCAAAACAAACAAAAACAATTAAGGACATATAATCTACAGGGTGGCTGCTAAATACTGTTACACTCCAAACAATAAGAGTTAATTGTAATTGTTTAATAAAACAATGTATTTCTCTATTTCCGCATTTGGTAATTTTCTATTAGTGCAGACAATTTTTGCATAAAGCAAGTATTTAAAATTATTTTAAAGATGGAAGCTAAAAGAATGATGATTGAACAGCTCTTTGATCACATATTTTCCACACGTAAAATCTTTAAGCAATTAAAATGCCTTGGTTTTAATAGAATATTTATATATAGAACTAACTGATTATTGGGTACTAATAGCTGTAAAGATCAGCCTAGGTCTGATCGTTTACGCTCAGTTTGCACAAAAGAGTGCATCAAAAGAATTCGTGTAAAGATATGAAGAAATCCACAACATTCTGCAAATAATATGGCTGCAGAAGAGATTGTGAGTTGCAGAACTATGCAAGTTATTATAAACGAAGATCTATGTTTTTGCCTTTATCGCAACAGAAAAGTTCAAGGTTTGACTGCTGCACAGAGAATAAAAAGAATACAAAGATGCAAGAAATTGCTGAAGCGACATGGTAGGAAAAGTGTTGACAGAATAATATTTTCTGATGAGAAGCTATTTTGCACTGAACAGTGTTATAATACTAAAAATGATGTATATTCAGCAACCATTGGGAATATACATGGAAACCTTTGAACTGTTAAATGCTTTCAGGACAAGAAATCTATTATGGTTTGGGCTGCAGTGTCAAACAATGGAAAATTGCCTTTGAAATTCATCAATTTAAAATTAGTAGTCCCCTCTAAACTATGAAGAGAGAGCAAAAATTTCGAGTGGGTGGGAAATTTAGATGAGTGATTAATTTATATTATTACGATAAATCACCAAATATAATTTAAAGATTTTAAGCTTTGTGATCTGAGCAGAGAGTAGGGGGAAGAGGCAGAAACAGAAAATTGAATGAATGAATAATATTTTCTGATGAGAAGCTATTTTGCACTGAACAGTGTTATAATACTAAAAATGATGTATATTCAGCAACCATTGGGAATATACATGAAAACCTTTGAACTGTTAAATGCTTTCAGAACAAGAAATCTATTATGGTTTGGGCTGCAGTGTCAAACAATGGAAAATTGCCTTTGAAATTCATCAATTTAAAATTAGTAGCCCCCTCTAAACTATGAAGAGAGAGCAAAAATTTCGAGTGGGTGGGAAATTTAGATGAGTGATTAATTTATATTATTACGATAAATCACTAAATATAATGTAAAGATTTTAAGCTTTGTGATCTGAGCAGAGAGGAGCGGGAAGAGGCAGAAACAGAAAATTGAATGAATGAATAATATTTCCTGATGAGAAGCTATTTTGCACTGAACAGTGTTAAGAGAATGTGAGTCGCAGAACTATGCAAGTTATTATAAATGAAGATGTGGGTTTTCGCCCTTATTGCAACAGAAAAGTTCAAAGTTTGACTGCTGCACAGAGAATAAAAAGAATACAAAGATGCAAGAAATTGCTGAAGTGACATGGTAGGAAAAGTCTTTGTTTTTAAAAGTCTTATTAGTTTTAAAAGTTTTATTAGTCTTTCTTTTTGAAAAGTCTAATAACTTTATCGTACAAGAAGTTTGGTCACCTTCTTCACTGGATCTAAATCCTTTAGATTATTGTTTCTGGGAAATTTTAGAGATTAAAGTAAACAGCAAAGAACACAGAAGTTTGGACTCTCTCAATGCTTCCATATCGCGTAAATGGGATTGATTACCTCTTAAAATGATAGGAATAAAAATCAATGTGGACTATTACAAACAGGACATATTCACTACACATTTATTGCACATGCTGACAGGTTGTATCCCAAAAAGAACTGGATATTTCAGCAAGATTCTGCACCTTCGCACCGACCTAAATCAACACAGTCTTGGCTCCATGTCAATTGTTCGAACTTTATCATACAAGGAGTTTGGCCACCTTCTTCACTGGATCTAAATCCTTTAGATTATGGCTTCTGGGGGATTTTAGAGATTAAAGTAAATAGCAAAGAACACAGAAGCTTGGACTCTCTCAAAGCTTCCATATCACGTAAATGGGACCGATTACCTCTTAAAATGATTCATGCCACAGTTGGACAATGGCATAAGAGTAATATAGAGCTTTGGTAATCGATGAAGATGGCAGTCGATTTGAGTAAAATTATTTACAAGTAAACTTTCATCTCTGATGTTCATCATATTAGTGCATTTATCCGTTTCTCTTTTCTATTTGTAAAATAAAAAGACTGAATATTTATAACAGTATTTAGTAGCCACCCTGTATTGAATTATAATATGCATTTTTTAATATAGGGTTTCATTTTTGTAAATACATCTTTTAAAAATTCTAATGGGGGCAAGGGGGGGGGGGGGATTTTGTATGTGGCAGTGTAGAAGTTTAGAAAGCTGTACTTATAGTTATTTCAAAGTAACAAATACAGCATTGTTAACTTACTTAGATGACTGATAATTTACCTTACTAAAGATTTACAAATAGGACAAAAGAATGAAAAGAAATGAGTTTTAACTTTATATTTTGTGTGCTTGGTAAGAGGGGGGACATCAATTTCTGGTGGGGGAGGGGGGAATGCAGGAATCGATGCAGGTTTTTTTCTTGGGGCCCATTTTGTGAAAAGTAAAGGTTATTTTTGTGAAATTTTATTATATTTTTGTGAAAAATAACATTTTGTAATGAAAGTTGAAATCCAGCTACTCAAATTCAAACCAAGCGTTTATTAACAAAAACTTTTTTAAATACTTTTGCTGAAGTTTTCCTCTCGGGTGATCATGTTTGTTTACAAATTATACATTTTAAAAGTCAAAGAATAATAAATAAATAATAAATAGTAAGTTTTTAAGAAATGGAATTTTGTGAAAGTGCCTATTTTGTTAAAAGGAATTTTGTGAATGGGCCCATTTTATCAAATTGAATTTTGTGAAGGAGCCCATTTTGTCAAATTGATTTTTGTGAAGGACCCATTTTATCAAATTTGTTTTTGTGAAGGGGTATTTTTTATTTAATTTATTTTTGTGAAGGGGCCCTAAATAGGCCCCAAATTTTGTCTGGATCGACCCTTGATTTGTTACAATAAAGTAACAGACAGAGCAGAAAAAGTTTAAAAGGGTTTTAAAGATTTTAAACTTGGTCAGCTTGAAGAAATGTTTTTTTTTTTTTTTTTTTTTTTTTTTTTGGCTGGGAGTTAAAAAAAATTAAATTGAAGAGATTTTATTTAATTAAATTGAAGACATTAGATACTCATCATTGTTTGTACACAAATTTAGTAACATAGATCACAGAAAAACTTAATATTTTAAGGATCTAGTGAGTAATTTAGATTAACATATGCAGATATAAAATTTTTAGCCCCCTCTAAACTAAGACGAGGAAGCAGAAATTTGAAATGGGTGGGAAATTTAAATGTTTGACTATTATTACAATAAGTCACCAAATATAATTTAAATATTTTAAGCTTTATTATCTGAGTGGAGAGGGGGGGAAGAAGGTTGATTATATGATTGATATTTATAAATAGTAAAAAAATTACTATTAGGGGAGATAAATATATAAAAAATTAAAATAAATAAATTAAAGCCATTAAAAGTGGTGTGTTTGGTAAGAAGGGTAAGGAGAATTTTGACATTTTGATGATTAAATATTTATTGTCACAATAAAGTGACAAATAGAACAGGAAGTAAAAAAAATAATGTTTAATTTTAATACAGACACTTTAAAAAAAATTAAAATAGACATAAAACATTAAAAACAAATGTAGACGTATCAGAGGAAAACCCTACCCCTCTTCAATACAGCAATTGGAGAGGGGTAGAGTTTTCACCCAAAACATCTACATTTATTTTTAATGTTTTATGTCTATTTTAATTGAAAAAAAAAATAAGTGTCAGTATTAAAATTAAATTTATTTTTAAATATATATTAAACAGATGTAATGTTTGTACATTAAAAAGTATATAGCAAGAATTTTAAAATTTTGAACTTTGGGGAGGGGGGAGGGGACAACAAAGGTGAAGAAGATGTTGATTAGATTATATGAATGATTGTTTATATTTATTAACATGGCTAAAGATTAGCAGTAAAAGTTTAAAAGGCTTTTAATGATTTTAAACTTGGTGAGCTGGAAGAGCCTTTTTTTTTTCCGGGAGTTGGTAGAAGTTATTAGTTGACTTATTATTTATTTACCTTAATAAAAATTTACAAATACGGCAAAAAAAATTAATTAAAGTGATTTAAAGACATTAGATACTCATCATTGTTTGTACACATGTACAAACAATGATTTCAGAACATAGATCACAGAAAACATTTTTATTAAATTGATATCTTAAGGTTCTAGTAAGTAATTTAGGTTAACATAGGTCTATATAAAATTATTAGCCCCATTTGATATATGAAGGAGAAGCAGAAATTTTGAGTGGGTGGAAAATTCAAATAAGCCACTAATTATTATTACAATAAATCACCAAATATGATTTAAAGATTTTAATCTTTGTGATCTGAGTGGAGACAAGGATGGGAAAAGAGGCAGAAACAGATTTTTTTTTTAGGGGGAGCGGGGAAAAAACTAAGAAGCGTCGCAGACGCCCTTGCGGGCGTCTAGCGAACACTCCGTCTTGTCGTGCCCAAGTTCTGTGGAACTTTTAACGCACCAGAGGGCTTGTCTCGCCTTGGCGCTCCGACCGATTCAGAGGCTTGTGGTTCAGCAATACCTTCCAATCTTTCCCCAAGTATCGACGACATAGGTCGTTACGATTCGGCGGAAGTTCCAACTCTTAGAGGAAAACTTCCCCACGTGACACCTGATGAACCGTAGGGACTGTCGAACGGCTTCTTCACCGAAACCCCATAGGGGAGTTGGGGATTCCACCACATGTCCGGCATCCCTACGGCCCTTGCTTTCCTGCAGAGTCTGATCATAGACATGCATGGAAGGGGGAGCGAAGAAGGCTGATCAGATGACTGATTATTTATCATTAGTAAAAAATTTACTATTAAAACAGATAAATATATAAAAAAAATAAATAAAATTCTTTAGGAGTGAAGTGTTTGGTAAAAAGGGTAAAGGGAATTTCAATTTTTGGATGATTGAATATTTATTGTCACAATAAAATAACAAATAGAGCAGAAAGAAAAAAAATGTAGTTTTAAAAAATTTAAACTTTGGTTAGGAGGCGGAGATGACAATGGGAAAGAAGATGTTGATTAGATTAGATGAATGATTGTTTATATTTATTAACATTGAGAGATTTACCATTAGAATAGAAAAGAATTTTAACATTTTAAGAGTTCAGGGTTTGTACATATTTCATTAAATAAAAATCGAAGAATTTCAAGCAAAAAAAAAAAAAAAAAAAGGACATATAAACTACTGAATTATTATACACATTTTTCAATACAGGGTTTCATTTCTGTAAACACAGCCTTTAAAAATTCTAATATGTGTGTGTGGGGGGGGGGGGGGATTAGGCATGCGCCATTGTAGAAATTTAGAAAGCTATACTGATAGTTATTGAAAAGTTTGCAAACTTACTTAGATGACTGATTATTTACCTTACTAAAGATTTACCAATAGGACAAACAAATAAAAATGTTTTAACTTTATATTTTGCATGCTTGGTAAGAGGGGGGACATAACAGAAAAAAGTTTTAAAAAATCTTTTAACGATTTTTAACTTGGTAACTGGAAGAGCTTTTTTTTTGTTGGGGGGGGGGGGGGGAGTTGGTGGGAGTTATTAGATGATTTATTACTTATTTATCTTAATAAAAATTTACAAATAGGGCAAAAAAATTAAATTAAAGAGATTTAAAGACATTAGATACTCATCATTTTTTGTAGTCAAACAGAAAGTACACAAATTTAGTCGCACAGTTTCACAGAAAAGCATTTTTATTAAATTAATATTTTAAGGATCTAGTGAGTAATTTAGATTAACATGTGCAGATATAAAATTTTTAGACTCGCTCTAAACTAAGAAGAATAAGCAGAAATTTCGAATGAGTGGGAAATTTAAATGTTTGACAATTATTACAATAAGTCACCAACTATAATTTAAAGATTTTAAGCTTTGTTATCTGAGTGGAGAGGGGGAAGAAGGTTGATTGTATGATTGATTATTTATAAATAGTAAAAAAATTACTATTAGGAGAGATAAATATATACAAAATTAAAAAATTAATTAAAGCCATTAAAAGTGGTGTGTTTGGTAAGAAGGATAAAGAGAATTTTAATATTTTGATGATCGAATATTTATTGTCATAATAAAGTAACAAACAGAGCAGGAAGTAAAAAAAAAAAAAAAAATATGTTTAATTTTAATACAGACACTTTTTTAAATTAAAATAGACATAAAACATTAAAAACAAATGTAGACGTTTCAGAGGAAAACTCTACCCCTCTTCAATACAGCGGAAGAGGGGTAGAGTTTTCACCCAAAACATTTACATTTATTTTTAATGTCTATTTTAATTGAAAAAAAAAGTGTCAGTATTAAAATTAAATTTATTTTTAAATATATATTAAACAGGTGTAATGTTTGTACATTAGAAGGTATATAGCGAGAATTTTAAATTTTTTAACTTTGGGGTGGGGGGGGGGGGGGCAACAAAGGTGAAGAAGATGTTGATTAGATTAGATGAATGATTGTTTATATTTATTAACATGGCTAAAGATTTACAATTAGGATAGAAAAAATTAAAACATTTTAAGAGTTTATGGCTTGTACATATTTCTTTAAATAAAAATCAAGGACATTCAAGGACCAAAAAAAATATATATAATTAAGGATTTATAAACTACTGAATCATAATATGCATTTTTTAATATAGGGTTTCATTTTTGTAAATACAGCTTATAAACATTCTAATGGAAGGGGAGGGGGGGCTTTCAGCATGTGGCAGTGTAGAAATTTAGAAAACTATACTTATAGTTATTGCAAAATAATAAATACAGCATTGTAAACTTACTTAGATGACTGATTATTTACCTTACTAAAGATTTACAAATAGGACAAAAAAATTAAAAGAAAAAAGTTTAACTTTAAACTTTATGTGCTTGGTAAGAGGGGTGAGGGAAATTAAATGATCAATTATTTGTTACAATTAAGTAATAGATAGAGCAGTAAAAGTTTAAAAGGCTTTTAATGATTTTAAACTTGGTGAGCTGGGAGAGCCTTTTTTTATGTTTTTGTTTTTCTGGGAGTTTTTAGAAGTTATTAGTTGACTTATTATCCATTTACCTTAATAAAAATTTACAAATAGGGCAAAAAAAATTAAATTGAAGTGATTTAAAGACGTTAGATACTCATCATTGTTTGTACACACGTACAAACAATGCTTTCAGAACATAGATCACAGAAAACATTTTTATTAAATTGTTATCTTAAGGTTCTAGTAAGTAATTTAGGTTAACATAGGTAGATATAAAATTATTAGCCCCATTTGATATATGAAGGAGAAGCAGAAATTTTGAGTGGGTGGAAAATTCAGATAAGCCACTAATTATTATTACAATAAATCACCAAATATGATTTAAAGATTTTAATCTTTGTGATCTGAGTGGAGACAAGGATGGGGAAAGAGGCAGAAATAGATTTTTTTTAGGGAGAGCGGGGAAGGCTGATCAGATGACTGATTATTTATCATTAGTAAAAAATTTACTATTAGGACAGATAAATATATAAAAAAAATTTAAAAATAAATAAAATTCTTTAAAAGTGAAGTGTTTAGTAAAAAGGGTAAGGGGAATTTCAATTTTTTGATGATTGAACATTTATTGTCAGAATAAAATAACAAATAGAGCAGAAAGAAAAAAAATGTAGTTTTAAATAATTTAAACTTTGGTTAGGAGGCGGGGACGACAACTGGAAAGAAGATGTTGATTAGATTAGATGAATGATTGTTTATATTTATTAACATTGAGAGATTTACCATTAGGATAGAAAAGAATTTAACATTTTAAGAGTTCAGGGTTTGTACATATTTCTTTAAATAAAAATCAAAGAATTTCAAGCACAACAACAACAACAACAACAACAACAAAAATCTGGACATATAAACGACTGAATTATAATACGCATTTTTCAATACAGGGTTTCATTTCTGTAAATACAGCCTTTAAAAATTCTAATGTGTGTGTGTGTGGGGGGGGGAATTTGGGCATGTTGCATTGTAGAAATTTAGAGAGCTATACTTATAGTTATTGAAAAGTTTGTAAACTTACTTAGATGGCTGATTATTTACCTTGCTAAAGATTTACAAGTAGGACAAAAAAATAAAAAGAAAAGTCTTTTAACTTTATATTTTACATGCTTGATAAGAGAGGGGACATCAATTTTGTGTGGGGGTGGGGTAAATTACATAATCGATTATTTGTTAAAATAAAGTAAAAGGTAGAGCAGAAAAAAAGTTTAAAAGTCTTTTAAAGATTTTTAACTTGGTAAGCTGGAAAAGCTTTTTTTTTTTTTTTTTTTGGTGGGGGGGGGGGGGAGTTGGTTTGAGTTATTAGAGGATTTATTATTTATTTACCTTAATAAAAATTTACAAATAGGGCAAAAACATTAAATTAAAGAGATTTCAAGACATTAGATACTCATCATTGTTTGTACATACATTTAGTAACATAGATCACAGGAAAAACATTTTTATTAAATTGTTACTTTAGGAATCTAGTATGTAATTTAGGTTAACATAAGTGGATATAAAATTATTAGGCACATTTAAACTATGAATGGGAAGCAGAAATTTTGAGTGGGTGGGAAATTCAGATGAGTGACTAATTATTATTAGAATAAATTACAAAATTTAAAGATTTTAAGCTTTGTGATCTGAGTGGAAGGGATGGGGGGGGGGAGGCAGAAACAGATTTTTTTAGGGGAGGGTGAGAAAGTTGATTAGATGACAGATTATTTATCGTTGGTAAAAAAATACTATTAGGACAGATAAATATATAAAAAATAAATAAATAAAATCCTTTAAAATTGGTGGTGTATTCAGGAAGCAGTAGTGGTTTACTGCCAGATATCCAGCTTCTGCTGGAAATCCTGCTTATTCAGCATTCAAACCAAATATTAGGTTCGGTTGAATGCTTCAATATCTCGTTGCCGAATAGTGACTCATATTTTAAATAACTAGGGAGCTCTGCCCCCTGCTCGCTACGCTTACCAACCCCCATTCTGATTTCACAGCCTCTTAAAACCTGGTAATGTATCCTGTTTTAAAAAGATGATGGTGATATCACGAACAGTGACTTTCTTCTGTAATCAGGTTATAATGCTTTTTCATTTAACTGGTTATAATGCTTTTTCATTTAATTCATCTTTTTTACTTTTAATATTCATGTGTAAACCCGATTTTTATGACGTAATTTTCTTTTTTTCCTGCTCTCTCACCAAATTATACAAATTGACATAATTTTTATTTTAAATAACGAAAAAACAAATAAAGTAGTATAACATTAATAAAAATATAAATAAAACGTCGAAATAAAAATAACTTGATGATGTAAACACGTGTTGTCAAGTGAATGTGACATTTTCGATCAACCATTATTGGCATTTAATCTTACAAGTACCTAGTAGACCAATCCTCGCTCGGTAATTTTTTTCAACAGGTATTTTTTTATTTTATTTTATTTTATTTTTTGCTAGCGTATTTTAATTACTTTTTTTTTATTCATGGAATTTTCCAATCGATTTTTAACACAATTCCTGATAGGCAAGAATTATATAAATTATGTTGAAAAGTGTTTTGCCGATGACAATACAACATTTTAATATTTTTACAACTTAATTATAAATAAACCAGAGGGCCCGTGCGAGGATTTCGCGCTGAAATCTAATATATTTTAGGTACTTCTCTATTATGCTGTCGACCACTTTTCATAACAAAAAACTATCGCCAAATTGTAAGATTAAATGCGAAAAATGCAGTCCTATTTACTTGATGTCAGAAGCATTATACGTGTTTGTTAAATCATCAAGTGGTTTTTAATTCGACATTTGCGTGTATTTTTCATTATGTTTTACTGGTTTAATAGTTATTTCATTAATTAAAATAACAATTGTGTCCTTAAATTCTTATATTTTATTTATTTATTTTGATATTCCAATGGCAACATTCTCCCGTTTATTTGGCGATAGTTTTTTGTTATGAAAAGTGGTCGATGGGATAAAAGAGAAGTACCATTTTTTATCAATATGTAATAGTTATTAGATGCAGGTTTAAACTTCTAAAGAAAAAGCAAGGATAAAAATATCTGTAAACAACATTTAGTTGTTAGTCAATCCAGAATATCATCTAAATTATTCCATCAAAGTTAGAGCAAAAACTGATCCAAGATTGCTAAAGGCACGAACGAGAAAAAAAAACTAACAATCGTATTTTAACTGCATTAGAGGATGACGTCATCCGCTTCGGGAGAAACATGGGACATAGAAATATAAATCTAAACATTTCAATTTAAATTTTGCTTTTTAATCATAAATATAAAATAAACCTGTGCGGTGTTTTTTATAGTAATTGCTGAGCATCATATGTGGTATTTTATTTTTTTGGCAACAATGTTTTGAGGAAAACCTTTCATTTCATTTAGGAAAGCAATGCAGATTTAATTTTTAATTATCAGCAATTTTTAATCGAAAACATGTTTTAACGAAATGTTAAGTGTGCTTTGTCAGAAGCGTTTCCAAAATCCTTTCATATGCTATCTCATTCGTCGTTCTGAGTTTCGTATTTTCAGAAAAAAGGGATGTTGACAGGAGAAATAATATATATGATACATTCACTTGAAATTGATTGTTCTTTTTCAATTAGGCGGTCACAGGTGATAAATCGCCAAATATCTCTAACTCGTGCAATTGTATGGGAGTTGAAAAACAACGGATTTAATTATGTGACAGTAAAATGCTCGCCAAAATAGGCCAAAGCGCTGTGAAATGGCAAAAGTCAATATTTTAAAGAGTTAAAAGTAAAAAATAAATTGTTAAAAAAAATGTAACATACAGAATACGCTTTCATCAATTAATAATTAAATATCAATAAATTTACGATTACACTATGAGAAATAAATTTAAAAGAGTAAAAAGATAATTTAAATAATGTTTCATTTTTCTTTCTGATTCTCTTTTGTTGATAAATAAACAGAGGAAAAAGTATATATTTCAAATAAATTCATTATTTTGAGCTTCCTGGCAAATGTATAAAAAAGAAGTGAATTTTTCATAATAGAGGTCTTTGCCCAGGCCAAATTAATGCATTGTAATAGATATTTTACATAAAAAATATGAATTACGGTTTTAAAAATTCCGCGGTATTTTCAAGATGACCATTGGTTGCTTATAAAAGAGTGTTTTTAAAAAACTATTTTTGGTATTTCCGCATTATCCCATCAACCATTTTCCATAAAATAAACTATCGCCAAAGTAATCGGCAGACCCAGACTCTAATGCCAAATAAACAAATGGGTGAATGTTGGCATTGGAATTTTTAAAAAAATTGGAAAAGCTGCATTCACTCAAGTGTCAACTATCAATATTTTATTAAAATAAATTTTAAAATGTATTAAGGAAAACAGAAAAAAAAAAAATATTGGATATTTATTTATTTACAATATCTTTCATAATTATCCCTCTCGACAGGTGAATGTTTGTGACGTCAGTAGAAACTGATCTAATCTATGTCACTATGCATCACTAAATTTTTTCAATTCTTTTACCGCTTTTAAAATTTTGTCGAGACCATTTAAAAACACAATTGTTAGTTAAAGAGGATACTACACTCACACAAAAATACTCGTTAGCTTACTTTTAGTCCTGTGGGATATATTTGTTTTAATATCTCGTTTGCATTTCAATATTTATGAATGTTTTTTTCCTTTATTTCTTTTTTTGGTACATTTTGGTTCGAAAAGCACCCACTTTTTTGTCACTGGATAGCTAAAGTCGATCTGGACAAAGAACTTTCTGTACTTTTTCGATTTTGTTTAAAGACTTGTTTTTTATACCACATCGAGTTTTAAACAAAGAAAACGAGTTTTCTTGAATTAGTGACCTAGCTAGATCGATTTCTTTTGCTGGAATTAGTGTAGTCATTAATTTTTGTGAAAATCGTTAGTGCCGTTTTCGATATATAGCAGCATTCTTAGTGCTGATATCCTTTTAATAGATCAAAATGACCTTTCCCGAATTTGAAACCTAGCTAGATTGATTTCTCGTGCTCGAATTAGTATAGGCAACACGTTTCGTGTAAATCGTTGAGTATTTTTCCATTTATAACAAAAAACATTTTCAGGGCTGAGTTTGTTTTACCCTGTAAAAACGAATTTTCTTATATTCGGAACCTAGCTAGATCTTTTTTTCGTGCTCGATTTAGTACAGGGGACAATTTTCGTGAAAATCTTCCATGTCGTTTACGATATCATTCATAATCAGGAAAATCTCTTGCTCGTTTAATATATATGAATTTGGCGACAGTAATTTGGTCGACAGGATAACTAACAAGAATCAATTGTATATATAGTGTTACGAATTTTGTAAATAGCTAGTGTTTGCGCTTAAAAATAATGTAAATAGTTCAATTAAGCTATATTCATAAGCTAATATTAATTTTTGTTGCATTGCAATATCGTAATTTGGTGATTTTTTGTAAGCGAGTAAACTCTATTGGATTTCAATAGGTTAGGAGTCTATGGAAATTTGGCGAAATATTGGAAATAGCGTCAAGTTGGCGCCACTTTTGGCTGCCAAGTTGGTGCTAAAATTGGCGACAGACTCGGGTCTCTTCCTCTTGGTAACCCCTCTGATAGCGTCCATCCTATCTAAATTCTCTACTTTCATGTTAATTCCCCCTAAGAAAAGTCAGAAAGCTCTGACCAATCAGATACGTTTCGAGGTATTAGAAGGATTCATGTGTAAACACAATTTTTATGACGTAATTTTCTTTATTTCCTGCTTTCAACATGTGATCATTTAATTATTATTTTAAACTTTCATTATTGTTTTTAATAGTCTCGTGAAAATACATCTTTTATTTGAGATAAAATATAATCATTTGCACTTTTTTGGCAACAATATAAAAAATGACTTTTTCAATAAAATATTTTTACTCGATTTTTAAGGATTTTTTGAGTTTTTATTGTCTGACCATGATAATTTTTTGAATTTCTGAAAGCTTGTTATATTTCGCGTCTGGTGGTATGATTTTCGAATCCGTAGGATGGCTAGAAAAAAAGTAATCGCTCCTCAAAAAAGTCCCTAAAAAAAGCGATGAGATTAACCCGGAATATCTATGCAGATTTTCATTGGTCCATTTTTAAGTCAAAACTTTTTTTTATATATAGAAGGATATCTTTAACATTATCAGAAAAAGTTAGTGTGAAATTAATTTGCTTCTTACCCACATTATCCCATTAACACTAGAATGGCAGCAAAATCTTGCCTACTGGAAGGGCCCCTCGATGAAACTGTTTTGACCCCTCGATGAAACTGCTGAAATAACAACGAGAAGACAATTTTAAAAGACATACATCAGAAAAATATGTAATTTACGTGTATTTCTTCATTTATATTTATATTACATGATAATTTATTGAATTTTTAAAGTACTATAAATGTAAAGCCTACGAGGCGATCAACTGAATCATACTACAACTAGTCAAATAACTCATTAATTTGATATAAAAATTGATTGGTTTCACAAATTAAAACTAATGCTAACTAATATAAAACACAATTTATAAATTAATACTATTTTTCATCAATATTTCATATATATATATTATCCAATATTTCAAAAACTAACAAATCTAGAATGCTGATTTTTTTTTTAATTACTTGTTATCTATTTAGGAATAGTCAAAACATTTCTTCCAACCAAACAAAAATAATCAACAGACAAAAGTGCTCAGGGGTCCCAATAACCCCTACCATCGTCCCACTGTTCAAACAATAGTAATAGACAGAAACACTCATATATTTTTTAAAAAAATTAAATTATAGAGTTTATATATACATATATATATGGTTCAATTTTTTAAAGAGACATATATAATTTAATTTGAAGTAAAAGAAATATTTCCCCTCCAATGAAAAATTCATTGAAATAATCTTTACATATTTATTTGTTGTACAATACTGTGTGTAAAGAAACCATCATTCATTAGTGCATTTTTATTTATGTATTTTTAAATAATATTTCTCCATTATATAATATAAATATAATAATGCTGATGGGGAAAAGTGATTTATTTTTAAATCATTAAATATTTAAGTGTAATAAATACCTTATATAGTATACATAGTTTTAAATTTTCAAATAACTTTGAAAAGGGATATATTTTATACATACAAAAAAATTGGAGGAATACCCAAAAACCTTTGGCTTTTTGAATTTAAAAAAATAGTGAATTATTTTAATAAATTCGTTCTTTAAGAAATAATATAAAATGAAATGATTTTTTTGTCTGACTTGTGTTGGCTGCTACAATCTAAATTCCTTTGGGGTGGAAGGGTAATTCCTCTGTACCCGTCCATCCCCAAATTCCACCACTTTACTAACAACAAATACAAACCTTTTTTTTTTTTTTTTACTGACACAATATTAAAAAGCTACTGAGGTAAAACAGAACCAGATTCAATTAATTTAATGATGAATTTAACCATTCATTTACCATGATGAGAAAAGTAGTTATATAAAAAAAAAAAGGTATTAGAAATATGGTGTAGTTTTAATTCCATTTAGGTTTTCTATTATAATGAAATTTGTTTAACATAAATGCTGACATCCATATAATTGAAAGTGTGTGAGCCTTGAAACACCCAATTTCTGATTTTTTCATGACTGTTGGCAACTTGTAAGATTAATAATAAAATATATTGATTTGTAATGATCAGCAAAGAATAAAAAAGCAGAAAATATGAATGATCACTGATCCCCACTTCCATTCTGTTGTAAAAATAGGGTTACATGATTTAAACTCTTTTTTTAAAGTATTTCTAATTACTTAAAAAATAATAATTAATTAAAACTAAAATGTTCAAATAGTACCCAAGCAAATAAAAATTAATTTTTCATTAAAAGAATGCATAAAAATATAAATTAAAATTCGATGAATTTGGATTTTAAATATAAAACTTTCTTTTTTCAACAATAACATGGTTCATACAGAGTTTGCTAAATGAAAAATAAGGACTCTGTAAGGACTTTGTTAAAAAAAAATAAGGACTTTCTAAAGTTTACAAAAAACAGTATATATGCTTACTCACATTAAAATTTAATCACAAGGTTGAAATTTTACATAATAAAACATAATTATCCTTTCTAATTAATTATTTTTTTTAATGAGTTACAAAATGAAAATAAATACAAAAAATATATAAAACAGACATCTTATTAGTTGGCTATCAATTGTTTTTTAGCATCAATTTCTTTAGACAGGGAGGAAAATTCCTCATTTTTTTTCTTTAGCAGATTTCCTACAATTGTTTGATTTGATAAATAATTCTATGTCTTTAGTTGTTTTAGCTTTATCGGCTAATTCATTGGCCATACTTTCCAACTGCAATACCTCCTTTTCAAGACACCATATTTTTTGCTTTATAAAACTAATTTTGAGCTGCCATTCTTGGCAGATGATGAATGTTTGGAAATTTTTTTTAAAAATATTTTATGGACTCGTGTTAAATATTCAGCTCACGTTAAAAAATAAGGACTTTCAATGAAAAATAAGGACTTTAAGGATCCTTATTAAGGACTATTAAAATCTAAGGAGTTTTTAAGGACTTTTAAGGTCTGTATGAACCCTGTATAAATATAAGTACTGAATCAATTTCAGAAAAATATTCTGAACTAAAAAAATGTTTTAAAAAATTGCGCCAAAAAAATCGAAAATCCAAGTGGCCAGCGTTGAAATCAGATGCCCAACTCGATGCATAATTCTACTTTAAAGTATTTTAATTACTTATGTAATAATAAAAAGTAATAAATATATATTAAAATATGACCAAAACATGTAAGAAATTAATTTTTCACCAAAAGAATGCATAAAAATGTAAACTGAAAGACGATGAATTTGGATTTTAAATATGAAACTCTATTATCATTTTCTCAACTTTAACCATAAATACTGAATCGAATTAAGAAAAACATTCTTAATTGAAAAAAAAAATCCATGTGAATCACGTGCAAAATGGGATACATGAAACAATGCAGGAATCTACTTTAAAATATTTTAATTAATTACAGAAAAGCAGAAAATAAAAAATATATAATAAAATATTACCCAAACATGACAAAAATGATTTTTCATTGAAAGAACGCATAAAAATATCGACTGAAATCTGATGAATTCGGATTTTAAATATAAAACTTTATTATTATTATTCAAATTTTAATTGCTTAATAGGCGTATAGCCGACATAGTGAAAAAGTACCCAAGCCGGGACTTGAACCCGGGTTATCAGTGTAGCGCACTGACGTTCTACCAACTGAACCACTTGGAAATGATACTTAGCCTGGAACCTTCTCACTATAACTTGTTGGCAAGGTTACAAATGCAGCACAATATGAAATATTTTCTGTGAGCTGCCAAACCTGGGGCAAACACGAAATCAAAGGAAATCCAGCATCGATAATTGAATAAATTCATATTTAATACTTTGGAAATTTTCACACGCCTTGCATTCATAATATTCAAATTTTAATTGCTTAATAATTTTTCACTATGTTGGCTATACGCCTATTAAGCAATTAAAATTTGAATATTATGAATTAATATTTTTCAGAAATTCATTAAGCATTGAAATAGTTTAAAGGAAAGGTAAAATTTAATACTTAAAATCTAAATTCATCTGATTTCAAGTTTATATGCTAATTCAGTAGATCCCCTTCGGCCCTGACGTCCCACTAATAGGACATATCTTTTATTGAGTATTATTTTGTCTTAAACATTATTTTTATTAATTCCAGCATCTAATAGTGATAGTATGAATCTCTACATTTCCTATTATGATTTCACTTATGTTTAGCATTTAGTAATCATAATAATAATAATAATAATTTTCATAATTATTAGCAAGCCTTTGGCATTTCTTTTAATTAAAACATACGTTTCACTCTTTAAATTAAAATTTGGGAATCCTTCTCCGAATTGCATACCCGCCAACTTTTGAAAATGGCAAAGTGTAAAATGATGCGTGAAGAGTATTTCACACCATTTTTTTTTAACATAAAACCCATGTAACCCATTTTTAAGTAACACATACACGACCTTTTTCAAAAAATTTTAAGTACATAATAGATGAATAGTATTAACCAGGGATAGAAATTGGGAATTCTAAGTAAGGCGTCACATGATGCCTGCAATTTTTTTCCTAGATGCCAAATTGCATTTCATGGTTGCAATTTTATGTTATATCCTATTTTCTCATTTCTTTTCGAACCCATGTTAACAATAATATTGCAATTATCTTTATGTGTTAAGGGCGACGGGGGCTGTACATATTAAACATTTTATCTCTGAGTTAATCACTAAAACAAAATAAAAACTGGCTTTCTCTAAAATTTTAAAACAGCATTAAACTGCAATATTTGGATTCTAGAAAAATGTTTAAATAATTCTTTTTATAAAGCTAATATGCATACAAAACAGATTATCAAGCAATTATGTCCATAGAAAGAAAAATTGAACTTTTAGATACAACCACGTATAAGTTTAATTTAAAAAAAAAAAAAACTTATGCTAAAGTAGGAATAAGAGCATCTGTAAAAAAAAAAAAAAAAAGCTAGGCGTCAAATTTGACGACCAGGTATAATTTTGTGGTCGTTAAATGCAATAATTTAGTTGCATTTGGCGACTAACGACCGCTAATTTCTAACCCTGGTATTAACTAATACAGTGCTGAACATTATAAAGATAGTTTGACGAGAAAAATATGAAAAACATTACAACACTCATTAAGATACTGATTTTAAAGACATATACACAGCTTTTCTTATCTAATTTTTGCTTTACGTCTGAGCAAATTTATTCAAAACACGACTTCTTCTTACATGCAATACAAATTTTAAAAATCTTCCTGATGATTTATGACAATGAAACCTGAACTCAGTCTTTGACAATACTAAATATTCCCCTCACATTTATCATTTACCGTTACTATAAGCAACTAGAAAGTAATTCGTAAATTAAGGAATGAAAAATGAAACTTGGAAGAAACTTTGCAAAAAAATGTAAAAATATGTGCCCTAAGTGTAAAAAATGCTCGAAAAGTGTAAATTTTACACCTAAAGTGTAAAAGTTGGCAAGTATGGAATTGGTAATTTGTGATAAAAGATAAAAAATATTACTAAATTTTTATGCTTGTTTAATTGAGTTGTAATACGACATTTTCCAAACGTCTTCAAAAATTCTTCCTTAGACTATTGTTATATGAAAAACATGCAAAATAACTACATTTGTGAGGTTTTGGTAAAGAACGCATTCGTAAACTTTCATTAAACCCTAACTTCTGTGATTCCGATAGCTATTTTTAATTTTGTTAGCATAAAAGTAATTTTTCCCAAAATTGAAAAAAAAATTCAGGGCCGAAGGGGTTATTGATGAAAAATAAATTTTTCACATGTTTGCGTAATACTTAAATATTTTTGTTTTATTTTCTATTATTCTGTAATTAATTAAAAACCCTTTAAAGTAGAATCTGGCATTGAATCTGGTATCCTAATTCGACCATTCTCCCCACCCCCCCCTTTTTTTTTGCAATTCAGAATATTTTTCTTAATTGATTCAGTATTTATGACTGGAAAAAAATGAATAAATAAAGTTTTATATTTAAAATCCAAATTCATTGAATTTCAGTTCATATTTTTATGCATCCTTTCGATGAAAAATTCCTTTTTGATATGTTTGGGTAATATTTTATTATATATTTTTTTTCTACTATTCTGTAATTAATTAAAATATTTTAAAGTAGAGTCCTGCATTGTTACGTGTATCCCATTTTGGGCGTGATCCACAAGGATTTTTTTTTATTTTCAATTAAGAATGTTTTTCTTAAATTGATTCAATATTTATGCTTGAAGTTGAGAAAATGATAATAGAGTTTCATATTTAAAATCCAAATTCATCGACTTTCAGTTTATATTTTTATGCATTCTTTTGGTGAAAAAATTAATTTCTTACATGTTTTGTTAATATTTTAATGTATATTTATTATTTTTTATTATTATATAAAATTTAAATAATTTAAAGTAGAGTCCTGCATCTGATTGCAACGCTGGCCACTTAGATTTTTTTTTTTTTTGGCACAATTTTTTTTTTTTTTTACATTTTTTCAGTTCAGAATATTTTTCTGAAATTGATTCAGTACTTATGTTTATGGTTGAAAAAAGTAAAGTTTTACATTTAGAATTCAAATTCATCGAATTATAATTTATATTTTTATGTATTATTTTAATGAAAAATAAATTTTTATATGTTTAGGTACTATTTGAACATGTTAGTTTTAATTAGTTATTATTCTGCAAGTAATAACAAATACTTTCAATTTTATTTTGTCTATATGTAAATATCAACGCTATCTAGTCATTCTATCCTGTTTAAGAAAATGGCGATTTAATAAGATTGGTATGGATTTTTTTTTTTTTTTTTTTGGAAACTGAATATTTTTTTAGAAATTGATTAAGCATTGAAATGGTTTAAAGGAAAAGGTAAAATTTAATACTTACAATCTAAATTCATCTGATTTCACGTTTTTATGCTATTTCAGTCTTTAGATGAAAAATTAATTTTTCACATGTTTAGGTAATACTTAAAATATTTTGTTTTAATTTCATTTATTCTGCAATTTGTTAAAACCCTTTAAAGTAGAATCCTGCATCGAATTGGGTATCCCAATTTCACCATTTTCCTCCACCGCACCCTTTTTTTTTGCAAATATGAATATATTTTTTAACTCCGTATTTATGGCTAAAAAATAATAATAACAATAAAAATAATAAAGTTTTATATTTAAAATCCGAATTCATCAGATTTCAGTTGATATTTTTATGCATTCTTTCAATGGAAAATTCAATTTTTGACATTATTGGGTTATATTTTATTATATATTTTTTATTTTCTACTAGGGATGCACCGAATAGTGATTTTGGCCTAATACCGAATATTTGGCCCGCAGGTAAACTGAATACCAAATGTTCGGCTAGCCAAATAGTAACACTGAAGCCGAATATCGAATATTCGACCAACCGAATAGTAACTATTCAGCCAGCCGAATACCGAATATTCGGCTGGCCGAATATTTTTATATTTCATAGTTTATAAGTATTAAAAGTTAAATTATTAAACAATTTTACATATTTAACACAGATACAACCATTTTATGAACTAGACCTTTTTACAAGACACCTTTACACAAAAATAAATCTGTGCTTTGAGTTATAATTTAAAAAGAGGATAGCCTTAAAACTTTTTTAATTAATAAAGCTTCAAAAGTTGTAGCTTCTTCTGTGAATTAAAATAAATTTATAAAATGTTCTTACATTCTGAAACAAATACTTTAAAATCAAAGAAAATGTTTGAATGAATTAGAAGAATCATTTTATACTGATATAGTGTTTACTTGTCAGGAAGGGACTAAAGTAAAATAATACATTATATTAAAATTGTGGCAAATCAACAAGAATAACTTTTCCTGCTCCTTTTGATTTGGCAAGGAAGTTTTTAAATGAACCAGAGAGCAGGTGTCTGGAATAAGCAAACATATTCAGAGGTTGTAAACATACAGAGTGTTCATACATCTTAGAACAAACTTTCTTCGTAAATAATGTGGTCAAAACAAACATTTTTTGAGCAAGAAACATTATCTCAATCCACTTATTCCATCAAAAATGCAATACATTCAACCAAAACACAGGCTGCGTCACCACAAGCTGAAACAGAATTTTCGTTCACAACTTTAACAACAATAAATATGTTTTAACGAGATTTGCATCATATTAATTTTGCTTGTAGTAAATATGATGAAATTATTGGAAGTTGCTGAATTTTGGCCAGTGACACAGTATAAGTAGTACTGTCAGCTGCACTCTGTATAAAGGAATATCTAACTCAGTGTTGTTTAGATATGAATTGTGGCAATTTCCAGTACTTCTCGTGATTCACAGAAATCAAAGTAAATATGTTGAAAATATAGTTACAATATCTTTAATATTATTAAAGTAACAAACAAAAATTCAAATTTGACCTGAAGTGAGATGCACTTTATTTTTGATTGAATAAGCGCGTTGCGATGCTGGTTTCCTGAACAAATTGTCTGTCTTGATGTCTATTATTACCAGTGAAAGTTCTTTTTTTTTTGTTTTGATTAGAAACATGATGTTTGCGAAAAATAAGCAACAGATTATTTATTGGATAATATTCAGAAACTTGCATTTATTTGTACATCATTATTTCCTATGAAGGTCATCATTAATGGTTAATTTTCTTAAGTAACACTTTTTAAACAGTGAATAAATAATGTAAAAGCATTCTCTTTCATTGAAATATGATTCTGTTTCTAATTATTTTGTATATCTTTATTAATTAACAGTTAAAAGTAGAGATTGTGGGTTTTCAAAAATATTTTTTTAAGTATTTGGTATTCGGCTATACCGAATATTCGGTAAGCCGAATAGTTCGATATTCGGTAATATGGCCGAATACCAAATAGATACCGAATATTCGGTGCATCCCTATTTTCTACTATTCTGTAATTAAAATATTTTAATGTAGAGTCCTGCATTGTTACGTGTATCCCATTTTGGGCGTGATCTACAATGATTTTTTTTTTCCAATTAAGAATGTTTTCTTTATATTGTTTCAGTATTCATGGTTAAAGTTGAAAAAATGATAATAGAGTTTAATATTTAAAAAACAAATTCATCGACTTTCAGTTTATATTTTTATGCATTCTTTTGCTGAAAAATTAATTTCTTACATGCTTTGTTAATATTTTAATGTATATTTATTATTTTTTATTATTATATAAAATTTAAATAATTTAAAGTAGAGTCCTGCATCTGATTGCAACGCTGGCCACTTGGATTTTTTTTTTTTTTTCGGTGCAATTTTTTTTTTACATTTTTTCAGTTTAGAATATTTTTCTGAAATTGATTCAGTACTTATGTTTATGGTTGAAAAAAGTAAAGTTTTATATTTAAAATCCAAATTCATCGAATTATAATTTATATTTTTATGTACCGTAATTTCGGGTAGATAAGCCGCCCTGGCGTATACGCCGCTACGTCTGAAAATTGTAAAAAAAAGCTGAAATTCCATCGTATACGCCGCACCGGCGTATAAGCCGCATTTATTGAAAGTGGTGTACGTACTACTATAGACGCCATATTGAATATTTTCGTGCATTTTTTTAAACCATTTAAAAAATTAGATTATTAAATTTAATACAAATAATGAAAATAATGAACTTACTTACTTTTAGTTTGTGAATTTATCCAATTGCATCGCACATTTCAGCCTTGGATCGGCAAGTAGAAATATATGTGATGGAATTCTTAATATAAAACATTACATTAGAATAACACTATTTTTTATTCGAATCCCTCAATTAAATAACAACGTAAAATTCTGAAAATAACTAATGATAAATAACCATTTTGACAACATGAACTATTGACAAAAGTAGGGAGAGACGTATAAACAGAATTTTTTTGAAAATCACTTCACTACTAACTGTAAACATTAATGTCTATTAATTGGTACTCTATTTGATATATTCCGTAAATATTTAAAGTAAAATGTTCTAAGAAAGTTTTAAAATAACCAAACAAAAATTAAATACATACGTTCATTATTTTAAATAAAAAATACAACATTGGCAAGTGCACACATGAACAAGAAAATCTACTTTCTTTTCTGTTAAAACGCAGCGATTATGCAAAACTACGCATAAAAAGTATTCTTTAAATGTGTCAGCTACTTCACTTTGCGTAAGTGCAATAAAAAGAAATTATTGAGCTGCAAGCAAACAGAAAAAATAATTTAAAAGAAAAACAAAACCCGTTGTTTCTTAGCTATTAAAAAAAAAAAAAAATTATCTCCATTATTATGTTCAAATTTTCAGCAAGTAGCAATAACAGTAAATTAAGCTGTGTAACAAAATTTTATTAAAATATAAAAAGTTATTAGAAAATTACAGCATTCCACAAACCCCCCTAGTTACTATAAAAAGGGAGAGAGTTATCTGCAGTTTGTTTATTCAACTCTGTGGAGTTGGAGTGGAGCAGGAAGTTGAACATTATGGGAATGAGATCATTATCTTTGAGTAATAGGTTTCGTTATGCAAAAAGAAACCATGTATAGATTTTTTTCTTTTTTAATGAAATAAAAAGAACTTAAATGGGATATTCTATAACATGCTTAGAAAAACAATCTGAGTAACAGAAATAGTAAAGAGGATGCAGCGATTACTTTTGTTTCATTATAGATATATTGATATATAATGTATTCATCATCATAACAGATTTATAAATCAATCAAAATTTAGGGAGGTTTGTGTATTTTTAAAAAATGTAGTCATGAAGAAATCAGTTAAAACAAATTTCTACAAAAGATTTCTAATCCATGAAGGATTTTTAATATTATTTTTCATATTTTCACTCTATAATACGTACATGATCCGATTTTTTAATTTTGTATTTTTTTTTTTTCTGGAAAAATCGTTATTACTTCGTATACGCCGCACCGGCAGATAAGCCGCAAAAGGTAAAATTTAACTTTTAAACATGTATAAGCCGCGGCTTATCTACCCGAAATTACGGTATTATTTTAATGAAAAATAAATTTTTATATGTTTAGGTACTATTTGAACATGTTAGTTTTAATTAGTTATTATTCTGCAAGTAATAACAAATACTTTCAATTTTATTTTGTCATATGTAAATATCAACGCTATCTAGTCATTCTATCGAATTTAAGAAAATGGCAATTTAATAAGATTGGTATGGATTTTTTTTTTTTTTTTTTTTTGAAACTGAATATTTTTAAGAAATTGATTAAGCATTGAGATGGTTTAAAGGAAAAGGTAAAATTTAATACTTAAAATCTAAATTCATCTGATTTCAAGTTTTTATGCTATTTCAGTCTTTAGATGAAAAATTAATTTTTCACATGTTTGGGTAATACTTAAATATTTTTGTTTTAATTTAATTTATTCTGTAATTTGTTAAAACCCTTTAAAGTAGAATCCTGCATCGAGTTGGGTATCCCAATTTCACCATTTCCCCCCACCCCCCATTTTTTTTTTTTTTTTCAAATATGAATATATTTTTTAACTCCATATTTATGGCTAAAAAAAAAATAATAACAATAAAAATAATAAAGTTTTATATTTAAAATCCGAATTCATCAGATTTCAGTTGATATTTTTATGCGTTCTTTCAATGAAAAATTCAATTTTTGATATTATTGGGTAATATTTTATTATATATTTTTTATTTTTTACTAGGGATGCACCGAATAGTGATTTTGGCCTAATACCGAATATTCGGCCCACAGGTAAACTGAATACCAAATGTTCGGCTAGCCAAATAGTAACACTGAAGCCGAATATCGAATATTCGACCAACCGAATAGTAACTATTCAGCCGAATACCGAATATTTTTATATTTCAGAGTTTATAAGTATTAAAAGTAATTTATTAAACAATTTTACATATTTAACACAGATACAACCATTTTATGAACTAGACCTTTTTACAAGATACCTTTACACAAAAAGAAATCTGTGCTTTGAGTTATAATTTAAAAAGAGGATAGCCTTAAAACTTTTTTAATTAATAAAGCTTCAAAAGTTGTAGCTTCTTCTGTGAATTAAAATAAATTTATAAAATGTTCTTACATTCTGAAACAAATAATTTAAAATCAAAGAAAATTTTTGAATGAATTAGAAGAAGCATTTTATAGTGATATAGTGTTTACTTCTCAGGAAGGGACTAAAGTAAAAAAATACATTATATTAAAATTGTGGCAAATCAACAAGAATAACTTTTCCTGCTCCTTTTGATTTGGCAAGGAAGTTTTTAAATGAACCAGAGAGCAGGTGTCTGGAATAAGCAAACATATTCAGAGGTTGTAAACATACAGAGTGTTCATACATCTTAGAACAAACTTTCTTCATAAATAATGTGGTCAAAGCAAACATTTTTTGAGCAAGAAACATTATCTCAATCCACTTATTCCATCAAAAATGCAATACATTCAACCAAAACACAGGCTGCGTCACCACAAGCTGAAACAGAATTTTCGTTCACAACTTTAACAACAATAAATATGTTTTAGCGAGATTTGCATCATATTAATTTTGCTTGTAGCAAATATGATGAAATTATTGGAAGTTGCTGAATTTTGGCCAGTAACACAGTATAAGTAGTACTGTCAGCTGCACTCTGAATAAAGGAATATCTAACTCAGTGTTGTTTAGATATGAATTGTGGCAATTTCCAGCACTTCTCGTGATTCACAGAAATCAAAGTAAATATGTTGAAAATATAGTTACAATATCTTTAATATTATTAAAGTAACAAACAAAAATTCAAATTTGACCTGAAGTGAGATGCACTTTATTTTTGATTGAATAAGCGTGTTGCGATCCTGGTTTCCTGAACAAATTGTCTGTCTTGATGTCTATTATTACCAGTGAAAGTTCTTTTTTTGTTTGTTTGTTTTGATTAGAAACATGATGTTTGCGAAAAATAAGCAACAGATTATTTATTGGATAATATTCAGAAACTTGCATTTATTTGTACATCATTATTTCCTATGAAGGTCATCATTAATGGTTAATTTTCTTAAGTAACACTTTTTAAACAGTGAATAAATAATGTAAAAGCATTCTCTTTCATTGAAATATGATTCTATTTCTAATTATTTTGTATATCTTTATTAATTGACAGTTAAAAGTAGAAATTGTGGGTTTTCAAAAATATTTTTAAAAAAAGTTTTTTTAAGTATTTGGTATGGCCGAATATTTTGGTATTCGGTAAGCCGAATAGTTCGATATTCGGCCAAACCAAATATTCGGTAATATGGCCGAATACCAAATAGATACCGAATATTCGGTGCATCCCTATTTTCTACTATTCTGTAATTAATTAAAATATTTTAAAGTAGAGTCCTGCATTGTTACGTGTATCCCATTTTGGGCGTGATCCACAATGATTTTTTTTTTCCAATTAAGAATGTTTTCTTTATATTGTTTCAGTATTCATGGTTAAAGTTGAGAAAATGATAATAGAGTTTAATATTTAAAAAAACAAATTCATCGACTTTCAGTTTATATTTTTATGCATTCTTTTGCTGAAAAATTAATTTCTTACATGCTTTGTTAATATTTTAATGTATATTTATTATTTTTATTATTATATAAAATTAAAATAATTTAAAGTAGAGTCATGCATCAATTTGGGCATCTGATTTCAACGCTGGCCACTTGGATTTTTGATTTTTTTTTTCCGCAATATTTTTTTACATTTTCGATAAATTCATCGAATTTAATTTATATTTTTATGTATTATTTTAATGAAAAAATAATTTTATATGTTTAGGTACTATTTGAACATGTTAGTTTTAATTAGTTATTATTCTGTAAGTAATTAAAAATACATTAAAAAAAGAGTTCTGTTTTAAATCTGGTAACCCTATTTTTACAGCAGAATGGGATCAGTGGTCATTCATAATATTTTCTGCTTTTTTATTCTTTGCTGATCATTACAAATCGATATATTTTATTACTAATCTCAGGGTGCCAACAGTCATGAAAAAAATCTACATTTGAGAAATTGGATACTTCAAGGCTCACACTATGTCAATCCTTCTCCATCCATTACATGGATGTCAGCATTTATGTTAAACAAATTCTATTATAATAGCAAACCTAAATGGAATTAAAAACTATACCATATTTCTAATACATTCTTCTTTTTTTTTTTTATAACTACTTTTCTCATCGTGTTAAATGAATAGTTAAATTCATCATTAAATTAATTGAATTTGGCTGTTTTACCTCAATAACTTTTTAATACTGTGTCAGTAAAAAAAGGGAAGTTTATTTTTGTTGTTACCACCCGGGTTGAATTTTTTTTTTTTTGGTTTGGGCGGGGGGGGGGGAATCACCCTTCCTCCCGAAAGGAATTTAGATTGTAGCAGCCAACACAACTCAGACAAATAAATCAATTAATTTTATATTATTTCTTAAAGAATAAATTTATTAAAATAATTCACAATTTTTTTTTAATTCAGAAAGGCAAAGGTGTTTGGTTATTCCAAATTTATTTTTCATCAATAACCCCTTCGGCCCTGATTTTTTTTTCAATTTTGGGAAAAAATTACTTTTATGCTAATAAAATTTAAAATAGCTATCGGAATCACAGAAGTTAGGGTTTAATGAAAGTTTACGAATGCGTTCTTTACCAAAACCTCACAAATGTAGTTATTTTGCATGTTTTTCATATAACAATAGTCTAAGGAAGAATTTTTGAAGACGTTTGGAAAATGTCGTATTACAACTCAATTAAACAAGCATAAAAATTTAGTAATATTTTTTATCTTTTATCACAAATTACCAATTCCATACTTGCCAACTTTTACACTTTAGGTGTAAAATTTACACTTTTCGAGCATTTTTTACACTTAGGACACATATTTTTACATTTTTTTGCAAAGTTTCTTCTAAGTTTCATTTTTCATTCCTTAATTTAGGAATTACTTTCTAGTTGCTTATAGTAACGGTAAATGATAAATGTGAGGGGAATATTTAGTATTGTCAAAGACTGAGTTCAGGTTTCATTGTCATAAATCATCAGGAAGATTTTTAAAATTTGTATTGCATGTAAGAAGAAGTCGTGTTTTGAATAAATTTGCTCAGACGTAAAGCAAAAATTAAATAAGAAAAGCTGTGTATATCTCTTTAAAATCAGTTTCTTAATGAGTGTTGTAATGTTTTTCATATTTTTCTCGTCAAACTATCTTTATAATGTTCAGCACTGTATTATTTAATACTATTCATCTATTATGTACTTAAAATTTTTTGTAAAAGGTCGTGTATGTGTTACTTAAAAATGGGTTACATGGGTTTTATGTTTAAAAAAAATGGTGTGAAATACTCTTCACGCATCATTTTACACTTTGCCATTTTCAAAAGTTGACGGGTATGCAATTCGGAGAAGGATTCCCAAATTTTAATTTAAAGAGTAAAACGTATGTTTTAATTAAAAGAAATGTCAAAGGCTTGCTAATAATTATGAAAATTATTATTATTAATTATTATTATTATGATTACTAAATGCTAAACATACGTGAAATCATAATAGGAAATGTAGATTCATACTATCACTATTAGGTGCTGGAATTAATAAAAATAATGTTTAAGACAAAATAATACTCAATAAAAGATATGTCCTATTAGTGGGACGTCAGGGCCGAAGGGGATCTACTGAATTAGCATATAAACTTGAAATCAGATGAATTTAGATTTTAAGTATTAAATTTTACCTTTCCTTTAAACTATTTCAATGCTTAATGAATTTCTGAAAAATATTAATTCATAATATTCAAATTTTAATTGCTTAATAGGCATATAGCCAACATAGTGAAAAATTATTAAGCAATTAAAATTTGAATATTATGAATGCAAGGCGTGTGAAAATTTCCAAAGTATTAAATATGAATTTATTCAATTATCGATGCTGGATTTCCTTTGATTTCGTGTTTGCCCCACGTTTGGCAGCTCACAGAAAATATTCCATATTGTGCTGCATTTGTAACCTTGCCAACAAGTTATAGTGAGAAAGTTCCAGGCTGAGTATCATTCCAAGTGGTTCAGTTGGTAGAACGTCAGTGCGACTACACTGATAACCCGGGTTCGAGTCCCGGCTTGGGTACTTTTTCACTATGTCGGCTATACGCCTATTAAGCAATTAAAATTTGAATAATAATAGTAAAGTTTTATATTTAAAATCCGAATTCATCAGATTTCAGTTGATATTTTTATGCATTCTTTCAATGAAAAAATCATTTTTGTCATGTTTGGGTAATATTTTATTATATATTTTTTATTTTCTGCTATTCTGTAATTAATTAAAATATTTTAAAGTAGATTCCTGCATTGTTTCCTGTATCCCATTTTGCACGTGATTCACATGGATTTTTTTTTTCAATTAAGAATGTTTTTCTTAATTCGATTCAGTATTTATGGTTAAAGTTGAGAAAATTATAATAGAGTTTCATATTTAAAATCCAAATTCATTGACTTTCAGTTTATATTTTTATGCATTCTTTTGGTGAAAAATTAATTTCTTACATGTTTTGGTCATATTTTAATATATATTTATTACTTTTTATTATTACATAAGTAATTAAAATACTTTAAAGTAGAGTTATGCATCGAGTTGGGCATCTGATTTCAACGCTGCCACTTGGATTTTCGATTTTTTTGGCGCAATTTTTTTAAACATTTTTTCAGTTCAGAATATTTTTCTGAAATTGATTCAGTACTTATATTTATACAGGGTTCATACAGACCTTAAAAGTCCTTAAAAACTCCTTACATTTTAATAGTCCTTAATAAGGATTCTTAAAGTCCTTATTTTTCATTGAAAGTCCTTATTTTTTAACGTGAGCTGAATATTTAACACAAGTCCATAAAATATTTTTTTTTAAAATCTCCAAACATTCATCATCTGCCAAGAATGACAGCTCAAAATTAGTTTTATAAAGCAAAAAATATGGTGTCTTGAAAAGGAGGTATGGCAGTTGGAAAGTATGGCCAATGAATTAGCCGATAAAGCTAAAACAACTAAAGACATAGAATTATTTATCAAATCAAACAATTGTAGGAAATCTGCTAAAGAAAAAAAATGAGGAATTTTCCTCCCTGTCTTAAGAAATTGATGCTAAAAAACAATTGATAGCCAACTAATAAGATGTCTGTTTTATATATTTTTTGTATTTATTTTCATTTTGTAACTCATTAAAAAAAATAATTAATTAGGAAGGATAATTATGTTTTATTATGTAAAATTTCAACCTTGTGATTAAATGTTAATGTGAGTAAGTAGGGTTTAATCTAGAGCTAGCCAAATAGCCAAAAAACTAACTGAAAGCACCTTTTGCCCCCAAAGCATTTAGTGGATTAGCCAAATAGCAACAGCCAAAAAAATATGTGATTTCCATTTTGTTGTTCCTGCCTTTTGTAAATCTGCAGCTGCTGCGTGAAAAAAAATCTCAAACCGCCTCTGTCTCGGCAACTCACTTCAAATTTGTCTCGTCCTCTCTGTGCAAGCATCTTACAAATAGTATGACGTCATTTGCATTAAACAAGTATTGAGGAAATTAAAAGAGTTTGTTTATTTTTTGTTGATGATCCAAACTTAGGAAATGAAACAAAAACGGTTCATGAATGGAAGTTGTTCAGGCAGGTTCTGGCGACAAGGGGTAAAGAAATTAAACCAGCTGATTGTATTCTTTTTCCATAAAAATGACATTACTGACATGTTTCCCAATGTGACTTCTTTGTATGAATTTGTAGCAACAATTCTGTTGTCTACAGCAGATTGTGAAAGGGGATTGATTCTCGTGAATATAACAAAAACTGACTTTAGAAATAGACTGAGAATCAAAAATTTAGGTAACTTAATGGTGATTAATTTGGAAGGGGAAGTTTGAAAAGAATTTCTATTTAAAAAAGCATTTGATGTGTGATGTATAGCCAAATCTTGAGAGGGTCAATCTTACAGAGTGCTGTACTGTTTGTATATTGTATAATTAAAAATAATACTAATTTATATAGAAATTTTGTATAAATATTTTTTTTTTCTTGGCTAAAGTTATTTTTATTTGGCTAACAGTTATTGGCTGCAATTAGCCAAAAAGCTACAAATCTCTTTTTCCTATATTAGACTCTAGTAAGCATATATACTGTTTTTTGTAAACTTTAGAAAGTCCTTATTTTTTTTTTTAACAAAGTCCTTACAGAGTCCTTATTTTTCATTTAGCAAACTCTGTATGAACCCTGTTATTGCTGAAAAAAGAAAGTTTTATATTTAAAATCCAAATTCATCGAATTTTAATTTATATTTTTATGCATTCTTTTAATGAAAAATTAATTTTTATTTGCTTCGGTACTATTTGAACATTTTAGTTTTAATTAATTATTATTTTGTAAGTAATTAAAAATACTTTAAAAAAAAGAGTTCTGTTTTAAATCATGTAACCCTATTTTTACAACAGAATGGAAGTGGGGATCAGTGATCATTCATATTTTCTGCTTTTTTATTCTTTGCTGATCATTACAAATCAATATATTTTATTACTAATCTTACAGGTTGCCAACAGTCATGAAAAAATCAGAAATTGGGTGTTTCAAGGCTCACACACTTTCAATTATATGGATGTCAGCATTTATGTTAAACAAATTTTATTATAATAGAAAACCTAAATGGAATTAAAACTACACCGTATTTCTAATACCTTTTTTTTTTTATAACTACTTTTCTCATCATGGTAAATGAATGGTTAAATTCATCATTAAATTAATTGAATCTGGTTCTGTTTTACCTCAGTAGCTTTTTAATATTGTGTCAGTAAAAAAAAAAAAGAGGTTTGTATTTGTTGTTAGTAAAGTGGTGGAATTTGGGGATGGACGGGTACAGAGGAATTACCCTTCCTCCCCAAAGGAATTTAGATTGTAGCAGCCAACACAAGTTAGACAAAAAAATCATTTCATTTTATATTATTTCTTAAAGAACGAATTTATTAAAATAATTCACTATTTTTTTTAATTCAAAGAGCCAAAGGTTTTTGGGTATTCCTCCAACTTTTTTGTATGTATAAAATATATCCCTTTTCAAAGTTATTTGAAAATTTAAAACTATGTATACTATATAAGGTATTACACTTAAATATTTAATGATTTAAAAATAAATCACTTTTCCCCATCAGTATTATTATATTTATATTATATAATGGAGAAATATTATTTAAAAATAAATAAATAAAAATGCACTAATGAATGATAGTTTCTTTACACACAGTATTGTACAACAAATAAATATGTAAAGATTATTTCAATGAATTTTTCATGTGAGGGGAAATAATTCTTTTACTTCAAATTAAATTATGTATTTCTCTTTAAAAAAATTGATTTATTGATAATGACTTTGTTATAAAAGATGTTCATCAACATATTTATATAAGAACTGGTGTCTATCGGAGGGAAAAGGTTCCAATTTTATTTTGTCTATATGTAAATATCAACGCTATCTAGTCATTCTATCCAATTTAAGAAAATGGCGATTTAATAAGATTGGTATGGATTTTTTTTTTTTTTTTTTGGAAATGGAATATTTTTTAGAAATTGATTAAGCATTAAATGGTTTAAAGGAAAAGGTAAAATTTAATACTTAAAATCTAAATTCACCTGATTTCAAGTTTATATGCTATTTCAATCTTTTGATGAAAAATGAATTTTTCACATGTTTGGGTAATACTTAAATATTTTTGTTTTAATTTCTATTATTCTGTAATTTGTTAAAACCCTTTAAAGTAGAATCCTGCATCGAATTGGGTATCCCAATTTCACCATTTTCCTCCCCCCCCCTTTTTTTTTTGAAAATGTTAATATATTTTTTAACTCTGTATTTATGGCTAAAAAAAATAATAATAATAATAAAGTTTTATAATTAAAATCCTAATTCATCAGATTTCAGTTGATATTTTTATGCGTTCTTTCAATGAAAAATTCATTTTTGACATGTTTGGGTAATATTTTTTTTATTTTCTACTATTCAGTAATTAATTAAAATATTTTAAAGTAGAGTCCTGCATTGTTACGTGTATCCCATTTTGGGCGTGATGCACAAGGATTTTTTTATTTTCAATTAAGAATGTTTTCCTTACATTAATTCAGTATTCATGCAAGTTGTAAATTTCCAACTGGACGAAAAATGTCCGGGCCAAGATTCGAACCTGGGATCGCTTGGCTGAAGCCGCCACGCTCTACCACTGAGCTATCCCGGTCGAATCTGGAGGGCATAATTCATCCAGTTAACCTTATTGATCAAAGCATCTGGTCTGATATTTTTATCAGCTCAACAGAAAAGATCGCAGGTAATGGAACTCCAGTAAACGCTGGATACGTTAATACACTAGATTATTATTATTTTTTTTTTTAACACAATTATTTCAAATTGGTAAAGCAATCATACAGGTTGTAAATTTCCAACTGGACGAAAAATGTCCGGGCCAGGACTCGAACCTGGGATTGCTTGGCTGAAGCCGAATAATTCGATATTCAGCCAAACCAAATATTCGGTAATATGGCCGAATACCAAATAGATACCGAATATTCGGTGCATCCCTATTTTCTACTATTCTGTAATTAATTAAAATATTTTAAAGTAGAGTCCTGCATTGTTACGTGTATCCCATTTTGGGCGTGATCCACAATGATTTTTTTTTTTTTCCAATTAAGAATGTTTTCTTTATATTGTTTCAGTATTCATGGTTAAAGTTGAGAAAATGATAATAGAGTTTAATATTTAAAATCCAAATTCATCGACTTTCAGTTTATATTTTTATGCATTCTTTTGCTGAAAAATTAATTTCTTACATGCTTTGTTAATATTTTAATGTATATTTATTATATTTTATTATTATATAAATTAAAATAATTTAAAGTTGAGTCATGCATCGAGTTGGGCATCTGATTTCAACGCTGGCCACATAGATTTTTTATTTTTTTAGCTCAATTTTTTTTTTACATTTTTCAGTTCAGAATATTTTTCTGAAATTGATTCAGTACTTATATTTATGGTTGAAAAAAAGAAAGTTTTATATTTAAAATCCATTTTCATCTTATTTTAATTTATATTTTTAAATGTATTGTTTTAATGAAAAAATAATTTTATATGTTTAGGCACTATTTGAACATGTTAGTTTTAATTAGTTATTATTTTGTAAGTAATTAAAATTACTTTAAAAAAGAGTTCTGTTTTAAATGGGGTAACCCTATTTTTACAGTAGAATGGGAACGGTGGTCATTCATGATATTTTCTGCTTTTTTATTCATTGCTGATCATTACAAATCAATGTATTTTATTACTAATCTCAGGGTGCCAATGCCAACAGTCATGAAAAAATCAGCAATTTGAGAAATTGGGTACTTCAAGGCTCACACTATGTCAATCCTTCTCCATCCATTATATGGATGTCAGCATTTATGTTAAACAAATTCTATTATAATAGCAAACCTAAATGGAATTAAAAACTATACCATATTTCTAATACATTCTTTTTTTTTTTATATAACTACTTTTCTCATCGTGTTAAATGAATAGTTAAATTCATCATTAAATTAATTGAATTTGGTTCTGATTTACCTCAATAACTTTTTAATACTGTGTCAGTAAAAAAAGTGAAGTTTATTTTTGTTGTTACCACCCGGGTTGAATTTTTTTTTTTTTTTTGGTTGGGAGGCGGGGAATCACCCTTCCTCCAGAAAGGAATTTAAATTGTAGCAGCCAACACAACTCAGACAAAAAAATTTATTTTATTTAATTTTTTAAAAAACAAATTTATTAAAATAATTCACTATTTTTTAGATGCGTTCGTAATTATATAAATACGTAGCACCTATTGTCGTTGTCTGGTCCGTCTGTCCGCATATAACAATGCAAAGACTACCCAACCGAATGGTTTGAAATTTAAGAAATATTATCTTTGCATAATTGTGTCGAGACATTTCAAATTTTATGAAAATCGAATCAAAACTTTAGAAAATATTAATAAAAATATTTATTAAGACATTTGAATTAGAAAAAAAAAAAAAAAAAAAAAAAAATCAGTGCTTTTTTGTTATAGGAGTTTCCGAGGTTTAATCGTCAAGCAACCGAGATATTTATTTTATTACAGAAATTAATCTGCAGATGATATAACTCATTTCACAATATTAAAAATCATCAAGATTTGAATATTTATATAACTAGCTATAATACAAACGCACCTCATTTGTAACGTTTGATGTATACAATTTCCAACTTGTTTTTAATTCAAAAAGGCAAAGGTGTTTGGTTATTCCAGCTTTTTTTCCATGTACATAATATACACTTTTTCAAAGTTACTGTAAAAATTGAAATCTAAGTATACTAGGGTAGATGTGCCAGTAATAGACCGCCTTCCAGTAATGGGCCACCTTCAATATTTTTGGTTTATAAAAAAACCAATAAAAATTCAGCTTTTTTTATTTCATTAATATGCTTTCTTTAAATTCTAGTTTTAAATATAATCTTATTATCAATTATCTATTACTTTTTGTGGGGTGTCCATCACTGGAATTTAGGGTGTTTTGATTTATTTCTGTTATTTACAATTAAATTTCGATTCACATTGGGAAATGTCCTTATGAGCATGGTTAAATATTGTTGGTAGATTAATATAATATTAAGAAATGTGGAATATAACAACTATTAATTAAAAAATAATTTTTAAAGAAATTTCTTAAGGGTGTCCATTACTGGCACATCTACCCTATATAAGATATAACACTTAAATATTTACTGATTTAAAAGTAAATCATTTTTCCCATCAGCAATATTGCGTTTTCAAAGGAGAAAAATTATTTAAAAATAAAAACTTTGAAATAAATAAGTTATTATTTTCAAAATATAAAATTTTCTTTCTTTTGCTTTAAAATGTTGCAAATGTACAAAAAAAAAAATTACATGCAGAGATTTATATTACTATGTTATTTTGAAGGTAAGGGGAAAATAATGGAGAATTAGATTAATGAAAAACAGATTTTTTATTGTATTTCAGATAATACCTAGTAGTGGTCCATTTTATGGGTGTATATAAATATATATATTTTAATGTATGGAAAACAATATTCTGGGAAAATTCTCATGGACGTAAAAAATGGTTAAAGGAATATTCAAAAATATTTTTAGACAGAACGATCTGTCCGTTAAAGAGAAAATAATAATACCCGATTCACTTACCTCCAGTGAGTAAAACCGTAAAGTAGATGAAGATAAGATATAAAAAGCTGTCAATATTGCCGTCTTACACAAACACACACAAAACAGACTCGTACACGTGGGAACGCTAAAACAAACAGAACATGGATTGAGGAGGCTGTTCAGAACCGAAGATGAGGCAGCGCGCGGACGATGGAGATTAGAATATGGAGTCTGTTTCTACTGTGAATGAAGTTGAAAGGCCTGCGTTCATTATCATTGATTTGGACGTCCAAATCAATGATAATGAACGCGGTCCTTCATTTGACTAATTTGAGTATTGTAATGATCTAGACCAACCAAGGGGGCTCTCAATAGAAAAATTGAGTACGAGATTACGGAATCGCAATGATTACAGCTGATTACTGTGATGACATGTGATTATACTTGATTACACACAGAAATACTTAATTTCAGTTGATTACACTTTGATTACAGGTGATTACACTGCTACAAGTTGTGATTTAACAGTTTTACTCGATTTTACTGCATTCCAAAAGCTGTTAAACTTCTAGAGACAACTGTAGGAGGTTGTCAAACTGATTTAATAACAAACAATTAAAAAAATAAAACATCGGTACAAAATACTCAAAAACAATAGAAAATTTTTCAAACATACACATACATGTATGAATAAGGAAAGGGCATGTTTACAAACAAACAGTTCCATCAACCAATCTACCACTACATTTTTGTCGCAGCTATCATTGCAGGAATCGTCATGGCGACGTAGGCCAATCATATCACAGACTCGTTTAACGTAGACCAATCAAATCGCTCCATCTCATGTGTACTGAAGGAGTTGTAAAGAACGAACAGGTTTTTCTCCCAAACCAACAGTAATGTAACCAACAGTGACGTCAGTTGCCCTTTCCTTATAAGTGATTCATTTACCATTTTACAAAACGTTGAAAATTTGTACTTTTTCTTCTTTTATTAAGCATGCATTAAATATGAAACTGGATCAGTTCGAATCCGAGTTTGGGCGCGAAACGGATTAGGTCTATAAATTTTATGCCAGTCTTCGGGCTCGGGTGGGTTCAAGATAAAATATTTTAATTTATTTTTTCACAAATTGAAAAGAGCGGAAAGAAAAAAACTTGCTATTTGAGAAACAAGAACATTCAAGAACATATTCTTAAAGTGTTTTAAATTCATTTAAAAAATTGTTTGAAATAGAATTGAGTTGTTATTGATAGAACAAAAGTACAAATATTCTACCTGATTTTGAAGCCTGTGCATGGTCAGTGTTAATAGCATTAAAAAAAACCCTGACGGCTCGGCATACAGGCACAGGTAGATTTCGAAGACGCAGACCGTGGAGCGCCTGTTTGTCGGGAATTGCGAAAGAAATGACTTTTTTGCGGTGATGCGGCAGTTGGAACCGCCTACTTCGAAACCTAACTTGTTTGCAGGCGGAACCAGCAGGGATTTTTTTTTATTTTTATTTATTTATTTATTTATTTTTGCTATAAGAGTTGATCCTATAAAAAAACTTGTCAATATAAAAGTTTTAGATAATATTAAGAGGATTTATAATAAATTTAAGCAGATTTGAAATCTTGGGATTTGACGAAGTTACGATTTTTTTTCTTCTAACCCCCCCCCCCCCCTCCACATGCCCTTAAGGCAATTTTTAATTATATCAAAAATCTGTCATACATAAAATTTCGACCCTTCTCCTAAAAATAATAATAACTTCAAACGGATTCGATACGTATCATAGTTAAAAAATTATGGGGCTTTTTCTATTTTCACAAAAAGTCCCCCCCCCATACCCCCCTGGTTCGATTTTGACCATTAATGAACTTGACCGAGATTTTATGCCCCTTGATTTTAAGTATCAGTTTCGAAAAGATGCGGGAGTTGGAACCACCTACTTCGAAAAATAACTTGTTTGCAGGCGGAACCGGCAGGGATTTTTTTGTTTTTAATTTTTTTTTTGCTATAACTGTTGGTCTTATAAAAAACTTGTCAATATAAAAGTTTTAGATAATACTAAGAGGATTTATAATAAATTTAAGCAGATTTGAAATCTTGGGATTTGACGAAGTTATGAATTTTTTTCTTCTAACCCCCCCCCCCCTCCCCATACCCTTAAGGCAATTTTTAATTATATCAAAAATCTGTCATACATAAATTTTCGGCCCTTCTCCTAAAAATAATAATATCTTCAAACGGATTCGATACGTATCATAATTAAGAAATTATGTTTTTTTTCTGTTTTCACAAAAAGTCCCCCTATCCCCCCCCCCTGGTTCGATTGTGCCTATTAACGAACTTGACCGAGATTTTACGCCCCTTGATTTTATGTATCAGTTTCGAAAAAATGCGGGAGTTGGAACCGCCTACTTCGAAAAATAACTTGTTTGCAGGCGGAGCTGGCAGGATTTTTTTGTTTTTAATTTTTTTTATTTGCTATAACGGTTGGTCCTATAAAAAACTTGTCAATATAAAAGTTTTAGATAATATTAAGAGGATTAATAATAAATTTACGCGAATTTAATATCTTGGGATTTGACGAAGTTAAAAAAATTTTTCTTCTAACCCCCCCCCCCTCCCCATACCCTTAAGGCAATTTTTAATTATATCAAAAATCTGCCATACATAAATTTTCGGCCCTTCTCCTAAAAATAATAATATCTTCAAACGGATTCGATACGTATCATAATTAAGAAATTATGGTTTTTTTCTGTTTTCACAAAAAGTCCCCCTATCCCCCCCCCCTGGTTCGATTGTGCCTATTAACGAACTTGACCGAGATTTTACGCCCCTTGATTTTATGTATCAGTTTCGAAAAAATGCGGGAGTTGGAACCGCCTACTTCGAAAAATAACTTGTTTGCAGGCGGAGCCGGCAGGATTTTTTTGTTCTTAATTTTTTTTATTTGCTATAACGGTTGGTCCTATAAAAAACTTGTCAATATAAAAGTTTTAGATAATATTAAGAGGATTAATAATAAATTTACGCGAATTTAATATCTTGTGAATTGACGAAGCTATGATTTTTTTTCTTCTAAAACCCCCCTCCCCCCCTTGGGGCCATTTTTAATTATATCAAAAATCTATCATACATAAATTTTCGGCCCTTTTCCTAGAAGTAATAATAACTTTAAACGGATTCGATACGTATAATAATTTAAAAATTATGGGGTTTTTTCTGTTTTCACAAAAAGCCCCCCCCCCCTTGGTTCGATTTTGCCCATTAACGAACTTGACCGAGATTTTATGCCCCTTGATTTTATGTATCAGTTTCGAAGAGGTTGCGGGAGTTGCAACCGCCTATTTCGAAAAATAACTTGTTTGCAGGCGGCGCCGCAGGGATTTTTTTTTTTTAATTTTTTTTTTTTTTTTTTTGCTATAAGTGTTGGTCCTATAAAAAACTTGTCAGTATAAAAGTTTTAGATAATATTAAGAGGATTTATAATAAATTTAAGCGGATTTGATATCTTGTGAATATACGAAGGTATGAATTTTTTTCTTCTAAAACACCTCCTTCCCCCCCCCCTTGGGGCCATTTTTAATGATATCAAAAATCTGTCATACATAAATCATCGGCCCTTCTCCTAGAAGTAATAATAACTTCAAACGGATTCGATACGATCATAATTAAGAAATTATGGGTTTTTCTGGTTTCATAAAAAGCCCCCCCCCCATACCCCCCTGGTTCGATTTTGCCCATTAACGAACTTGGCCGAGATCGAACTTGGCCGATCGATTGGTAACTATCGACTGGCCATTTTTAATTATATCAAAAATCTGTTATACATACATTTTCGGCCCTTCTCCTAGAAGTAATAATAACTTTAAACGGATTCGATACGTATCATAATTAAGAAATTATGGGTTTTTTTCTGTTTTCACAAAAAGCCCCCTCCCATGCTCCCCCCCTTGGTTCGATTTTGCCCATTAACGAACTTGACCGAGATTTTATGCCCCTTGATTTTATGTATCAGTTTCGAAGAGATTTGTGCAGAATTATTGCAGTTATCGTGTCCACAAAAAAGTGACATAGATAGATAGATAGATAGATAAAGTTTTGAACTGGGGGTGGTTTTGGGTTCTGGGAGTCATGATCGGCGTAGATCTGCAAAAATTTTACAAAAATTCCAACTTAGGTGAGAATGTAATAGGTAGTATTTCTTACGAAATCTACCTAAAAATGGTATACGGTGCCGAAGGCAGCGGGGACCCGATTCAGAGGTTTGTTCGGTTCGAGGTTTATCATATTCGACGTCGAGGGCGGTGCTATAGGGGGATCCGGGATCCAAATTCAATTGTCGTCGGGGAAAATATTTTGACCTACTAGTAGAATCCTGCATCGGGTTAGGGAACAGCCCATGACCCGACCCGACCCGAGTCGGGGCGTTAGTTTTTTAAAAAATTACATGGGACTAGCTTATAAAAAACTCAACTCGTGGGTCATGTAGGTGCTGACTTATTTCTTTGTAAGCTGGGTTGACTACAATTGTTTCAGTTTCGGGTTGAGTTTGATTCTTGCGTGTCTGGCTTGGGTTAACCTGTTTTTTCAAAAAAACTGTCCAGAATATTGTTTCAGATTACAATCCTGTATCGGGTCGGGTAAACCGATTGCACCTGAACCCGACCAGACTCGCGATTCGGGTTGGAGCTAATTTTAGGTAGATTTCGTAAGAAATACTACCTATTACATTCTCCCCTAAGTTGGAATTTTTGAAAAAAATTTGCAGATCTACGCCGATTATGAATCCCAGAACCCAAAACCACCCCCAGTTCAAAACTTTATCTATCTATCTATGTCACTTTTTTATGGACACGATAATTGCAATAATTCTGCACAAATATTTTCCAAACTGATACATAAAATCAAGGGGCATAAAATCTCGGTCAAGTTCGTTAATGGGCAAAATCGAACCAAGGGGGGGAAATGGGGGGGGGGTTTGTGAAAACAGAAAAAAAACCATAATTTCTTAATTATGATACGTATCGAATCCGTTTAAAGTTATTATTACTTCTAGGAAAAGGGCCGAAAAGTTATGTATGACAGATTTTTGATATCATTAAAAATGACCCCAATGGGGGGGAGGGCGGTTTTAGAAGAAAAAAATTCATAACTCTGTCAATTCCCAAGATATCAAATCCACTTAAATTTATTGTAAATCTACTTAAAATTATCTACAACTTTTATATTGACAAGTTTTTTATAGGACCAACTCTTACGGCAAAAAAAAATTAAAAACAAAAATATCCCTGCTGGGCCCGCCTACAAGCAGATGGGAAAACAGAAAAAAACCCATAACTTCCTAATTTTTATACATATCGAATCCGTTTAAAGTTATTATTACTTCTAGGAAAAAAGTCAAAAATTTTGTATGACAGATTTTTGATTTCATTAAAAATGCCCCCAAGGAGGGGGGGGAATAGGGGTTTCAGAAGAAAAAAATTCATGACTTCGTCAATTCCCAAGATATCAAATCCGCTTCTCAAATGATCTGCTCAACAATGTGAAACTTATGACTTGATTTCTGACTTATTTTTAAATGCAAAGGCATCAAATTGGCAGGCCTGACTATTCAAGCGATTTGGAATCGAAATGAGTTTTACATTTTTCCATTATAAGTGATTCGTGTCACATGACAACACATTTTTTCTCCCTTACATGCAGTGCTGCGATGTGAATTCAGTTCAAAACAGCAACAAAAATGATGACATCTTACGTTAAAAAAATACTTTATACATAACCTTTAAGAATTATGTATAAAGTATTTTTTTAACATACATAACAATGAAACTTACAGAAAAGAATTTATAGTTTTAAAAACATAGGTTTTTAAAGAAAATGGCTTCATTAAAAGATGAGTTGCTCATTAGCTATCTTTTTTAGAAACTGTATAAGAAGAAAATTCCTAATGATGTACAATTAAATATTTATATATAACTCTTATATTTACAAATCTATAAAAAAAATATGGAGGTGCTCAATACTGTTGGCCAAGGCTGTATTTCCAATAAAATGACATTGTATCCTTGCATGTTTCAGATATATCTATACAAAAATTAGAATGATTCTTGCAAAAAAATGTAAAATAAAGAATTTGGTCTTCAACAATGAAAAAATAAATCTTATGTTAAAAAGTACTTAAAATTTATACATAATTTGTAATATCTGTTAATAAAAATTATAAAATTATAGTATATTTATATAAATTATTTTCATTGTTGAAGATAAGTGCTTTATATTTTGGCTTTTCTGGCAAGAATTATTCTATTTGTCATGATTACCTATTAACTTGCATAGCATAACAATTGCTATGATATGCAAGTTTCAGTTATGAAACTTATATTGAAAAACAAAGCAGTTCATTTTTTAAAGCAAATGGTTTAATTAAAAGTCGAGTTGTTAGTTTGCTGTCCTTTTTTACAAGTTGTAGTAACTTAACCTTTAAAGACATGGACAGCAGTTGTGAACTCTTAAATTACTCTTTTTAAAAGTTGATGGCACATACAGTGCGCTGCTTGTCTTTATATTTGCACAAATAGTCAGTGTTGTTAAAGGCTAAAAAAGAATTTTATAACTGTATGCAGTTAAACTTTTGGAATTTACTAATATTCTAGTCCTTGCAGCCTTTGCCTGAGTCACTCTTAAACATGACATATGATGTAGCGTTAAAGCACCAACATTACCATCTGTCTGCCACCCTTTCAAGACACACAGAATTGGCTCGCTAACACTTTTAAATCAGTTACATTAAAAATATGAGGTGCTCAATACTTTTAGTCAAAACGACTGTATTTAAAAATACTAAATGTTTCATTCTAATATTATTAGTACTATTCCCAAATTTACATTAGGATTTTCTGATTAGTCAGAGCAGACTAATTTTTTTAAATATTTCCAATGAAAGACAGCTTTTGTGTTTCTCCTTTTTCATATCATGAAAATTTTAGTTTTATTCTTAAGGTATGATAAATAATGAATTTTTATTTTCATTTATCCCCGCCCCCTAACCTTGATTTTATTACAAATTTCCTTATTATTTGAATTATGCTACATAAGATTAATGTTCTAATTTACTTAAATCTCATAACAGAATTTAAAAAACAACTACCATATTTACTCCTGCATAATGGACACATTTTTTCCAAAATTTCAGGTCTACTAGTATACATTATACACTAAATATTTATCACAACAATATACATCAAGCCTCACATGGGTTCACAAAGTCACAGAATGTAGCACATCAATTTTGTGATAAATTATATAGTATGCCCACTAAAGTCCCTTGCCACCCTCTAAACTTCGGAACGGCTGCTGCTATATTCATAAAAGTGGTGTCTAGGTATAGTAAAGTAGCCATGCGCTACACAATGAAACTGCCTACAGCGCCACCTGGTGGAATGCTGCAGAGTTAGCATTCCTATCTCGAAAACGGAAAGAGATAGATTAAAAAAGTGATTTGCAAAGTTGTAGAGTATCATCGATTTAGTACTAAAAGACACCTTGTGGACATTAATGCAAAGAATAAAAAGGTTAAAATGTGCATTTGTTTTTTTTGTGATTTCCTACACTGTGACATGACAAAACGATTTGGAAAGAAAGAAACAACCAGTTATGAAACAGCAGGTCTGTGCGACCCCTCCACAAACATTGCAGGACATTAAACGACGCTATTACGTATGCTTGTGCCAACGTGTCACGCTTTATTTCCCTCAACGTGAAATTCAAACAAACATCCAAATATGCATTGCAGCTGACGGTGAGAAGTTTGAAAATCTAAATAAAGGTATATTATTATAACTAGTTGCTTTTTTTCTTTCTAAGATCGTTTTGTTATGTCACAGTGTAGGAAATCATGAAAAGACAAATGCGTGTTTTAACCGTTCTATTCTTTGCATTAATGTCCACAATGTGTCTTTTCGTACTAAATCAATGATGCTCTACAACTTTGTAAATCACTTTTTTTCTTCATCTCTTTCTGTTTTCGAGATAGGAATGCTAACTCTGCAACATTCCACCAGGTGGCACCGTGGGCAGTTTCATTGAGTAGCGCATGGTTATTTTACTATACCTAGACACTACTTTTATGAATATTGCAGCAGCCGTTCCAAAGTTAAGAGGGTGGCAAGGGACTTTAGTGGGCATACTGTATAAATATAGGAGTAAAAAGTAAAATAAGGTAAATACAGTGAAAACTGTAAAGTTGACCACCTGTCTATGTTGACCTCTGTTGTCTTGAACCAAATTTATCCTTTACAAAATTATACGACAAACCCTTTGTAACCTGACCACCTGTCTATCTTGCATCTTGACCAACGAAATTATTCAAATTTGACTAGCCATGAAATGCCCATCAAAATCCTTTATAACTTGACCATCCAAAAAGCTAACAAATCATGAATAAAAAAAAGTAACTCTCCAGGAAATTTTCATTTTTTTTTCTTTTTAGCTAGAATTTCTAAAAGAGTGAAATAGTATTTACCTGGGAAATGTTTGTAGTAGTGATGGGTGTAAGTAAATAATTCAAGGCTTATCTATTATTGCTCCTGTGGATTTGGCTTTTCAACCTTCCTCCATTCTTTAATTCTAGATTTTTTTTCTTCTATTTCCCATCCTCTTATCATTCCTTCCCTTCTTTCAATAACCCCCAGTGCTAGTTGGTAAGCAAAAATATTTCCACCCATTGCAATAGTTTGTGGCAATTGTAACAACACAGTTAAGAAAATTATTTGTGATAATGATGAGTTACACTAGAACTTTGTTGTAGTACTGTAGGATTATTATTTTCATCCAGTAAACTTGGTGTGGAGGTAATACCACAAGACATTTATATGTTGTAATTTGTAATTGCTTTTTAACAAGAAAGATTTTGTTAACCTAAAATGGCTCCAATAAGAAAATTAGTTGAACTTTCAAATGATAAAAAATGAAAGGTTATGGAAATGTCAATGAATTTTTTATCATTATTAAATTATAAATTATACATATTAAGTCATTGTTGTCATATATATATATAATTGACATTCTAGTCATATATATAATTGACTCTTATTCAATAGCTAATGAGTACAGAAATCTAATTTATCTGAATTACATCATTTTGAATGATATAATTAGAGTTGTACAGTATTTGTAATTTATAACACACTTTTCTTTCCAGAACACACTTTGCAAACTGCTTTTCAAGAACATTTTTCATCTTTAATTTTAAATGTGTTTTTAATTATGTTACAAATATTTTAAATGTCTTGCATTAAAATTATTTCATTTTTTACACAAAACATTAAGAATATGTTTTAGACTTTAATTGTTTTCATTAACTGCTTGTTAAGCTGTTATGTTTGTAACAATATTGCATAGTGTTTAGTCAATAACAATTAAAAAGCAGAGTTGAAATATAATAATATTGTTTATAGATTAGATATGGATTGTAGTACATTGAGACCACTTGTTGCATTGCTGTTTTCATTTTTTGCTGTTGTTTGCTACTACCTTTTGTTGACTTCACACATTGTGAAGTTGGCATGTATCTGTTTTAATTTTTTCAGACATATGCTAAATGGTGCATTCAGTATGTTTTAATTTTTAAGATGGTTCTCGAATGATCTGCAAAACTATAACCAATGAAAAACTTTTCTGACTCAATTTTAAAATGCAAAGGTGTAAAATTGGCAGACCTGACTATTGAAGTGATTTGGAAAATGAGTTTTTCATTTTTTAATAAATAAATTACTTATCAAGTTATAAGTGATTCATGTCCTGAGACAGCACGTTTTTCTCTTTTCTGACACTGAAGCATCGGGATACAGTTCAAAACACCGACTTTGACAGGGTTTTCTAACAGATCTTCTGCCTTTACCAAATAATGGGAAACATGTTTCAATACAAAATTTCTAAATAACAACATCTGGCCTTTCTGGACAAAAATAATTTTTAAAATGTGTCTGAAATTAGCCTCTTTAGATTTGAAAACAGCCTTAAGGAAAAATCAAATGAGAATGCAAAATAAGGTTTAATGATTAAGTAACATGCTACTGATATGTGTCATTTATCTGAATATTTTTTTTAATTTAAAGATCAAGAATAAGGTTGGCAGTGTCCATATGTGTGTGGGAGGGGGGAAGGGTTAGTTGTGACAGATTTAAAGCCTATAGGATTTTCTCACTAATTAAGATGAAAAATATCTTATTTTGACTTTTTAACAGAAAATTTAATATCTTAAACACCTGGGTTTCTTTATAAGCAACACTGTCACTGAAACTTCTTGTTTTTTTAATTACTTTTTTACAATAATTCTTGAAATTTGCAATCTTTCAGAGATAAAAAAAAAGTAAAACCTGTGAAAATGAAATCGGCACATGACAGAATTCTACCTTAATCTTTCAACTACCAGACAGGTCCATTGGACTCGAAAGCAATGTTTGTTCATTTGCATTTCATTTTTACAATTATTGAAGATAATAAAAATGGGTGTCATAATCACTACAACAATATAATTTTGTCTTTCTATTTCATTCAAGTTATGTTGTATTTAACCTAATCTATATTCATTTTAAATCAGTTTCTTTTTTCTTGTGATCCTACTTATTTAACACGTGGTTTGTAATATATGCAACAATTAATTCTTGTATCATTGTTTTGTTGTAGTCAGGAGTTAAATGGGAAAAATAATGGTCCCGGCAAAAAGATAATGCAATTATATCAGTCTAAAACAGACTATTTTATTGATTCCTTGCCTTTCTGCATTTGGCAGGTTTTACAATAGTAAATAACTTTCAACTGAGAAGTAAAATGCATAATAATGCTATGAATGTTAAAGCTTACTCAAACTGAAGGGATTTTAGTATTTTTTTATACATACTGAAGTTGATATGCACATCATAAAAAACAATTCAATGCAATGAGTGTAACAATAGATATTTTAAATTCATGATTTGAAAATTTTCAACAATTTTTTTTGTGAGCACTGACATGTTAAATATATGGCATTAAAAGAATGTACAAAAAACAGATGTGGACTTACTGACAATTAAGTCATGTGTGAATTCGCTGAATGTTTATCTTTTTAACTTAAGATACACCAATTACATGAAGTTCAAATTATTCAACTAATACAGTAGATTTCCTCAAATCTGCAAATTCCTAAAATCTCCACATAACTGCAAATGTAAATAATGAAACTTGCAGTTAAGATGTAGAGGAAAAAAATTCAAGATTTTTTTAATTATATTATTCCATGCACATTTTAATATGTAATTTTTGTTAATATGTCTGAACACGTTTTCTCATCAAGGAAGCATAACTCTATTTCTGAAAAATTCAAGACTGTGCTGATTGCGATCTTTTTACCAAATACACTCTGTATTAATCAAGCATTTTTGGATATTAAGTTTGGCTAAGCATGAAACAAAACTTTTTTTTTATTTTATGCAAATTATTAGTGTACCTTTATGAGGACCTTCAATGAATAATTTAAAAAAATTATCTCATCATTATTATGCCTATTTAGTTATGCATTATTATTTACTAGACCTTTTACCTTTAAAATTTTAATCTTGTTTTAAATTTTATTATTACTTTCATTACTTTACTTAATTATTTTAATATTTTACTTTATTGTAAGCATTCTATTAATTATAATTAACAGTGAATAATTACATTCAAATGACTGTTTAAAAAATGTAAACAAAACCGTGATCAGAAATCCACAAAATTGTAAAATCTGCCCAACCTCTGGTTTCAAGCTATGCAGATTTGAGGAAGTCTACTGTATATGACAAAAAGATGAGATGCTAACACTAAAAAATATGTAAATGGAAAACATGTCTCAGTAATAAGATGCCCTATGCAGGGTGTCGGAAAAAGAATGAAACAAGGTTTTAATTTTAAAATAATGACTGGATTAGATTATGTTGCTGAAAATGTTCTGTCATTAAATTAAAATATATATATACTCTTTAAATTTTTATACCTGAGTCCTATAAGTTATAGTTAGAAAATTTTTAACCAAGCTCGGATAAGTAAAACAATAAAATTTTCATTCTTTTATGACCAAAACTCACAGTTATGACACTAAATTTTGGAGCTTTCTGGCATCAAAATCTCTTTGCCTATTTTTTTGTTCTAGTAAACAATGAAATTTCATAAAATTCAAAGTATTATATCTCGGTGAGTTTTGTCATAAAATAATTTAATTTTAACTGTTTTACTTGCATGAGCATAGTTAAAATTTTCCTGAATATAAATTACAAGACTCAGGCACTGCATAAAATTAAAAAAAACAATTTTTTAAAATATAATAGCGAGATGTAATCTTAAATCCTACGTTATTCTGAACTATTTTTGCAATTTACATTGCCTATGCATTTCCAACTGGTAAAATATTAAAGCCTGTTTCAACCTTTTTAGGACACCCTAAGCAGTGTTGTAATAATAAAAAAAACCAGAAAGTATGTGCTATAGTTATGAAGGGTGTACAGAGTTATCCAGAAGATACATTATGTATACCACCATATATCTTCCACTACATTCCTGACCTTGGATATTATCTAGGAAACATGATATTTATCTGTTTTTATCTATTCTGATATTTATCTGTTTTTATCTATTCTGCGGTGTCAATAGTTTACTAACTTTGTTCAGATTAATTAAAATATACATTTTGCTGATTTAATTTAACTTTTCTTCTTAACATCTTTAACTATTTTACACTCACTAGAATATATATTTTAAAAAGCACCCACCTAATAGAAAATAAATCTAATGTCATTTTAAAATTGTTCATAACATAGCTTGGATGTAAAGCAGTATCTTCATGTTCTGAGGTAAGTATGTTTTCTGTTTGTAACTTCAGTTGCTCCAATTTTAGATTAAAATATTGTTCTGGAGATAAAATTTATAATCAATTATAACAAATTGTAATAATATATTTCTTTTAAATGCTAAAAGGTGTAAACTAAAAACATAATACACAGTAAAATAACTTTTATTAGGTTGTTGACATGTTTTGGCTCACTACAAGCCATTTTCAAAAATGAATGAGAATATTCTATAATTTCACGGTCTTTGAAGTTATTATTTGAAATGATATCATTTAATTTTGACAAGCTGGAATTTTAGTTACAGAATAAAGGAGCATATAGCAGATATTAAGTATAATAGAAAAACCACAACCCTGGCAAGATTATATCAAGAAGAAACCATCTGGATGGTTTCTTAATGGAAAAATTATTTGGACAAATAATTTTTCCCTCCAGTCTATACTATCCATCCATAATAAAAGAAACCATAGAGATAGTAACATGCAAAAATACAATATGTAACGATTCGACATCTTTTAACTTACAGAAATTGTGGCTTAAGTGACTCCATGGTTACAAATATGAAAATAAACAATCCAGTAAAAATAAACACTAATGTGCATACTTTTTAAAAAGTACATGAAAATTAAACAATAACTTCAAAGACCGTGCAATTATAGAATATTGTCATTCGTTTTTAAAAATAGCTTGGACTGAGCCGAAACATGTCAACAACCTAATAAAAGTTATTTTACTGTATATTATATTGTTAATTTACACCTTTTAGCATTTAAAAGAAATAGATAAAATTTCTGTTTAAATTATATAAAAATAAGTAAAAAAGTGTATATAATTTTTTTATACAACCGTTAAAAATAACTGTTTTTTACTTAAATGTAACTGTTATATATAACTCCTATAATTTTTGTAACAGAGGTTACAAAAACCCATACAAAACAAAATTATTTCAGAGTTTATAAGACTGTCTTTATTAGTAGTCTGAAATAGCACATTTATTTACTTCTTGTAGATTTTTGTAACCTTTGTTACACCTAAGTAAAAATAATTTTTATTGCTGTCTCTAATCTCTATTACTAGCTTATAGCTTGTGTTAATGTCTGTAACCTCAATTACAGAAAATTTTTACTTTTACTTGTATAGTACATACTGATGTGGAACAAAAATAGTATTTATAAACAAAGAAGTTGCTTCTGTTTTTTAAGTAATATATCTTATCTTTTATAAAAAAAAAAAAAGATATATTTATTAACTCTCTATTGGGCACAACAGATCTAACAAGCACACTGTTTAAATATTCATCCCTACCATGCAAACAAATAGATTCAAACCTTCTACTTTTGTCTAGCTTAGTTTTTTGTCATGTTCTTGAAGGCAGTAATAAGAATTTCATGGTGGAATTTCTATAGTGTATTAACAGATTATTTTCATTCGATTATACAACTTTTAGAAAAATAAGATATTTTGCTTTTTACAATTTTAACAGATTCTTAAAAGCTTAGATAAATAAATAATGCTATTAGATTTCATTATTTTCTAAAAATATGGTTTAAAATAGCAAATACTAAAAATGGAAAGTTATACATACAATCTCGGTGAATTGAATTCAATTTGGGTCAACTCATACCCCCCAAGCACTCTAGCTACATCTTATGTGTCAATTTTGCATTATCTTTGGCTTCTCTTGATTTGAGTAAAAATACACTTTACCGGTGGCTTCAGTGAACTATTGAGTAATTGACACCTGCTTTGATATTGACGGGCATCAGTGAGAATTTTCCAGATGCTGAATTCAGAGATTTTACAAGATGCAAGATCTTACAGAGATTGACACGGCCTTTAGTGAATGACAGCAGTTTTAAGCATTTAAACATTGATGTTTGTTATGAAGATGGCATGAAACTTTTCTGAAAAGCAATATTCTTAGTTAATGCTTCTAGTGTGAAGCTCATTAAAAATATTTTATTTCTATGAGTTAGCATTGTTTCTTACGTTAAATAAAAGATTTAGTTTGGCATACATTAACTCTGAGTTTCTTCACAGGTATGCAGAATTATTTTAAACTGTAGAGAATAATTTGTGGATAACATCTTGATATACATGCTCTCCCATCCCAGCAAATTTATTCACCAGTTTCAAAATGCTGTAAAGAACATGACATTCCACATTGAAAAAAAATATCAAAGTTTATCAATAATTACACTTATAAATTCATATACAAAAAAAAAGCTCTTCAAATATTCACAATCTAAAAATCTTTATTAAAAGAAAATTTGACAAATCAAGAAACTGTTACAGAAATGTTTATATATTCAGTTTATGAATAAGTTAAAAATATCTTAAGTAAAATTCCTCAAAATGATTTAAATCTTTGTTCCAGTAATTTCCTTTAATCCAGTAGTAGTACATAAGAAGAAACACAATACATTGTTAACATCTATCTTCACAATATGTCATGAAAACCAGAACTCATTTCAGAATTCTGCAATAGCAGCAATTAGCTGGGGAAAAGACACAATAAACAAAGATGACTACAATAAAAAAAGGGAAAGTTTTGAAAAAGGTAATTTTTTTTAAAGGAATCTAACAAAACTTTCTCTAAAGCACTAGTCCTTGTTGCTAGTATTACATTTAATAAAAAATTTAAATAATGAGAATCAAAAAAAGAAAAATTAATATAATTAAATAATCAACTACCTAAACTAACTCTCCCTCTGAAACTTATTCTTCCATTTCCAATTATCCCATTTCATAATTGTTTTCAAAAATGTTAAATAAAAAAAATTATAACATTTTTTTTTCTATCTCACTACACAAAAATATATTTAAAATATCGTACACAGAATTCTCTGCTAAAAAAAAAAAAAGTCGAATTTTTTTCTTTTTTACTTTTCAAAAAATTAAAGAAATGTTCTCAAAAAAAAAAAAAAAAATCCTTAATTTATAACATGGCCAGAAGAATTTTTATAGTTTAATGTTCTACAACAAGATTCATTCTTTCCTATGAACCAGTAGTAGCAAAATAACTAAAAAATCAACACTACATATAGCAAACACATCAATGAAAACTAAAATAATTATACAGATTGTACAAAAGCAGACAAATTTTTTTAAAAATTAAAAAAAACTGAAAGACACAATAAACAAAGATGACTACAATAAAAAAAAGGGAAAGTTTTGAAAAAGGTAATTTTTTTTAAAGGAATCTAACAAAACTTTCTCTAAAGAACTAGTCCTTGTTGCTAGTATTACATTTAATAAAAAATTTAAATAATGGGAATCAAAAAAAGAAAATCAAATCTCTTTTATTCCACTACTTGAAGAACTATCATTTCTGCATCTCTTGTCTAAAAATCAGTACAACTGCATAAAGATAAAAAAAATTAATCACATTTATGAACCCATTATTAAGTTCTTGCAAAAAAATAGTACAAGAAGCTGATAGTAGGACAAAACCTTTTAATTAATATTTCTACTTAATCGCAGGACTTTTATGCTTTGTAAACATCAACCAAAAGTTATTCATAGACTTAAAAAAGCAGCAGATAAAATATCCATGTTTATACTAGAAAGAATATTATAATAAAAATTTAAATAGAGTGATAAATAATAATAATAACTATCAAACAGAACAATTACTGTAAAATAATGATTGTAAACCCCCTTCCTCCCCTTTTAAGTAATTTTGATTTTCTTTTCCATTCTCAAACAACCCCCAACACACACACAACAAATTTTTTGCCTCAAAAATTTATTGAAAAAATCCAAGGGAGAGAATTTTTAATCTTTTGACTTTTCTGGCAGATTTCTACTTATGTTTTTATATAATGTTAATGAACACCCTCCCCCCCCTGTATATGAAATGTCTACTTCCCTTCTCTGCCCTCCCCAACACAAAAAGTTTAAAATCTTGAGAAGCTTAAATTTGTCTATCCTTCTTGCTACTTCCTAGTAATGTAAAAATCAGTCCTCTGAGCTACAATTTCCCCTACATCCAAAATTTATGCTTTTCCCTCCCCCTTCAGCATATAAATTTCAAAACCTTTAAAACTCTTTATTAAAAAATGTTCTATTTGTTGGAACAATAAATAATCAGTCATTTATTGTCATTAATCAGTCTCTCTCCTAAAATGTCTGCTTCCTCCCTTTGCCCCATCCAGCAATAAAACCCCTTTAAATCTCAATTAAAAATATTCTGTCCTATGTGTATCTCTTTATGAACAATAATTAAATAATCAACCATCTAAACTTACTCTGAAACTTATTCTTCCATTTCCACTTACCCCATTTCATAATTGTTTTCAAAAACATTAAATAAAAAAAATTATTTAACATTATTTTCTATCTCACCACACAAAAATATATTTAAAATATCACCGTACATACAATTTGCTGCAAAAAAAAAGGTCAAACATTTTCTAACTCCACAAAATTATTTTCAAAAAATTAAAAAAATATTTCCCACAAAAAAAAAAAAAAAAAAAAATTAAACTTTTTAAAATAAAATAATTCTTTTTGAAAATATCTTTAAAAAAATCCTTCCATTTTTTTCCAAGTTCTGAATATTCTTTTCGAAAAAAAAATATATAATTTTTTTACACATAAAATAAATTTAAACTATCAGTGTACTCTAGCATACTCCATGAAAAAAAAAAAAAAAACACTCTGAAAAGTCTCCCAATTAAAAATCAAAAAATTTAAATTAATCAATTTCTAATTCTCCAAAATAAAACTATTTCAAAAATATCCCCCTCATTTTAACAGTAGACATTCCACCTCTACCACCATGAAACAGTCTGCCGACACCCTCCTCACAGCCGAGCTTAGATGCTGCCAAACTTTCCTTTATACATTGTTTATACTATGCATTTTTGGTACCAGTAGGTGGGGGCAAAGGGGGAAGCAGTCATTTTGGGGAGTATTTAGATGATTGATTATTTATTATAACATTTAAAAAGGTAAATATGAAAAAAAAATTATGTGAGGGAGGGAAATTTAGATGATTCATTTTTTTTTTCACTTTTTTAAAGTGAAAAAATCTGCTGAAATAAAGAAGATTCTCACCTCTACTTCTAAATTACTGATAAAAATGGCTCTTTTAAATGAATTTCTTTTAAATCTCAATTATAAGCCCCCTCCCAAATATAACACTTTTTGCTTTTGAAAAAAAAAGGAGGGGGGGAAGCTTACAATCAGGATTTTATGGTAAATACAAAAATACATATACAAATTCTGCACAGCCATCAGAATAATTTGTGAAGTATGAACGATCTATGATTGACTTATTTACACATATAAAAAATAAACAAAAATAAGAAAAATGGCATCATACAGTAAACATTTAACAATAATGACAACACTAAAATAAACACAAAATGGTATCTTTCAAGTTATTCACAGAGTTTAAAAAGCAGCAGAGAAAATATCCTTGTTTATATTAGAAAGAATATTATGATAAAAATTAAAATAGAGTGATAAATAATAATAATGACTATCAAACAGGATAATTAAATACAAAAGTACATATAAAAATTATGTACAGCCATCAGAATAATTTGTGAAGTATGAACAATCTATGAATGACTTATTTACGCATATAAAAAATAAACAAAACTAAGAAAAATGGCATCATACAGTAAACATTTAACAATGATGACAAACACACTAAAATAAACACAAAATGGTATATTTCAAGTTATTCACAGAGTTTAAAAAGCAGCAGAGAAAATATCTTTGTTTATATTAGAAAGAATATTATGATAAAAATTAAAATAGAGTGATAAATAATAATAATGACTATCAAACAGGATAATTAAATACAAAAGTACATGTAAAAATTATGTACAGCCATCAGAATAATTTGCGAAGTATGAACAATCTATTAATGACTTATTTACACATAAAAAAATAAACAAAAATAAGAAAAATGGCATCATACAGTAAACATTTAACAATAATGACAACACAAAATGGTATCTTTCAAGTTATTCACAGAGTTTTAAAAGCAGCAGAGAAAATATCTTTGTTTATATTAGAAAGAATATTATGATAAAAATTAAAATAGAGTGATAAATAATAATAATGACTATCAAACAGAATAATTAAATACAAAAGTACATATAAAAATTATGTACAGCCATCAGAATAATTTGTGAAGTATGAACAATCTATGAATGACTTATTTACGCATATAAAAAATAAACAAAACTAAGAAAAATGGCATCATACAGTAAACATTTAACAATGATGACAAACACACTAAAATAAACACAAAATGGTATATTTCAAGTTATTCACAGAGTTTAAAAAGCAGCAGAGAAAATATCCTTGTTTATATTAGAAAGAATATTATGATAAAAATTAAAATAGAGTGATAAATAATAATAATGACTATCAAACAGGATAATTAAATACAAAAGTACATATAAAAATTATGTACAGCCATCAGAATAATTTGCGAAGTATGAACAATCTATGAATGACTTATTTACACATATAAAAAATAAACAAACTAAGAAAAATGGCATCATACAGTAAACATTTAACAATAATGATAAACACACTAAAATAAACACAAAATGGTATCTTTCAAGTTATTCACAGAGTTTAAAAAGCAGCAGAGAAAATATCCTTGTTTATATTAGAAAGAATATTATGATAAAAATTAAAATAGAGTGATAAATAATAATAACGACTAGCAAACAGGATAAGTAAATACAAAAGTACATATAAAAATTATGTACAGCCATCAAAATAATTTGTGAAATATGAACAATCTAAGAATCACTTGGATTTCACAGTTCTTTTATTCAACATGTATATTTATAACATGGCCAGAAGAATTTTTGTAGTTTAATGTTCTACAACAAGATTAATTTTTTCCTATGAACCAGTAGTAGCAAAATAACTAAAAAATCAATACTACATATAGCAAAAATATCAATGAAAACTAAAATAATTATACAGATTGTACAAAAGCTGACAAAATTTTTAAAAAATCACTACAAAAAAAAAAAAAAAAAATATATATATATATATATATATATATATATATATATATTAAAATTAATTGTTAGTAATGTTTGATCTTGGTCTCAAATACATTTAAGATCTTCGAAGGCTTATTACACATATTTTAACATGTAAAGCAAATGAGAAAAGTTTTATATCAACATGTAAGTAGTTTATAGTATTTGTAGAAAATAACATTTAGACATGTTGATGTCTTATGAATGACATCGCTCCAATACTGAATATCCTTTATTGCATATCTCACAAATATGAGGCTTTTTTACAGTTTCAACTAAAGGGATCCTCTCTAGGTTAGATTCACAAGAAAAATTTTCACTGGATTTGTCACAAATGATATTCTTTTCAGTGGTTGAAACTAAGAGGTCCTTCTTTAGTTGAGATTCATTAGAAAATTTTTCACTGGATTTGTCACAAATGAAAGGCTTTTCGGTTGTTTCAATTAAGAGGTCCTTCTCTAGTTGAGATTCACTAGAAAAATTTTCACTGGATTTGTCACAAATGAAAGGTTTTTCCTTTGTTGGGACTAAGAGGTCCCTCTCTTGATGAGATTCGCTAGACAATCTTTCACCGAATATCTCACAAATGACGGTCTGAAATAAGATGTCCCTCTCTTGGTGTCCCTCACTGGATGTATCACAAATGAAAGGCTTCTTCTCTCTTGTGTGAACAAGGAGGTGTCTATCTAAATGACCTTTCTTATAAAAACTTTTACTGCATATCTCACAAAGGTGAAGCTTCTCTCTTGTATGAATGGGAAAATGCTTATTTATTTGTGATCCTTCAGAAATTTGGTCACTGGATGTGTTTTCTTTAGTATGGAAACGATAGTGTCTATTTAAAACAGATTTATTTGAAAATCTCTCATTGCATACCTTACAAATGTGAGGCTTAAGCACATTATGAAAAGAGCGGTGCCTGTCTAATTTTGATTTATTAGAAAATTCTTCATGGCACACTCCACAAATGTGAAGCTTCTTCCCAGCATGAATATTAATAGGCTTATTTGACTTCTGATTAAATCCTTTATAGCCTGTCCCAGTATGAACAAACAAATGTTTATCTAAATGATATTTGCTAGAAAATCCAGCATTGCATACTTCACAGGTGTAAGACTTCTTCCCAGTATGAACCAAGATATGGTTTTTCAAATAATATACAGTAGAAAATCCTGTGTTGCATATTTTGCAAATGTGAAGCTTCTTCCCATTATGAATATTGATATGCCTATTTAAATTGGATTTTTGATTAAATTCTTTATTACATACTTTACAAATGTGAGGCTTCTGCCTGGTATGAACATAGCTGTGTCTTTTTAAATGACATTTTCTAGTAAATCCTGTATTACATATTTCACAAATGTGAGGCTTCTCCCCAGTATGAACAATGACGTGCTTCTTCAATAGGGATTTCTTATTAAATCCTTTATCACATATTTCACAAACGTGAGGCATCTTCCCAGTATGAACGAGGACCTGTAAATTTAAATTATATTGCCTAGAAAATCCTGTATTGCATAAGTTTCAGATGAAAGATTTTCTCTTTGTGTCAATCAGTTCTGCATTCATATTTCGATATTTATTTTAATGTCTTCCTTTAAAATTAGAGAAAATCATTTCAATCATACACCTAATTCTCTTGAAGGCTAATCAGTTTATCTTATTTTTCAACACTCAAGTACATATACACACAGATACTAATGAAGTCTTTCTTCCCTCTTGTAGATAAAATCTGCTTCAATACACAGGCGCAAAAAGTCAAAATCACAATATATACAAACTCTTTTTTGCTTCAAAACAAATTCCACTTTTTCTGGTGCATCACAAGAAATAATTTCTTTTTCTAAGCACTGCTTCTGTCCATCAACATTTCAGAAACTTCAATATTTCATCTGTTAAAACAAAACATTATTAAATAAAAAATTATCAAATTATGTAAAATTATCTACAGAAGAGACATACATCTAGAAATGTATAGTTATGCACTGAAAATTTACAAGGAAGAAAAAAAACACTCTTCAAAGTGAGAAGAGCAGAATCGAATAGAAATATTTAAGGCATAATCTCTTTCTAAATATAGTAAATTGCCTAAATATTCAAAATATACAACCCTTGTTTCAGGTTTACATTTATACCAAGTGTCACATTAAACAACAATCAAATCCTTCTTTTTCAGTGTGTGTATGTGTCTTAAATTACTGTTTTTACTGTAACTCAAGTAATGTGTATGCTATTCACTACTGACTTTCAGATTTTATTTAAACACTGAAGAGATTTCATATAATATTAAAATTACATAAAAAAGGTAATATTCAATAAGATGCCATGACTCAAATAGCATCTACAGTGGTGGCCAAAAGAGTGGACATTTTTTGAAAGTTTCATGTTTTTCAACTTTGTGTGCTTGTAGAATATATTAATTTTCACTTAAAAACAAACGTTTATATATGATCTATCTTAGATTTGCATTTTTTAAAAGTGATACTTACACAATCAATACTTAGTAGGATAACCCTTATTTTTTAAGACAGCTTCACAGCATCTTTTCATCGAGTGAACGAGTGTTTGGAGTTCATCTTCATAATCACATGGTGCCAAGAATCAATTATAGCTTCAATAAGTTGTCTTTTATTGAATGGATGTTTTTTTCGTACAAGAATTTTCAAACGTCATCACAAATTTTCAATAGGATTGAGATCAGGGCTGTTTCCTGGCCATGGTAATATATCTATGCCTTTATTTTGAAACCATGCTTTGCATACTTTTGCTGTGTGGCATGGAGCTGAATCCTGCTGAAAAATAAATGGTGCATTGTTGGCGAAGAGATCCCTGATGGAAGGTATCAATTTTGGTTCCAGGACAGTTTCGATGTATTTTTTGGCATTCAGAATGCCATCAATCACTTGAATTCGGCCCACACATCCCCAAATCATGACATTTGTTGGGTTTTTTGTAGTTGCTTCAATGTAATCAGGATGAAGTGCTTCTTCTACTCTACGTCTTACGTATTTTTTACCATCACTACCAAAGAGCGATATTTTACCCTCGTCGCTCCAGATTGCTTGCTTCCATTGATTTTCTGACCATTTAATGTGCTCTTTTGCCCACTAACTCGTTTTTTGCGTTGCTTTTGATTTAAATATGGTTTTTTCCTTGGGATTCTAGCTTGTAGTCCAAATCCTGATAACCTTCTTCTTATTGTTCTTGAACTTACTGCAATACCCGCTGCATTCATTTCACATCTAATGGCATCTGATGAAATTTTTCTATCTTGAAGGCATAGCCGTTTAATTTTTCTATCGGCAGTAGCACTTGTGCATTTTGTTTGGCCTAATTTGGCCTTATTTTCCACTGATTTCATTTTTTCATAACGTAAACAGAACTTTCGTACACCAGAACAAGTCACTGAACCACCAACTTGTCTTGCAATTTCAGCATAAGAGAGGCCATTTTCTCTCAATATGACAATTCGGCTTCTTTTTGTAGATGTCCAATTAGTTCTTCTTGTTGATGACATTGTTTAAAATTAGTTTAATAAAAAAAAGGACTTTAAATATTCAAAAACAGCAATACTCTATTTAATTGTACTAGTATGCATCATTCCACAAAATATTTCCACAACAATAACTCTTTTACCATCCAAATAACCTAAACTATAGTTACAGACATTGATTGGTCCTCAGAACAGTGTTTGTGATTGGCTAGTACGCTTTTATTACAAAACACGTCCTTATTCAAAACGATTTGTGTTTGTTTGTTCTACTAAAATAAGCATAACTTTTTTTGTAATACAGATATTGTAATACTGTTTTTATTATTAAACTCTACATTAAATTACCTTCAATTTGATATATAAACGTTTGTATTTAAGTGAAAATTAATATATTCTACAAGCACACAAAGTTGAAAAACATGAAACTTTCAAAAAATGTCCAAACTTTTGGCCACCACTGTATATAATTTTAATGATACAATGTTTTTACAAGTAGTAGGACTAAATTTGTTTCACATTTAATACTTAAAAATGATAAAATATCTTAAAGAGGATGAAATGTCTGTATACAGTATAATATTTCAAGTATGAACAGTGTAATTCATTCAACAATACAATCTCACAACAAGAATCTTACTACTGCAAATATATCTGATAAATTATAAATTTCTCATAAATGTAGAACAATATTTAGGGCCTAAAGTTATTAAAACTTATTTTAAATTTTGATTTTTTCCAATCTTAAATTCATTATTGTCAAAATGCTATTATTCTTCAAACAACTTCATTTTGTATTTAGTCAAATCCTTTTATAATCATGTAGACAGTTTCTTTTTTTAAACATATTTCTAAAAGCAATGGTCTAATATATACTAATATATAATGGTTGTTGATGCAAAATTATTGGTCATAAAATCACTGGCACTCTTGAAACTAATGATAATAGAAAGTTACAGGAGACAAAGAACCAAATAAGCTCCTTTGGATATAGAGAACTAAAATAAAGGTTGAATTCAGCTTAATGATGGTTGATGTCGATATTTTTTATTAATTTTGTTGATACTATGGCCAATTTGATTTTATCAATTTTATCAATACCTGGATATGGGTAGTATCCTTCATTCTTATTAGGGTTCCGTACTTAAAAAGTAAAAATGAAACCATTATAAGATCACTACTGTGTCTGTCCATCTGTCTGTCACAGCACTTTTTTTCGTAAACTATGGGATGTGGAAAGTTCAAACTTGGGAAAGTTGTAAAGCCTTTTTACAAACATATTTTCAGATTATTAACAATTCACAAAGATATTTAGGAAAAATTTAGGGGGCTAATTAAGTTACTTGAAAAAAAAAATGTTTTCTTTTTGTATATCATTCGTGTGAAAGATCTCGTAATATCAAACTAAAAAATATATCATTGGATATAGAAAATATATTTGTTTAAATTTTAGGTATATTTTCAGAGATATCGTCAAAAATGCACTGCAAAAATATGTTTTCCCCCACCTCTATTTCTGAATGAACTGAAACTAAAATTTATGAACAAATTAGGGATAGTAGCAGTTGATTTAAACCTTGCAGAAAAACTATAGCAATTTTCCTAGGTAACATAGTTTTTGAGAAAAATGCATTTTTCTGTTACACACAAACTTTACTTTTTGGCGTTCAGTGGGAGAGTTGACAGTCACATGAGGTATCTATCAAAACACAATCATCCAAGGATATTACATAATGATTTTTGAAAACAATTGTTGCTAGCCGAGATATTAATTATGTTACTGGAAAAAAAAACTTTATTTTTATGTATCGTGTAGGGTAACGTTAGAAAGATTTCGTAACATCGAACTCAAAAATATATTTGTTTTAATTTTAGGTATTATATTTTCAGAAATATCGTCAAAAGTATACTGGAAAAAATGTTCCCCCCACCCCTCCTGTTTCTGAAAAATTATCGAAAATTTAGGGGTAGTAGGACTTTATTAATTAATAAATAGTAATTAATAAAAGTAATGTACGAAACCCTTTGAGCACAAGTTATACTCATATTTGACCAATTTATTTTCTTTCAAATCGTCATTGCTGATCGATCTATCCCCATCAGAGGATCCCATATAATCCAATGGGATTTCTCCCCTGAATTTGTCAATTAGCACACTGTATTGTTGGCATTTTTCAAAGTTTTCACGATATTTGACTGGTCTTTTTATATGAGTTACTCTATAAAACTGACTACCCCAAAGCAGCATATTTTGCAATGTTCTGCAACGAACCTTCAGTTGGTCAAAAATGTTCTGCGGCAATAAAAAAGTAAAACACAGGGAGATTTTCTTGTATATGTTTATAAAATCTTGTATATGTAGGATTACAACTTCATATTGTATAGAAAAGGTAAAGACATTTCGTAAAACGCTAACACAGACAAACAAAAGAAATGACGAATTTTACGGGTTTATTTCTTGTAATTGATTGATAATTTTTCCAATATTTTTGAGATTATTCTTCCCGATAACTTTCTGCCCATGATATGATCGACTGACAAATTGCATGAGCTTTTCCCGCGACCAATTGATGAATTTCGCAATTTTTTTCAATGAATGATTGAAGAAGCTTTTCCGTTGATTGATAGACAAATTTAGCACTTTTTTCAATGAATGAATGGTGAATTTTGTTGAAAATGAGAATTTGAAATGTTCTGCAGAGAAATTCATTGTTCTGCGATGTACGTTGCACTTTTAAGCATATTCTGCTTTGGGGCTGACTACTAAAATCATGAAAAAAAAATCTTCGGTATAGTTCGCGCATGCGAACATGTGCTTTACATCCTCGAATTTCAAGAACAATTTGTCAAAAATTTGCGTAGATATTCAACACACCATGTTAAAAGCAAAAGTGACCGGTCACTTCCCCTTAATTTTTGCACAGAAGAGTATTTAAACCGTGTCTTCAATTTTGAATATAAATTGAATACTTTGATAAATCTGAAAGCAGTGAAGTAGTGAGTACTTTTGAAAAGTAGTTTGTAGTCGCTACTTTTTAAAATAAGATAAGTAGTTGGCTATCTTTTCGATAAAGTATAGATTTAGTTTACTACAATTAAAAAGTACATTTCTGACACCTTGTTTTAATAATGTTACACTATTTCAAACATAATTAAATTAATATATATATCACTAGGGTTCACTAGAAGATACTTACTGTAGAATATAGTGTACATAAAATTTATCATTAATTTACAGGGACATGCAAAAGAATTTGATAACAATATTGTCTTTGAACGATAAATGCTGGAAATGTTTCAATTGGGGTATGCACTTTTAAATTTAACTAATTTTTTTTGCATGTTACTTGGAGTGTATAAAATATATAGATGATATGCAAGGCTGTGGTACAGATTTTGGAGAAGCAGCAAAATTTCTTTTTGGCACTAAAACAGCTATTTTTTGCCTGGTGCGTCAATCTGGTAGAACAGATTATGTGTATTTTATAATAAAATAATTTGTGTGAGTTTATAATAAAAATTGTGCATGTGTTTTATAATAAAATAAACTATTTCATTATAAAATAACACTAAAACTTGTTTTTACAAGCTATACCTAATAGGTATTTGAAAACGATGTTTTCTTGCCAAAATGGTGTAAAAAGAAATATTGTGCCAACCCCAGTGCATCTGGGACATTGACAGTTTTTATTGTACTATACTTATAGTTATTGCAAATTAACAAATACAGCATTGTACAACATACTTAGATGACTGATTATTCACCTTACTAAAGATTCACAATTAGGGCAAAAAATTAAAAGAGTTTTAACTTTAAATTTTGTATGCTTGGTAAGACGGGGTGGGGGACTTTTGGGTGGGAAGAGGAGATTACGTGATCAGTTATCTGTTACAATAAAGTAACAGATTGAGCAGAAAAAGTTTAAAAGGGTTTTAAAGATTTTAAACTTTAAAAGAGCTTGAAGAGCTTTTTCTTTCCTTTTTGCTGTGTTGTGGTAGAAGTTATTAGATGACTTATTATTAATTTACCTTAATAAAAATTTACAAATAGGGCAAAAAAAAATATATTAAAGAGACTTAAAGACACTAGTTTAGATACTCATTATTTGTAAACACATTTAGTAACATAGATCACAGAAAAACATTTTTATGACATTGATATTTTAAGGATCTATTAAGTAATTTAGGTTAACATGTGTGGATATGAAATTATTAGCTCCCTTTAAATTATGAAGAGAGAGCAGAAATTTCGAGTGGGTGGGAAAGGACCAGGGTCCATAAGCCGTGTTTTTGGCCCATGAAATAAGACTAAAATTCGATTTTGTTATACTGACTTAATTATTTCACTTTTTAATATTACAAGGTTTATCCTGTACGATTTCAACAATATTTTTTGCATTTTGTTCGTTTTTATATAACTTACACAAGCTCAAAATATGTGTTATTCGTAGTTTTTGATGAAAAATACACAATTTCTCCTAATTCTACCTATATTTTTTAATATTTTACAATCAGTACAGCTCTGCTACACTTTTATTTTTACATATATTGTATATTTTGATGTATTTTATAATATATGCAAAGAAAAAGTGTTGCACGATTGCAGTCATATAAGGGCAATTCTTTGGTAACGGAATTACAGATCAGAACAAATTTATAAGTTTTTATAAGAATTAAGACTGTTTAATATTTTTTTTAAGTTCCGATTTTTCACAGATATAATAACTACAGACACAGAAAACAAAGTAGTGCATTTGAAATAATTCTCAAATAATATAGAATTTTTTGGGAAATTTTTAAATGCTTGGTAACGGAATTACAGAAAAAAGACAAAGATAAAAGTATTGATTGTTTAAATTTAAATTCATGTGAATGTAACAATGATTTCATTGTTTGTTTTATGTGGTTCTATTAACTACATGTTATACTCTAAAAAACATTTGTTGCTAAGAATATACTCATTAGTGAATATTTTTAATTGCAATTTAAATAGAAGTAACGGAATTACATCACTGGTAATGGAATTACATCTTCTGAAAATCAGGCTTTTTAAATTCATAATTTTATTTTTAGTACCAAGATACAACGCAAATGTTGAGCTACCATTTTACTTTACATTGTATTTTTTTATAAATTGATCATTTTTAAAGACTAAATGACCCTGACGATCCATTTGTGGTTCAGAAAGGGTTATCAAAACGTCTTCCTGTTCAATATAATCAAAGTCATCTTGAGAGGGCCAGATAAAAGTGTCCCCATTTCGTTTTAAAAACTTTACATATAACCGAGAGGATTCTTTTGAAAGTACTTGTCTTATATAATGGTGTGCAATTTCTATTTTCTTGCTTGAAGAAGCAGGCATATATTTTACCAAAACCCACTGTCCACTACAAACTGGCAGCTTAAGTTCAATCCTAGGCTCACAGAAAGGTTCGAGATTAAAGTTGTGACGTGTAGAAATACTTGAAAAAGACATTTGTTTTAGTTCCAGCATGTACTCACCAAGAACTTTAGCAAAATGTAGACTACGCACATTAGGAATGGGTAAAATATTTTCCCAAATTTTATTATACTCTTGCATATTACTTTCTATTTCTTTTGCTCCACAGTACAATACCGTAATTTTTTCACATCTTGATTTAGCTACATGAAAAAAATCTGCAGCACTTTGTATTTGTTCTTCCTTGGATAATACTGCTGTAGACACAATTCTTTTTACCACCCCACCAATCCCATCTACGGCACCCTTACCATGGCTTGTGGCAAAAAACTCCCAAGTGATATTTCTTTTCAGATGGGTGAGAGCACACAACAAATACTTTTGTTTAAACTGGCTAGATGCTCCATCTGAAAAAAATACTATCTCATCATATTGTTTATGTTTAGTTTCTAGTTCCTGAATTATTAATTTCAAAAATGCTACTACTGCGTATTTATCGTGTGACATATAATCAGACACAATAACCATGGAATGTATGTTTTCTCCTTCCCAAACACAGACAGTAAACAGAGTAATTTGGTTATATGACCAATAAGACGATTGAATTTCATTTTGGTTCATCGTTGTATAGTTCTCTGCAAAATCCACTTGGATTACTACTTTTGAACTATTCTGTTGAACATCTAATTTTTGAAGTTGGAAAGATTCAGCTTGTCTCCTCTTTACGTATGTGTGACGCAGAAAATTTGGAATTTGTTCTTCTAATTCAGCAAAGCACCTCTCTACAGTCCCATTTTCAACAGTTTTAAGGACTTTGGTATTATCTGTTTTCCATTGGTACCATTCTATTTCTAAATCTTTGACATCTTCAAAATCATCACAAGCTTTAATAGAAGAAAATTGAGGGCAATTGTTGCATTCAGTGAGCATACATCTTTCATTATCCTGATTACAGGTAATAATAGAACAAAATTCTCTGAAAGATATTGGGATTTGTGGTAAAACTTTTTCTAAAGCAATTAGCAGTAGTCTTACATTTTCGTGGTACTTGCATAAGCAAGTAGTGTGTGGGATATCTTGTTGTAGCAAAACTTGCCTTGGACGTAGTGTTGCAAATTTTGAAAAACTTATTTTCACATCATTATTTTGCTCCAAAAACATACTATGTGCTTCTTTTAAAGTTGAAAGCATGAACTGTTTTTGAATTTTCATTTTCTTTGTATCCTTTTGTACAGTCACATAGTCTTTTTTCCCTGGACAAACCCATGATGTTTCCAGAAAAAACATTTCTACTCTACTTTTGATTTCAGAACTTAATGCAAGAGTATTTGTTTTTTGGACTTCTTTTTGTTTCGAAAGCAATCCAACATCACAGGCTAGTTCCTGTAAAACAATCTTTTTTTTTCGTGGTGATCTTGGTAAATGTTTACAAACACGCTGTTTTGCTTTTCCTAGTGTCTGAGGTGTCATCAGATTTGTCACAGGCATTTTCACTGAACTGTGATTATTCGTGTGGTCTTCTGAAGAATTTTTGTTTCTCATTCTATGTTCTTGAACACGCTTTCTGTTTTTCACTCTTTCACTAGCTAATTTCTTTTTACTCATATTCAACTTTGCCATTTTTTTTCTTTTTCTATCTTGTTCTTTCATTTTTTCCATTTTTTCAGGATTAGTTTTTAATTTTTCCCTATATCTCTTCATCTTTTCTTTAGGAGTTAAAGCCATTTTCAGTTATTGGAATTATTACAACATTAATTCAAGCAAAACTTACTAAGAATTCAGGCACATTTTACAACACATAAGATTCAGTCAATGTTTACCTGGAATAAAATGTGTGTTTGCAAACAAGTTTAGTTATATTACAAAGTTTAGTTGTTTCATAGCTAATCTTTTTTAAACAACTAAACTTTTTAAAGTTTAGTTGTTTATTTTACTTCACAAAAACTGCACACAACTAAACCTAATGTTTACATTACATCAATCATAATACAGCTGCTTTTTTTTAACTTTTGATGAACAAAAACTAAACTTAATGACACTGAATCCTTATTTTAAATTAAAAATACTTAAATACAACAAAATATTTTGTACATTTGTTTAAATATGCTTTTCCTATTACCTAGAATTTAATAACACCATAAAAAGTACAATGTAATTCTGTTACTGTAATTCCGTTACTCATTATGTAATTCCGTTACTCATTATGTAATTCCGTTACCACTAATTATACCACTAATTAAAAAACATATTACAATTTTTTTTGCATTACTTTATTCCTTCAGAGAACCACTAAGAAAAAACAGAATATCTAATTTTTAGTAATATTATTCTTAAAATAGATAAAATTTTAACATCATTGTAGTAACGGAATTACATCATATATTCACTTCATTAAAATTTATTAATTAATATAATTAGAATCTCATATATTTTTATTTTAACAATACTCCTACTTAACATATTCTCTGTAGAAATCAGAAGACCAAAAACAAATAGAAATTTAGCATATTTTATGTGGTATTCATGATCTTAAACTTTTAGTATGGGTATTTATCTAAACTGTATTATTCTGGATACCTGTTTAAACTTGTCTTTCTGAATTTATTTAAGACCATAAAGTAACAAATTTGCTAATAAATGAAAAGTGCATACTTTTTGCTACAAAACTCCAAGATTTGATAAAATTCTGAGTTATTTCAGTTTTTGCTATCCATGTCCTGTTTCTCAAAGAATTGCCCATAAATAAATGAGGTAAAACTAGGAGAAATTGCATATTTTTCGTCAAAACTAAGAATAATACAAACTTTGAGCTTGTTAAGTCATGTAAATCAGAACAAAATTAAAAAAATATTGTTAAAATCGTACAGGATAAACCTTCTAATATTAAAAAGTGAAACAATTAAGTCAGTATAACAAAATCGAGCTTTAGTTTATTTCATGGGCCAAAAACACGACTTATGGACACTGATCCTTTAGATGATTGACTAATTATTATCTCAATAAATCACCACATATAATTTAAATATTTTAAGCTTTTGTGATCCGAGTGGAGGCGGGGATGGGGAAAGAGGCAGAAACAGATTCTGCTAGGGGGGGGGGGGGGGGAGGTTGATTAGATGTCTGATTATTTATCGTTAGTAAAAAATTTACTATTAGGACAGATACATATATAAAAAAAAATAAAAGTATTTAAAAGTGGTGTGTTTGGTAAGAAGGAGAATTTTGATTTTTTGATGATTGAATATTTATTTTCACAACAAAGTAACAAATAGAGCAGAAAAAAAAATAGTTTTAAAGATTTTGAATTTTGGGAAGGGGAGGCCAACAAAGGGGGGATGATATTGATTAGATTAGATGAATGATTATTTATATTTATTAACATTGCTAAAGATTTACAATTAGAATAGAATTTTTTTTTTTTACATTTTAAGAATTCAGGGTTCGTACATATTTCTTTAAATAAAAATCAAGAACTTTCAAGTAACAAAATAATAATAATAATAAGGACATATAAACTATTGAATTATAATATGCATTTTTTAATACTGGGTTTCATTTTTGTAAATACAGCTTTTAAAAATTCTAAAAGGGGGGGGGGGGATATGGGCATGCGGCAGTGTAGAAATTTAAAAAACTGTACTTGTAGCTATTGCAAAATAACAAACACAGCGTTGTAAACTTACTTAAATGACTGATTATTAAATATTTACAAATAGGACAAAAAAAAAGTTTTAACATTAAATTTTATGCATTTGGTGGAGACATCAATTTCAGGTGGTAGTGGGAGAAATCACATGTCTGATTATTTGTTGCAATAAAGTAACCAGAGTTTCCCCCAGACAGTTTCAGAAGGGTGCTGCACCCTACTGGCCCTTTGGTTTACAAAATAGCACCCTTCTTGCCCCTTATAAAAAGAATTAGCACCCTTCTTGCCCCTCATAAAAAGAATTAGTACCCTTCTTGCTTCCCAATTAAATAATTAGCACCCTTCTTGCCTCCCAATTAAATAATTAGCACTCTTCTTGCCCCTCAGTGAAAAAGTGTCCTTTCTCTCCTTTTGCATTAAAAAATTTGCTTTCATAGTAAAAATTGACTGAATGTTGTCTTGAAAAGAGTGCCCCTACTTTTAGATATTAAAAGTGGCCTTAAAAACCAAAAGAGTGCCTTTAACAATAAAAAAGTGCCCTTAAGAATCCAAAAAGTGCCCTCAAGAATCCAAAAAGTGCCCTTTTTTCACCAGCAGCACCCTGCCCTTTTTAAACCTGGAGGAAACTCTGAAGTAACAGATAAAAGATGAAAAACTTTAAAAGGGTTTTAAAGATTTTAAACTTTAAAGAAGCTTGAAGCTTTTTTTTTTTTTGGGGGGGGGGGGGGGGTGGAGGATGGTGGTGGAAGCTATTACATGACTTATTATTTATTTACCTAAATAGAAATTTACAAATAGTTCAGAAAAATTCTTAAATAAAAATATTTAAAGACATTAGATACTCATCATTGTTTGTATACACACATTTAGAAACATAGATCACAGGAAAAAAAGTTTCATTAAATTGATATTTTAAGGATCTTGTAAGTAATTTGGTTAACATATGTGGATTTAAAATTAGTAATTTCCTCTAAACTATGAAGAGAGACCAGAAATTTCGAGTGGGTGGTAAATTTAGATAAGTGATTAATTATATTATTACGATAAATCACCAAATATAATTTAAAGAATTTAAGCTTTGTGATCTGAGCAGAGAGGAGGGGGAAGAGGCAGAAACAGATTATTTTTTGAGGGGAGGGAGGTGGATTAGATACTGATTATTTATCATTAGTAAACAATTTACTACTAGGACAGATAAATATTAAAAAAATAAAAGCCTTTAAAAGTGGTGTGTTTGGTTAGATTAGATGAATGATTGTTTATATTTATTAACATTTCTAAAGATTTACAATTAGGATAGAAAAAAAACTAACATTTTAAGAGTTCAGGTTTCGTACATACTTCTTTAAATAAAAATCAAGGACTTTCAAGCACCAAAACAAACAAAAACAATTAAGGACATATAATCTACAGGGTGGCTGCTAAATACTGTTACACTCCAAACAATAAGAGTTAATTGTAATTGTTTAATAAAACAATGTATTTCTTTACTTCAGCGTTTGGTAATTTTCAATTAGTGCAGACAATTTTTGCATAAAGCAAGTATTTAAAATTATTTTAAAGATGGAAGCCAAATGAATGATGATTGAACAGCTCTTTGATCGCAGATTTTCCGCACGTAAAATCTTCAAGCAATTAAAATGCCTTGGTTTTAATAAAATATTTATATATAGAACTATAAATTGATTATTGGGTACTAATAGCTGTAAAGATCAGCCTAGATCTGGTCTTTCACGCTCAGTTTGCACAAAAGAGTGCATCAAAAGAATTCGTGTAAAGATATGAAGAAATCCACAACGTTCTGCAAATAAAGTGGCTGCAGAAGAGAATGTGAGTCGCAGAACTATGCAAGTTATTGTAAATGAAGATCTGGGTTTTTAACCTTATCGCAACAGAAGAGTTCAAGGTTTGACTGCTGCACAGAGAATAAAAAGAATACAAAGATGCAAGAAATTGCTGAAGCGACATGGTAGGAAAAGTGTTGAAAGAATAATATTTTCTGATGAGAAGCTATTTTGCACTGAACACTGTTATAATACTAAAAATGATGTATATTCAGCAACCATTGGGAATATACATGAAAACCTTTGAACTGTTAAACACTTTCAGAACAAGAATTCTATTATGGTTTGGGTTGCAGTGTCATACAATGGAAAATTGCCTTTGAAATTCATCAATAAAGGAATAAAAATCAATGTGGACTATTACAAACAGGACATATTCACTACACATTTATTGCACATGCTGACAGGTTGTATCCCAAAAAGAACTGGATATTTCAGCAAGATTCTGTACCTTCGCACCGAGCTAAATCAACACAGTCTTGGCTCCATGTCAATTGTTCGAACTTTATCATAGAAAAAGTTTGGCCACCTTCTTCACTGGATCTAAATCCTTTAGATTATGGCTTCTGGGGGATTTTAGAGATTAAAGTAAATAGCAAAGAACACAGAAGTTTGGACTCTCTCAAAGCTTCCATATCACGTAAATGGGACCGATTACCTCTTAAAATGATTCATGCCACAGTTGGACAATGGCATAAGAGTAATATAGAGCTTTGGTAATCGATGAAGATGGCAGTCGATTTGAGTAAAATTATTTACAAGTAAACTTTTATCACTGATGTTCATCATATTAGTGCATTTTTCCTTTTCTCTTTTCTATTTGTAAAATAAAATGACTGAATATTTATAACAGTATTTAGTAGCCACCCTGTATTGAATTATAATATGCATTTTTTAATATAGGGTTTCATTTTTGTAAATACAGCTTTTAAAAATTCTAATGGGGGGAAGGGGAGGATTTTGGCATGTGACAGTGTAGAAATTTAGAAAGTTGTACTTATAGTTATTGCAGAGTAACAAATACAGCATTGTAAACTTACTTAGATCACTGATCATTTACCTTACTAAAGACTTATAAATAGGACAAAAGAATGAAAAGAAATGAGTTTTAACTTTATATTTTGTGTGCTTGGTAAGAGGGGGGGGGACATCAATTTCTGGTAAGGGGGGGGAAATTACATGATTGATTATTTGTTACAATAAAGTAACAGACAAAGCAGAAAAAGTTTTAAAGGGTTTTAAAGATTTTAAACTGGGTCAACTTGAGGAAATAAGCTTTTTTTTTTTGTTGGGAGTTAAAAAAAATTGAAGAGATTTAAAGAAATTAGATATACTCATCATTGTTTGTACACAAATTTAGTATCATAGGTCACAGAAAAATATTTTTATTAAATTAATATTTTAAGGATCTAGTGAGTAATTTAGGTTAACATATGCAGATATAAAATTTTTAGCCCCCTCTAAACTAAGAAGAGGAAGCAGAAATTTCGAATGTGTGGGAAATTTAAATGTTTGACTATTATTACAATAAATCACCAAATATAATTTAAAGATTTTAAGCTTTATTATCTGAGTGGAGAGGGGGGGAAGAAGGTTGATTATATGATTGTTTATCTATAAATAGTAAAAAAATTACTATTAGGGGAGATAAATATATAAAAAATTAAAAAAACAAAGTAAAGATATTTAAAGTGGTGTGTTTGGTAAGAAGAATTTTGATATTTTGATGATCGAATATTTATTGTCACATAAAAGTAACAAATAGAGCAGGAAGTTAAAAAAAATAATTAAAAATGATGTTTAATTTTAATACAGACACTTTTTTAAATTAAAATAGACATAAAACATTAAAAACAAATGTAGACGTTTCAGAGGAAAACTCTACCCCTCTTCAATACAGCGGGAGAGGGGTAGAGTTTTCACCCAAAAAATCTATATTTATTTTGAATGTTTTGTCTATTTTAATTGAAAAAAAAAATAGGTGTCAGTATTAAAATTAAATTTATTTTTAAATATATATTAAACAGATGTAATGTTTGTACATTATAAAGTATATATAGAGAATTTTAAACTTTGGGGAGGGGGGCAACAAAGGTGTAGAAGATGTTGATTAGATTATAGAATGATTGTTTATATTTATTAACATTGCTAAAGATTTACAATTAGGATAGAAAAAAATTGGAACATTTTAAGAGTTTATGGCTTGTACATATTTCTTTAAATAAAAATCAAGGACTTTCAAGGACCAAAACAAAAAAAAAATTAAGGATTTATAAAGTACTTAATTATAATATGCATTTTTTAATACAGGGTTTCATTTTTGTAAATACAGCTTATAAACATTCTAATGGGAGTGGGGGGGGGGAGGTCAGCACGTGGCAGTGTAGAAATTTAGAAAACTATACTTATAGTTATTGCAAAATAACAAATACAGCATTGTAAACTTACTTAGATGACTGATTATTTACCTTACTAAAAATTTACCTTACTAAAGAAATTTCAAGGACCAAAATAATAATAATAATAATAATAATAATAATAATAATAAGGACATATAAGCTATTGAATTATAATATGCATTCTTTAATACAGGGTTTCATTTTTGTAAATACAGCTTATAAAAATTCTAACGGGGAAGGGGGGGGGAGGATTTGGGCATGTGGCAGTGTAGAAATTTAGAAAACTGTACTTAAAGCTATTGCAAAATAACAAACACAGCATTGTAAACTTACTTAGATGACTGATTATTAAATATTTACAAATAGAACAAAAAAATTTATTTAACTTTCAATGTTATGCACTTGGTAAGGGGAGGACATCAATTTCGGGTGGGGGCGAGAGAAATTACATGTTCGATTATTTGGTGCAATAAAGTAACCAGAGTTTCCCGCAGACAGTTTCAGAAGGGTGCTGCAACCTACCTGACATTTGGTTTACAAAATAGCACCCTTCTTGCCCCTCATAAAAATAATTAGCACTCTTCTTGCACCTCATACAAATAATTAGTACCCTTCTTGCCTCGCAGTTAAATAATTAGCACCCTTCTTGCCTCCCAATTAAATAATTAGCACCCTTCTTGCCCCTCAGTAAAAAAGTGTCCTTTCTCCCCTTTTTGCATTAAAAAATTTGCTTTCATAAAAATTGACTGAATGTTGTCTTGAAAAGAGTGCCCTGACTTTTAGACATTAAAAGTGGCTTTAAAAACCAAAAGAGTGCCCTTAACAATAAAAAAGTGCCCTTAAGAATCCAAAAAGTGCCCTTTTCTTACCAGCAGCACCCTGCCCTTTTTAAACCTGGGGAAACTCTGAAGTAACAGATAAGAGATGAAAAAGTTTAAAGGCTTTTAAAGATTTTAAACTTTAAAAGAGCTGGAAGCTTTTTTTTTTTTTTTTTTTTTTGGGGGGGGGGGGATGAATGTGGAACCTATTAGATGACTTATTATTTATTTACCTAAATAGAAATTTACAAATAGGGCAGAAAATTTTTTAAATAAAAAGATTTAAAGACATTAGATACCCATTATTTTTTGTACACACATTCAGTAACATAGATCACAGGAAAAAAAGTTTTATTAAATTGATATTTTAAGGATCTTGTAAGTAATTTGGTTAACATGTGTGGATTTAAAATTAGTAGCCCCCTCTAAACTATGAAGAGAGAGCAGAAATTTCGAGTGTGTTGGAAATTTAGATGAGTGATTAATTATATTATTACAATAAATCACCAAATATAATTTAAAAATTTTAAGCTTTGTGATCTGAGCAGAGAGGAGGGGTAAGAGGCAGAAACAGATTATTTTTAGAGGGAAGGGAGGTTGATTAGATGACTGATTATTTATCATTAGTAAACAATTTACTATTGGGACAGATAAATATAAAAAAATAAAAGCCTTTAAAAGTGGTGTGTTTGGTTATATTAGATGAATGATTGTTTATATTTATTAACATTGCTAACGATTTATAATTAGGATAGAAAAAAATTGCAACATTTTAAGAGTTCAGGTTTCGTACATACTTCTTTAAATAAAAATCAAGGACTTTCAAGCACCAAAACAAACAAAAACAATTAAGGACATATAATCTACAGGGTGGCTGCTAAATACTGTTACACTCCAAACAATAAGAGTTAATTGTAATTGTTTAATAAAACAATGTATTTCTCTATTTCCGCATTTGGTAATTTTCTATTAGTGCAGACAATTTTTGCATAAAGCAAGTATTTAAAATTATTTTAAAGATGGAAGCTAAAAGAATGATGATTGAACAGCTCTTTGATCACATATTTTCCACACGTAAAATCTTTAAGCAATTAAAATGCCTTGGTTTTAATAGAATATTTATATATAGAACTAACTGATTATTGGGTACTAATAGCTGTAAAGATCAGCCTAGGTCTGATCGTTTACGCTCAGTTTGCACAAAAGAGTGCATCAAAAGAATTCGTGTAAAGATATGAAGAAATCCACAACATTCTGCAAATAATATGGCTGCAGAAGAGATTGTGAGTTGCAGAACTATGCAAGTTATTATAAACGAAGATCTATGTTTTTGCCTTTATCGCAACAGAAAAGTTCAAGGTTTGACTGCTGCACAGAGAATAAAAAGAATACAAAGATGCAAGAAATTGCTGAAGCGACATGGTAGGAAAAGTGTTGACAGAATAATATTTTCTGATGAGAAGCTATTTTGCACTGAACAGTGTTATAATACTAAAAATGATGTATATTCAGCAACCATTGGGAATATACATGGAAACCTTTGAACTGTTAAATGCTTTCAGGACAAGAAATCTATTATGGTTTGGGCTGCAGTGTCAAACAATGGAAAATTGCCTTTGAAATTCATCAATTTAAAATTAGTAGTCCCCTCTAAACTATGAAGAGAGAGCAAAAATTTCGAGTGGGTGGGAAATTTAGATGAGTGATTAATTTATATTATTACGATAAATCACCAAATATAATTTAAAGATTTTAAGCTTTGTGATCTGAGCAGAGAGTAGGGGGAAGAGGCAGAAACAGAAAATTGAATGAATGAATAATATTTTCTGATGAGAAGCTATTTTGCACTGAACAGTGTTATAATACTAAAAATGATGTATATTCAGCAACCATTGGGAATATACATGAAAACCTTTGAACTGTTAAATGCTTTCAGAACAAGAAATCTATTATGGTTTGGGCTGCAGTGTCAAACAATGGAAAATTGCCTTTGAAATTCATCAATTTAAAATTAGTAGCCCCCTCTAAACTATGAAGAGAGAGCAAAAATTTCGAGTGGGTGGGAAATTTAGATGAGTGATTAATTTATATTATTACGATAAATCACTAAATATAATGTAAAGATTTTAAGCTTTGTGATCTGAGCAGAGAGGAGCGGGAAGAGGCAGAAACAGAAAATTGAATGAATGAATAATATTTCCTGATGAGAAGCTATTTTGCACTGAACAGTGTTAAGAGAATGTGAGTCGCAGAACTATGCAAGTTATTATAAATGAAGATGTGGGTTTTCGCCCTTATCGCAACAGAAAAGTTCAAAGTTTGACTGCTGCACAGAGAATAAAAAGAATACAAAGATGCAAGAAATTGCTGAAGTGACATGGTAGGAAAAGTCTTTGTTTTTAAAAGTCTTATTAGTTTTAAAAGTTTTATTAGTCTTTCTTTTTGAAAAGTCTAATAACTTTATCGTACAAGAAGTTTGGTCACCTTCTTCACTGGATCTAAATCCTTTAGATTATTGTTTCTGGGAAATTTTAGAGATTAAAGTAAACAGCAAAGAACACAGAAGTTTGGACTCTCTCAATGCTTCCATATCGCGTAAATGGGATTGATTACCTCTTAAAATGATAGGAATAAAAATCAATGTGGACTATTACAAACAGGACATATTCACTACACATTTATTGCACATGCTGACAGGTTGTATCCCAAAAAGAACTGGATATTTCAGCAAGATTCTGCACCTTCGCACCGACCTAAATCAACACAGTCTTGGCTCCATGTCAATTGTTCGAACTTTATCATACAAGGAGTTTGGCCACCTTCTTCACTGGATCTAAATCCTTTAGATTATGGCTTCTGGGGGATTTTAGAGATTAAAGTAAATAGCAAAGAACACAGAAGCTTGGACTCTCTCAAAGCTTCCATATCACGTAAATGGGACCGATTACCTCTTAAAATGATTCATGCCACAGTTGGACAATGGCATAAGAGTAATATAGAGCTTTGGTAATCGATGAAGATGGCAGTCGATTTGAGTAAAATTATTTACAAGTAAACTTTCATCTCTGATGTTCATCATATTAGTGCATTTATCCGTTTCTCTTTTCTATTTGTAAAATAAAAAGACTGAATATTTATAACAGTATTTAGTAGCCACCCTGTATTGAATTATAATATGCATTTTTTAATATAGGGTTTCATTTTTGTAAATACATCTTTTAAAAATTCTAATGGGGGCAAGGGGGGGGGGGGATTTTGTATGTGGCAGTGTAGAAGTTTAGAAAGCTGTACTTATAGTTATTTCAAAGTAACAAATACAGCATTGTTAACTTACTTAGATGACTGATAATTTACCTTACTAAAGATTTACAAATAGGACAAAAGAATGAAAAGAAATGAGTTTTAACTTTATATTTTGTGTGCTTGGTAAGAGGGGGGACATCAATTTCTGGTGGGGGAGGGGGGAATGCAGGAATCGATGCAGGTTTTTTTCTTGGGGCCCATTTTGTGAAAAGTAAAGGTTATTTTTGTGAAATTTTATTATATTTTTGTGAAAAATAACATTTTGTAATGAAAGTTGAAATCCAGCTACTCAAATTCAAACCAAGCGTTTATTAACAAAAACTTTTTTAAATACTTTTGCTGAAGTTTTCCTCTCGGGTGATCATGTTTGTTTACAAATTATACATTTTAAAAGTCAAAGAATAATAAATAAATAATAAATAGTAAGTTTTTAAGAAATGGAATTTTGTGAAAGTGCCTATTTTGTTAAAAGGAATTTTGTGAATGGCCCCATTTTATCAAATTGAATTTTGTGAAGGAGCCCATTTTGTCAAATTGATTTTTGTGAAGGACCCATTTTATCAAATTTGTTTTTGTGAAGGGGTGTTTTTTATTTAATTTATTTTTGTGAAGGGGCCCTAAATAGGCCCCAAATTTTGTCTGGATCGACCCTTGATTTGTTACAATAAAGTAACAGACAGAGCAGAAAAAGTTTAAAAGGGTTTTAAAGATTTTAAACTTGGTCAGCTTGAAGAAATGAGTTTTTTTTTTTTTTTTTTTTTTTTTGGCTGGGAGTTAAAAAAAATTAAATTGAAGAGATTTTATTTAATTAAATTGAAGACATTAGATACTCATCATTGTTTGTACACAAATTTAGTAACATAGATCACAGAAAAACTTAATATTTTAAGGATCTAGTGAGTAATTTAGATTAACATATGCAGATATAAAATTTTTAGCCCCCTCTAAACTAAGACGAGGAAGCAGAAATTTGAAATGGGTGGGAAATTTAAATGTTTGACTATTATTACAATAAGTCACCAAATATAATTTAAATATTTTAAGCTTTATTATCTGAGTGGAGAGGGGGGGAAGAAGGTTGATTATATGATTGATATTTATAAATAGTAAAAAAATTACTATTAGGGGAGATAAATATATAAAAAATTAAAATAAATAAATTAAAGCCATTAAAAGTGGTGTGTTTGGTAAGAAGGGTAAGGAGAATTTTGACATTTTGATGATTAAATATTTATTGTCACAATAAAGTGACAAATAGAACAGGAAGTAAAAAAAATAATGTTTAATTTTAATACAGACACTTTAAAAAAAATTAAAATAGACATAAAACATTAAAAACAAATGTAGACGTATCAGAGGAAAACCCTACCCCTCTTCAATACAGCAATTGGAGAGGGGTAGAGTTTTCACCCAAAACATCTACATTTATTTATAATGTTTTATGTCTATTTTAATTGAAAAAAAAAATAAGTGTCAGTATTAAAATTAAATTTATTTTTAAATATATATTAAACAGATGTAATGTTTGTACATTAAAAAGTATATAGCAAGAATTTTAAAATTTTGAACTTTGGGGAGGGGGGAGGGGACAACAAAGGTGAAGAAGATGTTGATTAGATTATATGAATGATTGTTTATATTTATTAACATGGCTAAAGATTAGCAGTAAAAGTTTAAAAGGCTTTTAATGATTTTAAACTTGGTGAGCTGGAAGAGCCTTTTTTTTTTTCCGGGAGTTGGTAGAAGTTATTAGTTGACTTATTATTTATTTACCTTAATAAAAATTTACAAATACGGCAAAAAAAATTAATTAAAGTGATTTAAAGACATTAGATACTCATCATTGTTTGTACACATGTACAAACAATGATTTCAGAACATAGATCACAGAAAACATTTTTATTAAATTGATATCTTAAGGTTCTAGTAAGTAATTTAGGTTAACATAGGTCTATATAAAATTATTAGCCCCATTTGATATATGAAGGAGAAGCAGAAATTTTGAGTGGGTGGAAAATTCAAATAAGCCACTAATTATTATTACAATAAATCACCAAATATGATTTAAAGATTTTAATCTTTGTGATCTGAGTGGAGACAAGGATGGGGAAAGAGGCAGAAACAGATTTTTTTTTTAGGGGGAGCGGGGAAAAAACTAAGAAGCGTCGCAGACGCCCTTGCGGGCGTCTAGCGAACACTCCGTCTTGTCGTGCCCAAGTTCTGTGGAACTTTTAACGCACCAGAGGGCTTGTCTCGCCTTGGCGCTCCGACCGATTCAGAGGCTTGTGGTTCAGCAATACCTTCCAATCTTTCCCCAAGTATCGACGACATAGGTCGTTACGATTCGGCGGAAGTTCCAACTCTTAGAGGAAAACTTCCCCACGTGACACCTGATGAACCGTAGGGACTGTCGAACGGCTTCTTCACCGAAACCCCATAGGGGAGTTGGGGATTCCACCACATGTCCGGCATCCCTACGGCCCTTGCTTTCCTGCAGAGTCTGATCATAGACATGCATGGAAGGGGGAGCGAAGAAGGCTGATCAGATGACTGATTATTTATCATTAGTAAAAAATTTACTATTAAAACAGATAAATATATAAAAAAAATAAATAAAATTCTTTAGGAGTGAAGTGTTTGGTAAAAAGGGTAAAGGGAATTTCAATTTTTGGATGATTGAATATTTATTGTCACAATAAAATAACAAATAGAGCAGAAAGAAAAAAAATGTAGTTTTAAAAAATTTAAACTTTGGTTAGGAGGCGGAGATGACAATGGGAAAGAAGATGTTGATTAGATTAGATGAATGATTGTTTATATTTATTAACATTGAGAGATTTACCATTAGAATAGAAAAGAATTTTAACATTTTAAGAGTTCAGGGTTTGTACATATTTCATTAAATAAAAATCGAAGAATTTCAAGCAAAAAAAAAAAAAAAAAAAAGGACATATAAACTACTGAATTATTATACGCATTTTTCAATACAGGGTTTCATTTCTGTAAACACAGCCTTTAAAAATTCTAATATGTGTGTGTGTGGGGGGGGGGGGATTAGGCATGCGCCATTGTAGAAATTTAGAAAGCTATACTGATAGTTATTGAAAAGTTTGCAAACTTACTTAGATGACTGATTATTTACCTTACTAAAGATTTACCAATAGGACAAACAAATAAAAATGTTTTAACTTTATATTTTGCATGCTTGGTAAGAGGGGGGACATAACAGAAAAAAGTTTTAAAAAATCTTTTAACGATTTTTAACTTGGTAACTGGAAGAGCTTTTTTTTTGTTGGGGGGGGGGGGGGAGTTGGTGGGAGTTATTAGATGATTTATTACTTATTTACCTTAATAAAAATTTACAAATAGGGCAAAAAAATTAAATTAAAGAGATTTAAAGACATTAGATACTCATCATTTTTTGTAGTCAAACAGAAAGTACACAAATTTAGTCGCACAGTTTCACAGAAAAGCATTTTTATTAAATTAATATTTTAAGGATCTAGTGAGTAATTTAGATTAACATGTGCAGATATAAAATTTTTAGACTCGCTCTAAACTAAGAAGAATAAGCAGAAATTTCGAATGAGTGGGAAATTTAAATGTTTGACAATTATTACAATAAGTCACCAACTATAATTTAAAGATTTTAAGCTTTGTTATCTGAGTGGAGAGGGGGAAGAAGGTTGATTGTATGATTGATTATTTATAAATAGTAAAAAAATTACTATTAGGAGAGATAAATATATACAAAATTAAAAAATTAATTAAAGCCATTAAAAGTGGTGTGTTTGGTAAGAAGGATAAAGAGAATTTTAATATTTTGATGATCGAATATTTATTGTCATAATAAAGTAACAAACAGAGCAGGAAGTAAAAAAAAAAAAAAAATATGTTTAATTTTAATACAGACACTTTTTTAAATTAAAATAGACATAAAACATTAAAAACAAATGTAGACGTTTCAGAGGAAAACTCTACCCCTCTTCAATACAGCGGAAGAGGGGTAGAGTTTTCACCCAAAACATTTACATTTATTTTTAATGTCTATTTTAATTGAAAAAAAAAGTGTCAGTATTAAAATTAAATTTATTTTTAAATATATATTAAACAGGTGTAATGTTTGTACATTAGAAGGTATATAGCGAGAATTTTAAATTTTTTAACTTTGGGGTGGGGGGGGGGCAACAAAGGTGAAGAAGATGTTGATTAGATTAGATGAATGATTGTTTATATTTATTAACATGGCTAAAGATTTACAATTAGGATAGAAAAAATTAAAACATTTTAAGAGTTTATGGCTTGTACATATTTCTTTAAATAAAAATCAAGGACATTCAAGGACCAAAAAATATATATATAATTAAGGATTTATAAACTACTGAATCATAATATGCATTTTTTAATATAGGGTTTCATTTTTGTAAATACAGCTTATAAACATTCTAATGGAAGGGGAGGGGGGGCTTTCAGCATGTGGCAGTGTAGAAATTTAGAAAACTATACTTATAGTTATTGCAAAATAATAAATACAGCATTGTAAACTTACTTAGATGACTGATTATTTACCTTACTAAAGATTTACAAATAGGACAAAAAAATTAAAAGAAAAAAGTTTAACTTTAAATTTTATGTGCTTGGTAAGAGGGGTGAGGGAAATTAAATGATCAATTATTTGTTACAATTAAGTAATAGATAGAGCAGTAAAAGTTTAAAAGGCTTTTAATGATTTTAAACTTGGTGAGCTGGGAGAGCCTTTTTTTATGTTTTTGTTTTTCTGGGAGTTTTTAGAAGTTATTAGTTGACTTATTATCCATTTACCTTAATAAAAATTTACAAATAGGGCAAAAAAAATTAAATTGAAGTGATTTAAAGACGTTAGATACTCATCATTGTTTGTACACACGTACAAACAATGCTTTCAGAACATAGATCACAGAAAACATTTTTATTAAATTGTTATCTTAAGGTTCTAGTAAGTATTTAGGTTAACATAGGTAGATATAAAATTATTAGCCCCATTTGATATATGAAGGAGAAGCAGAAATTTTGAGTGGGTGGAAAATTCAGATAAGCCACTAATTATTATTACAATAAATCACCAAATATGATTTAAAGATTTTAATCTTTGTGATCTGAGTGGAGACAAGGATGGGGAAAGAGGCAGAAATAGATTTTTTTTAGGGAGAGCGGGGAAGGCTGATCAGATGACTGATTATTTATCATTAGTAAAAAATTTACTATTAGGACAGATAAATATATAAAAAAAATTTAAAAATAAATAAAATTCTTTAAAAGTGAAGTGTTTAGTAAAAAGGGTAAGGGGAATTTCAATTTTTTGATGATTGAACATTTATTGTCAGAATAAAATAACAAATAGAGCAGAAAGAAAAAAAATGTAGTTTTAAATAATTTAAACTTTGGTTAGGAGGCGGGGACGACAACTGGAAAGAAGATGTTGATTAGATTAGATGAATGATTGTTTATATTTATTAACATTGAGAGATTTACCATTAGGATAGAAAAGAATTTAACATTTTAAGAGTTCAGGGTTTGTACATATTTCTTTAAATAAAAATCAAAGAATTTCAAGCACAACAACAACAACAACAACAACAACAAAAATCTGGACATATAAACGACTGAATTATAATACGCATTTTTCAATACAGGGTTTCATTTCTGTAAATACAGCCTTTAAAAATTCTAAAGTGTGTGTGTGTGGGGGGGGGGGGGGGGAATTTGGGCATGTTGCATTGTAGAAATTTAGAGAGCTATACTTATAGTTATTGAAAAGTTTGTAAACTTACTTAGATGGCTGATTATTTACCTTGCTAAAGATTTACAAGTAGGACAAAAAAATAAAAAGAAAAGTCTTTTAACTTTATATTTTACATGCTTGATAAGAGAGGGGACATCAATTTTGTGTGGGGGTGGGGTAAATTACATAATCGATTATTTGTTAAAATAAAGTAAAAGGTAGAGCAGAAAAAAAGTTTAAAAGTCTTTTAAAGATTTTTAACTTGGTAAGCTGGAAAAGCTTTTTTTTTTTTTTTTTTTGGTGGGGGGGGGGGAGTTGGTTTGAGTTATTAGAGGATTTATTATTTATTTACCTTAATAAAAATTTACAAATAGGGCAAAAACATTAAATTAAAGAGATTTCAAGACATTAGATACTCATCATTGTTTGTACATACATTTAGTAACATAGATCACAGGAAAAACATTTTTATTAAATTGTTACTTTAGGAATCTAGTATGTAATTTAGGTTAACATAAGTGGATATAAAATTATTAGGCACATTTAAACTATGAATGGGAAGCAGAAATTTTGAGTGGGTGGGAAATTCAGATGAGTGACTAATTATTATTAGAATAAATTACAAAATTTAAAGATTTTAAGCTTTGTGATCTGAGTGGAAGGGATGGGGGGGGGAGGCAGAAACAGATTTTTTTAGGGGAGGGTGAGAAAGTTGATTAGATGACAGATTATTTATCGTTGGTAAAAAAATACTATTAGGACAGATAAATATATAAAAAATAAATAAATAAAATCCTTTAAAATTGGTGGTGTATTCAGGAAGCAGTAGTGGTTTACTGCCAGATATCCAGCTTCTGCTGGAAATCCTGCTTATTCAGCATTCAAACCAAATATTAGGTTCGGTTGAATGCTTCAATATCTCGTTGCCGAATAGTGACTCATATTTTAAATAACTAGGGAGCTCTGCCCCCTGCTCGCTACGCTTACCAACCCCCATTCTGATTTCACAGCCTCTTAAAACCTGGTAATGTATCCTGTTTTAAAAAGATGATGGTGATATCACGAACAGTGACTTTCTTCTGTAATCAGGTTATAATGCTTTTTCATTTAACTGGTTATAATGCTTTTTCATTTAATTCATCTTTTTTACTTTTAATATTCATGTGTAAACCCAATTTTTATGACGTAATTTTCTTTTTTTCCTGCTCTCTCACCAAATTATACAAATTGACATAATTTTTATTTTAAATAACGAAAAAACAAATAAAGTAGTATAACATTAATAAAAATATAAATAAAACGTCGAAATAAAAATAACTTGATGATGTAAACACGTGTTGTCAAGTGAATGTGACATTTTCGATCAACCATTATTGGCATTTAATCTTACAAGTACCTAGTAGACCAATCCTCGCTCGGTAATTTTTTTCAACAGGTATTTTTTTATTTTATTTTATTTTATTTTTTGCTAGCGTATTTTAATTACTTTTTTTTTATTCATGGAATTTTCCAATCGATTTTTAACACAATTCCTGATAGGCAAGAATTATATAAATTATGTTGAAAAGTGTTTTGCCGATGACAATACAACATTTTAATATTTTTACAACTTAATTATAAATAAACCAGAGGGCCCGTGCGAGGATTTCGCGCTGAAATCTAATATATTTTAGGTACTTCTCTATTATGCTGTCGACCACTTTTCATAACAAAAAACTATCGCCAAATTGTAAGATTAAATGCGAAAAATGCAGTCCTATTTACTTGATGTCAGAAGCATTATACGTGTTTGTTAAATCATCAAGTGGTTTTTAATTCGACATTTGCGTGTATTTTTCATTATGTTTTACTGGTTTAATAGTTATTTCATTAATTAAAATAACAATTGTGTCCTTAAATTCTTATATTTTATTTATTTATTTTGATATTCCAATGGCAACATTCTCCCGTTTATTTGGCGATAGTTTTTTGTTATGAAAAGTGGTCGATGGGATAAAAGAGAAGTACCATTTTTTATCAATATGTAATAGTTATTAGATGCAGGTTTAAACTTCTAAAGAAAAAGCAAGGATAAAAATATCTGTAAACAACATTTAGTTGTTAGTCAATCCAGAATATCATCTAAATTATTCCATCAAAGTTAGAGCAAAAACTGATCCAAGATTGCTAAAGGCACGAACGAGAAAAAAAAACTAACAATCGTATTTTAACTGCATTAGAGGATGACGTCATCTGCTTCGGGAGAAACATGGGACATAGAAATATAAATCTAAACATTTCAATTTAAATTTTGCTTTTTAATCATAAATATAAAATAAACCTGTGCGGTGTTTTTTATAGTAATTGCTGAGCATCATATGTGGTATTTTATTTTTTTGGCAACAATGTTTTGAGGAAAACCTTTCATTTCATTTAGGAAAGCAATGCAGATTTAATTTTTAATTATCAGCAATTTTTAATCGAAAACATGTTTTAACGAAATGTTAAGTGTGCTTTGTCAGAAGCGTTTCCAAAATCCTTTCATATGCTATCTCATTCGTCGTTCTGAGTTTCGTATTTTCAGAAAAAAGGGATGTTGACAGGAGAAATAATATATATGATACATTCACTTGAAATTGATTGTTCTTTTTCAATTAGGCGGTCACAGGTGATAAATCGCCAAATATCTCTAACTCGTGCAATTGTATGGGAGTTGAAAAACAACGGATTTAATTATGTGACAGTAAAATGCTCGCCAAAATAGGCCAAAGCGCTGTGAAATGGCAAAAGTCAATATTTTAAAGAGTTAAAAGTAAAAAATAAATTGTTAAAAAAAATGTAACATACAGAATACGCTTTCATCAATTAATAATTAAATATCAATAAATTTACGATTACACTATGAGAAATAAATTTAAAAGAGTAAAAAGATAATTTAAATAATGTTTCATTTTTCTTTCTGATTCTCTTTTGTTGATAAATAAACAGAGGAAAAAGTATATATTTCAAATAAATTCATTATTTTGAGCTTCCTGGCAAATGTATAAAAAAGAAGTGAATTTTTCATAATAGAGGTCTTTGCCCAGGCCAAATTAATGCATTGTAATAGATATTTTACATAAAAAATATGAATTACGGTTTTAAAAATTCCGCGGTATTTTCAAGATGACCATTGGTTGCTTATAAAAGAGTGTTTTTAAAAAACTATTTTTGGTATTTCCGCATTATCCCATCAACCATTTTCCATAAAATAAACTATCGCCAAAGTAATCGGCAGACCCAGACTCTAATGCCAAATAAACAAATGGGTGAATGTTGGCATTGGAATTTTTAAAAAAATTGGAAAAGCTGCATTCACTCAAGTGTCAACTATCAATATTTTATTAAAATAAATTTTAAAATGTATTAAGGAAAACAGAAAAAAAAAAATATTGGATATTTATTTATTTACAATATCTTTCATAATTATCCCTCTCGACAGGTGAATGTTTGTGACGTCAGTAGAAACTGATCTAATCTATGTCACTATGCATCACTAAATTTTTTCAATTCTTTTACCGCTTTTAAAATTTTGTCGAGACCATTTAAAAACACAATTGTTAGTTAAAGAGGATACTACACTCACACAAAAATACTCGTTAGCTTACTTTTAGTCCTGTGGGATATATTTGTTTTAATATCTCGTTTGCATTTCAATATTTATGAATGTTTTTTTCCTTTATTTCTTTTTTTGGTACATTTTGGTTCGAAAAGCACCCACTTTTTTGTCACTGGATAGCTAAAGTCGATCTGGACAAAGAACTTTCTGTACTTTTTCGATTTTGTTTAAAGACTTGTTTTTTATACCACATCGAGTTTTAAACAAAGAAAACGAGTTTTCTTGAATTAGTGACCTAGCTAGATCGATTTCTTTTGCTGGAATTAGTGTAGTCATTAATTTTTGTGAAAATCGTTAGTGCCGTTTTCGATATATAGCAGCATTCTTAGTGCTGATATCCTTTTAATAGATCAAAATGACCTTTCCCGAATTTGAAACCTAGCTAGATTGATTTCTCGTGCTCGAATTAGTATAGGCAACACGTTTCGTGTAAATCGTTGAGTATTTTTCCATTTATAACAAAAAACATTTTCAGGGCTGAGTTTGTTTTACCCTGTAAAAACGAATTTTCTTATATTCGGAACCTAGCTAGATCTTTTTTTCGTGCTCGATTTAGTACAGGGGACAATTTTCGTGAAAATCTTCCATGTCGTTTACGATATCATTCATAATCAGGAAAATCTCTTGCTCGTTTAATATATATGAATAATCGGGAAAATCTCTTGCTCGTTTAATATATATGAATTTGGCGACAGTAATTTGGTCGACAGGATAACTAACAAGAACCAATTGTATATATAGTGTTACGAATTTTGTAAATAGCTAGTGTTTGCGCTTAAAAATAATGTAAATAGTTCAATTAAGCTATATTCATAAGCTAATATTAATTTTTGTTGCATTGCAATATCGTAATTTGGTGATTTTTTGTAAGCGAGTAAACTCTATTGGATTTCAATAGGTTAGGAGTCTATGGAAATTTGGCGAAATATTGGAAATAGCGTCAAGTTGGCGCCACTTTTGGCTGCCAAGTTGGTGCTAAAATTGGCGACAGACTCGGGTCTCTTCCTCTTGGTAACCCCTCTGATAGCGTCCATCCTATCTAAATTCTCTACTTTCATGTTAATTCCCCCTAAGAAAAGTCAGAAAGCTCTGACCAATCAGATACGTTTCGAGGTATTAGAAGGATTCATGTGTAAACACAATTTTTATGACGTAATTTTCTTTATTTCCTGCTTTCAACATGTGATCATTTAATTATTATTTTAAACTTTCATTATTGTTTTTAATAGTCTCGTGAAAATACATCTTTTATTTGAGATAAAATATAATCATTTGCACTTTTTTGGCAACAATATAAAAAATGACTTTTTCAATAAAATATTTTTACTCGATTTTTAAGGATTTTTTGAGTTTTTATTGTCTGACCATGATAATTTTTTGAATTTCTGAAAGCTTGTTATATTTCGCGTCTGGTGGTATGATTTTCGAATCCGTAGGATGGCTAGAAAAAAAGTAATCGCTCCTCAAAAAAGTCCCTAAAAAAAGCGATGAGATTAACCCGGAATATCTATGCAGATTTTCATTGGTCCATTTTTAAGTCAAAACTTTTTTTTATATATAGAAGGATATCTTTAACATTATCAGAAAAAGTTAGTGTGAAATTAATTTGCTTCTTACCCACATTATCCCATTAACACTAGAATGGCAGCAAAATCTTGCCTACTGGAAGGGCCCCTCGATGAAACTGTTTTGACCCCTCGATGAAACTGCTGAAATAACAACGAGAAGACAATTTTAAATGACATACATCAGAAAAATATGTAATTTACATGTATTTCTTCATTTATATTTAATATTACATGATAATTTATTGAATTTTTAAAGTACTATAAATGTAAAGCCTACGAGGCGATCAACTGAATCATACTACAACTAGTCAAATAACTCATTAATTTGATATAAAAATTGATTGGTTTCACAAATTAAAACTAATGCTAACTAATATAAAACACAATTTATAAATTAATACTATTTTTCATCAATATTTCATATATATATATTATCCAATATTTCAAAAACTAACAAATCTAGAATGCTGATTTTTTTTTAATTACTTGTTATCTATTTAGGAATAGTCAAAACATTTCTTCCAACCAAACAAAAATAATCAACAGACAAAAGTGCTCAGGGGTCCCAATAACCCCTACCATCGTCCCACTGTTCAAACAATAGTAATAGACAGAAACACTCATATATTTTTAAAAAAAATTAAATTATAGAGTTTATATATACATATATATATGGTTCAATTTTTTAAAGAGACATATATAATTTAATTTGAAGTAAAAGAAATATTTCCCCTCCAATGAAAAATTCATTGAAATAATCTTTACATATTTATTTGTTGTACAATACTGTGTGTAAAGAAACTATCATTCATTAGTGCATTTTTATTTATGTATTTTTAAATAATATTTCTCCATTATATAATATAAATATAATAATGCTGATGGGGAAAAGTGATTTATTTTTAAATCATTAAATATTTAAGTGTAATAAATACCTTATATAGTATACATAGTTTTAAATTTTCAAATAACTTTGAAAAGGGATATATTTTATACATACAAAAAAATTGGAGGAATACCCAAAAACCTTTGGCTTTTTGAATTTAAAAAAATAGTGAATTATTTTAATAAATTTGTTCTTTAAGAAATAATATAAAATGAAATGATTTTTTTGTCTGACTTGTGTTGGCTGCTACAATCTAAATTCCTTTGGGGTGGAAGGGTAATTCCTCTGTACCCGTCCATCCCCAAATTCCACCACTTTACTAACAACAAATACAAACCTTTTTTTTTTTTTTTTTTTTACTGACACAATATTAAAAAGCTACTGAGGTAAAACAGAACCAGATTCAATTAATTTAATGATGAATTTAACCATTCATTTACCATGATGAGAAAAGTAGTTATATAAAAAAAAAAAGGTATTAGAAATATGGTGTAGTTTTAATTCCATTTAGGTTTTCTATTATAATGAAATTTGTTTAACATAAATGCTGACATCCATATAATTGAAAGTGTGTGAGCCTTGAAACACCCAATTTCTGATTTTTTCATGACTGTTGGCAACTTGTAAGATTAATAATAAAATATATTGATTTGTAATGATCAGCAAAGAATAAAAAAGCAGAAAATATGAATGATCACTGATCCCCACTTCCATTCTGTTGTAAAAATAGGGTTACATGATTTAAACTCTTTTTTTAAAGTATTTCTAATTACTTAAAAAATAATAATTAATTAAAACTAAAATGTTCAAATAGTACCCAAGCAAATAAAAATTAATTTTTCATTAAAAGAATGCATAAAAATATAAATTAAAATTCGATGAATTTGGATTTTAAATATAAAACTTTCTTTTTTCAACAATAACATGGTTCATACAGAGTTTGCTAAATGAAAAATAAGGACTCTGTAAGGACTTTGTTAAAAAAAAATAAGGACTTTCTAAAGTTTACAAAAAACAGTATATATGCTTACTCACATTAAAATTTAATCACAAGGTTGAAATTTTACATAATAAAACATAATTATCCTTTCTAATTAATTATTTTTTTAATGAGTTACAAAATGAAAATAAATACAAAAAATATATAAAACAGACATCTTATTAGTTGGCTATCAATTGTTTTTTAGCATCAATTTCTTTAGACAGGGAGGAAAATTCCTCATTTTTTTTCTTTAGCAGATTTCCTACAATTGTTTGATTTGATAAATAATTCTATGTCTTTAGTTGTTTTAGCTTTATCGGCTAATTCATTGGCCATACTTTCCAACTGCAATACCTCCTTTTCAAGACACCATATTTTTTGCTTTATAAAACTAATTTTGAGCTGCCATTCTTGGCAGATGATGAATGTTTGGAAATTTTTTTTAAAAATATTTTATGGACTCGTGTTAAATATTCAGCTCACGTTAAAAAATAAGGACTTTCAATGAAAAATAAGGACTTTAAGGATCCTTATTAAGGACTATTAAAATCTAAGGAGTTTTTAAGGACTTTTAAGGTCTGTATGAACCCTGTATAAATATAAGTACTGAATCAATTTCAGAAAAATATTCTGAACTAAAAAAATGTTTTAAAAAATTGCGCCAAAAAAATCGAAAATCCAAGTGGCCAGCGTTGAAATCAGATGCCCAACTCGATGCATAATTCTACTTTAAAGTATTTTAATTACTTATGTAATAATAAAAAGTAATAAATATATATTAAAATATGACCAAAACATGTAAGAAATTAATTTTTCACCAAAAGAATGCATAAAAATGTAAACTGAAAGACGATGAATTTGGATTTTAAATATGAAACTCTATTATCATTTTCTCAACTTTAACCATAAATACTGAATCGAATTAAGAAAAACATTCTTAATTGAAAAAAAAAATCCATGTGAATCACGTGCAAAATGGGATACATGAAACAATGCAGGAATCTACTTTAAAATATTTTAATTAATTACAGAAAAGCAGAAAATAAAAAATATATAATAAAATATTACCCAAACATGACAAAAATGATTTTTCATTGAAAGAACGCATAAAAATATCGACTGAAATCTGATGAATTCGGATTTTAAATATAAAACTTTATTATTATTATTCAAATTTTAATTGCTTAATAGGCGTATAGCCGACATAGTGAAAAAGTACCCAAGCCGGGACTTGAACCCGGGTTATCAGTGTAGCGCACTGACGTTCTACCAACTGAACCACTTGGAAATGATACTTAGCCTGGAACCTTCTCACTATAACTTGTTGGCAAGGTTACAAATGCAGCACAATATGAAATATTTTCTGTGAGCTGCCAAACCTGGGGCAAACACGAAATCAAAGGAAATCCAGCATCGATAATTGAATAAATTCATATTTAATACTTTGGAAATTTTCACACGCCTTGCATTCATAATATTCAAATTTTAATTGCTTAATAATTTTTCACTATGTTGGCTATACGCCTATTAAGCAATTAAAATTTGAATATTATGAATTAATATTTTTCAGAAATTCATTAAGCATTGAAATAGTTTAAAGGAAAGGTAAAATTTAATACTTAAAATCTAAATTCATCTGATTTCAAGTTTATATGCTAATTCAGTAGATCCCCTTCGGCCCTGACGTCCCACTAATAGGACATATCTTTTATTGAGTATTATTTTGTCTTAAACATTATTTTTATTAATTCCAGCATCTAATAGTGATAGTATGAATCTCTACATTTCCTATTATGATTTCACTTATGTTTAGCATTTAGTAATCATAATAATAATAATAATAATTTTCATAATTATTAGCAAGCCTTTGGCATTTCTTTTAATTAAAACATACGTTTCACTCTTTAAATTAAAATTTGGGAATCCTTCTCCGAATTGCATACCCGCCAACTTTTGAAAATGGCAAAGTGTAAAATGATGCGTGAAGAGTATTTCACACCATTTTTTTTTAACATAAAACCCATGTAACCCATTTTTAAGTAACACATACACGACCTTTTTCAAAAAATTTTAAGTACATAATAGATGAATAGTATTAACCAGGGATAGAAATTGGGAATTCTAAGTAAGGCGTCACATGATGCCTGCAATTTTTTTCCTAGATGCCAAATTGCATTTCATGGTTGCAATTTTATGTTATATCCTATTTTCTCATTTCTTTTCGAACCCATGTTAACAATAATATTGCAATTATCTTTATGTGTTAAGGGCGACGGGGGCTGTACATATTAAACATTTTATCTCTGAGTTAATCACTAAAACAAAATAAAAACTGGCTTTCTCTAAAATTTTAAAACAGCATTAAACTGCAATATTTGGATTCTAGAAAAATGTTTAAATAATTCTTTTTATAAAGCTAATATGCATACAAAACAGATTATCAAGCAATTATGTCCATAGAAAGAAAAATTGAACTTTTAGATACAACCACGTATAAGTTTAATTTAAAAAAAAAAAAAACTTATGCTAAAGTAGGAATAAGAGCATCTGTAAAAAAAAAAAAAAAAAGCTAGGCGTCAAATTTGACGACCAGGTATAATTTTGTGGTCGTTAAATGCAATAATTTAGTTGCATTTGGCGACTAACGACCGCTAATTTCTAACCCTGGTATTAACTAATACAGTGCTGAACATTATAAAGATAGTTTGACGAGAAAAATATGAAAAACATTACAACACTCATTAAGATACTGATTTTAAAGACATATACACAGCTTTTCTTATCTAATTTTTGCTTTACGTCTGAGCAAATTTATTCAAAACACGACTTCTTCTTACATGCAATACAAATTTTAAAAATCTTCCTGATGATTTATGACAATGAAACCTGAACTCAGTCTTTGACAATACTAAATATTCCCCTCACATTTATCATTTACCGTTACTATAAGCAACTAGAAAGTAATTCGTAAATTAAGGAATAAAAAATGAAACTTGGAAGAAACTTTGCAAAAAAATGTAAAAATATGTGCCCTAAGTGTAAAAAATGCTCGAAAAGTGTAAATTTTACACCTAAAGTGTAAAAGTTGGCAAGTATGGAATTGGTAATTTGTGATAAAAGATAAAAAATATTACTAAATTTTTATGCTTGTTTAATTGAGTTGTAATACGACATTTTCCAAACGTCTTCAAAAATTCTTCCTTAGACTATTGTTATATGAAAAACATGCAAAATAACTACATTTGTGAGGTTTTGGTAAAGAACGCATTCGTAAACTTTCATTAAACCCTAACTTCTGTGATTCCGATAGCTATTTTTAATTTTGTTAGCATAAAAGTAATTTTTCCCAAAATTGAAAAAAAAATTCAGGGCCGAAGGGGTTATTGATGAAAAATAAATTTTTCACATGTTTGCGTAATACTTAAATATTTTTGTTTTATTTTCTATTATTCTGTAATTAATTAAAAACCCTTTAAAGTAGAATCCGGCATTGAATCTGGTATCCTAATTCGACCATTCTCCCCACCCCCCCTTTTTTTTTGCAATTCAGAATATTTTTCTTAATTGATTCAGTATTTATGACTGGAAAAAAATGAATAAATAAAGTTTTATATTTAAAATCCAAATTCATTGAATTTCAGTTCATATTTTTATGCATCCTTTCGATGAAAAATTCCTTTTTGATATGTTTGGGTAATATTTTATTATATATTTTTTTTCTACTATTCTGTAATTAATTAAAATATTTTAAAGTAGAGTCCTGCATTGTTACGTGTATCCCATTTTGGGCGTGATCCACAAGGATTTTTTTTTATTTTCAATTAAGAATGTTTTTCTTAAATTGATTCAATATTTATGCTTGAAGTTGAGAAAATGATAATAGAGTTTCATATTTAAAATCCAAATTCATCGACTTTCAGTTTATATTTTTATGCATTCTTTTGGTGAAAAAATTAATTTCTTACATGTTTTGTTAATATTTTAATGTATATTTATTATTTTTTATTATTATATAAAATTTAAATAATTTAAAGTAGAGTCCTGCATCTGATTGCAACGCTGGCCACTTAGATTTTTTTTTTTTTTGGCACAATTTTTTTTTTTTTTTACATTTTTTCAGTTCAGAATATTTTTCTGAAATTGATTCAGTACTTATGTTTATGGTTGAAAAAAGTAAAGTTTTACATTTAGAATTCAAATTCATCGAATTATAATTTATATTTTTATGTATTATTTTAATGAAAAATAAATTTTTATATGTTTAGGTACTATTTGAACATGTTAGTTTTAATTAGTTATTATTCTGCAAGTAATAACAAATACTTTCAATTTTATTTTGTCTATATGTAAATATCAACGCTATCTAGTCATTCTATCCTGTTTAAGAAAATGGCGATTTAATAAGATTGGTATGGATTTTTTTTTTTTTTTTTTTTGGAAACTGAATATTTTTTTAGAAATTGATTAAGCATTGAAATGGTTTAAAGGAAAAGGTAAAATTTAATACTTACAATCTAAATTCATCTGATTTCACGTTTTTATGCTATTTCAGTCTTTAGATGAAAAATTAATTTTTCACATGTTTAGGTAATACTTAAAATATTTTTGTTTTAATTTCATTTATTCTGCAATTTGTTAAAACCCTTTAAAGTAGAATCCTGCATCGAATTGGGTATCCCAATTTCACCATTTTCCTCCACCGCCCCCTTTTTTTTTGCAAATATGAATATATTTTTTAACTCCGTATTTATGGCTAAAAAATAATAATAACAATAAAAATAATAAAGTTTTATATTTAAAATCCGAATTCATCAGATTTCAGTTGATATTTTTATGCATTCTTTCAATGGAAAATTCAATTTTTGACGTTATTGGGTTATATTTTATTATATATTTTTTATTTTCTACTAGGGATGCACCGAATAGTGATTTTGGCCTAATACCGAATATTTGGCCCGCAGGTAAACTGAATACCAAATGTTCGGCTAGCCAAATAGTAACACTGAAGCCGAATATCGAATATTCGACCAACCGAATAGTAACTATTCAGCCAGCCGAATACCGAATATTCGGCTGGCCGAATATTTTTATATTTCATAGTTTATAAGTATTAAAAGTTAAATTATTAAACAATTTTACATATTTAACACAGATACAACCATTTTATGAACTAGACCTTTTTACAAGACACCTTTACACAAAAATAAATCTGTGCTTTGAGTTATAATTTAAAAAGAGGATAGCCTTAAAACTTTTTTAATTAATAAAGCTTCAAAAGTTGTAGCTTCTTCTGTGAATTAAAATAAATTTATAAAATGTTCTTACATTCTGAAACAAATACTTTAAAATCAAAGAAAATGTTTGAATGAATTAGAAGAAGCATTTTATACTGATATAGTGTTTACTTGTCAGGAAGGGACTAAAGTAAAATAATACATTATATTAAAATTGTGGCAAATCAACAAGAATAACTTTTCCTGCTCCTTTTGATTTGGCAAGGAAGTTTTTAAATGAACCAGAGAGCAGGTGTCTGGAATAAGCAAACATATTCAGAGGTTGTAAACATACAGAGTGTTCATACATCTTAGAACAAACTTTCTTCGTAAATAATGTGGTCAAAACAAACATTTTTTGAGCAAGAAACATTATCTCAATCCACTTATTCCATCAAAAATGCAATACATTCAACCAAAACACAGGCTGCGTCACCACAAGCTGAAACAGAATTTTCGTTCACAACTTTAACAACAATAAATATGTTTTAACGAGATTTGCATCATATTAATTTTGCTTGTAGTAAATATGATGAAATTATTGGAAGTTGCTGAATTTTGGCCAGTGACACAGTATAAGTAGTACTGTCAGCTGCACTCTGTATAAAGGAATATCTAACTCAGTGTTGTTTAGATATGAATTGTGGCAATTTCCAGTACTTCTCGTGATTCACAGAAATCAAAGTAAATATGTTGAAAATATAGTTACAATATCTTTAATATTATTAAAGTAACAAACAAAAATTCAAATTTGACCTGAAGTGAGATGCACTTTATTTTTGATTGAATAAGCGCGTTGCGATGCTGGTTTCCTGAACAAATTGTCTGTCTTGATGTCTATTATTACCAGTGAAAGTTCTTTTTTTTTTGTTTTGATTAGAAACATGATGTTTGCGAAAAATAAGCAACAGATTATTTATTGGATAATATTCAGAAACTTGCATTTATTTGTACATCATTATTTCCTATGAAGGTCATCATTAATGGTTAATTTTCTTAAGTAACACTTTTTAAACAGTGAATAAATAATGTAAAAGCATTCTCTTTCATTGAAATATGATTCTGTTTCTAATTATTTTGTATATCTTTATTAATTAACAGTTAAAAGTAGAGATTGTGGGTTTTCAAAAATATTTTTTTAAGTATTTGGTATTCGGCTATACCGAATATTCGGTAAGCCGAATAGTTCGATATTCGGTAATATGGCCGAATACCAAATAGATACCGAATATTCGGTGCATCCCTATTTTCTACTATTCTGTAATTAAAATATTTTAATGTAGAGTCCTGCATTGTTACGTGTATCCCATTTTGGGCGTGATCTACAATGATTTTTTTTTCCAATTAAGAATGTTTTCTTTATATTGTTTCAGTATTCATGGTTAAAGTTGAAAAAATGATAATAGAGTTTAATATTTAAAAAACAAATTCATCGACTTTCAGTTTATATTTTTATGCATTCTTTTGCTGAAAAATTAATTTCTTACATGCTTTGTTAATATTTTAATGTATATTTATTATTTTTTATTATTATATAAAATTTAAATAATTTAAAGTAGAGTCCTGCATCTGATTGCAACGCTGGCCACTTGGATTTTTTTTTTTTTTTCGGTGCAATTTTTTTTTTACATTTTTTCAGTTTAGAATATTTTTCTGAAATTGATTCAGTACTTATGTTTATGGTTGAAAAAAGTAAAGTTTTATATTTAAAATCCAAATTCATCGAATTATAATTTATATTTTTATGTACCGTAATTTCGGGTAGATAAGCCGCCCTGGCGTATACGCCGCTACGTCTGAAAATTGTAAAAAAAAGCTGAAATTCCATCGTATACGCCGCACCGGCGTATAAGCCGCATTTATTGAAAGTGGTGTACGTACTACTATAGACGCCATATTGAATATTTTCGTGCATTTTTTTAAACCATTTAAAAAATTAGATTATTAAATTTAATACAAATAATGAAAATAATGAACTTACTTACTTTTAGTTTGTGAATTTATCCAATTGCATCGCACATTTCAGCCTTGGATCGGCAAGTAGAAATATATGTGATGGAATTCTTAATATAAAACATTACATTAGAATAACACTATTTTTTATTCGAATCCCTCAATTAAATAACAACGTAAAATTCAGAAAATAACTAATGATAAATAACCATTTTGACAACATGAACTATTGACAAAAGTAGGGAGAGACGTATAAACAGAATTTTTTTGAAAATCACTTCACTACTAACTGTAAACATTAATGTCTATTAATTGGTACTCTATTTGATATATTCCGTAAATATTTAAAGTAAAATGTTCTAAGAAAGTTTTAAAATAACCAAACAAAAATTAAATACATACGTTCATTATTTTAAATAAAAAATACAACATTGGCAAGTGCACACATGAACAAGAAAATCTACTTTCTTTTCTGTTAAAACGCAGCGATTATGCAAAACTACGCATAAAAAGTATTCTTTAAATGTGTCAGCTACTTCACTTTGCGTAAGTGCAATAAAAAGAAATTATTGAGCTGCAAGCAAACAGAAAAAATAATTTAAAAGAAAAACAAAACCCGTTGTTTCTTAGCTATTAAAAAAAAAAAAAATTATCTCCATTATTATGTTCAAATTTTCAGCAAGTAGCAATAACAGTAAATTAAGCTGTGTAACAAAATTTTATTAAAATATAAAAAGTTATTAGAAAATTACAGCATTCCACAAACCCCCCTAGTTACTATAAAAAGGGAGAGAGTTATCTGCAGTTTGTTTATTCAACTCTGTGGAGTTGGAGTGGAGCAGGAAGTTGAACATTATGGGAATGAGATCATTATCTTTGAGTAATAGGTTTCGTTATGCAAAAAGAAACCATGTATAGATTTTTTTCTTTTTTAATGAAATAAAAAGAACTTAAATGGGATATTCTATAACATGCTTAGAAAAACAATCTGAGTAACAGAAATAGTAAAGAGGATGCAGCGATTACTTTTGTTTCATTATAGATATATTGATATATAATGTATTCATCATCATAACAGATTTATAAATCAATCAAAATTTAGGGAGGTTTGTGTATTTTTAAAAAATGTAGTCATGAAGAAATCAGTTAAAACAAATTTCTACAAAAGATTTCTAATCCATGAAGGATTTTTAATATTATTTTTCATATTTTCACTCTATAATACGTACATGATCCGATTTTTTAATTTTGTATTTTTTTTTTTTCTGGAAAAATCGTTATTACTTCGTATACGCCGCACCGGCAGATAAGCCGCAAAAGGTAAAATTTAACTTTTAAACATGTATAAGCCGCGGCTTATCTACCCGAAATTACGGTATTATTTTAATGAAAAATAAATTTTTATATGTTTAGGTACTATTTGAACATGTTAGTTTTAATTAGTTATTATTCTGCAAGTAATAACAAATACTTTCAATTTTATTTTGTCATATGTAAATATCAACGCTATCTAGTCATTCTATCGAATTTAAGAAAATGGCAATTTAATAAGATTGGTATGGATTTTTTTTTTTTTTTTTTTTTTTTTTTTTTTGGAAACTGAATATTTTTAAGAAATTGATTAAGCATTGAGATGGTTTAAAGGAAAAGGTAAAATTTAATACTTAAAATCTAAATTCATCTGATTTCAAGTTTTTATGCTATTTCAGTCTTTAGATGAAAAATTAATTTTTCACATGTTTGGGTAATACTTAAATATTTTTGTTTTAATTTAATTTATTCTGTAATTTGTTAAAACCCTTTAAAGTAGAATCCTGCATCGAGTTGGGTATCCCAATTTCACCATTTCCCCCCACCCCCCATTTTTTTTTTTTTTTTTTCAAATATGAATATATTTTTTAACTCCATATTTATGGCTAAAAAAAAAATAATAACAATAAAAATAATAAAGTTTTATATTTAAAATCCGAATTCATCAGATTTCAGTTGATATTTTTATGCGTTCTTTCAATAAAAAATTCAATTTTTGATATTATTGGGTAATATTTTATTATATATTTTTTATTTTTTACTAGGGATGCACCGAATAGTGATTTTGGCCTAATACCGAATATTCGGCCCACAGGTAAACTGAATACCAAATGTTCGGCTAGCCAAATAGTAACACTGAAGCCGAATATCGAATATTCGACCAACCGAATAGTAACTATTCAGCCGAATACCGAATATTTTTATATTTCAGAGTTTATAAGTATTAAAAGTAATTTATTAAACAATTTTACATATTTAACACAGATACAACCATTTTATGAACTAGACCTTTTTACAAGAAACCTTTACACAAAAAGAAATCTGTGCTTTGAGTTATAATTTAAAAAGAGGATAGCCTTAAAACTTTTTTAATTAATAAAGCTTCAAAAGTTGTAGCTTCTTCTGTGAATTAAAATAAATTTATAAAATGTTCTTACATTCTGAAACAAATAATTTAAAATCAAAGAAAATTTTTGAATGAATTAGAAGAAGCATTTTATAGTGATATAGTGTTTACTTCTCAGGAAGGGACTAAAGTAAAAAAATACATTATATTAAAATTGTGGCAAATCAACAAGAATAACTTTTCCTGCTCCTTTTGATTTGGCAAGGAAGTTTTTAAATGAACCAGAGAGCAGGTGTCTGGAATAAGCAAACATATTCAGAGGTTGTAAACATACAGAGTGTTCATACATCTTAGAACAAACTTTCTTCATAAATAATGTGGTCAAAGCAAACATTTTTTGAGCAAGAAACATTATCTCAATCCACTTATTCCATCAAAAATGCAATACATTCAACCAAAACACAGGCTGCGTCACCACAAGCTGAAACAGAATTTTCGTTCACAACTTTAACAACAATAAATATGTTTTAGCGAGATTTGCATCATATTAATTTTGCTTGTAGCAAATATGATGAAATTATTGGAAGTTGCTGAATTTTGGCCAGTAACACAGTATAAGTAGTACTGTCAGCTGCACTCTGAATAAAGGAATATCTAACTCAGTGTTGTTTAGATATGAATTGTGGCAATTTCCAGCACTTCTCGTGATTCACAGAAATCAAAGTAAATATGTTGAAAATATAGTTACAATATCTTTAATATTATTAAAGTAACAAACAAAAATTCAAATTTGACCTGAAGTGAGATGCACTTTATTTTTGATTGAATAAGCGTGTTGCGATCCTGGTTTCCTGAACAAATTGTCTGTCTTGATGTCTATTATTACCAGTGAAAGTTCTTTTTTTGTTTGTTTGTTTTGATTAGAAACATGATGTTTGCGAAAAATAAGCAACAGATTATTTATTGGATAATATTCAGAAACTTGCATTTATTTGTACATCATTATTTCCTATGAAGGTCATCATTAATGGTTAATTTTCTTAAGTAACACTTTTTAAACAGTGAATAAATAATGTAAAAGCATTCTCTTTCATTGAAATATGATTCTATTTCTAATTATTTTGTATATCTTTATTAATTGACAGTTAAAAGTAGAAATTGTGGGTTTTCAAAAATATTTTAAAAAAAAGTTTTTTTAAGTATTTGGTATGGCCGAATATTTTGGTATTCGGTAAGCCGAATAGTTCGATATTCGGCCAAACCAAATATTCGGTAATATGGCCGAATACCAAATAGATACCGAATATTCGGTGCATCCCTATTTTCTACTATTCTGTAATTAATTAAAATATTTTAAAGTAGAGTCCTGCATTGTTACGTGTATCCCATTTTGGGCGTGATCCACAATGATTTTTTTTTTCCAATTAAGAATGTTTTCTTTATATTGTTTCAGTATTCATGGTTAAAGTTGAGAAAATGATAATAGAGTTTAATATTTAAAAAAACAAATTCATCGACTTTCAGTTTATATTTTTATGCATTCTTTTGCTGAAAAATTAATTTCTTACATGCTTTGTTAATATTTTAATGTATATTTATTATTTTTATTATTATATAAAATTAAAATAATTTAAAGTAGAGTCATGCATCAATTTGGGCATCTGATTTCAACGCTGGCCACTTGGATTTTTGATTTTTTTTTTTCCGCAATATTTTTTTACATTTTCGATAAATTCATCGAATTTAATTTATATTTTTATGTATTATTTTAATGAAAAAATAATTTTATATGTTTAGGTACTATTTGAACATGTTAGTTTTAATTAGTTATTATTCTGTAAGTAATTAAAAATACATTAAAAAAAGAGTTCTGTTTTAAATCTGGTAACCCTATTTTTACAGCAGAATGGGATCAGTGGTCATTCATAATATTTTCTGCTTTTTTATTCTTTGCTGATCATTACAAATCGATATATTTTATTACTAATCTCAGGGTGCCAACAGTCATGAAAAAAATCTACATTTGAGAAATTGGATACTTCAAGGCTCACACTATGTCAATCCTTCTCCATCCATTACATGGATGTCAGCATTTATGTTAAACAAATTCTATTATAATAGCAAACCTAAATGGAATTAAAAACTATACCATATTTCTAATACATTCTTCTTTTTTTTTTTTTATAACTACTTTTCTCATCGTGTTAAATGAATAGTTAAATTCATCATTAAATTAATTGAATTTGGCTCTGTTTTACCTCAATAACTTTTTAATACTGTGTCAGTAAAAAAAGGGAAGTTTATTTTTGTTGTTACCACCCGGGTTGAATTTTTTTTTTTTTTTGGTTTGGGCGGGGGGGGGGGGGGGGGGGGGAATCACCCTTCCTCCCGAAAGGAATTTAGATTGTAGCAGCCAACACAACTCAGACAAATAAATCAATTAATTTTATATTATTTCTTAAAGAATAAATTTATTAAAATAATTCACAATTTTTTTTTAATTCAGAAAGGCAAAGGTGTTTGGTTATTCCAAATTTATTTTTCATCAATAACCCCTTCGGCCCTGATTTTTTTTTCAATTTTGGGAAAAAATTACTTTTATGCTAATAAAATTTAAAATAGCTATCGGAATCACAGAAGTTAGGGTTTAATGAAAGTTTACGAATGCGTTCTTTACCAAAACCTCACAAATGTAGTTATTTTGCATGTTTTTCATATAACAATAGTCTAAGGAAGAATTTTTGAAGACGTTTGGAAAATGTCGTATTACAACTCAATTAAACAAGCATAAAAATTTAGTAATAGTTTTTATCTTTTATCACAAATTACCAATTCCATACTTGCCAACTTTTACACTTTAGGTGTAAAATTTACACTTTTCGAGCATTTTTTACACTTAGGACACATATTTTTACATTTTTTTGCAAAGTTTCTTCTAAGTTTCATTTTTCATTCCTTAATTTAGGAATTACTTTCTAGTTGCTTATAGTAACGGTAAATGATAAATGTGAGGGGAATATTTAGTATTGTCAAAGACTGAGTTCAGGTTTCATTGTCATAAATCATCAGGAAGATTTTTAAAATTTGTATTGCATGTAAGAAGAAGTCGTGTTTTGAATAAATTTGCTCAGACGTAAAGCAAAAATTAAATAAGAAAAGCTGTGTATATCTCTTTAAAATCAGTTTCTTAATGAGTGTTGTAATGTTTTTCATATTTTTCTCGTCAAACTATCTTTATAATGTTCAGCACTGTATTATTTAATACTATTCATCTATTATGTACTTAAAATTTTTTGTAAAAGGTCGTGTATGTGTTACTTAAAAATGGGTTACATGGGTTTTATGTTTAAAAAAAATGGTGTGAAATACTCTTCACGCATCATTTTACACTTTGCCATTTTCAAAAGTTGACGGGTATGCAATTCGGAGAAGGATTCCCAAATTTTAATTTAAAGAGTAAAACGTATGTTTTAATTAAAAGAAATGTCAAAGGCTTGCTAATAATTATGAAAATTATTATTATTAATTATTATTATTATGATTACTAAATGCTAAACATACGTGAAATCATAATAGGAAATGTAGATTCATACTATCACTATTAGGTGCTGGAATTAATAAAAATAATGTTTAAGACAAAATAATACTCAATAAAAGATATGTCCTATTAGTGGGACGTCAGGGCCGAAGGGGATCTACTGAATTAGCATATAAACTTGAAATCAGATGAATTTAGATTTTAAGTATTAAATTTTACCTTTCCTTTAAACTATTTCAATGCTTAATGAATTTCTGAAAAATATTAATTCATAATATTCAAATTTTAATTGCTTAATAGGCATATAGCCAACATAGTGAAAAATTATTAAGCAATTAAAATTTGAATATTATGAATGCAAGGCGTGTGAAAATTTCCAAAGTATTAAATATGAATTTATTCAATTATCGATGCTGGATTTCCTTTGATTTCGTGTTTGCCCCACGTTTGGCAGCTCACAGAAAATATTCCATATTGTGCTGCATTTGTAACCTTGCCAACAAGTTATAGTGAGAAAGTTCCAGGCTGAGTATCATTCCAAGTGGTTCAGTTGGTAGAACGTCAGTGCGACTACACTGATAACCCGGGTTCGAGTCCCGGCTTGGGTACTTTTTCACTATGTCGGCTATACGCCTATTAAGCAATTAAAATTTGAATAATAATAGTAAAGTTTTATATTTAAAATCCGAATTCATCAGATTTCAGTTGATATTTTTATGCATTCTTTCAATGAAAAAATCATTTTTGTCATGTTTGGGTAATATTTTATTATATATTTTTTATTTTCTGCTATTCTGTAATTAATTAAAATATTTTAAAGTAGATTCCTGCATTGTTTCCTGTATCCCATTTTGCACGTGATTCACATGGATTTTTTTTTTCAATTAAGAATGTTTTTCTTAATTCGATTCAGTATTTATGGTTAAAGTTGAGAAAATTATAATAGAGTTTCATATTTAAAATCCAAATTCATTGACTTTCAGTTTATATTTTTATGCATTCTTTTGGTGAAAAATTAATTTCTTACATGTTTTGGTCATATTTTAATATATATTTATTACTTTTTATTATTACATAAGTAATTAAAATACTTTAAAGTAGAGTTATGCATCGAGTTGGGCATCTGATTTCAACGCTGCCACTTGGATTTTCGATTTTTTTGGCGCAATTCTTTTAAACATTTTTTCAGTTCAGAATATTTTTCTGAAATTGATTCAGTACTTATATTTATACAGGGTTCATACAGACCTTAAAAGTCCTTAAAAACTCCTTACATTTTAATAGTCCTTAATAAGGATCCTTAAAGTCCTTATTTTTCATTGAAAGTCCTTATTTTTTAACGTGAGCTGAATATTTAACACAAGTCCATAAAATATTTTTTTTTAAAATCTCCAAACATTCATCATCTGCCAAGAATGACAGCTCAAAATTAGTTTTATAAAGCAAAAAATATGGTGTCTTGAAAAGGAGGTATGGCAGTTGGAAAGTATGGCCAATGAATTAGCCGATAAAGCTAAAACAACTAAAGACATAGAATTATTTATCAAATCAAACAATTGTAGGAAATCTGCTAAAGAAAAAAAATGAGGAATTTTCCTCCCTGTCTTAAGAAATTGATGCTAAAAAACAATTGATAGCCAACTAATAAGATGTCTGTTTTATATATTTTTTGTATTTATTTTCATTTTGTAACTCATTAAAAAAAATAATTAATTAGGAAGGATAATTATGTTTTATTATGTAAAATTTCAACCTTGTGATTAAATGTTAATGTGAGTAAGTAGGGTTTAATCTAGAGCTAGCCAAATAGCCAAAAAACTAACTGAAAGCACCTTTTGCCCCCAAAGCATTTAGTGGATTAGCCAAATAGCAACAGCCAAAAAAATATGTGATTTCCATTTTGTTGTTCCTGCCTTTTGTAAATCTGCAGCTGCTGCGTGAAAAAAAATCTCAAACCGCCTCTGTCTCGGCAACTCACTTCAAATTTGTCTCGTCCTCTCTGTGCAAGCATCTTACAAATAGTATGACGTCATTTGCATTAAACAAGTATTGAGGAAATTAAAAGAGTTTGTTTATTTTTTGTTGATGATCCAAACTTAGGAAATGAAACAAAAACGGTTCATGAATGGAAGTTGTTCAGGTAGGTTCTGGCGACAAGGGGTAAAGAAATTAAACCAGCTGATTGTATTCTTTTTCCATAAAAATGACATTACTGACATGTTTCCCAATGTGACTTCTTTGTATGAATTTGTAGCAACAATTCTGTTGTCTACAGCAGATTGTGAAAGGGGATTGATTCTCGTGAATATAACAAAAACTGACTTTAGAAATAGACTGAGAATCAAAAATTTAGGTAACTTAATGGTGATTAATTTGGAAGGGGAAGTTTGAAAAGAATTTCTATTTAAAAAAGCATTTGATGTGTGATGTATAGCCAAATCTTGAGAGGGTCAATCTTACAGAGTGCTGTACTGTTTGTATATTGTATAATTAAAAATAATACTAATTTATATAGAAATTTTGTATAAATATTTTTTTTCTTTCTTGGCTAAAGTTATTTTTATTTGGCTAACAGTTATTGGCTGCAATTAGCCAAAAAGCTACAAATCTCTTTTTCCTATATTAGACTCTAGTAAGCATATATACTGTTTTTTGTAAACTTTAGAAAGTCCTTATTTTTTTTTTAACAAAGTCCTTACAGAGTCCTTATTTTTCATTTAGCAAACTCTGTATGAACCCTGTTATTGCTGAAAAAAGAAAGTTTTATATTTAAAATTCAAATTCATCGAATTTTAATTTATATTTTTATGCATTCTTTTAATGAAAAATTAATTTTTATTTGCTTCGGTACTATTTGAACATTTTAGTTTTAATTAATTATTATTTTGTAAGTAATTAAAAATACTTTAAAAAAAAGAGTTCTGTTTTAAATCATGTAACCCTATTTTTACAACAGAATGGAAGTGGGGATCAGTGATCATTCATATTTTCTGCTTTTTTATTCTTTGCTGATCATTACAAATCAATATATTTTATTACTAATCTTACAGGTTGCCAACAGTCATGAAAAAATCAGAAATTGGGTGTTTCAAGGCTCACACACTTTCAATTATATGGATGTCAGCATTTATGTTAAACAAATTTTATTATAATAGAAAACCTAAATGGAATTAAAACTACACCGTATTTCTAATACCTTTTTTTTTTTATAACTACTTTTCTCATCATGGTAAATGAATGGTTAAATTCATCATTAAATTAATTGAATCTGGTTCTGTTTTACCTCAGTAGCTTTTTAATATTGTGTCAGTAAAAAAAAAAAAGAGGTTTGTATTTGTTGTTAGTAAAGTGGTGGAATTTGGGGATGGACGGGTACAGAGGAATTACCCTTCCTCCCCAAAGGAATTTAGATTGTAGCAGCCAACACAAGTTAGACAAAAAAATCATTTCATTTTATATTATTTCTTAAAGAACGAATTTATTAAAATAATTCACTATTTTTTTTAATTCAAAGAGCCAAAGGTTTTTGGGTATTCCTCCAACTTTTTTGTATGTATAAAATATATCCCTTTTCAAAGTTATTTGAAAATTTAAAACTATGTATACTATATAAGGTATTACACTTAAATATTTAATGATTTAAAAATAAATCACTTTTCCCCATCAGTATTATTATATTTATATTATATAATGGAGAAATATTATTTAAAAATAAATAAATAAAAATGCACTAATGAATGATAGTTTCTTTACACACAGTATTGTACAACAAATAAATATGTAAAGATTATTTCAATGAATTTTTCATGTGAGGGGAAATAATTCTTTTACTTCAAATTAAATTATGTATTTCTCTTTAAAAAAATTGATTTATTGATAATGACTTTGTTATAAAAGATGTTCATCAACATATTTATATAAGAACTGGTGTCTATCGGAGGGAAAAGGTTCCAATTTTATTTTGTCTATATGTAAATATCAACGCTATCTAGTCATTCTATCCAATTTAAGAAAATGGCGATTTAATAAGATTGGTATGGATTTTTTTTTTTTTTTTTTTGGAAATGGAATATTTTTTAGAAATTGATTAAGCATTAAATGGTTTAAAGGAAAAGGTAAAATTTAATACTTAAAATCTAAATTCACCTGATTTCAAGTTTATATGCTATTTCAATCTTTTGATGAAAAATGAATTTTTCACATGTTTGGGTAATACTTAAATATTTTTGTTTTAATTTCTATTATTCTGTAATTTGTTAAAACCCTTTAAAGTAGAATCCTGCATCGAATTGGGTATCCCAATTTCACCATTTTCCTCCCCCCCCCTTTTTTTTTGAAAATGTTAATATATTTTTTAACTCTGTATTTATGGCTAAAAAAAATAATAATAATAATAAAGTTTTATAATTAAAATCCTAATTCATCAGATTTCAGTTGATATTTTTATGCGTTCTTTCAATGAAAAATTCATTTTTGACATGTTTGGGTAATATTTTTTTTATTTTCTACTATTCAGTAATTAATTAAAATATTTTAAAGTAGAGTCCTGCATTGTTACGTGTATCCCATTTTGGGCGTGATGCACAAGGATTTTTTTATTTTCAATTAAGAATGTTTTCCTTACATTAATTCAGTATTCATGCAAGTTGTAAATTTCCAACTGGACGAAAAATGTCCGGGCCAAGATTCGAACCTGGGATCGCTTGGCTGAAGCCGCCACGCTCTACCACTGAGCTATCCCGGTCGAATCTGGAGGGCATAATTCATCCAGTTAACCTTATTGATCAAAGCATCTGGTCTGATATTTTTATCAGCTCAACAGAAAAGATCGCAGGTAATGGAACTCCAGTAAACGCTGGATACGTTAATACACTAGATTATTATTATTTTTTTTTTTTAACACAATTATTTCAAATTGGTAAAGCAATCATACAGGTTGTAAATTTCCAACTGGACGAAAAATGTCCGGGCCAGGACTCGAACCTGGGATTGCTTGGCTGAAGCCGAATAATTCGATATTCAGCCAAACCAAATATTCGGTAATATGGCCGAATACCAAATAGATACCGAATATTCGGTGCATCCCTATTTTCTACTATTCTGTAATTAATTAAAATATTTTAAAGTAGAGTCCTGCATTGTTACGTGTATCCCATTTTGGGCGTGATCCACAATGATTTTTTTTTTTTCCAATTAAGAATGTTTTCTTTATATTGTTTCAGTATTCATGGTTAAAGTTGAGAAAATGATAATAGAGTTTAATATTTAAAATCCAAATTCATCGACTTTCAGTTTATATTTTTATGCATTCTTTTGCTGAAAAATTAATTTCTTACATGCTTTGTTAATATTTTAATGTATATTTATTATATTTTATTATTATATAAATTAAAATAATTTAAAGTTGAGTCATGCATCGAGTTGGGCATCTGATTTCAACGCTGGCCACATAGATTTTTTATTTTTTTAGCTCAATTTTTTTTTTACATTTTTCAGTTCAGAATATTTTTCTGAAATTGATTCAGTACTTATATTTATGGTTGAAAAAAAGAAAGTTTTATATTTAAAATCCATTTTCATCTTATTTTAATTTATATTTTTAAATGTATTGTTTTAATGAAAAAATAATTTTATATGTTTAGGCACTATTTGAACATGTTAGTTTTAATTAGTTATTATTTTGTAAGTAATTAAAATTACTTTAAAAAAGAGTTCTGTTTTAAATGGGGTAACCCTATTTTTACAGTAGAATGGGAACGGTGGTCATTCATGATATTTTCTGCTTTTTTATTCATTGCTGATCATTACAAATCAATGTATTTTATTACTAATCTCAGGGTGCCAATGCCAACAGTCATGAAAAAATCAGCAATTTGAGAAATTGGGTACTTCAAGGCTCACACTATGTCAATCCTTCTCCATCCATTATATGGATGTCAGCATTTATGTTAAACAAATTCTATTATAATAGCAAACCTAAATGGAATTAAAAACTATACCATATTTCTAATACATTCTTTTTTTTTTTATATAACTACTTTTCTCATCGTGTTAAATGAATAGTTAAATTCATCATTAAATTAATTGAATTTGGTTCTGATTTACCTCAATAACTTTTTAATACTGTGTCAGTAAAAAAAGTGAAGTTTATTTTTGTTGTTACCACCCGGGTTGAATTTTTTTTTTTTTTTTGGTTGGGAGGGGGGGAATTACCCTTCCTCCAGAAAGGAATTTAAATTGTAGCAGCCAACACAACTCAGACAAAAAAAATTATTTTATTTAATTTTTTAAAAAACAAATTTATTAAAATAATTCACTATTTTTTAGATGCGTTCGTAATTATATAAATACGTAGCACCTATTGTCGTTGTCTGGTCCGTCTGTCCGCATATAACAATGCAAAGACTACCCAACCGAATGGTTTGAAATTTAAGAAATATTATCTTTGCATAATTGTGTCGAGACATTTCAAATTTTATGAAAATCGAATCAAAACTTTAGAAAATATTAATAAAAATATTTATTAAGACATTTGAATTAGAAAAAAAAAAAAAAAAAAAAAAAAAATCAGTGCTTTTTTGTTATAGGAGTTTCCGAGGTTTAATCGTCAAGCAACCGAGATATTTATTTTATTACAGAAATTAATCTGCAGATGATATAACTCATTTCACAATATTAAAAATCATCAAGATTTGAATATTTATATAACTAGCTATAATACAAACGCACCTCATTTGTAACGTTTGATGTATACAATTTCCAACTTGTTTTTAATTCAAAAAGGCAAAGGTGTTTGGTTATTCCAGCTTTTTTTTCCATGTACATAATATACACTTTTTCAAAGTTACTGTAAAAATTGAAATCTAAGTATACTAGGGTAGATGTGCCAGTAATGGACCGCCTTCCAGTAATGGGCCACCTTCAATATTTTTGGTTTATAAAAAAACCAATAAAAATTCAGCTTTTTTTATTTCATTAATATGCTTTCTTTAAATTCTAGTTTTAAATATAATCTTATTATCAATTATCTATTACTTTTTGTGGGGTGTCCATCACTGGAATTTAGGGTGTTTTGATTTATTTCTGTTATTTACAATTAAATTTCGATTCACATTGGGAAATGTCCTTATGAGCATGGTTAAATATTGTTGGTAGATTAATATAATATTAAGAAATGTGGAATATAACAACTATTAATTAAAAAATAATTTTTAAAGAAATTCCTTAAGGGTGTCCATTACTGGCACATCTACCCTATATAAGATATAACACTTAAATATTTACTGATTTAAAAGTAAATCATTTTTCCCATCAGCAATATTGCGTTTTCAAAGGAGAAAAATTATTTAAAAATAAAAACTTTGAAATAAATAAGTTATTATTTTCAAAATATAAAATTTTCTTTCTTTTGCTTTAAAATGTTGCATGCAAAAAAAAAAATTACATGCAGAGATTTATATTACTATGTTATTTTGAAGGTAAGGGGAAAATAATGGAGAATTAGATTAATGAAAAACAGATTTTTTATTGTATTTCAGATAATACCTAGTAGTGGTCCATTTTATGGGTGTATATAAATATATATATTTTAATGTATGGAAAACAATATTCTGGGAAAATTCTCATGGACGTAAAAAATGGTTAAAGGAATATTCAAAAATATTTTTAGACAGAACGATCTGTCCGTTAAAGAGAAAATAATAATACCCGATTCACTTACCTCCAGTGAGTAAAACCGTAAAGTAGATGAAGATAAGATATAAAAAGCTGTCAATATTGCCGTCTTACACAAACACACACAAAACAGACTCGTACACGTGGGAACGCTAAAACAAACAGAACATGGATTGAGGAGGCTGTTCAGAACCGAAGATGAGGCAGCGCGCGGACGATGGAGATTAGAATATGGAGTCTGTTTCTACTGTGAATGAAGTTGAAAGGCCTGCGTTCATTATCATTGATTTGGACGTCCAAATCAATGATAATGAACGCGGTCCTTCATTTGACTAATTTGAGTATTGTAATGATCTAGACCAACCAAGGGGGCTCTCAATAGAAAAATTGAGTACGAGATTACGGAATCGCAATGATTACAGCTGATTACTGTGATGACATGTGATTATACCTGATTACACACAGAAATACTTAATTTCAGTTGATTACACTTTGATTACAGGTGATTACACTGCTACAAGTTGTGATTTAACAGTTTTACTCGATTTTACTGCATTCCAAAAGCTGTTAAACTTCTAGAGACAACTGTAGGAGGTTGTCAAACTGATTTAATAACAAACAATTAAAAAAATAAAACATCGGTACAAAATACTCAAAAACAATAGAAAATTTTTCAAACATACACATACATGTATGAATAAGGAAAGGGCATGTTTACAAACAAACAGTTCCATCAACCAATCTACCACTACATTTTTGTCGCAGCTATCATTGCAGGAATCGTCATGGCGACGTAGGCCAATCATATCACAGACTCGTTTAACGTAGACCAATCAAATCGCTCCATCTCATGTGTACTGAAGGAGTTGTAAAGAACGAACAGGTTTTTCTCCCAAACCAACAGTAATGTAACCAACAGTGACGTCAGTTGCCCTTTCCTTATAAGTGATTCATTTACCATTTTACAAAACGTTGAAAATTTGTACTTTTTCTTCTTTTATTAAGCATGCATTAAATATGAAACTGGATCAGTTCGAATCCGAGTTTGGGCGCGAAACGGATTAGGTCTATAAATTTTATGCCAGTCTTCGGGCTCGGGTGGGTTCAAGATAAAATATTTTAATTTATTTTTTCACAAATTGAAAAGAGCGAAAAGAAAAAAACTTGCTATTTGAGAAACAAGAACATTCAAGAACATATTCTTAAAGTGTTTTAAATTCATTTAAAAAATTGTTTGAAATAGAATTGAGTTGTTATTGATAGAACAAAAGTACAAATATTCTACCTGATTTTGAAGCCTGTGCATGGTCAGTGTTAATAGCATTAAAAAAAACCCTGACGGCTCGGCATACAGGCACGGGTAGATTTCGAAGACGCAGACCGTGGAGCGCCTGTTTGTCGGGAATTGCGAAAGAAATGACTTTTTTGCGGTGATGCGGCAGTTGGAACCGCCTACTTCGAAACCTAACTTGTTTGCAGGCGGAACCAGCAGGGATTTTTTTTTATTTTTATTTATTTATTTATTTATTTTTGCTATAAGAGTTGATCCTATAAAAAAACTTGTCAATATAAAAGTTTTAGATAATATTAAGAGGATTTATAATAAATTTAAGCAGATTTGAAATCTTGGGATTTGACGAAGTTACGATTTTTTTTCTTCTAACCCCCCCCCCCCTCCACATGCCCTTAAGGCAATTTTTAATTATATCAAAAATCTGTCATACATAAAATTTCGACCCTTCTCCTAAAAATAATAATAACTTCAAACGGATTCGATACGTATCATAGTTAAAAAATTATGGGGCTTTTTCTATTTTCACAAAAAGTCCCCCCCCCCATACCCCCCTGGTTCGATTTTGACCATTAATGAACTTGACCGAGATTTTATGCCCCTTGATTTTAAGTATCAGTTTCGAAAAGATGCGGGAGTTGGAACCACCTACTTCGAAAAATAACTTGTTTGCAGGCGGAACCGGCAGGGATTTTTTTGTTTTTAATTTTTTTTTTGCTATAACTGTTGGTCTTATAAAAAACTTGTCAATATAAAAGTTTTAGATAATACTAAGAGGATTTATAATAAATTTAAGCAGATTTGAAATCTTGGGATTTGACGAAGTTATGAATTTTTTTCTTCTAACCCCCCCCCTCCCCATACCCTTAAGGCAATTTTTAATTATATCAAAAATCTGTCATACATAAATTTTCGGCCCTTCTCCTAAAAATAATAATATCTTCAAACGGATTCGATACGTATCATAATTAAGAAATTATGTTTTTTTTCTGTTTTCACAAAAAGTCCCCCTATCCCCCCCCCTGGTTCGATTGTGCCTATTAACGAACTTGACCGAGATTTTACGCCCCTTGATTTTATGTATCAGTTTCGAAAAAATGCGGGAGTTGGAACCGCCTACTTCGAAAAATAACTTGTTTGCAGGCGGAGCTGGCAGGATTTTTTTGTTTTTAATTTTTTTTATTTGCTATAACGGTTGGTCCTATAAAAAACTTGTCAATATAAAAGTTTTAGATAATATTAAGAGGATTAATAATAAATTTACGCGAATTTAATATCTTGGGATTTGACGAAGTTAAAAAAAATTTTCTTCTAACCCCCCCCCCCTCCCCATACCCTTAAGGCAATTTTTAATTATATCAAAAATCTGCCATACATAAATTTTCGGCCCTTCTCCTAAAAATAATAATATCTTCAAACGGATTCGATACGTATCATAATTAAGAAATTATGGTTTTTTTCTGTTTTCACAAAAAGTCCCCCTATCCCCCCCCTGGTTCGATTGTGCCTATTAACGAACTTGACCGAGATTTTACGCCCCTTGATTTTATGTATCAGTTTCGAAAAAATGCGGGAGTTGGAACCGCCTACTTCGAAAAATAACTTGTTTGCAGGCGGAGCCGGCAGGATTTTTTTGTTCTTAATTTTTTTTATTTGCTATAACGGTTGGTCCTATAAAAAACTTGTCAATATAAAAGTTTTAGATAATATTAAGAGGATTAATAATAAATTTACGCGAATTTAATATCTTGTGAATTGACGAAGCTATGATTTTTTTTCTTCTAAAACCCCCCTCCCCCCCTTGGGGCCATTTTTAATTATATCAAAAATCTATCATACATAAATTTTCGGCCCTTTTCCTAGAAGTAATAATAACTTTAAACGGATTCGATACGTATAATAATTTAAAAATTATGGGTTTTTTTCTGTTTTCACAAAAAGCCCCCCCCCCCCCTTGGTTCGATTTTGCCCATTAACGAACTTGACCGAGATTTTATGCCCCTTGATTTTATGTATCAGTTTCGAAGAGGTTGCGGGAGTTGCAACCGCCTATTTCGAAAAATAACTTGTTTGCAGGCGGCGCCGCAGGGATTTTTTTTTTTTAATTTTTTTTTTTTTTTTTTTGCTATAAGTGTTGGTCCTATAAAAAACTTGTCAGTATAAAAGTTTTAGATAATATTAAGAGGATTTATAATAAATTTAAGCGGATTTGATATCTTGTGAATATACGAAGGTATGAATTTTTTTCTTCTAAAACACCTCCTTCCCCCCCCCCTTGGGGCCATTTTTAATGATATCAAAAATCTGTCATACATAAATCATCGGCCCTTCTCCTAGAAGTAATAATAACTTCAAACGGATTCGATACGATCATAATTAAGAAATTATGGGTTTTTCTGGTTTCATAAAAAGCCCCCCCCCCCCCCATACCCCCCTGGTTCGATTTTGCCCATTAACGAACTTGGCCGATCGATTGGTAACTATCGACTGGCCATTTTTAATTATATCAAAAATCTGTTATACATACATTTTCGGCCCTTCTCCTAGAAGTAATAATAACTTTAAACGGATTCGATACGTATCATAATTAAGAAATTATGGGTTTTTTTCTGTTTTCACAAAAAGCCCCCTCCCATGCTCCCCCCCTTGGTTCGATTTTGCCCATTAACGAACTTGACCGAGATTTTATGCCCCTTGATTTTATGTATCAGTTTCGAAGAGATTTGTGCAGAATTATTGCAGTTATCGTGTCCACAAAAAAGTGACATAGATAGATAGATAGATAGATAAAGTTTTGAACTGGGGGTGGTTTTGGGTTCTGGGAGTCATGATCGGCGTAGATCTGCAAAAATTTTACAAAAATTCCAACTTAGGTGAGAATGTAATAGGTAGTATTTCTTACGAAATCTACCTAAAAATGGTATACGGTGCCGAAGGCAGCGGGGACCCGATTCAGAGGTTTGTTCGGTTCGAGGTTTATCATATTCGACGTCGAGGGCGGTGCTATAGGGGGATCCGGGATCCAAATTCAATTGTCGTCGGGGAAAATATTTTGACCTACTAGTAGAATCCTGCATCGGGTTAGGGAACAGCCCATGACCCGACCCGACCCGAGTCGGGGCGTTAGTTTTTTAAAAAATTACATGGGACTAGCTTATAAAAAACTCAACTCGTGGGTCATGTAGGTGCTGACTTATTTCTTTGTAAGCTGGGTTGACTACAATTGTTTCAGTTTCGGGTTGAGTTTGATTCTTGCGTGTCTGGCTTGGGTTAACCTGTTTTTTCAAAAAAACTGTCCAGAATATTGTTTCAGATTACAATCCTGTATCGGGTCGGGTAAACCGATTGCACCTGAACCCGACCAGACTCGCGATTCGGGTTGGAGCTAATTTTAGGTAGATTTCGTAAGAAATACTACCTATTACATTCTCCCCTAAGTTGGAATTTTTGAAAAAAATTTGCAGATCTACGCCGATTATGAATCCCAGAACCCAAAACCACCCCCAGTTCAAAACTTTATCTATCTATCTATGTCACTTTTTTATGGACACGATAATTGCAATAATTCTGCACAAATATTTTCCAAACTGATACATAAAATCAAGGGGCATAAAATCTCGGTCAAGTTCGTTAATGGGCAAAATCGAACCAAGGGGGGGAAATGGGGGGGGGGTTTGTGAAAACAGAAAAAAAACCATAATTTCTTAATTATGATACGTATCGAATCCGTTTAAAGTTATTATTACTTCTAGGAAAAGGGCCGAAAAGTTATGTATGACAGATTTTTGATATCATTAAAAATGACCCCAATGGGGGAGAGGGCGGTTTTAGAAGAAAAAAATTCATAACTCTGTCAATTCCCAAGATATCAAATCCACTTAAATTTATTGTAAATCTACTTAAAATTATCTACAACTTTTATATTGACAAGTTTTTTATAGGACCAACTCTTACGGCAAAAAAAAATTAAAAACAAAAATATCCCTGCTGGGCCCGCCTACAAGCAGATGGGAAAACAGAAAAAAACCCATAACTTCCTAATTTTTATACATATCGAATCCGTTTAAAGTTATTATTACTTCTAGGAAAAAAGTCAAAAATTTTGTATGACAGATTTTTGATTTCATTAAAAATGCCCCCAAGGAGGGGGGGGGAATAGGGGTTTCAGAAGAAAAAAATTCATGACTTCGTCAATTCCCAAGATATCAAATCCGCTTAAATTTATTATAAATCTTCTTAATATTATCTACAACTTTTATACTGACAAGTTTTTTATAAGACCAACTCTTACGGTAAAAAAAAAAAAAAAAATAAATAAATAAATAAATAAATAAAAATAAATAAATAAATAAAAATAAATAAATAAATAAATAACAAATCCCTGCCGGCTCCGCCTGCAAACAAGTTAGGTTTCGAAGTGAGCTGTTCCAACTGTCGCATCATTTCATGAAGGTCATTTCTTCTGCAATTTCCAAAACACAGACGCCCCACGGTCTGCGTCTTCGAAATCTACCTGTGCCTGTAGGCCGAGCCGTCAGGGATTTTTTGTTGTGGTTGCTGTTGGATTCGGGTCGGGTTGACTGTAATTGTTTCGGGTTGAGTTTTGATACTTTTCCGTCGTGTTCGGGTTAGTCTGATTCTGCAATAAAACTCTAACGTTGTTGTTTCAAATGAAAAACTAAATATTTAAATAAGAAAGTCTTTTTACATGTTTATTTCCCTACATAAAAGGTAGAATTGATATTAGAAAAATGATTGTAGATTATTTTTTCATAATTGTATTAAACTATAGATCATTTTTTTTTTCGGGTCGGATTAGGGTAGAAGTATTTCGAATTTCGGGTAGACAAAAAAATTTGTCGTTAAAATTTAATTTCTGCATGGGAAAATATTTTGATTTGGGAGTAGAGTTGAGTCGGGTAACCAATTTTACGCCCACCACTCGACAATCGGGTGGTGGTTAGTTTTTAAAAAATGACTCGAGGTTAGTGTTTTTAAAATAAACGACTTGTGGGTTAGGTTGGCGCTAAATCGACCCGAACGAGATAAAAAAATCCATTGAACAGTAGCCCGATCCGAATCCGACAAAATAAATTCTTCGTCTCGCAACCCGACCCGACCCGAACCTGAAAATTGAAGTTAGCCCGAAAGCCGACCCGAACCAGACAAATAAAAATCCATCCATACGTAACCCGATCAGAACTCGACAAAATAATTTTCGTCGTCACGCAACCCGATCTGAACCAGAAAATTGATGTTAACCCGAAACCCGAACCGAACTCGACAAAAAAATCCATTGAACCGTTCCCAATCCGAATAAATAAATTCCTTCGTGTCACAGACCGATCCAAACCAGAAAAATCAAGTTAACCCAAAACCCGACCCGAGCCAGACAAAGAAGTACAACGAACCGTAGCCCAATCCGAACCCTAAAAATAAATTCCTTCGTCTCGCAACCGGACTCGCACCTGAAAATTGAAGCTAACCCGATACCCAACCGAACCTGAAAATTTATGCTAACCCGAAACCCGACCCAAATATTCTGAATATATAAGTTCTGAAAATATAAGTTAGCCGAAATCCGACCCGAACCCAACAAAATTAATCCATCGGACCGTAACCCGATCACAACCCGACCAAAATAAATTCCTTCGTCTCGCAAACCTACACGAACCAGAAAATTGAAGTTAACCCGAAGGCCAAACCGAACCAAACAAATAAAGATCCATCGATACGTAATCTGATCGGAACCTGACAAAATAATTTTCTGTTTTTAGGTTTCGGTTTAAATTAAATTTTCAGGTTCGGATCGGTTTTGGGGTTAACTTAAATTTTCTTGTTCATCTCGGGTTGCGAGACGAAGGGATTTATTTTTTCGGGTTCGGATTGGGTTATGGTTCGATAGATTTTTTTGTCGGGTTCGAGTCGAGTTTCGAGTTAGCTTCAATTTTCAGGTTCGGGTCGAGTTGCATGACGACGGAAATTATTTTGCCAGGTTCGGATCGGGATAAGGATCGATGGATTTTTTTGTCTGGTTCCAGTCGGGTTTCGGATTAACTTCAATTTTCTGGTTCTGATCGGGTTCCGTGATGACTTAAATTATTTTGTCGGGTTCGGATCGGAGTACGTATCGATCGATTTGTATTTGTTTGGTTCGGGTCGGCTTTTGGGTTAATTTCAATTTTCAGGTTCGGGTCGGGTTGCGAGACGAAGGAATTTATTTTGTCGGGTTCGGATTGGGTTACGGTCCAATGGATTAATTTTTTCGGGTTCGGTCAGGTTTCGGGCTTACTTAAATTTTCATATTTGGGTCGGGTTTCGGGTTAGCATAAATTTTCGGGTTCGGTCGGATTTCGGGTTAATTTCAATTTTCAGGTTCGAGTAGGGTTACGAGACGAAGGAATTTATTTTTTTGGGTTCGGATTGGGCTACGGTTCATTGTATTTCTTTGTCTGGTTCGGGTCGGGTGTCGGGTTAACTTAAATTTTCTGGTTTGGATCGGATTGTGACACGAAAGAATGTATTTTATCGGATTCGATCGGGTTACGGTTCGATGGACTTTTTTTTGTCGGGTTCGGGTCGGGTTTCGGGTTAACTTCAATTTTCTGGTTCGGATCGGGTTGCGTGACGACAAAAATTATTTTGTCGAGTTCTGTTCGGGTTGCGAGACGAAGAATTTATTTTGTCGGGTGCGGATCGGGTTACTGTTCAATGGATTTTATTGCCTGTTTCGGGTCAATTTCAGGGCGATGGTAATTTTTTGTCGGGATTGCGTCGGGTTTCGGGTTAAGTTAAATTTTCAGGTTCAGGTTGGATTTCGGGTTAACTTGAAATTTCAGCTTCGGATCGGGTTGCGTTGTGACGAATTTATTCTGTCGGGTTCGGATGGGGTTACGATTCGATGGATTTTTTTTCTCGGGTTATGGTCGGATTTCGAGTTAACTTCAATTTTCAGGCTCTGGGTACCTACTACCAACGCATCGAGATTCTCCCGACACGGCAAGCTTCCGATGTCGGATTATCATGGTTCTCGGAAAAAATATCCGAAACACATTTTAAGCCGTACCATGAAGCAACCGGTATTACCCGTCGTATTTGAAGATTCCTTTTCAAATAGATATCGGAAAAAAACGAACTGACCAATCAGAGTGCATTAGTAAAAGTACGTTTCCACGGATCTTCCCTCTTTTTCTCCTCTAAGAAAACAGAAAACAAACGCTTGATATTGCTTTATGTTATTATTAAAAATGCCATCAAAACACGCCTAATTAAGATATTTTGATAATCTTTTTTTAAAACGAGAGTGAAATATTCAGATGTTCAGCTGTCAAAAGATCAAAATGATATGGCCGGTAGTTTTTTAGAAAATGGAAAATAAAAATGAAATTTGCTTTTTTTGACCAAACAAAGGCTTTCGTTTAAAAATTAATAAAAAATTAACAGATTACGCTTGACATTTTTAATTGCTATTACAAGAAAGCTCTTATTCTAAACTTTAAAATGATATAAAAATAAAAAAATTATAAGTTTTTGTTAAACAAATATTAGCATAAATATCCAAGAATTTTAAGAAATTCTGTTTAAATATAAAATAACTGGAAAAATATTCTAAGCTTAGAAACTAATTTTAAACGCTAATAATAAGTATACTTTGAAAATGCTGCAAGCAATTTTTTGTAGACTTAGAATATTTTTTCTTTGCTGGATGCTCTCTTTTCAAAATGGAAATTTAACATAAAATAAGAAACAATCTAATATGAATTTCAAAAAAATAACTGCAGTGCTTATTAAAACATTGCCTAACAAAGTAACATGTACAATGTCTTTAATTTGTTTTAAATAAATAGAGCGCTATGCTAACAAAATTAACTATACCATTGCTCCAGCATAAAAAAATAGCAGTGTGAAGATGCACTGCATAACCGGAAAAATAATTGGCCAGATATTTTTACTCATAGATGTATTATAAATATCATAAACGCATGGATGTATTTATAATACATCCATGTTTTTACTAAAACTTTTTCATACTAAATATAGCATTAGAGCAAATAATCAACTTCATGTCGGCACTATCGTTGTACCTAAATAAACTAATTATTCAACACTTCCAAAAAAAATTTCTTTAAAAATATATTATAAAATGTTGTTTCAATTTTAATGATTGTAATTCGTTGTATAAATAATAAAATCATTTAATAACATTCGTCCAGAATTTCCGATTATTAGAAGATAAAAATATTAAATTTAAAATTATTCGTAAAAGAAAGTCTTTGGAAAGTATAAGAACTTATAACTTCCATGTATACAGGCTTTGGAATACTTTAATTTACTATATTTTTAATACGGCATATTTCATTGAATATTTTTAAAAAAATTGTAAAGTTTCTCATGACATCAGAAAGCAACGTATTTTATAGTAACTTTACAGTAAATTTCGAAAAGTTTCAAACAAGATAAAAAATATATTATTTCAAGATGATCTAAATTAGTCTTCTTATCTTTTGATTATTTTTTGTCTGTCCTTGACTTCTATATAAAATTAATCTTCCAAAAAATAAATTAAAAATTGCTCAAATTTTCAGAATAATAATAATAATAAACAGTCGCTAAGTATATAATATATATATGCGGTCCTGATATTAAGCTTCATTTAATATCAAAGCTACTTTTTTTTCTGAAAATTTGAGCATTATTTAATTTATATTCTGAAAAATTAGTTTTATATAGAAACCATGAACAAGGGGAAAAGAAACAAAAGCCAAGAAGACGTATTTACATCATCTTTAAATAGTATAGATGTATATATTTTATCTTGGAAGCTTTTCGAAATTAACTGTAAAGTTGTCGTGAAATACGTTGCTTTTTGATGTCATTTCGAAACTTTACAATTTATTTTATGTGCAATGAAATATGCCGTATTAAAAATTTTGTATCTTAAAGTCTTCAAGAACCTGTAATACTTTCCAAAAATTTCTTTTTCTTTTCGAAAAATTTTAAGTTGAGTATTTTGATTTTCTACTAATCGAAAAGATTATTACAGATTAATAATGAAATTTAAAAATGTGTAAAGCTAAAAATGAGCTATAGTGATGATAGATAATCAAGTAAATTTACATTTCGTTCTTCCCATGTGTTTTCATTTTTAAATACATATTTTTTTTAATTTCATTATATACATGTATAATACATATATATAAGTCATTACAATTGATACAGAATTTAATAATAATTTAAAAAAATAGTAAAAGAAAAAAAAACTTGTGAAAATTTGGGATTATTATTTTATTTAGGTAAACAACGATAGCGCCCAAATGGAATAGCATAATGGTATATTTAGTATAGTGAAGTATTAGTAAAAATATCTGGACAATTATTTTTCGGGTATGCAACGCTTGGTTACTCCGTTAATTTTTTTTATGCGAGAACTATGATATAATTAGTTTTATTGGCATAGCGCACTGTTTATTTAAAGCAGATTAATAACATTTTCTTTGTTAGCCTATGTTTTAATAAGCACTGCATTATCAGGGGTCGATCAAGGAAAAATTTGGGGCCTACTTAGGGACACTTCACAAAAATCTATTTAATAAAATGGGCCCCTTCACAAAAATCAATTTGATAAAATGGGCGCCTTCACAAAAATCAAATTGAAAAAATGTACCCCTTCACAAAAATCAAATTGAAAAAATGGATCCCTTCACAAAAATCAATTTGATAAAATGGGACCCTTCACAAAATTTTATTCCATAAAAACTTACTATTTATTATTTATTTATTATTTTGGGATGTTTTAAAATGTGTAATTTGTAAACAAACAAGTTCACAAGAGAGGAAAATTTCAGCAAAAAGGATTTTAAAAAGTTTTTGATTAAAAAATACTTGATTCGAATTTGATTAACTGGATTTCAACTTATCTTGTAAAATGTTATTTTTCACAAAAATATAAATTTCACAAAAATAACCTTTACTTTTCACAAAATGGGCCCCAAGAATAAAAACTTGCAACGACCCCTGTTTGAAATTCAAATTAGACTTCAAATTTTTTCTTATTTTATGTTAAATTTTCATTTTGAAAAAAGAGCGTCCCGAAAAAAAAAAAAAAAAAAATCAATCTAAGTCTACAAAAAATTGCTTACAACATTTTCAATGAAGTTTTATTATTAGCGTTTAAAATTAGTTTCAAAGCTTATAATATTTTTCCAGTTATATTATATTTAAGCAGATTTTCTTGAAAATTTGCGGCATTCATACTCATAATTATTTAACAAGAACTTATAAAATATGTATTTTCATATCATTTAAAAGTGTAGAATAAGGCCTTTCTTATGATAGCTATTAAATATTTCAAGAGTAAGTTGTTAATTTTTTTAAAGCCCTTTTTTGGTCAAAAAGGGAAATTTCATTTTTATTTTTCATTTTCTATAAAACTACCCATCATATCATTTTGAGCTTTTGACAGCTGGAAATCTGAACATTTCACTGTTGTTAAAAAAAAAGATTATCAAAATATCTTAATTAAATGTGTGTCGATGGCATTTTTAATAAACAGCGAATCAATATCAACCGCTTCAAAATCTCTTTCAAAGACTCGTTTCCGACAATGTGTGCGTTTTCCACTGCATTTTATGGTGTCGGGAAATTTCAAGGGAAAGTCCGATGTGTTTTTCCGAGTGGGTTTGTCGATTTTTAGGTTCGGGTCAGGTTGCGACACGAAGGAATTTATTTTTTCTTGTTCAGATTGGGTTACGCTTCGATGGAATTATTATATCTTATTCGGGTTGGGTTACTGGTTAACTTCGAATTTTTAGGTTTCGGGTGGGTTGCGATATGAAGAAATTTATTTTGTCGGTTTCGGATCGGGTTACGGTTCGTTGGATTTTTTTGTCGGGTTCTGCTCGGGTTTCTGGTTAACTTCAGTTTTCTTATTCGGGTCGGGTTGCGACTCGAAAGAATTTATTTTGTCCTTCAAGGATCGGGTTTGGGTTCGATGGAATTTTTCTGTCGGGTTCCGGTCGACTTCGAATCGAATTTCCAGGTTCGAGTTGTGTACAACACTATATATTGACAAAGAACTGGTCATTTTCTAAATAGGTATGGCCATTTTTCAATAAACCTAACTCTATCTAGGTTCTTTGCAATAAGTCTAAAAATCATCAGGCTGATTGAGAAATAAATGACCATATTCCAATTAGCCTAACGTTGTCTAGGCTCTTTGCAATCGGCCTGAAAAATAACAGGCTGATTGAGAAAAGGACCATTTTCCAAATTCCCCAATTAGCCTACGACATATATATATATATATATATATATATACGTACATCCATCCATCCATATTAAAGTCCTACATCGAGTCGGGTGACCCTATTTTACCTACTCAAACCGACCCGGGGCTAATTTTTTTCATTGTGAAGTAGGTTGACTTTAATTACACTTACGGTTGGGATTGTGGTTGACCAAATTTCTTAAAAAAAAGTTTAAAATATCTTTTCAGAGGAATAAGTATTTATTTTAATATTAATGAGTGTATGTATGCTTATTTTTATATTTAAAAACTAAAATTTAAACTAGAGATATAATTGTAGACTACTTTTCCATAATTTCATTAAAATATGTATTATTTTTTTATTATTTCAGGCTGAGGTCGATGAAAATGTTTTTGTGGGGTTCGAGTCGGGTTCAATTATAATTTTCGTATATAATACGACCCGAGCAGGACTCTAATCCACACACACACACACACACATATATATATATATATATATATATGTGTGTGTATATATATATATATATATATATGTGTGTATATATATATATATACCGGGTGATCCAAAAGTCAGGACGAACTTTAAAAATGAATAATTCGAAAACGAATCAAGATACAAAGATACGGTTTACACCAAACGGATGGAAAAGAAACCGGGTTTTGTGTGGCAACGAAAAAATTGTTCTGTTGGCGACCAAAAGATTGCTCTATAGTGTTTTATTGCACCAAAAGATGATTTACAAATGAAAAAAATGTTGACAACTTACAAGTCAGCTTAATTACAGTTAATTAGTACTACAGTAAATGTTCAATGTGCTGTCCATCATTCAGAAGTACAGCTGTGAGACGAGGCACCACACCGTTTACAGCATTTAGTAGCGTTTCTTGCGTTATCTTGCAGAAATCCGACAGCGCTATCTGTTGGTCGCCAACAGAACTATTTTTTATTTCGTTGCCACACAAAACCCGGTTTCTTTTCCATCAGTTTGGTGCAAACCGTATCTTTGTATTTTAATTCGTTTTCGAATTATTCATTTTTAAAGTTCGTCCTGACTTTTGGATCACCCGGTATATATATATAACCAATTTGGCCCCTCCTATAAGGGAAGCCATGCCCCCCCCGTCGGGGAAATCTTGGCGTCGCCCTTTTCGTGGTATCTTTGAAATTTAAATTTTCGATAGTGGGGGGGGGGGGGCAAGTTAACGTAACTGGATGAATCTCCTCTTCAACAATCAGAATGGATGATGCAGAAAAGAAAAATTCAGCGTGTGTTGCACTTGCAATCTCTAACGAAGCAGAAACCACAAAAGCAAATAATAAAACCAAAACACTCTCCCTTGAAAAATTCTGGGTTTCCAAGTTCCGTCTTAATAGTGGCGACTCGTGAGAAGCGCCGCGTAGTGGTACAAACCAGATTTTCAATTCGAGATTACACTTGATTATACTAAGATTATATATATTACAATTGATTACATGTGATTACACTAAGATTTCTTTGATTACCACCAATTATATGTGATGACGTGAATAAGAATTGATTACAGTACGATTACACTGATTACAGAAGGGGTTGTACGAGATTACACTCTACTGAGAGACCCCTTGCCAGGGTTGAATATGGACTTTTGAACGGGTGCGATTTATCGCCTCGTACTAGTGTACCAACCATCCAATCAATCAATCAACAAAACAACCACGTTTGAAAATATTTTCAAAGACATACTAATTTTAATCCTTAAGTCGTTTCATTAGATTTTTAAGTAACATTAGTTTGTTTCAACTCTTTTTACGCTGTTATATACAGTGATTTTTGAAACACGTTCTTGGCAGATTTTAAGATAGTTCCCGAACAACCGTTTTGGTGTTTTATCTTGCATAACCATTAGCATAACCAGACAGATTTTCTATAATAAACAGTTTCTTCTAAAAAAAAAGAAGGAACAACATAAATCGCTTAAGAAGCAAGTAATGTTTCTATCTTATGAAACAAAACAGAAACATTTGAAATTGACTGTTTTTTTTTCTTCCTTAGCTGTGGAGGACTTGATGCTATTTTAAACTTATTGTGTAAGTATAACTTAGAAAGTGTGCACTAATCATGTGAGTCATTTCTCAAATGTGGCCATTTTCTATTTGATGAGTTCACCAACAAGGTAAGACGGTCACAATCATTTTATTCACCCTGAATGTATTGGTGAATATTATAATTGTAAGAATTGTTAGAAATAGCCTTTTAAAGCTTTTCATTCAAAACTATTTTCAATGTAAATCGTGAATAACTTCTAACCCTATATGCATACTGGTTTGATGTTTTTATTCAGTTTTGAAAGAACTGAATTTATTTTGCAATGGCTACAAAGCAGAAAAGGCAGGTAGGGGAGACCGGTACACACTGGACCTATGGGCACAGTGGTCCACCCCCTAATATTTTATTTATTTAAATTTCTTTAAAGCTTCTCTTCTATCCTAATATACAACAGCACTGCACTGATTATTTATAGCCTTCAGAAAATATGTTTAGTTCAGATTGAACTATTTTATCCTGATTGGTTGTTTTGAGCTTCTAAAAGTAAAATTTTTCATCATCATATTTTTATTGATTTAGTAATTAAATGTTGTAGATAAATCCGATAAAACAGCTTTTTTGCAAAGCTGAGATACTTGTTTTTATTTAACTTTAAAGTTAATATGTTTAAAAGAAAGCTATAAACAATATTAATAGGATTATTTATTGAACTTCAACATGGGGCACAGTAGACCATCCACTCCTGGGGCACAGTGGTCCACAATCTACTCTGCTCCTGTAATGCAGAATAGTCAAAATATGTAATAATTGCTTATTTACTATAAAGAACTATTGTTTAAAAGTAGTTATTTAACTGTAAAATAAAGTAAACAAAGAAAAATAACAATTTATTTAACATAGTAAAAAATATTTTTTTGTATTTACTACCTTTGATAAATATAACTGTAGTCTAATTGGTGTTGATTCTATTCAAGTAAGATTCATGAGATGCAAATTGAATGGAAATCAGTTTATTTTTCCCGAAACTGTAGATGAATCTGTTGTTGATGTTAATGATTTCATAATATTGCTCCTAGACCCAAAAGTATTTCAGGAAAATTCCATGCTCAATCTTACTCATAAGTAATTTGGAATTTCATTTGCAAATTTTGATGTGTGCTGATTGTTTTATACTTAAGTAATAACTTCAATTAAATTGCAATTGTTCCTGTATTAATCTGTTATTACTTTCAAAATATAATTAATTTTTGTTTTTATTTCAAAATGTTACTTGTAAATTTATATTACTATGTTATTTTGTAGGTAAAGGAAAAATAAAAAAAAGAATTAGATTAATGAAAAATAGATTTATATTGTATTTCAGATAATACCTAATAGCGGTCCCCTGTGCCCCGGTGGGTGGACCAGTGTGCTCCAGAAGTGGGACACACTGGTCCACTTTACGGGTGCATTAAAAAAAAAAATTTTTTGAAAAATGTATTGAAAACTATGTTCTGAGAAAATTATGATGAATGTATAAAGGTTTAAGGAATATTCAAAAATTATATTTTCATGCAGATCGGTTTGTCCATTAAAGAGAAAAAAAATTTTAACTGAAAAAGTGGTCTACTGTGTACCAGTCTCCCCTAATGTTTTTGTCTATGAACAATGTAAGATTCTTTATCCAAATGGATGTGTTCGTGGTTTACAGTATCACCTTGGCGATTTTTATCTAAAATGAAAGTTTGAAAATGATCACCAATCTGAAATCCGGAAGAAACCCTGCATTCAGTACTCTCTAAAATCCATGTTTTTTTTTTTTTTTAAGTAATGAAGATAAACATTTTAAGCTAAGGATGTGTATGCCAGAATCCAACATTTAACAGATATTTTAAAAATAAATACATTATCTGCGTATTTTTTTGTTTTAAAAGTATACATTTTTTTTTAATGATTTCATCGTCATTATAAAAAAAATTTACAGTCTTGAAAGGGATCACCATATTGGAAAATGTAATTTCCTTGGCATTTCAGATTTGTGATTTATTTTAGAAAGGGCATTTTTAGGCACATTATTTTAAAAAAATAGAAAATGAATACATATATAATAATATTAAAAAATAAAACTTTGATTTTATATTTCAAAATTTGTCAAAGGAGCTTCGCCCCACTAAACTCTCTGTTCTTTGCAATTAGCAATGTATCACAGGTAATGCTGTTGTGCTAATTTAGATATCAGACCAGATGCTATGATCATTAAAGTTAACTGGGTGAATTAGCTCAGCCATATTCATCCGGGATTGCTCAGTTGGTTGAGCATTGGCTGCTTCAACCAAGGGATTCCAGGTTTGAATCCTGGCCTGGACTTTTTCGCTCAGTGTGGAAGAGTACATCTCGTGATTTCTTTACCAATTTGAATAATTGTGATAAAATTATTTTAGTGTATTTTCTTATGAACTGATTTATAGTTCAGTTAACCTCTTTCACTAAGAAATACAATAACAATGAATACTTAAAGTCTGTGAAAAGACATGTTTTTTAATTTTTTTTGAATAACCAGTGCACCCTTGATAGACTAAGGTATTATAACTATTATTCTAAGATATTGTTTCCAAATGCTATATAAATATAAAATATGTCATGTGATAAAATTATGTATTTGTTTTACTGATACAATAATATGGCACTGCAAAACAAAGATGAAAGACATACTTTTTTTAAATTTTAACATTAAGTTAAAACAAAATTTATGTGAAAAGACATGTTTTTTAATTTTTTTGAATAACCGGTGCACCCTTGATAGACTAAGGTATAATAACTATTATTCTAAGATATTGTTTCCAAATGCTATATAAATATAAAATATGTCATGTGATAAAATTATGTATTTGTTTTACTGATACAATAATATGGCACTGCAAAACAAAGATGAAAGACATACATACTAAAATTTAATTACAGTATCTGCACTCCATGCCAATTACATACCAAAATAAAAATCCCTGACGACTCAGCCTACAGGCAAAAGTAAATTTCGAAGACTCAGACCGAAATTTAGACCGTGGGGTGCTTGTTTATTGAGAATTGCAGAAGAAATAACCTTTTTTGCCATGATGCAGCAGTTGGGACCACCCACTTTGAAATCTACCTGTGTCTGTAAGCAGAGCCGGCAGGGATTTTTTTGCTGTAAGGTTTGGCCTATAAAAAACTTGTCAATATAAAAGTTATAGAAATTAGGAGGATTTATAATAAATTTAAGCGGATTTGATATCTTGTGAATCGACGAAGTTATGAATTTTTTCCCCCCTCGAGGCCAAATCTGTCAAAATCAAAAATCTGTCATACTTAAATTTTCTGCCCTTTTCCTAGAAGTAATAATAACTTTAAACTGATTTGATACATATCATAATTAAGAAGTTATGGTTTTTCTTTTCTGTTTTCACAAAAAGCTCCCCCCCCCCCCTCTTTGTTCGATTTTGCCCAATACCAAACTTGACCGAGATTTTATATATCAGTTTGGAAGAGATTTGTGCAGAATTATTAAAGTTGTCCTGTCCATAAAAAAGCAATATAGATAGATAGGTATAGATAAAGTTTTGAACTGGGAGTGGTTTTGGGTTCTGGGAGTCATGATCAGCGTAGATCTGCGAAAAATTTTCAGAAATTCCAACATATGGGAGAATGTAATAGGTAGTATTTCTTACAAAATCTACCAAATAGTATATAATTGGCAATATGAATGTATCATAAGAATCTTTTGCTTTGTATTGTGACAGAAAAAGACCATAAAATGATCATTGTGCATGCCCAGATCAGCTGAAATTGGTCTTAAAATTTGGTTTTGCATTTTAATATGCAGGTTATTCATATATTCTCATACTTTTTGGAATAAAACTATTTAAATATTTTGGTACTTTTTTCCATTAGAATTTCCATTAGATACTTTATTCATTTTTAACCAAATATGCTAACTTGCTTTTTTCATATCAACGAATGTACTAGTAACCTTATTATTAAACTCAAGTAGAATTTTTTTTTCTTTTAAGGTTTTTTTTTCTTGTGAGTTTATTATTAGTTTAAATACTTAATAAATACTTATAAATGATATAAGTGTGGACCACTTATCCGCACGCAGCTTGGGTCCAAGCATTCTGTGGATTACAAGTCATGTCTATTTAATCTTTGTTTACATTTTTTTTAATTCATATTTTCAACAAATTTAAATTGCTAATTTTTAAAAATAAATAAATTACACAGTTATATGTATAAATAAGGTAAATATTATATTAAAAATAAGAATTTATTATTGTTTTTAAATAATTAACAGTGCATCAGTGGTTATCTGTTTGGTTTATGTTGATGAACTCTTGCAATCTACAAATAGCCACATGCTCGCTGAGTCACAAAACTTCATTGCTCTTTTAAAAAAAAAGAAAGAAAGAAAGAAAACTCTTGTCTAGTGTAAAACCTTGATCAAAAACTGTTTTTTCATTTCACTGTCAGAAGCTAGCAAAAAAAAAAAAAAACATTGACATTTATAGAATTGTTTTTTTTTAATCCAATTTCCTTTCTAGAGTAATGCAAGTATTTTGATGTATTATTTCTTTATGATAAGTGAATATGTTTAATGAATTATTTACGAATAATAATAATGTTAAAAAAAAAAAAAAAACTTTTTTTTAGTCTTGAACCAAAATTATAGAGTATTCCTAGCAGATATCTGGTTGTCGTCATCTAAATATAAAAAATACTAAAGTTTTTATTCATAATTCCGAAAGTCATACTATTAAAAACATACTATTAAAAGACATACTATTAAAATAACCCTAATAATATTTTAATCCAAGTCTTTAAACTGTTTTGAAATTTATAATCACGACTTAATGAGGAGAGCGGGGCGTAAAATCATTAGTTAGTTTTAAAAGAAAATCAAAGAATCCACAAGGGTCGATCCAGGCAAAATTTGAGGCCTATCTAAATTTACCCTTTCCCAAAAGTTTACCTCCCTCCACCGTACCCAACTCTTTAATTAAAAAAAAAAAATCTGCTTTTGTTTCCTGTGACAATTAATAATTGCTTATCTAAACTCCTCCTTTCCTCAACCCCCCCCCCCCCCACAAAAAAAAAACAAAGATATATATACAGTGACCTCTCACTTATACGACTTTCTCGGTTATACGCCGAATTCTTATGGTCCCGTCCACGCTTTATGGGAAATAATGCTAAACTTCTCTCAGTTATACGACTGCTTCTCTCACTTATACGACGCTTTAAACGGTTCAGGCGATTTTACATTTCTCACTCAAGAATTAATTTTTATAATCTTTAAAGTACAAATCATTCACGTTTTCTTAGCTTTTTCCTTTCACTATTGTTAAAGTTTTTATCAATAATGAATAATATTTCTTATCTACCTTCATGTGTTATTAACGATGAAATCTAGGGCGGGATGGTGGTTGTATGGAATTCCCTTGTGCCTGCCATTTAACAAAAGCCAAATGACCTCCTGGAAAAATGTGACATCGCAGACAATTAAGAAATGTTTTAGGAAATGCTGTTTTTCACAATACCAAACTGCTAGTTCAAAGAATGAACCCGATTTTGAGAGCATATGGGAATCCTTTAATGACGAAGACTGGGATAAAATGCTTATGGACGAAAGTATTAATTTCAAAGATTACGTAGAATGTGATGAAAGCTACTTCTGTCAGAACTGAGAATTGCTGAAGAAATCTTTGTGAATATCAATAAGGAAGACTTGAGCGAGGAGGATGATGAAGATGAAAGCAATGTTATTGCTGGTGTAAATTTTTCAGAAACAAGTGCCGCTTCAAATACATTAAATAATTATATCGATCAAAATGATTATCCCAAAATAGTTTGAAAGCTTTATTAGACTTAAAAAATACATTTTCTCTTTTCGTCGACGACAGAGACAAACTAATATCAGTACATTTTTTGAGAAAATCTGATTTGTAAATATTAAAATAAACATAGTGGTAAGGGAACTATTTTGTGAACTTTTTAGAAATAAATTTTACGTTTTATTTTTTAATATATTTTATAAATTTTGTTAAAATTTGTTCTTAGTACTCAAAACTTATTGTTTTTAATATAAATAAAATAATTAATGCATATAAAGTTTAAAACTTGTATAATAAGACAATCTCTCACTTATACGACTCTCTCAGTTATACAACTTTTTTCTACGGTCCCCTGAAAGTCGTATAGGTGAGACGTCACTGTATATATATATATTTATTTATTTATTTACTTTCCCATTTTTCATCACACAAAGTTAAAAAATTTGAAGTTCTTTAATGTTTAATTATTTTACTGCCCTATTCGTAATGCTATAGTAATGATAAATAATCATCTAATCAAGCTCTCACTCCTCTGGCCGTTTGTCACAGAGTTCGTACTTGGAAACTGTATAAGTTAGAGTCTTGATATATTCAATACTTATAAGCTGAATACCTCCTGTCATGTGACAGATCATAAAATTTTGAAAAAGTCTTTTATTATTTTAATTAAATGAATTACATTTGACCATTTCTGCAATTTTCTTAAATTTTAACTTTAATTTCAGAATTTTTCGCATACGCTAGATGGTTTAGTGGTTAGTAGCACGTTCTCCTCCTAACCCAAAGGTTCCGGTTGCTATTCTCATCAGCGGAAGGTGAAGTTTTTGATTTTTACATTTCATTGTCCAATAGATATAATTCAAAGAACTTTTGTATCTTTGCCATTTTAAGGGTTTCGTTTTTTCTTAGCTAAAATTAAAACACATAATTAAATATGTGTTTTAGGTATACAAAAGTATGTTGTTACAATTGTCTTGAAAAGCAGTTCTTGAATGTTTTTCATTTGATTTAAAAAATAGCTTCCTCTTGTTATCATTTTATTATTAAATTTAATGGCGCTGCCATCCATGTTCTTATTGATAAAGTGTATAGATAAATGATAAGGATAATTATAAATTAATGATTTGGATTTATTAATTGAAGGATAAAGTGCTTTGAAAGGAATATTAAACGAAACTCTTTATGCGTTCTTTGATCACACTTACCCACTTTTTAATATGAAAAGTTAGGTTCTTTAAACGTTTTACACCTGGACCTGCTCCTGGTTCTTATACTTATGCAGTGGCCAATAAGACTAAAAGATTCTTGTTTTACCTTTTAAAGTAGTTTTCCAAAACATTTTTTGTACCTGAATTTTTAACCTATTTGTTTCGAGAATTATACATTGAGATTCTCTGTATTTTAAACTATCCCTTTTGGTTTTTAATAAAAAGTTAGGGTCTCGAAAGGCTTTGCACATGGGCCTGCTCTTGGTTCTTATACTTATATGAGCACTCAATAAGACTAAAAGTTTTTTTATTAGCTTTGAAAGTAGTTTAATGCCCAAAATATTTTTTGTACCTGGAGCTGAGAATTGTATATTGAGATTCTCTATATTTTAGACTATCCCTTTTGGTTTTTAATAGAAAGTTAGGATCCCAAAAGATTTTGCACATGGGCCTGTTCTTGGTTCTTATATGAGCACTCAGTAAGACTACAAATTTTGGTTTATCTTTGAAAGTAGTTTAATGCCCCAAAATATTTTTTGTACTTGGAGATATTTAACCTATTTGTTTTGAGAATTATACCTTGAGATTCTCTGTATTTTATACTATCCTTTTTGGTTTTTAATAAGAAGTTACGGTCCTGAAAGGTTTTGCACATGGGCCTGCTCTTGGTCCTTATACTTATATGGGCCCTCAATAAGACTAAATGTTTTTTTTTTAGCTTTGAAAGTAGTTTAATGCCCCGAAATATTTTTTTTATCTGGAGACATTTAACTTATTTGTTCCAAGAATTATACCTTGAGATTCTCTTATTTTAAACTATCCCTTTTTGTTTTTACTAAAAAGTCAGGGTCCCTAAAGGTTTTGCACATGGGTCTGCTCTTGGTCCTTATACTTATATGGGCCCTCAATAAGACTAAATGTTTTTTTTTAGCTTTGAAAGTAGTTTAATGCCCCAAAATATTTTTTTTTACCTGGAGACATTTAACCTATTTGTTCCGAGAATTATTCCTTGAGATTTTTTCTGTTTTAAACATACAACTCTTACCTTTGTCTTTTATTATGAATGACTGAAGATATGCTTGGCAACGGCATTGGTGTTTTTTTGTCTTGCAGGAAAACTTGCAAGCAAGAAACAGCACAGTCAAATGACATGGATGATCATGGAACAAAAAACAACCTTAGTCATTAGACATTATGCAGAAAAGAAAGACTAAATGTAATAGTGGATAGTTACAAGTAAGTAGTAATAATAAAATAACAATAAGTAGTAAGTAGTAAAATGTTGCTTTTAGTTTTATATTCCATGTAATGTGCATTGTGGCAAAAAAACAGGATTTGTATGGTTTAATAACAATCTTTATTTAATTGCCATTTTCTGTCCTTAAATAAACAAATATTCCTTTTTGAAACATTGGTAGGATGCCTGAAAATATATCTTGGCAAGAAATCCATCCAAGAGAATTAAAGAAAAAGTTGGTCTTATGTGTAACTTAATTTTTCTTATAAGGCAGAAAAACTTACCATCTTCCCCTGTTCCAAATATTCTTTATTTATTTACTAGCTAATCCGCCCGGTGTTGCCCGGGCACAAAATATTAATAATCTGTTCTATACGAATATGACTGAAATCTGTAAGGCTATCGAAATCAAGTTGAATGAGGCAAACCCCGTCGTAATCGGACTCATAAAACCCAAGATCGGAAAGCACATCCTGGCGGTCGAAAGTGCAGCTAAAATATTTAAGGCTATAGATATCAAGTCGAATGAGCCAAACCCTGTCGTAATCGGGTACATAGAACCAGATATACTCCTATAGTTCCACTTTCCACCGCCAGGGGGCGCAGTCTGTTATGGAAGAGGCCTTTTCAGAACACTTGACCCAACTAAATTTCCTAGTAGAATTGAAATTTAACTACGGGTAAACATTGAAACAGTCAAATGAGCCAAACCCCGTCGTAATCGTGTACATAGAACCAGATATACTCCTATAGTTCCACTTTCCACCGCCAGGGGCGCAGTCTGTTCTGGACAGGGTTTGTGATTTTTTTTTTTTTAATCAAAAAAAATCGGATTTATTTGATTTAAATCAGATTTATTTGATTTAAATCAGATTTTTTTATTTAAATCAGATTTTTTTGATTTAAATCAGATTTTTTTTATTTTTTTAAAAACTCAAAATATAATTTTAAAGCTACACATTTTAAAGTAAATAACCCTTCACAAAATCACTAAAATTAATAATAATAATTTAAAAAAAACTTTATTTGTAAAAAAAACATTCACTTGATTAATTTGAAACAAAAACACTTGTGTTTTATCAGCACTTACACTAACTGTAATTTAAAAAATATTCTACATTATATAAAATATCTTCTATATTACCTTAACTTACCCATTTAATAAAACAAAAAATCACATATGTATACTTCATTACTAAAAGCTAAAACTTTTTTTTTTAAATCAAATTTCTTTATTAAAATCTGGAAATATAAAAGATAATGTAAGCATGTTATTCAGAAGAAAAAATATGAATTTTGAAACATTTGATTGTGGAACTAGATACTTATTTGTATACATTCTTTTAAACAAAATATTTATTCTGGATTACATATAATACTCTGGAATGTATAAAAAACATATTTAATGAATTTGCAGAATATACTCAACACATAAAATCATCAGGATTATGTTATAAATTTCAATAAGTTTGAAAAAATTATTGTTTGTTATTAAACTGTTTGAACAGGAACACCAATTTTCCAGCTTAATCAGTTCCTAAACGATTACGGAGTTTAGAGTGAACTAAACCAAAAGTTGAGAAGATTCTCTCAACAGATGCTGAAGAAGCTTGTGCAGTAAATAACTGCGAAATCATTCCTATAACATTTTTTCCAGAACCATCATTCTCAGTAATTTGTGACTTCCACCAATCTATAGGATTTACTTTATTTACAATATCAGAATCAAAAAGAAATTGATGAAAAGGTTCTGATTTTGCTTGAAATTTCATTAAAGTAGGCACTACTGATTGAGAATATTTTTCTTTTGTTAAAATTAAACATTCTGATTTTTCAGCAGCACTCAATTTAATTCCTGCATAGCGTGGATCTAAGAGATATGCTAGAAAATGTGGTGGTCCTAGTGCTTGATTGTAACGGGTTGAAAAACTCTTCAAGCATGTTTTATCAAGATTTACTTCTGTAAGTTCTTCTTGCAAGTTTTTCCAGATATCAACAGCTGTTGATATAGTGCAATCCTTCTGTTACATTTTATCAAGAGCTATAGAAATTGGTTTTAAACGTTTTAGAAGGTCCTCGGCATTCCGTTTAATTCCAAAATTTGTTACCTTGTTATAGTGTTCCCGCTAGGGTTTTTTTGAAGGGCGCAGCGCCCTGCCCTTTTAAAAATCGGCAAAATGCGCCCTGCCCTTTTTGAAATCGGCAAAATGAGCCCTCGAAAAACGGCAAATTTCGTCAAAAGATCGCGAAAAAATGACAAATTTTGTCAACAAATCGCGGGAAAAATGTGACTTTCGTCAGAGAATCGCGTAAAAACGGCAAATTTCGTCAAAAACATTGCGAAAAGTGGCTAATTTTGTCAAAAGATCGCAAAAAATGGGAAATTTTGTCAACAAATCGCGGGAAAAACGTGACTTTCGTTAGAGAATCGCGAAAAACGACAAATTTCGTCAAAAGATCGCGAGAAAACGGCAAATTTCATCAAAATATCTTGGAAAAACGGCAAATTTCGGCAAAAACATTGCGAAAAACGGCAAATTTCGTCAAAAGATCGCGGGAAAACGTGACTTTCATCAGAGAATCGCGTAAAAACGGCAAATTTCGTCAAAAACATTGCGAAAAGCGGCAAATTTCGTCAAAAGATCGCAAAAAAACGGTAAATTTCGTTAAAAACATTGCGAAAAACGACAAATTTCGTCAAAAAATCGCAAGAAAACGGCAAATTTCGTCAAAATATCTCGAAAAAAAAGGCTAATTTCGTTGAAAACATTGCGAAAAACGGCAAATTTCGTCAAAAAAATCGCAAAATTTATCAACAGATCTCGAAAAAACTGCAAATTTCGTCAAAAGATCGCGATAAAACGCAAATTTCGTCAAAGGAACGCCACCCACCCACGTAACACCCTGGGGGGGAAAAAACTCATCTTTTGCTTTCCCAGCTCACCAAGCTTAAAAGCCTTATCTTTTTTTAAAAACTTTTTCTGCTCTGTCACTTTATTATAGCAAATAATCGATCAAGTAATTTTCCACACCCTCACCCAAAATTGATGCCCACTCCTCCTTTCCAAGCACACGAAATTTAAAGTTAAAACTCTTTTATTTCAATTTTTTTGTCCTATTTTTAAATCTTTAGTAAGGTAACTAAATCAGTCATCTTAAGTTCAAAATTTCTGCTTCCCCCTTAAAATTCATAGTTTAGAGGCGGCTAATAATTTTATATCCACACTAGGGGGCCAACCCCCGCTCAGACTTTGAGGCCTCTAAAAACATGACAGCGTGTTTTATTTTAAAAATATTGGTAAATCTGTAATTGGGTTGCCATGCTTTTAACGTTTTAAAAGGGCATTTTTTTGATTACCATGGTCTCATACACAGCTGTTGCGACAACTGACGACTGTTTTCGGGATTTATAAGTAAAATCAATTACAACTTGAAAACCAGCTTGTATAAAATGGTTAGGTTTAAATAGTGGCTACCTCTCGGACTTTTATAACAACGATCTGTATTCTATTCTTCCTTTGCGTTTAAGGATGAGAAAAATTCCATCTGCTTGTGAATAATATTAAGAACCACGGTATTGAAAAGTACTATGTTATACACATTTTCATTAACAGGTTTTAATTTTCTCTCTATTTTAGTGCACCATCATGCATATTTTCATGTTATTTTAAATACGTAAATTATTTATTTTAATTAATATGTATATACGAATTTTCTAATAATTATGTATCGTACAAAATTAAATATTTTGTACATGCATGCCTGCATTTATTCGGCATCAATTGGTGAGATATTTAAACAAATTTGCTATCAGCGATAATTTTACACCATGTTATGTCACTTGAATATTGTCCATAAGAAAATTGGGTACTTTTCCAGTATAGGATCCTTTGCTTTTAGGTTTGGCGTAATTCGAGCTTCAAAAAGGGATATATTCGTTAATATACATAGATTTGTTGCCAAAAGTTATGAAAACAAACCTAATGAACTTTTGGTGCTTTTCTATTATAGGGGTCTTTGACGCTTTTTTAAAAAGCTTGGCGGAAAAAACCAAGCAGGATATTTTATTCTCCTTCCGTTCAGTTGGGCAATTATTATTTTATATATTCGTTTCAAATATCCGAATTAGTGATTTTATAAATTCGTTTAATTAAATTTTACAAAAAAATAACAAAATGATATCAATAAATAATAATTACTATTAATTCCTTTCCCCCCTTTCTTTTGCGTTTACATAAATGACGTCATTTGGACGAATTTATTCAAAATATTTTCACTTTATAAATTAAATTAAATCCTGACAGACGATTGAATCCTGACGATAGAAATGCGATTTTTTTTTCAAATTTTCCTGAAAAACATAATTTAATCACAATCTTGTCTTCATTATCGATTGAAATAAAAGATAAATTCAATTTCAATTTGAAAATGACGAATAAAAAGAAATGAAAAATCCCTATCGGAATCCTTTTCAATTTTTCCCCTTTTTTGTCACAAAAAAACTGAGTAATTAGTTGCCATCATTACAGAAATATCATTAAAATTAGAAAAAAAAATTAATATCTCGAAAACTAATACCAATTTCAAAATTCTATTACCAGTTTTGACATCCGCGGATTTTTATGGACAATTGGTATTAATTTCACCATCAAGCGTTTAATATTTTATTAAAAATAGCCCTGAAATATAATCAGTCGTTTCATAAAATCGTTTCATAAATTCGTTTCATAAAATCGTTTCACAAATTCGTTTCATTAGGATTTTATATATATAGGGTAGATATGTTAACCTAATTACTTACTAGAACCTTAAAATATCAATTTAATAAAAATGTATTTCTATAATTTATGTTACTAAATGTGTGTACAAACATTGATGAGTATATGATGAACAATAATGAGTTTCTTATATTGGTTCCGAATATGTATACTTTTTTTATGAAACAATGCCCTTTTTCGCTGAAACTAGTGCCCTTTTTGTGACTAGCACCCTGCCCTTTTTTTTTCTAGAGTGAACACTACCTTGTTATAAACAATGCTATCAATAGTATAGCGATTTTCTTCGCAAACTGAAACAAGAATTGGCCAGTTTTTTAAATATGCAGATACATAGTCAGCCATAGTATTCCAACGGACTTCTTAGGGTATTATTAATTTGGATCCACCAGCTTCTCTATATTTTGCATTTGCAAAATGATTGTTTCTGAAAAACTTAACAATATGTAATATTTGTTTCTTAATATTTGGAATATTTAAATCTTCTGCAAGCAAATTTAACAAATGTGCAGAACATCCATATGTGATCAAATCAAAATCTGGGTTACTTTGAATTTCAGTGCGCATACCCTTTACATTGTTAGCATTGTCTGTTACAACACTTCGCACAATGCATTTAAATTCATTTTCACATTTTATCATACAATTTTTTACAACTTCTATAAGGTATTCGATTGTATGTGGGCAGCCAGATGTATCAATAGTTTCTAATAAATAATTTTCACCTTTCTCATTTGTTACAACAGCACATAATATTGGTTCATTATGAACGTTTGACCATCCATCTATACTTAAGTTTACTATTTGTCCACTTAAATACTCAGAACATTTTTCTTTCTCTTGACTATAGATATTGTCAAGTAATGATCCACCTATTTCAACTTCATTTGGAGCTGTATATCCTGGTCTTAAAGCTGAAATCATCTTTTTAAATTGAGGGTGTTGCACTTGATGAAAAGCAGAATTGGTTGCATAAATATACCTAGCAACTTCTTCATCTAACATCTGTTTTTGAGTTTTAGAAGTCTTTATCACATAAGAATTCATATTCTTCTTAGAATCATTTTCTATTTCAAACATCTTCCTCTTTGTGGGTTTTCTTCCAATGTCTAACACTTCAGTTTTCACATTAGTTGATGTTGATGCACCAGTTTCACTTGTGATGATTTTTTCATATAATTGATTGTCATCATCATCATCCTTTTTATCATAGGATAAACATTGTTCCACATGCTTTTTTAATCTTGCCACTATTCCCATTATAACTTTTCCACAATTCTTGCATTTTGCCTTAACACCTTTTCCTGAAAATGTAGGCTCTTCATTAAAATATATCCAAATGTCATCCTTTTTTCTACCTGCCATTTTCTAGCTAACTTGTGCCAAGTAACTAACCCAACTACTAAACACTGAATCTTTCACAAACTAAAAACTTCCTTATCTGTGGAATCTTTTCTCAGACTATGAAATCATGCCTTTTGACCAACAATACAGTGCCAACAATACAGTCCAGGTATTCATTCCAGGATTATAAGAAACCTGTTTGACATGTTATCACAATAGCAATGGTATGCTATTTTCCCTATTCTATGTGAACAAAAACAGGGGGAAAAAGGTGTAGAAAGAATTAGGCCAGTTAAAACACTATAAGAAAAAGCACTCTGGAATAACATATCCATGTAGTTTTTTCTCTACTAGGATAATGTCTTTGATTACTACAAAAATTTTAAGATTAAAAGTGTATTGTAATGTAATTTTAAATGTTATTTTATTTTAAAGCATCATTTGTGATTTACTTTTCAGTTAAAAAAAAAAAAAAAAAAAAAAAAAAAAAGTTTGAAATACAATAATTTTTACATTAATTTATATTTAAATTATTTTTTAAACAAATTTTTTGTTATTAAAGACTTTAAAAATTTTAGTTATTTTAAATTTATAAATAATTAAAATTGAAATTATATTAAATATATATGTATAAACATTCAGACTATTTCTACCATGAAATCATTTTTATTTATGAAATATTTCCATAAATAAATTACATTGAAAATTGAACAATTTGTTATTTACATATGCTTGAGGACATAATGAGATACCTATATAAATATCAGTAAAAGTAATTTTGAATGACCTATATTTAAATTTCAATGACCTATATTGAATCTGAAGTTTTCATATCCTCAAACTACACAGTCACCTTAAATATAGAAAGTCTGTTTCTGTATTAAAGAAAAAAAATAAGATTTACTTTCTAATAGGTGAATATATGACTAATCTTTTAACATTTTTCAGGTAATATTCTCTACTTTTAATTTTAGATTTTTGATTTAAAATTTAAAGTGTAATATTTGATTTAAATAAATTAAAAAAGCATACATTTTGAGTTCTTAGTCATTTCTTAAATTTACAATGTATTTTTGATTAAACAAATGTTTTACAAACATCTTGACCTACGTTTGAAGTATTTTTTAAAAAGTTGATTTAAATCAATGATTTTTTTTAAAAAATCAGTTGATTTAAATCATGATTAAAATCAAGCTGATTTAAATCAACGAACCCTGGTTCTGGAAGAGGCCTTTTCAGAACACTTGACCCAACCAAATTTCCTAGTAGAATTTAAATTTAACTACGGGTAAACATTGCCAAAATAGCGGAAATCGCGAAAGTGGGTTACGTAATCGATCGGTTTCTAAAGGGTTAATGTAGATATTTTTTAAAACCCAACCAGGCATTTTGAAGAAAATGAACGTGTCTATGCCAATTTTTAAATCTGGACCAAGAAAAGGAAATTCGCGTGAGTGAGTTTTGGAAAGGATTTTTTTTCGGAAGGTTAAAATTAAATTTTTTCAAAATGGATACCAAATTTTACAAAACAAAGGGATATAGATTAGGCACAGTATTTTTAGTTTTTCGTATCTTGTTTATAAACGCCAATTCGGATTTTTAAAGATAGGAGAAATAGTTAAAAAAGCGAAAGTGACATATGGTTAAAAATGTTTTCGAAAGGGTTAACGTGATTTATTTTTTAAACTAATGGTTTCTGCCTAAACCCGATAGAACGTAGATGTCTTTAGGTGTGTTTGCTTTTTGTTTGGTTATTTTAGAAAGCCGATGCCAGATTTAATATATAGCAGAAAATCGGAATTCACAAAAGAGAGTCCTGCGCACAAATTTTTTTTTGAATGGTTAATATTCGTATTTTTCAAAAACAAATACAGATATTGAAAAAAGAATAAATGTAGATATTGTCTGGTATTTTTAGTTTTCCATACCTGTCTCTGAATTGCCGATGCGAATTTTTAAAAATTGCCAAAATCGCAAAATGGCATACAGAAAATATACTTTTTCAAAGGGTTAATTTTTGCATTTTTTAAAACCAAAGGTGGCTTTGAAAAGGACAAAAACAGTTCTTTAATTTGGTGACCTTCGTTTTTCCGTATCTTTTGTATTCCGGTAGATGCAAGGCTCGGTAAATGGGAGAAAATTAAAAAACATTAATTCCATGCTTTTTGATTATTTTTTTGAAAGGGTTAAATGTAAATTTTTTTTTAACCAACCAGTTCGTTCGAGACGTAAAAGTATGTTCTTTTGGAATATGTAGACGGTTTTTCCGTATTTTTAGCCGTTTGACCATGGCGAATTTAGAAATACTTTTAAAAAAACGGAATGTCTTCTGCTTTCTTTCTTCTATTCCGGAAGATACGGAAATTGGTTTCTGCACATGCACCAGCTAGATTTAGAATAATGACTTTTTTATTTGTGATCTTTGATCAGTTTTTAATTGATAACTACTTTAATTTTCAAAATATTAAAATTCTGACGTAATGGTGCACCAGGAGAGGGTTTGGACTACCTAAATCTAAATTTGCAGCCTTTTAGGTGGGCTAGATTTTCCTAGCCATCGCCAACAGACATACACACAGAGCGAAACTTTCTTTTATTAGTATAGATATTTTGCATAACTTACAATTTTCCCTGAATTATAATTTATCAAAGAAAATCTTCTTACTTTTTAATTTTAGAACTTGGGAATTCTGTGTTATTATATTATTATGTTTTATACTTATTATCATCCACTTTCCATTTTTAAAAAACTATCGCTAACCTGTAGGATTTAATCCCAAAAATGCATGATCATGGCGGATATTTATTTGATGTCAAATGCATTACACATACTTGTTATTTCATCAAGATTTCTTTAATTTGATGTTTGATGTATTTTTAATGATGTTTTACTGATTTATTTGTTATTGTTATTTCATTAATTAAAGTAAAAGTTACATCCTTGATACCATGATATTAAAAGAGAAAAAGCATTGAAAAAATGTTGTGATACATAGTTACATACAATAGATCAATTTCAACTGACGTTGGGGCGCCATTTCAGAACTTTCTTGGGAGGGGCAAAGTTTTTTTAAGTGTCATAGCCAGGGGTGGAGTCCCCCCCCCCGCAACCTCTTCGAACGAGAAATATGTTTACTGAATCATATATACAGAGACAGCAATACTTCTAATACAGAATCTCAAGTGACCTCTGAAAAATTCCGTTTTAGATAGGTTTTCGTCGTAGCAAGTAGAATTTAAAAATATTATGAAAGTTTTCAGCTATAGACAGGTACCTTTTTTTTTCAGGTATTCTTTAAGACTGTTAAAACTTCCTTTCTATAAAGTACTTCTGAAGAGCATAGGCGTATTACAGTGAAACGTGTCTAAGCAAAACTTGTCTATAACACAATTCTTTCTCAAACGGGCAAAAAAAATCAAGTTTCGACGAAAAAAATGCCATACAATTATACTTGCTAAGATGGAGAACTGCATATAATGGAGCTTTTTTACAGTCCTTTTCAACTCCTTCTTTGCAGGTTTTACTGCAGGGGCACCCTTTCATGAGTTTCTTGGGAAGGGGGGAGGGGGGAACAAAGTTTTTTTTAGAGACAGGGGTTGAAATATCGTGCAGGATTGCCCAAATCGTGCACAAAATAGAAATAGGCCCCCACAATAAAAAATACAGTGTGAGATTTTGCATTCTTAACTTAACTTCTTTCACAAACATGTGATTCTTCAGTGAATATATTTTTAATTTTAGTGGTAGTCCGAGAATTTTTCTACTTTTTGTTATACAAAAGCAATTCGTCAACTTCTTTGCAGGTTTTACTGTAAGGGCACCCCTTCACGAGTTTCTTGGGAAGGGGGAAGGGAGGAACAAAGTTTTTTTTAGAGACATGGGTTAAAATATCGTGCAGGATTGCCCAAATCGTGCACAAAATAGAAATAGGCCCCCACAATAAAAAATGCAGCGTGAGACTTTGCCTTCTTATATTAACTTCTTTCACAAACATGTGATTCTTCAGTGAATATATTTTTAATTTTAGTGGTAGTCCGAGAATTTTTCTTCTTTTTGTTACACATAAGCAATTCGTCAACCGATCGCGGTAAACATTGCGAATCTTACGAATTGAAATTAGAAAAAATAGTTAATTTGGCAAAATTGGTCGCGGAAAAAATCGTTAGTTTTTTCAAACGACCGTGAAAAATATTGCGAATTTTGTCAAAGATCACTGAAACAAATAGAGATTCTCGTCAATTGGTCGCGGAAAAAAATCGCGAATTTAGTATAACTATTGCGGAAAAATATCGCGAAATTCGTCCAAACATTGACCAAAAAAAAAAATCACGAATTTAGTCAAACAATCGCACAAAAAAGGAAAATTTTCGGCAAAGATCGCGCAAAAAAATCCACTTTTGTCAGTAGGCTTCGGAAAATGACTTCCGAATTTCAACAAAACGATAATAGAAAAGAGTCGCGAATTGCTTCAAAAGATTGCGAAAACAAATGGCGAATTTCGTCGATCAGTTGCCAAAAAAAAAAAAAAAAATGTCGTGAATTTCGACAAATGGTGGAAAAAAATTGCGCATATAATAGCAATTTTTGTCAGTCTGTTGCGGGAAAAAGACTCCAGAATTTCAACAAACGAGCGTAGAAAAGAGTCGCGAATTTCGTCAAAAGATGGCAAAAACAAACAGCGAATTTCGTCTATCGGTTGAAAAAAAGATCACGAATTTAGACAAATGGTCGAAAAAATCAATTCCGTCAATAATTCACAGAAAATAGCGAATTTTGAAAAATTATCACAAAAAAAAAAAAAAACTAAACAATCACGAAAAAGGGCGTGAAATTCAATCGGTCACGAGATAATCAGCACATGAACACCATCAAGAAGTTATGAAATTTGCAAATGTTGTAATCCATAGGTATAAGAAAATTTTCATTAATGATTTTCTGTCAGTAAATTTTTCCATGGTTATTTTCTGCCTTCCTCTTCAGACTATGATCTAAATTCTATACAATTCAGAAATCTGCAAAACCCTTGGTCCCTTGCTCCTGCAGTGCGTGTGGCAACACGACCCAATCTACTATACGGATCGAGCCGGGTTGACGTGGCTTATTTTCGTTGCGAGTCAGGTTGACTTGGAACATTTGACTACGGTTGGGACATATATGTCCCAGTGGACTATTTTTTATTCCATTAGTATGACTTTTTTAAATCTATCATACACTTATATCAGGATATTTTCAAGAGAAATCTGTCACAAGGAATTTTTTTGGAAATTGTAGAACGATTGAATGCAAAATTATTAGTTAATCCTGGCTCATTATCAAAGGGTTAATTGTTTCGGGTTCAAGTTGAGTTTTCACTATTTTGAGTCGGGTTCGTGTTGCCCGAGTTTTCAAAGAAAACCTAAATATTTTTAGATGAAAAAAAATAATTTTTCTACATAAAAGATAAAATTATTATTAGAGATATAATTGTAGTCTACTTTTCCAAATCATATTGAAATATGGATTAATTTGCTTTCATTTCAGGTGGAGTTGCGGTCAATGAAAATTTTTTGGACGTTTCCGGGTTTACTGGAATTTACAGTCCTGCATCGGCTACCCGAAATGCATTTCGTTTTGGGTATGGTTGATTTTTTTTTTTTTTTTTTTTGCAGGTCGAGTAAACTTTATACGCTTCGTGTTATGCTTTGTGTACATTTCTTTACTTTGGTTATAAACATACAAGTATATTTATTGAGCCCACATCATGCTTGTATGTATAGCAGAGTTATGTCTAAAAGTTGGTAATCCTAACACATTAAATATCTTAAAATAAAAGTGAGAAAGTACTTACAATATGGTGTGCAAAAGGTGAGACAAGTTGACTCCAGTAGATGTTTCATTAAAACTTTTAATGATGAAAATCGTTGTATACAGACGGAGCCTTCTTGGCTGCAGCTTTCATTAAATATGTACATACGAAGAATAACTATTATTCCAGCACAAATCCTCTTTCCTTGGTAAAAAAAACTTTTGAAGAACTTTTATGAACATTAACATTGGAAAAAACGTACACGAGAGCACAGCTAAACATACTTTGAAATCACCGAAACTTTACGGCATAAAACGTATCGTATTTTCCACGAACAATATCTAAAATACTTCATATTTCTCCTCTGTCACGTAAGTCTTTCTCAAAAACATCATTTCATAACCACTAGTATGCACTAGAAACAGCAGACGACACATACCAACACACCGTGAAAAAAACAACATTCTAGCTCTTTAAATCCAAGCAGCGTGCCAACGGCCAATCAGAAACGAGCAGGACATTTGCATACTCACGGCCCTTCCTGACATCGCACAAAGAAAATTACTTTTAGATAAAAAATGATAACTTATAAAAATGTCATAAAAATTAACTTTAAATATGAAATAAGGCTAGAATAATCCTCACAGTAAAATTTAAATGATGAACTAAAAAATAGAGAGATTACGACTGCGATCGCAAAACTCGGTGCAGTATGCAAAGTGAAGAACCACCGTCACTCAACTCCGCGAGTCGATCGAAAGAAAGTAAACAAAACATCGCGGTGGCGGAAAAGCAAGTAGAAGAAACAAATGTGCTGGAACATAGCTTTAACAAAAGATAATAAATATAATAATAGGGTGGAAAGGGATGGGAAATAAAGAATTAAATCCTACAAAACGCCCCCCTTTCCCATCCATTTCCACAAAAAATGAAAAAGATTTTTTTTTTTCACAAAAAGATAAAGTTCTTTTGAGAAACAGTTCCTTGATTATATCAGTTCATGAGAAGATTTTTTTTTTTCATTATCTTTCTTCTTACCACAAGAAAGTATTCACGTAGAGTAATAAAAGTGTCCTTATTGAGAGCTTTGGTCAACAGATCAGCATAGTTCTCTTTCGACTTTACGTGGCGTATATCGAATAGACCTTGTTGATACCAGTCTCTGATGAACTTATACTTTAAGTCCACATGTCGATTACGTATGTTATCTGCTTTGTCTTTTGTAAAGGCAATCGCTGCAGTATTGTCGCATAGCAAAATCGGTCGTTGTATCAAGGCATCATCAAGCTCAAGAATTTTCTTTATTTCAGATAAGGAGGTGTATAAAAACTTTAGATCTTTTGCAGCTTCGGATGCGGCTATAAATTCAGCCTCCATTGGACTTAATGCTACACAAGATTGCTTGACTACACGCCATGTCACTGGAATACCATTCAGGAATGCTGTATAACCACTCCAAGATTTCCTATCTATAGAATCGCTAGCCCACGAGGCGTCAACGTAGACTACTAGCTGAGTTGGAGGACTGGAACAAGGTAGTTTTATTCCAAGAGATCGAGTCGTTGCCAGGTACATCAAAGTTCTCACAAGAGCTTTATAGTGAGTCAAGTTATGTCTTTCGGTGAACTGGGATAGAGTTGCTACAGTCCATGATATGTCCGGGCGGCACTTCTGAGCAATGTACTGCAGACATCCCAACAGGTTTCGATATGGCAGATGTTCCGGAACTTCCTCTTCTTCATTTGCTGGAACTGGATTAAAACCTGGTGCGGCTGGCAAAGATACTGTAGAGAAATTAGAAACATTAAACTTCTTTAAACATTTTTCAATGTAACTCTTACAATTAATATCAATTAGTTTCTTATCTTCTACTTTAAAATTTATTCCCAGGAATGTTGAGAGAGGACCTAAGTTTTTCACTTCATAAATTGATTCTATTAAATTGATTATCCTTTGCAAAACTTCTTCATTTTTAGCAAATATTGGCAAGTCATCCACATAAACAATTACTATAGCTTCACTATTATATGCATATACACATGTTAAACCTGGTACTTCTTTAAACCCATTTGCAAGCAATTTCATATGTAAATCGTTATACCAGCACTTTCCTGCCTGATGTAACCCATAGATTGCCTTCTGTAACTTTAAAACATAAGATTCTTTGCCCGGTATAACATAATCCTCTGGCTGCTGTATGTAGATATCTTTGTCTATATTTCCGTATAGATAAGCGCATTTGACATCAAGTAAAGAATGTGCCCAATTCAATATTTGAATGAAAAATGCAATGAAGAGACGGATTAGTGTAAAATTTATGACGGGACTAAAAGTCTCATTATAATCTAAACCCACTTTTTGGTTATTACCAAGGGCTACCAATCTTGCTTTGTATATTTCTTGCTTCCCTTCATTATTTTTCTTAACCGTGTATACCCATTTTGTTCCTATAACCTGTTGGTCTACTTTCGGAACAGGAGTCCATACTTTTCGGTCTAACATTGTCTGAATCTCTTTATCCATGGCTTCTCTCCATTTCTCGGATTCAGGAAGAGTTCTAGCTTGACGGGATGTTTGAGGTATGACTATGTCAGTCAAAAATACCTCTTCTGGTTGAGAAGTTTCCTGCCTTTTATCTAACTGTATTTTTCCTTGATAAGTATTCATACTTGAAAAGTTTGCAACACTGTCATCATAAATTAAATTATTTCTATTGCAATAGATTCTTAAATCATGGGATGAGCGCAACTGAGTGCCACATGGAGCTAATAAATAAACATCAGTTTTACCTGCAGTTCTTCCCTTCTTTCTTTTCTTCATAGAACGGATGAATCTTACTTTCATACGGTCTTCCTCCTCCTGTAATAAATTATCTGCCAAATCGTCATCTGAGCTTTCGTCTTTCTCTTCTGCTAATTCCTCTGTCTTTACTTTTGGCATGTCCTTAGGAATATCTTTGGTGATGTCCTTACTGCCTTCAGGTTCCTCCACCTCTTCTTTCGGTTTTTCTGGAATACCTGTAAAAATATCATCATCACTTAAAAAGTCTATGAATGGGCGATGTGTAACCTCTTGGTTAGTTGGTCTTCCGATTTGTGCTTCATCGAAGGAAACATGTTTAGATTCAACAATTTTATTTTCTTCAGGAAATAATATTCGATACCCACTGGATCCTAAGCCATAGCCAATGAAAATTCCACGTTTCGCTCTTGGCGCAAATTTACTTCTTTTAACTTTTGGCTGGTGTACATAGGCTATACAGCCAAAGCGTTTTAAGTGTCTTATTGATGGCTTTGTACCATACCATCTCTGAAAAGGGACAGCATTTATGCCCGTATGTAATAGACGATTTCGAACATAATTCGTAGCCATGATTGCTTCTACCCATAATGAGGCAGGTAGATTTGCCGTAAATGATAACACTCGTACACCTTCTAGTAGTACTCTATTATACCTCTCGGCTGCCCCGTTCATTTGGGGACTGTACACCGTCGTTCGTTCATGCTTTACTCCTATACTTTCGAGCATCTGTTTTATTTGCTCATTACAGTACTCAAGCCCGTTATCACTTCGTATTACTTTAACCTTTTTATTTGTCTGACGCTCTACAAATGTGATAAAATGTTTCATCTTAGGAAAAACTTCATCCTTTGAACGTAAGGGATAACAAAATGACCTTCGGCTAAAATCATCTATAAAGGTAAGTATGTAGCGGTAACTGTTTCTGGACGTAACTGGAGCAGGACCCCAGAAGTCACTATGAATTAACTCAAGAATGTCTTTTGACCTAATTCTTTCTAGCTTTGGATGGGTTGCTCTAGTACTCTTAGCTAATCTGCAATATTCACATGTTACTTCTTTTCCCACTAATGGTCCACAATTTTGTACCAAATTTTCCCTTACCATTCTTTTAATTATATTGACATTCGCATGACAAAGTCTTTCATGCCAAAGCATAATGTGATTACGTGCATTTTTATAAGTAGCATTATATTGACTATTTTCATTTCTAACCTCATTTTCTGAATCTAACTCATTTGTCATACTTTGATAGGTCAAATTTTCACCTGAATTAACCTTATTTTTATTTTCCCTTTCCAACTTCTGTATTTTAGGACTATATGGTTTTACTTCACAATTATTTAAATCACTTTGTTTAATGGTTTTTGATTGTCGTATTTCAGGGGTTTTCTTACTAAATTTCATAACATCAACTTTAGTCTCCTGTAAGGAATAAGAAGAAAAATCCTTAAGTGCATTTAATACATAAAATTTGTTTTTGAGCCTAGCAGTATACAAATATTTCCATTTAGGACTAAAAATCTTAAAACCATTATCTAGTTTTGCATGCATACCTGCCTGGTCCATTCTGGACATGGATATCAAATTTTTATGAATAATATTACATAAAGTACATCATGCAAATTTATTCTTAAAACATTTTTATTCTCTTTTATTCTAAAACTAACTTTCCCAATTCCTCTAACTATATGTGGGGTCATTCCCATTTTGACTACCGTACCTTCTGGAGGTTTCTCCAAACAAGTAAAAAATTTCTTATTCTGACAAATATGAGAGGTTGAGGCGGAGTCCAGAGTCCATTCCCAGCTAGGAGGGGGAACCTTACAAGTACCTTCTCCTGTCTCCGTTAGTTCAGTGACATAGGAATTTAAATTTATTTCTTTATCTATACCACTTTGAAAATTATCTCTACAATTTCTATCTCTAGCATTTGGTTTGACACTAAAATTGCTTTTGAAATACGGTTCATTTGAAAAATCAATTTGGTTATAATTCAAACTACTTTCACTGACGAAGCTTGCTTTAGAAGCGAAAAATGTTTCGTTCCGTTGCCTTTCCCGTAAGTTTCTTCTCGAATGTTCTTTTAAAATTTCTTCCTTTACATCCTTAAACTTAAAATCAGCTTCCGGCATTCTATCCAATTCCCTTATCAAATAGTCATACGTCTCGGGCAAACTCTCAATTAACTGATAGCACCTATGTTTCTCAGTAACTTCCTCCCCAGAGTCAACCACACGACGGTAAACTTCCTCAAATCTTGCGATATAAGAGGGGATATCCTCTTCCGGATTCATCCTGAGATTCCTAAATTCATTTACTTGAAAAGATTTCAAAGCTCGCCCTTCTATCTCTAATGTAGATTTCAATGTTCCCCATATTTCTGAGGGATCGTCTAAATGACCAATAGTTAACAATATTTCGGGACAAACATATGTTTTAATAATACCAGCAGCCCTTTGCTTAGACTGGTTCAATTTAAACTGGTCAAGAGCACCTAAATCTTTCAGTTCAGGCCAATTTTTCCTATCCACCCAAGTATATAATCCTTCTGTTTGCAAAATGCATTTTATATACCTTGTCCATTCACGGTAATTATGTCGTTCTAGAATTATTGGTTTAATTGCAGAAGCCATTATATATTTCAATATAAAATACAAATTCAATACTTTTAAACACTAAATATAAACATACATATACAAACTCCAAAATTAATTCACTATATTAAATATCAACAATAGCATGCAACATCGTTTTTATCAACTTCCAACCTTGTATTGCGCAGTGTGGAAGGGTGTCTGGGCAGCCATAACCATCTGTACATTTCTTTACTTTGGTTATAAACATACAAGTATATTTATTGAGCCCACATCATGCTTGTATGTATAGCAGAGTTATGTCTAAAAGTTGGTAATCCTAACACATTAAATATCTTAAAATAAAAGTGAGAAAGTACTTACAATATGGTGTGCAAAAGGTGAGACAAGTTGACTCCAGTAGATGTTTCATTAAAACTTTTAATGATGAAAATCGTTGTATACAGACGGAGCCTTCTTGGCTGCAGCTTTCATTAAATACGTACATACGAAGAATAACTATTATTCCAGCACAAATCCTCTTTCCTTGGTAAAAAAAACTTTTGAAGAACTTTTATGAACATTAACATTGGAAAAAACGTACACGAGAGCACAGCTAAACATACTTTGAAATCACCGAAACTTTACGGCATAAAACGTATCGTATTTTCCACGAACAATATCTAAAATACTTCATATTTCTCCTCTGTCACGTAAGTCTTTCTCAAAAACATCATTTCATAACCACTAGTATGCACTAGAAACAGCAGACGACACATACCAACACACCGTGAAAAAAACAACATTCTAGCTCTTTAAATCCAAGCAGCGTGCCAACGGCCAATCAGAAACGAGCAGGACATTTGCATACTCACGGCCCTTCCTGACATCGCACAAAGAAAATTACTTTTAGATAAAAAATGATAACTTATAAAAATGTCATAAAAATTAACTTTAAATATGAAATAAGGCTAGAATAATCCTCACAGTAAAATTTAAATGATGAACTAAAAAATAGAGAGATTACGACTGCGATCGCAAAACTCGGTGCAGTATGCAAAGTGAAGAACCACCGTCACTCAACTCCGCGAGTCGATCGAAAGAAAGTAAACAAAACATCACGGTGGCGGAAAAGCAAGTAGAAGAAACAAATGTGCTGGAACATAGCTTTAACAAAAGATAATAAATATAATAATAGGGTGGAAAGGGATGGGAAATAAAGAATTAAATCCTACACTTTGACTCTTTCAAATCGGGTTCGAGATGAACCGATTATACAAAAGGATATTCTGAATAATTTTCAAATGAAAAAACTATAGTATATTTGAATATTAATGGGTGTATATATATGTGTCATTTTTTGTACATAAGAGGTAAACTTGTAGATTACTTTTCCATAAATGTATATTAAAATATACATTAATTTTCTATTTTCTTTCACTTCGGGTTCATGTATGAGTATTTCAGATTCGGCTTGAAGTCTGTCGGGTTAAAGTCAGGATTCGGGTCGGTTACAATCAAATCGGGAGAGGACTCTAGTGTCAGGCTGTAGAGATATTTAAGAGTATATATAATATCATTTCATAAAGCAAATGATTTAATAGCATTATAATGATTAGAGTAAACATAATGTGACACTAACAAAACAAAATTAACAAATCATATAATTAGGAAATTGAATACACCTCCCCCATCCCCCCGAAAAAAAATATAAAAATTTCCCTTACATTTTTGATTAAAGAGAGAATTTATCACTAAAATTCTAGCCTTGGGGGTGACGAGTTTTCTTTTAATCATGCTGTACACAGCTCAGAAGCAATTCATAGAGTTTTTTCTCACATATATTTCTAAAACTAGCCAAAATACTCATTAGTGATAAATGTCTCACTTATAGAATGTTGCAATAGCAAGGCTTTAGAAAACATTTCAATGTTTAAAGTGTTTATTAAATGTTTATTACTTTCTTCTATCTTTACAAGAAAAAGGTATAGACGCTTTCAGTCGTGACGTCAATGATGACGTTTTACTTGGAAACTGACTCCAAACAAACGGTTGCTATGTTGTATTTTCTATTATGTTTGTATATTATACCCATATCTTATAATTATATCTCACGGAAAAGTGTTTTAATATATTATATGCAGTGGTAATATTTTCTACGATTTATATTTAATAAGAAGTGAAACATAGCAACCGTTTGTTTGGAGTCAGTATCCAAGCAAAACGTCATGACTGACGTCACACTGAAAGCATCTAATGAAAATTTACCATTTCCGGTTTTCGATGGATTTATACGTTTTAGAAGGTCTTGAACACAATTGGACTATTTTTAGAAAATGTCTGTCTGCGAGTCTGTGTGTGTGTTGCAGTGTCTGTATGTGACAAAAATTTTGTGGGCGCTGTATCTCAAGAACTAATGCACGGAATTTGATAAAACTTTATATTCAGTTAGACATTGATATAAATGGGTGGTGATTAGTTTTTGGTGTAAAACGTCCAACAGATGGCGCTGCTATGCTACATTTTTCATGATTTTTACGATAGCTATATCTCAAGAACACAGAATTTCACCAAACTTCAGATTCAGTTAGACCTTGACAAAAATAGATGTTGATTACGATTTGGTATAAATAGCCCAACAGGTGGCATTGCTATGCTACATTTTGCGTGATTTTCACGATAGCTATATCTCCTGAACTAACGCACATAATTTAATAAAACTTTAGATTCAGTTAGACCTTCATATAAATTGGTGCTGATTTGTTTTTGGTGTATGTGAAACCTGTATGAGATAGAAAAAGGTTTTGGGATTGGCACATCAGACTAGTTTTATTTTTTTTTTTTTGTAATCAAATCTGTGAAATCTGATGTTATTTTAGTTTAGCTTTTGATCATATTTTGATTTTTTTTTTTTGGTCTAACCTGTGATAACTGATAAATTTTCTGAAATTTCAAATTTCTTGGGGGGGGGGCAACCGCCCCCCCAGCCCCTCCGAAATGGCTCCCCTGTACAAACATTCATTTAATAGTCGAGAGGGATAATTAAGAAAAATAATGTACATAAATAAACTAGATGGAACCCGTCAAAATTTGACGGCAAAAAACTTGATAGTACCATAAAAATAAAATTCATAGCTGCTTTAAAATGTTTGAAACTTTTGCAGAATAATTCAAATAAATAAAAAACCCACTTTGAATTAAAGCTAGGTTGAAGAACAGCAATTGGCTAAGTTTCACTGGCACATGTACTCGCGGAATTTCTTTCATCTGACACATTTAGCGCTGTTGTGCAAGTAAATGGTAAGTGCCCCCTTGGGGAGGGGGAAATGGCGGGATGGACCAAGGAGATGCATAACATGAATAAGCAGTCAAAGACCTTTCAAACGATATGTAACATGAGGGGTGTGTGCAAAATTTTAAAAAGTACCCCCTTGGGGGGGGGGGTAAAGTAAGGGATGGACACGGAACATGCATAATATGATTAAGTGGTCACAGACTTTTCCAACGATATATAACATGAGGGTTGTGTGCAAAATTTAGAAAAGTACCTCTTTGGGGGGGGGGGGGGGGCGGCAAAGCGGGGAGATGGACATCAGAGATATGCATATGATTAAGCAGTCACAGACCTTTCCAATGATATATGACATGAGGGTTGTCTGCAAAATTTAGAAAAGTACCTCCTTGGGGGAGGGGGGGGGGTGCAAAGTGGGGAAATGGACATTGGAGATATGCATATGATTAAGCAGTCACAGACCTTTCCAACGATATATGACATGAGGGTTGTCTGCAAAATTTAGAAAAGTACCCCCTTGGGGAAGGGGGGGGGGCAAAGTGGGGAGATGGACATTGGAGATGCATAATATCATTAAGCAGTCGCAGACCTTTCCAACAATATATGACATGAGAGGTGTCAACAAAATTTAGAAAATTGCCCCCCTTAAGGGGGGAGGGGGGGGGAAGTGGCGGGATAGACCACGGAGATGCATAACATGAATAAGCAGTCAAAGACCTTTCCAACAATACGTAACATGAAGGGATTGTGCAAAATTTACAAAAGTACCCCCTTGGGGGGGGGGGCAAAGTGGGGGGGGGATGGACACCGGAGATGCATAATATGATTAAGCGGTCACAGACCTTTTTAACGATATATAACATGAGTGGTATGTGCAAAATTTAGAAAAGTGCCCCAATAGGCGGGGGGGGGGGGGGGGAGGGGGGATGGACCACACAGATGCATAACATGAAAAGGCAGTCACAGGCCTTTCGAACGATATATCATATGAGTGGTGTCAACAAAGAAAAGTCTCCGCCCCGTGTAGGCAAAACATACTCCCCGCCCGCCGCCATAATTATTGATGCGGACTCATTTTTTAAATTCGTTCGCACCCCTCTTCTCCCGCAAAATGTTGTGAATTTTAAAAACTCCACTTACGAATTTTTTTATACCAAAAGCACTTATGTCCGTCGTCTGCATGCAGAGTTTTGTGCTTACAGACGCCAGACACAACATCACACACACAGACAGACGTTTACCGACATTAATAGTATAGATGATACTCAGTGCCTACACATTTCACCCTTTATAATTCAGCCAATGAGTTGACGGTTGTTCATTTCCAGAAACGAAACAATAATTCTTTAGGATGAATTTTGTTTGTTTGATACACCGTGGCAGAATGCGTGCAATGCAGCGACAGGCGTCACAAACTTTTTAGGGCACCTGCAGACTAAAAACATATAATCAATCTTCGCGGGAAAAAATTCCTAGATTTCGTCAAATGATCACCGGAAAAACACTAATTTCATCAAAGGATCATGTAAAACGTGAATTTTGTTAAAAGGCCACAGAAAAACGCGATTTACACAAAAGATGAGCAAATTTTGTCAAAGAATCGCAAAACAGGAAATTTCACCCAAAGATAGCGCTTTCTTGCCAAACTTCGTCTAAAAATTGCGGAATAAAATGTATTTTATCAAAAAATCGCTGGAAAACACACATTTCGTTAAAGTATCGCGAGAAAAATGCGAATTTCTTCAAAGATTGCTGAAAAAACGCGAATTTCATCGAAGGATTGCTGAAAATTCATGAATCTTATCAAAAAAAAAAAAAATCTTATCAAAAGGCAGCAGAGAAAATGTGATTATTATCAAAGCATTGCGAAAAAAGAAAATTTCGTCTAAGGATCACAGAAAAACGCAAATTTCATAAAAGAATCGTGGAAAATAACGCAAATTTCGTGAAAAAAAAAAAAAAAAATCGCAGAAAAAACACAAATTTCGTCAAATTATCGCTGAAAAAAAAACACGAATTACGTCATAGGATAGCTGAAAAAATTATGAATCTCGACAAAAAAAAGATACAGAAAAAAATGCGAATTTCATTAAAGAATCACGAAAAAAAATGCGAATTTTGTTAAAGGATTGCGCAAAGAATGTGAGTTTTTTTAAATGTTCGTGTGAAAAATGAAACTGTCTGTTCTGTATTAAAAACAGCACACACACAAACATCTATACAAACCTCAATACACACAAACATATTATAGGCAGGGCTTGAAATTCAATTTTTCCAAAGACGGGAGTCTCCCTACCAACATTTTTAAATGGAGGGGAGTTGTAATGTTTGGGAGGGAGAAAAAAAATCTTTAAACCCCACTACTCTTTTACGTGCTATTTAAAGAATTACATTAATGCAGACATGACAAAATACCATTGAAAAAATTAAGTCAACTGAGAATGATTATGTAAAATGTTTATTTTTATTATAAAAAAGGGAAGAAAGTTAAGTTTTATATATGCAATGTATTTTTCAAGTTCCATTAAATGTGTTAGGGACCCTTAACAATTAGGTTGTTAAATAAATTTCTGACTTTAGATTTTACTTGATTGAGATTCACCGATCGGTCGTGGAAAAGACGCAAAGTTCATCAATCTGTCGCAGAAAAAACGCTAAGTTCGTCGATCTGTCACCAAAAAACGCAAAGTTCGTTGATCAGTCGTGGGAAAAAAGCAAATTTCGTCGATCGATTGCAGAATAAACACAAAGTTCGTCGATCTGTCCCCAAAAAACGCAAGGATCGTCAATCAGTCGCTTAAAAAACGCAATGTTCGTCTATCTGTCGCAGAAAAAACGCAAAGTTCATTGATCAGTCGCAGAAAAAAATGCAACGTTCGTCGATCAGTTGCAGAAAAAAGCAAATTTCGTCGATCGATTGCGGAATAAATGCAAAGTTCGTCGATCAGTCAGGGAAGAAAGAAAAATTTCGTCGATCGATTGCGGAATAAACGCAAAGTTCGTCGATATGTACCCAAAAAACGCAAGGTTCGTCGATCAGTCGCTTAAAAAACGCAATGTTCGTCGATCTGTCGCAGAAAAAACTCAAAGTTCGTTGATCTGTCACGGAAAAAACCACAAAGTTCGTCGATCAGTCGCGGGAAAAACACAAAGTCCGTCAATCGGTTGCGGGGAAAAAAAATCATGAAATTTATCGTTCGGTTGCAGGTAAATTAAATAATGCAAATTTCTCCAAAAATGCTGAAATTTTTTGGGCGGGATTTCAAAATTTTCCGTGTGAATCCCGCCCTGAAATTCAAGCCCTGATAGGTATAGTTTTAATCTGAAATAATATACTGAACTTGAACTAACTTTTGAAAAATCGGGTTAACCCAAATCCAACTTGCAGAAATCTACACTCAGTCTGAAATTGACTCGAACCATAAAGACAGTTAACCCAACTTGCAACAAAAATAATTATTTTCTGTGAATTTTCTGATTTTTTCTTTTCTCAGAAATGCTGTAGTCATTTTGTCCCCCAATTTTGCCCTTTACAATTCAGCCAATGAGTGGAGGGGGCCAAAGGAGCGTTCCTTATCATAAACGAAAGATGAGATACGTTCGTTTGATGTCGTCGTTGAAAATTTATGGATTTCTATTATTAAAGTAATTTTTTCATTTTACCGTATTTATTTTCTTTTTGTGTTGTATGTATTTTGCTACTTTGAATTTTTTTTAAACTAACCCTTTTTTTTTTTTTGGAGAGTGAGAGAGAGAGATTTAGTAATTTGGTGACACGAAGTTCAGCAAATTCTTAAAATCCACAAATCGTTTCCAATGTAAACAATGAAATTTACAATTAACTTGCAAGTGCAAAATTTCAGTTTTTTAAAATTTTCATGTCATTCTGTACACATTTTAATATGTCATTCTGATCATTATACATATTTAGCTATGCATTATTAATTATTTACTTGACCTTTACTTTTAATATTTTAAATATTTCAAACTTACAGCTGAATGTAATTATTAAAACAACATTTGAAATACTGCATTCGAAAAATGAAATTTCAGCTTAGAAACTCGACAATTAAAAAATTTAAAGTAGAAAAGTACTTATGATATAAAAAGAAGAAAAAAAAATACACCAGAATTTATCTGTATTACGAAAGCGGGAGAAATGATTTTCTGTGCTATACGAAAAGATATCCAAATAACTCAATCATGAACATAGAAATAGGTATCGGTTTTTATGTTCAGGTGCACTCAATCCAAACTTGAAACTTTTAAAACGGTCATTGAATGAATGAAATTCATCTCCGCCTTTCACATCCAGAAAACTTGCTGTGTCGCCAATTATGTTTATATTTTATATATATATATAAAAATAATAATTCAGGCACTTTTCCGTTATACGGACACCATTGTCGCCAAATATACATACATACATACATTTTGGCATAGTATCCGTATAACAGAAAAGTACTAAAGTTCATGGTTTAAAATCACAATAAAATATCATGAAATTTATTGATTAGTTGTGGGAAAATATCGGGGAAATAATGTGTTTTTCGTGAATTTTTTGTTTTGTTAACAATGTGGTTAGAGAGACAGGGAGAAATCCAGAAAACTTGCTGTGTCGCCAATTATGTTTATATTTTATATATATATATATATATATAAATAATAATTCAGGCACTTTTCCGTTCTACGTACACCATTGTCGCCAAACATGCATACATACATTTACATACATACATACATTTTGGCATAGTGTCCGTATAACAGAAAAGTACTAAAGTTCATGGTTTAAAATCACAATAAAATATCATGAAATTTATTGATTAGTTGTGGGAAAATATCGGGGAAATAATGTGTTTTTGTGAAATTTTTTGTTTTGTGTTTAATTGTAAGCATTCATTATAATTTTCAGTGCATTATTAAATTGAAATTTTTGTTTAAAATATGTAAACAAAACAGTGACCAGAAACCTGCACAATTTCTAATATAGATAGATAGATGCATGCATGTAGTACTTTTAATTATTTGGTAAAAATACTGTGATCGTCACTGAGAAAACCTGAATTTAACCTAAAAGTAATTGTCGAGTGTTTAAGCTGAAATTTCATTTTACGAATACAGTATTTCAAATGTTTTAATAATTACATTTAGCTGTAAGTTTGAAATATTAAAAGTAAAGGCCAAGTAAATAATTAATAATGCATAACTAAAAGTAATTGTTGAGTGTTTAAGCTGAAATTTCATTTTACGAATACAGTATTTCAAATGTTTTAATAGTTACATTCAACTGTAAGTTTGAAATATTAAAAGTAAAGGCCAAGTAAATAATTAATAATGCATAACTAAAAGTAATTGTCGAGTGTTTAAACTAATTTCATTTTACGAATACAGTATTTCAAATGTTTTAATAGTTACATTCAGCTGTAAGTTTGAAATATTAAAAGTAAAGGCCAAGTAAATAATTAATAATGCATAAGTAAAAGTAATTGTCCAGTGTTTAAGCTGAAATTTCATTTTACGAATACAGTATTTCAAATGTTTTAATAGTTACATTCAACTGTAAGTTTGAAATATTAAAAGTAAAGGCCAAGTAAATAATTAATAATGCATAACTAAAAGTAATTGTCGAGTGTTTGTTTACATCGGAAACGATTCGCGGAATTTCGTGCCACGAAATCTCTCTCTCTCTCAAAAAAAGGTTAGTTATAAAAAATTCAAAGTGGTAAAATACATACGACTTAAAAAGAAAATAAATACGGTAAAATGAAAAAATATCTTAATAAAAGAAATCTATAAAGTTTCAACAACCGAACAACCAAATGGAACACATACGCTTCTAGAGAGAGGAAAAAGCCTTCACCTCATTGGCTGGAACATCGCGTCTGAAGATAGTAAAAGCCTCTAGCTGATTAGCTGAATGCTCGCGCATGCGTATAAATAGCATATTTGCACGAAAAACTAAAAAGCAGGTTAGCTTTAAGTATATGGATAACCAAGATTATTCTTTTTTATTAATATATTGTAAATTTTATTGTTTAAAGTTAATGTTTTTCCTAATTTCTTTCTCTTTTTTTTGAGATTTTAATGGCAACATTCTTCCATTTGTTTATTGGGCGCTACTGTTTGGTGAATAATTTGGCGATAGTTTCTCTTACGGAAAAATGGAGAAGTACCATTTATTTTTTGCACAATATCGATCATTTCACACATTGTTAAATTATCTTATAAACATGACCCAAATATGCCTAAACCAAATCATTATACTACTGTTTTCCAAAATATTTTTATTCAATAATAGCAATTTTTTCATTTAAAAAAATCAGAATTAAGGAGATAAAGATAAAATAATATCTTAAGCTTAGTCCTCTAGAGGGTTAGAAATATCTTTAATATAGATTGCAAGTGCCTCTTAACTGCAAAATTCACTGTTTATGTTTGAGAAGTTGTGTGTTATATAAAGAATTGCGTTATAAATATCTTCTACTGTATTTGCTTTATTTGATGACAGAAATTTGCTATTAAATAAGATGAAAAAAATAATTCAGAAATAATGCTACTCAAATTTAGAAGATTTGGGGCAGAGTTTTTTGAATACCACTATTTTGAAATAGAATTTTTTTTTCTTTATTTAATGTGGAAATTCTGCCATTAAAAAAAGACAGATTTCTATTCTGAAATAGTGGTATTCAAAAATCCAGGGGGTTGGCTGATCTGAGATCTCATTTCAACAAATGAAAGCATTTTTAAGTACCAGGGTTTTTCATTTCTGTACATGTCTGGTTATTTCTATGCATTTTATCATTTTGTGTTTTAAAAGAATGAGAGTACAAGTAATCGCATCTGCACATGAGTTAGGGTTTTTGTTTCTTTTTTGTTTTGGCATTTTAAAAGATGGACAGAGATTGAGTAGGGATGGTTAAGTTGTTCTTTTTTTCTCATGCTAGAAATGTGATATTTTAATAACTATACATGTGTACAATACGGGAAAAGGACACAAGGCAGAATTTTTGTTTATTTTTTGCCTTTCTATTTTCAATGCAAGGAAATAGCATTGTGAAAATTGAAAGTGTAATATAACTAAATGTCAAATTAAATTGACAATCACTAATAAAGGGGGCCCTTTACAGGCTGAAAACCAACATGCTCTTACCCTGCCTTTTTTATACTGCTGAAGGCAGTGATTTTTTTTTAAATATCAAAACTTACTTAAGATAGATCATCACCATTTCAGCAAGAAATCTTGAAGAACTTAGCAATTATATCCATTTAATAATTAGCAGTTTAAACTTTAACAAAATTCTAAAAGAATTACCAGAGAAAAAGCTAGAAAACAAACTTTCTCATAATATAATGCAATAATAACGTCTCATTTTTCATTTATATTTTTGAAATGTTAAGTGATTATTAGAAGTCCATGAAAGATAATTTATTTCTAATTATATTTTTTTTTTCATAAACAAAAATAAATTAATATTTTTAATAAATGACTTTACGGTCACTAAAACAAGTGGCATAAAAATTGTGCTTTTAAGAGACAATATAAAAAATGTTGCTTGCTATTTGTAGGCTTCCATTTATGCAATTTTATATTTAGATGCAACTTACATCCATTTGTTCTATCAGCTTGCATGTAACTTTTAAGCACACATTTTGATTGCTTGTACCACAGAGACATAGTCTATAATGTTAATGGATTTTATCCTTTAATTATGTGATTATACAGACATTGGCTGATGACCTTGGGATGCATAGAAGTGCTTAATATTGAGTATCACTATTTCTAGATAGTGCAGAATTATTCAATTAAATAAGTAAGAAATTTCTATTAAAAAATAATGGGTCTGATAAATAAGCTTCTCTATATACACTGAACCTAAATCATTCCCAATCTGGCCCTACCCCTCTTAAAGTCACCTGTGAATAAAACTGTACTAATTACTTCTAAGATGTGTACAAGAAAAACAATTTTGCCTCCCTCAAGGTCCTTCCTCCCCTTAAAAAATTCTAAATGGCATCTCTGCTATCTGGAACAATCGGAGAATTTCAATATTTTATCTAAAACCAGGAAAATTTCAAGGAATTAAAAAAAAATCATGGTGATTGCCAAATAAGTGCGAACTTTGTCCTATGACAGGTGAGAGAAATCTTCCATGTTTATTACAGATTCCAGATTTTGTTTTATTTAGAAATGTAATCTAAATTCTGCTGTTCCTGAAAATTTCCGTCCCTACCCTGTTCCTGTCCACATGCATACATATATCATGTAAGTTTTTTAGGTAGATTTCATAAGAAATACCTACCTATTACATTCTCCCCTAAGTTGGAATTTCTGAAAAATGTTTGCAGATCTACACTGAACATGACTCCTAGAAACCACCCCAGTTCAAAACTTTATATATATAAAGAGAGAAATCTATCTATCTATATCACTTTTTTATGGACACGATAACTTCCATAATTCTGCACAAATCTCTTCCAAACTGATGCATAAAATATCAATCAAGTTCGTTAATAGGCAAAATCGAACCGCGGGGGAGGGGGGAGGGGGGCAATTGGGAGGGAGGCTTTTGTGAAAACAGAAAAAACCCCATAACTTCCTAATTTTTGATACATACTGAATTCGTTTAAAGTTATTACTTCTAGCAAAAGAGCCAAAAATTTATGTATCACAGATTTTTGATTTCATTAAAAATGCTTTCAAGGGGAGGGGAAATAGGGGTTTCAGATGAAAAGAATCATAACTTTGTCCATTCACAAGATATCAATTCCGCCTAAATTTATTATAAATCCTCTTAATAGTATCTACAACTTTTATATTGACAAGTTTTTTTATAGAACCAACGCTTATAGAAAAAAAATAAAAAACAAAAACATTCTGCCTACTTGACACAGGTAGATTTCGAAGTGGACAGTTCCAACTGAGCGAAAAGGTCATTTCTTCTGCAATAAACAGGCGCCCCACAGTCCATGTCTTCGAAATCGATCTGTGCCTGTAGGCCGAGCGGTTTTATTATTATTATTGTGGAAAAAAGAGGTAATTAACTAGGTGGAAAGACTTGCCAAAGTTAAGTACTAAGTCTTATTTTTGCTTTGGATGGCTCTGGTTCACTGAATACTGATTTTAATCTTAAAACAAATGTCTGTGGGGCTGTGTTCCATTCTGATGATTGTAATTTTTCAACTGAGTGAGAAAGTGTCCAATCCAGGATTCCAACCAAGGACCTCTTGGCTTAAGCTCTGCTAACTGAGTTATGATGGACAAGACAAATCTAGCGAACACACTTCACCCAGCTAACCTTATTGATCATTGCATATGGTCTGTTATTTGAAACAGCTCAACAGAATAAATCACAGATAATGAAACTCCAGTAAACAATGGATATGTAATTACACTCGCTTAATTTTAACACAATAATTCTAATTGGTAATTGGTCAGCGTTTGCTGGAGTTTCATTATCTGTGATTTATTCTGTTGAGCTGTTTCAAATAACAGACCAGATGTCATGATCAATAAAGTTAGCTGGGTGAAGTGTCTTCGCCAGATTTGTCCATCATAACTCAATTTGCAGAGCATTGGTAGCTTAAGCCAAAAAGTCCCTGGTTGGAATCCTGGATTAGACACTTTTTCACTAAGTTGGAAAATTAAAACTCATAATTAATCAAGTGTGTTCCGTTCTGCATGTACCAGTATCTCTGAATTATGTCGTAGCTTTTTATCATGCTATATGGCGTCCCTGTATAATTATATCTGCTAAGACAGCAAAAACTAAATTTTTCTCTGGTGCCTTGCAAAACTATCTTAACATGTTTAACTATATCCTATTAAAATAGTTAAATATCTTTGGACATTTTACTGCATAACTTCAAAAAAAAGTCTTTGTTTTTTTAACTGAAACTTATTTTTGTGAATTGATTATTAATTATTTAGTGTGATTCAAAATTCCATGTACAAACTTTAGGGAGCACTGTGTAACAAACAGTTTCTGTATAGAAAGGTGATGTCACAATCTGTTTATTCAATCAAAAATGGATACTGATTATTACTGGTATTAAAACATCAAACACATTGGGTATCTCACTAATATCTGAACTTGGATTTTTGTCTATAATTTTGACAATATGAAGATATGTTAATGAAATTTGCGACAGAGTTACCTTTCTGTGCTTGAAATGCAACAGTATCACAATAAATGGTAGAGGTGACAACCATCCACATTCAAATAGTGCTGGAGTAGATGCTCCATATTTCTGAATGTAATAGAGAGTACATACTAGAGATGAGAAGTGGCTCAACCTGAGTTCGGGCTCAAAGTAAAAATATTAGTTATTCAAATTGAAGAAAGAAAAAAAAATTATTTGTGAAACAATATTTTACCCTAAGTTTCTTAAAGTACTTTACGATCCTTTAAACATCAGTTTGAAAGGGAATGGAATTGTTATGATGGTATATAAGGAAAAAATATTCTATCTGATTCTGAATTGTTACTGTTAGTTATATAAAGAAGCCATGGGGCCTTTCCTTATTTGTTGTAGCTTTCTGTTTGGTATCTTTTTCCAGAATTGCTGGGAGATAAAACTTAAGACTTTCTGTCATAGTTTTAATATGGTATAATAATAGAATAAAAATTGTGACTTTTGCAGATTTCTGCAAGTGTTGGGAGTCAATAACAAATTTGCTATTTTAAACAGATTTTCACAGACATGAAAATCACAAAACATCATCATGATTGAGTGTTTGGGATTAATACACATTTCTGCATAAGAAGATATTTTTAAATGAGAAAATTAGTCTTGAAACAATTTATTAACAATTTTTTAATGCATATTTTCAGTATCAGGTTCGGGATCTAGTGATACAAAATGTTTTGTGCTCGGATTTTCAATTGTTGAGCTTGAGCTTTGAAATAAGAGCCAAACTCATCTCTAGTGCATAAGGTTTTACTTATTATCAAAATACTCTACACTTCAATCACTTTTCAAGATGCTGTAAAGGCCAGCACATGGGAGTCATTCTTTCAACATTTTCTTCAACACATCTCTAGTATGTAACATATCTAGAACACAACACATCTCTAGTACATAAGGTTTCACTTATTATCAGAATATTCTACACTTAAAACTTTTCAAGATGCTATTGTCTAGTACATAACATATCTAGAACACAACACATCTCAAGTACATAAGGTTTCACTTATTATCATAATATACCTCAACAAAAGTTGTTTGACGTTGCTGAAGGAGAGAATTTTGCTGCATATTCCTGCTTGCCCAGCTTTTCCGAGATAGTATTGGAAAAGTTGAGAATTTATTCAGCCAACATCCATTCTCCATAATCTAAGGGGAGGGGGAGGGGGGGGCTTTGATTCAATGCTCAAACAATTTAGTAAATAGGATAAAAGCTAGGAAGGTAGGATTTCAGCAACAAATATATGCGAACTTATCAGATAACCTTGCTTGTTCAGCACATGGATAGATAACCCTACAAATGAGTTTGATGAACCTGTTTACCTAACACATAACAAATTGAATGAACATGTTTTGTAAAATGTTTGTTGTTTATCTTCACACATCTAGTATGGCCATTACAATTCACTCAAAGTAAGTTAAGTCCTTTGAAAATTTCTTTATGTTTTGTTAAATATAAAAACAGATATATGATCAAATTGGGATGAGACACCCATATTCTTGGGTAAATCAATTGATTATAACTCTAGTTCTTTTACGAAAGTTATTTGTTGTAGTACTTACCACCCCATAATGTTTATAGATGGAATTTTGATTCACCTTGTATACCTTTAAACAGGGGTTGGAAGTAGCAAAACTACAGTAGCGCTGCTACTTTTTACAGTAGTTTGTAGTGTAGCATGCTACATTTTAAACAATGTGATATAGCAAGTAGCGTGATACAAAAAATCAGCAGTTTGTAGCGAAACTTGTCGCTATTTTTAATGCTACTTCAGGGGGGAAATGTACCATTTTGTTAATTACATGCCAGAAACTTCCTTCTATCATACAAAAGTTTTTCTGCTCAGCATTTGTGAGTCTCAGTGACAAACCTCAGCTACAGTGTATACCAACGCATCACACAAGTCATAGATTTTTTTTCATTTATACTTGCTGCTAAAATCCAGTATACTAATCCACCAAAGGAATTAGTTTTCTTGGTGGCAACACTTGTCTATTTATTCGTTATTTGATCTTCATGTTTTAATAACAGGTTTCTTTTTATTCAGAATTGCTTTATTTACAGATTTATTTACTGTTTGCATTTAGAATTGTTTTTATTTAATTTTGTAGATTATATCTCCCTTAATTTTGCTACGAACTTTGTAACGAGTGCATAAACTAACATTTTGGAGACAACATAAAACATTTCTAATATGTTAACTTTCATAATTTTTTAATGCTATTGGTTATGTCATATTTTTTTTATTGTATCCGGTAGATGCTATACTATGATGGATCTCTTTATTATATAATTTGTGTCTTCCATTTCTAGTATAAATTAAACCATTTGACAAAATATAAAAGTAGCGAATTAGTGACTATTTTTGAAAAGTAGTTTGTAGTCGCTACTTTGTAAAACAAGTAGTTGTAATTGTTGTTAACTATATTTTTGATAAAGTAGTTGTAGTTAACTATATTTTCAATAAAGTAGTTGTAGTTAACTATATTTTCGATAAAGTAGTTGTAGTTTGCTATAATAAAAAAGTATATTTTCTGACCCCTTCCTTTAAAAATTATTTTGATATGAAATGAATATTTATCTCTTCTTTCTTATTTTACAGAATATCTTCGGAAAATTTACCAAAGGGAGAAGACATGAAGGAAAACTGAAATTAAGAATAATTGAAAAACTTAGCAAAAACAAGTAATTTATCAAGATTTTTGAGGTGAACATTTCTGAAACTTCAGTTTAACAATTTTTTTCGTCAAAAAGGTTGTACTCATTAAATTCCAAACCACGAAGTATTCTCAATCATGTAACTGTTTTAAAAATCCTTACAAAGCATATTTTTATTTTAAGAATAGTGTATTTGAATTTCATAGGATCGACTTTGAAAATATTTGAAGGTCACAGCCGCCTTTATGTGGTGGATAATAGATTTGATAATCTATAGAAGAATATGAAACTGTCCTTTTATGTCTCAAAATTACAGTATGGAACTCTGGATTTAAATAACTAAATGCAAACCAATGAAAAAAATAATAACAAATTCTTAAATCTGTTATATAAGTACTGAATATTGAAACATTGTTTTTGAAAAACTTTAATATGTTTGTAATATAACACTTCTTTATGTATAAAAAATCAAAAAAGAAACTATCTTCTAATTTTAATTGTTTCTGACCATTGTAATCATCCAGACACTAAAGTTGTATTTCAAAAATTTCTGAAAATCATTCAAGATGCTTACAGATACCCAGTCTAATAAAAATTCCTTTGACTGTGACAAATGTGGAAAAAAATTCTCTGAGCAACTTCAGTTATCTGACCACTTTTGTACTCATACACCAGAAAAGAGTTTTGTGTGTGACATTTGCTTGAAACATTTTCATAAAAAAAATCAATTAAAATCCCATCAACGTATTCATACAAATGAAAAACTTTTTAAATGTGAGATTTGTGATAAAAGATTCTCTCTTAAGCGTTACTTGCATTATCATCAATTTATTCATGAAAAAACTTCAGAAATCTGCAATAGTGAATTTCCCGCAAAAGATATCTCAGATAAAAATTCTGAAATTTGCAATAATGAATTTTCTGAAAGAGATAGCTCAGATAAACATTCTGAAATTTGCAATAATACATTTTCTGCAAAAGATATCTCAGATAAACATTCTGAAATTTGCAATAATGAATTTTCTGCAAAAGATAGCACAGATAAACAATCTAAAATTTACAATAATGAAATTTCTGCCAAAGATAGTTCAGATAAGCATTCTGAAATTTGCAATAATGAATTTCCTGCAAAAGATAGTTCAGATAAACATTCTGAAATTTGCAATAATGAATTTTCTGTAAAAGTTAACTCAGATAAAATCAATCATTTGAAAGGAAAGAATTTTATATGTGCTACATGCAATAAAGGATTTCTGAAAATGAGTGCATTAGCTAAACACTGCCGTACTCATACAGGAGAGAAGCCGTTTACTTGTGAAATATGTAATAAAGCATTCTCTCAATCACAAGGTTTAAAAGAGCATCTTCGAATACATACGAATGAAAAACCTTATGTCTGTGAGACATGCAACCTGGCATTTAGAGTAAAATATCAGTTGACAAGACATTCCTACATTCATTCTGGTGCAACACCCTATAAATGCCATTTATGCAATAAAAGTTATAATCAAAAATCTGGTTTAACAGACCATATGTATTCACATACATCAGAAAAACCTTTTGTTTGTGGTGTGTGCCAAAGGAGATTCTCTACAAAAGCTATTTTAAGAGATCATCTCTTGACCCACACTGATGAGAAACCTTATGTCTGTGACACTTGTAATAAAGGTTTTAAGCAAAAAAAGCAGTTGAAGAGACATTCTGTCACTCATTCGGACATAAAACCCTATGCTTGCCATTTATGTAGTAAAAGATATACTCAGAAAAATACTTTAACAGAACATATATATACACATACATCAGAGAAACTTTTTATTTGTGATGTGTGCCAAAAAAGATTCTCAAAAAAGTCTCTTTTAAAAGATCATCTCCTGACTCATAGTGATGAGAAACCTCATGTCTGTGAGACTTGTAACAAGGCATTTAGGACGATAAAGCTTTTAAACAGACATTCCCGTATTCATGCAAGTGTGCATCCCTTTAATTGCCACATATGCAACAAGGGATTCTTTTTTAATTTTGAACTAAAGAAACATGTCATCACACATACATCAGAAAAATCTTTTATTTGTGATGTGTGTGGAAAAAGATATTCATTTAAAAATTCCTTAAAGTTACATTCCCTGACTCACATAAGTGAGAAAAGTTTTGTTTGTGAAACTTGTCACAAAACGTTTACTACCCAACGGAATTTAACAAGGCATCTCTCTACGCATTCTGGTGAGAAATCCTACATCTGTGAGGTTTGCAAAAAAGGATTCTTTTACTTACGTGACTTAAAGATTCATACAAGACTCCACTCTGGTGAAAAACCTTATGTATGTGAAATATGTAACAAAGGATTTGTTTTAAAGAACCGTTTGAAAAGGCATTCTCTGTGTCATTCTATTGCAAAACCTTTTGTTTGTACAGTATGCAACACAGCATTTTCTAGTAAATTTTCTTTAACACAACATCAGTCTGTTCATTCAACTGAGAAGTCCTTCGTCTGCAAAACTTGTGATAAAAGATTCCCTCGGAAGAATGCATTAAAGCGCCATATTGAAATCCATGAAACGAATAATCGAAAACATTTTATTTGTGAAGTGTGCAATAAAGTCTTTTTGTGTAACTCAACCTTAAAGATTCATTTCCGTGTGCATACGAATGAAAGACCTTATATTTGTGAAATATGTAATAAAGCGTTTTCTGTCAAGGGGGCTTTAAACCACCATTATCTTACCCACACCAAAGAAAAACCCCATGTTTGTGAAGATTGCAACAAAGGATTTACTTTAAAAGAACATTTGAAAAGACATTTATCGAAATATCATGCAAAATAAAATCTGTTAGCACATATGTGTAAGTTCGTAAAAATCTCACCAGGGCTTGATTAACTTGTGATGTTTTGGGAAGCACAATCTAATTTCTGGGCTCTCTTTCAAAGAAAATTTTCTAAATCCTGCACACATGGAAACTCATCTGTGTATAGGTGCCAGCATCTTTGAAAATGGATGGTCGTACTTATTGATTTTATGTGTTATCTGGACAGTTTCTAACCAGAATATCAGGATGAAGTGTGATTGGTTAACAGCTTATGTATATTGTTCAAACTTCCCAGTCAATTAGGACATATTTTCCAAAGTAGTGTTGGTTATAAGGTCAGCTAATGCAGAGTTGTCAATTTGTCTGTTTTTGTAAAATGTCCAGGATACTGTATGAAACAAGTGAAATAAGTTAAACTCCAATGAATTTCCATGTATTTGATATATAAAATTATTGCCATGATTTGCTAAAATTGTATTCCTACATATTTATGGAAAATAAAAGTATTTATATAAAAATCAATCATTTATTAAAAAGGTATTCAATTACCAATGTCTGTATATTTAATATTTATTCTTCATATTACCATTTTTTACACTCAGACATTACCTAAAACATGGTAAAAGTTCCATAAGAAACATTCCTTCTTCACTAAAAATGTTAAAAAGTTTCACATAAATCTGTCACCATTACACAAAAACATTTTCGCTCAAGCCAGAACATCTGGTTCTCAGTAGTGGCAGTAGCTCAGTGGAGCAGTAGTTCTCAAGCAACCATCTCTTCGCTAGTTATCTTACTGGAGAAGGATGCTTGAGAATTAAAAGTGATGATGTTCTGACTGGCGTGAAAACATTTTTGTGTAAGGGTGACAGTTTTGTCTGAAACTTTTTAACATTTTTAGTGATGAAGGTAAGTTTTTTATAAAATTTTTACCATGTTTTTAAGGTAATGTCTGAGGGTGAAAATTGGTAATATGAAGAAAAAATATTAAATTAACCATTTAGTTAAAAAAGAATTGCTGTTTAATGATCATAATCTAATAAATACACAAAGAAAATGTTATGATGAGATGATACAATTAATTTTATGGAATACTTTTCTGAAAAATTGATCAAATTTAACAAAATAAATCAGTTGTTAAATGTTAATTACACTATTATATTGCATATTCATATGCAGGGAAAAAAGGATTTCATTTCATGGTATAACCTAAAATTTAACAAGAGAGAAAATAAATAATTTTTTCATGAACCATACTGCTATCTGATACACAGAAAATTCTACACAGTTGCACAATCTTATTTTTTTTTTGTACACATGTCACAGTTTCACCAGGGGGTTTGTTTGGCATCAAAATAGCAATTTTTTGCTTGGTATGGCAACTCGGCGATTTTGGCCATTAGACCAGATAGTACATATTAATCAAAGCCCTCTGGCATGTGTGGGTATTATAATAAATTAAATATTTTGTGTGTTTTATAATAAAATGATTTGTATATTTTTATAATAAAAATTGTGTGTGTTTTATAATAAAATAAATGTGGATGTGTTTTATAATAAAATTGTGTATTTTATAATAAAATAAATGTATGTGCTTTATAAAAAAAATTGTGTGTTTTAGAGTTTCTAGATTTATTTTTTAAAACAAGAACAAAAAATCATGCGTCAAGCATAGATTATGTAACACTTCTAAAGTAATTTTACAAATCTTTACAGTTTAATAAGGTGATATCTAAGTAAACAGTTTGGAAAAAGCATAACATATTTAAAATCCCAATTTCAGGAATTACCAAAAATATTTGACAAATTATCTTAATTTTTTTGTGCAGCCCTGCATATGATCTATAGATTCCTCTAAGCAGAAGTGGAGATAAGGGAGTAAAATACTGAATATTTATGTTGGCAGATTTATCGCCACCTCTCAAAACATTGTCAAGTCGGGTGCCAAGCAATGGTGAATTCTGAAGCGCATCCTTAGAACCACATGATTTCATAAAGAATTATTCCCTTTAATTAGTTTATTATTTTTTAATTAATATTTTACTCTGATTAGTGATGAAATTTTTTTTTAATTTCATAACTTCAATACATACCTACTTTTTATTATAACAACCATTTATAAGCATGATCAACCATTTAGGAGATATGTGGTTATTCCAGGAAACATTACATTGAGTTCTTTTAGAACTGAATTTAAATATCAAACTGTTACACATAAGTTATTTCATGATTTTGACTAAAAATAATTTTGAGTGAAGGCTATGATGTCTTGCACTCACGCACAGTTTTCTTTTTTAAATTGGTTATAAAAAGGAAAAAAGTGGCCATATTTTGGGGGTTTTTACCTTTGATGGTAACTTGACTATTTTATTAAGTTATTGATTTGGCATGGGCTTGGAAAAAGAGCCAATCAAAAAGTTTCCAAACATCGGTGCGTGAGTGTAACACATCTATTCTTTAAAGAAATAGCCGACGTGATTAGTGCACACATTCTTAGTTATACTTACACGATACTTTTAAAATAACATCAAGTCCTACCACAGTGAAGAAGTATGGTTTTTGTAGAAACTGTTTATCATTGAAAGCCTGTGTCCAATTGTAATATGTGAATGGTTATGCAAGATTAAACAACAAATCGTTTTTAAGATACTATCTAAATATCTGTCAAGAACGTGTTTCAGAAACCAATGAATTTAACAGCGTAAAAAGAGTAGAAACAAATGTTATTTAAGACATATATAAATCTAATGAACAGACTAAGGATTGGTATAATTACTTTAAAAATTTTATCGGACGTTGATGATTGCTTTGTAGGTTGGTTTAGTCACATCCATACAGAAAGTCTGTTCACAAACGTGATCAGGTCACTGGTGCACAAAAAGAGACTGTAACATATGGAAAAATTTTTAAGGTGTTGCTGAGTGTGTTCAGAGTTTGCACTGACTCCACAGGGCCTAACTATGGCTGTGTTCAGAAATAAAAAGACCAGAGGGCACGCGAGCTAAGGAGATGTGCGTATGGAGTTGGTCTCATCGGAGCAAGTATTTTGTAATAATTTAATTATTTGATGCTTTAATAGTTCAGAATGGGTAAAAACAGCAACTACATATCCTTATCTTTCCAAAACAATGGCTCTCGTAATAGGAATAGATAATATGCATATTTGTCAACAAACCGGTTCCTCACTAGTCAACTCCTCTTGTCGTAGGCAAAACATTTCCTGCTCAATGCGCTGTTTCCTATGAGAAAGCGAAATTTTTGCATTTTATTAGGGATGATATCTATTCTAAAACAAATCTTGTTTTATCAGATTATGCACAGAACTTAGATTCTGTTGCTAATCAAGATTATTTAACAAGAAAATTTTACTAGCCAGCCAGTTGAAAAGTGTTATGACAAAATGTATGCAACTCGAAAAATAGTTAATTACTATTACTGCAATTGTATTTTCATATATTTTTTCCCTAGAAAATTAAGAATATGAAAGTTTAGTATAGGATACATAAAACACCATGTTTGCATCGTGGTAAATTGAAAAGTTGCAAAATATAGCTAACTACTATTGTCGGCGATTTTTCAAAGATTGTCTAAAAATCCACTTGCCAGCGGCAATTAAGATGATGTATTTCCTAACTCCTGAGTATAGATTAATGGTTTTACATAACAACAATTAAAAAATTATGTATATCATTTTAACATGTTGTATTATGACAAGGCAATCTGTGAAAATGAAGCTTGTGTTTTGTCAGAATTCTGTATTGTTAGCTAAAATTATTTTTATACTGAATAAACATTCCTCAGGTTTTTTAAAATATTTTTACTATTCTAATAATACTTAAAAACAGGACAAAACAAAAATCGACTTTTTATATAAATCATTTGATTAAGTACTAGGGCAATATTTTTTTAAGAAATACTCTAATTTTTTTATTTTTTTGCAGAAGAGAATTATATAATTTAATAATATATATATATATATATATATATAATGTTTTTTTAAAAATCTTACCATGAGAAAAGCATTTAATCAGGTATCAGTGCAGATTTTTGTGGGGGGGGGGGGGGCATTTGTGAAAAGTAAAATTTGTTTCTGTGAAATTTGTTATATTTTTATGAAAAATAACATTTTGTAACAAAAGATGAAATCCAGTTACTCAAAATTGAACCAAACATTTATTAATAACTAGCTGACCCGACCGGCGTTGCCCGGGTCTGTGATAATAAATAAATAAATAAAAACCTCAAGTTTTCGATATCGAGTCGAATGACCCAAATCCTGTTGAAATCTGTCCCATAGAACAAAAGAAAAGAATGAGTCCCCAGGTGGTGGAATATGACCAACTGTAAATTTAACGAATTTCCTTTAACATTAACGAGATATTTAATTTACGGATGAAATCCCCCCGCCTCTCTCTAAACTTAACCCCTTATCTTTAACAGTAACGCGATTTTTAATTTACGGCTGTGGTGAGTAAACGTAAGTTGATGCCGAAAAAAAAGATTAATATTTTTTAAAAAAAGGTGGTAGTTGGGGGTTTAAGGTAATGTTTAGCAGTTTATAAAGTAGCTGAAATACCCTAGAACTATGTTAATGAAAATTGTAAGATAATCGGATCATTTTTAAAGAAGCTGCACCAAGGGCCCCAAGAAGGAGATTAATATTCAAAATTGGTGGCAGCTGAAGTCCGAGAAAATTTTTTGTCGTGCAAATAGTAGCTGGAAGTTCTAAGAAGTTGCTAGGAAAAGAAAGCTAGTGAATCGGGCGATTTTTAAGGGAGCTATAATAGTGGTCCCAACAGGTGCCAACTGATAGTTTTGAGCAGGACCCTAAGAGGAAAACACCTTAAAAGGTCCTAGTACTTAGCGCTTTAAATCTTTAATTAGTCGAAATTAAGCATAGGGTATAAATTAATCATTAGAATAAAAATTTAAAGAAATACTTAAAAAGGGGCCGGCCCAATAAAAATTTGAGGGTGGTGGCCCGGGGAGAGAAGTCCAAGACTCAATTTTAAAGTTATACATTGAGATAGTGACACAATTAAGAGGATTGGTGGAAAATGCATGGCGCACAAAAAGTTCAGGGGGCCAGAATCCTAATTGGAATGTAGAAATGGGAAAATAACTAAACAGAGAAAAGGCTCCCTAAACGAAGAAGATCGGATTAAAAGGGTGCAAGTTATTAACAATTTAGGGAACTAAAACTTCAAGGGGCCCTGTATCGGGACCCAGGGTCTTAACTGGAATGTAGTAATGGCGAAATAGCTAAATGAAGAAAGAAGCCCCAAAAACGAAGAAGATCGGATGAAAAGGGGGCAATTTATAAAAATTTTGGGCACAAAAACGTAAAGGGGCCCGGGTCTTGTACGAGAAATTTTTCTGTCATTCATGTAGTAGTTGGAAGTCCTAAGAAGTTGTTAGAAAAAAAAAAGCTAGTGAATCGGACGATTTTTAAACGAGTTATAGTAGGGGGCCTAAAAAGCCGCTGATAGTTTTGAGCAGGGCCCTAAGATGAACGCTCCTAACTGAAATGTAGAAATGGGGGGAATAACTAAATGGAGAAAAGGCCACAAAAAAGAAAATCGGATAAGAAGGGGGCAAGGTATTAACAATTTAGGGAACAAAACTTCAAGGGGCCCCGGGTGCCCGGATCTTTTCCGTTTTTTTTTTTTTTTTTTTTTTTTTTTTTTTGGTCATTCATGTAATAGTTTGAAGTTCTAAATTGTTAGAAAAAAAAGCTAGTGAATCGGACGATTTTTAAGGGAATTATAGTAAGTGGCCAGCTGATAGTTTTAAACAGGGCCCTAAGATGAAGGGTCCTAATTGGAAAGTAGAAATGAGTGAATAACTAAATGAGAAAAAGCTCCAAAAACTATGACCAACTGTAAAAGAAAATCGGATTAAAAGTGGGCAAGTTATTAACAGTTTAGAAAACAGAAAATTCAACGGGCCCCGTAACAGGCCCCAGGGTTATAACTGGAGCGTAGAAAAGTGTGGAAAAGTTAAGTGGAGAAAGGGTCCCAAAAACGAAGAGGATCGGATAAAAATTGGGCATGTTATTAACAATTTATGGCAAAAATCTTAAAGGGGCCCGGGTCTCAAAAAATTAAAAATCCGAGTATCAGGACCTACCTTGGACTATCCGCTGAAATTAGGAAAAGCAAAATTATATGAATAATTTATAAAAAAAAATATGAGTAATAAGCACACAACACAGCTAACTATACAGTAGGCATTGCTAAAGAATGTGTATGTTTTGCCTACGCTTCGTTTAGTTGTAAGATCATTATGGCTTCGTGACGTCACATGCACATTATCTGTACAGGCCAATATTTACTCAGACAAAATCCAAAACATACATGAAAGTATCACGTGATCTTATTTAGCCCGATCACGTTCATAATGCGCAAAATTTTCACCCGCGCTGCACTCGATCGACTCAGAAAAAAATCTGTGGGTGTGTTTGATCGCGTGATTGGGCTTTTTGTGTGTATGTTTTAATAGGCTTGGTAGGTTGATTGATACAGCGGTAGAAGACTGTTCGGAGATCTAAATTTTTTTAACATTCTAAAAGGATTTTTTAAATCTTCATATTTTCTAATGATCCAACATAAAAATAATAGAATACCGAAGTATGATGTATATATATAACTGCTGTCAACTTATATGTTAATGAAACTACAGCGCCCACTAAAATTAATACAGGGTGTCCCAAAAGTCTCCGTACAACTTCAAAAATTTATTACAAAAAAATAATAGGCCTAAAGCAAAAATAATTGCAACAGTACATAGAGTAACTTAAAAAGTTTTTTTGTACTACCTTAGTATACTTGTACATGAAATCATTTCGTTGCACGAACAATATCAAGTCGATATTCCAATTCCATCCACGTGCGTTTCAGCATGCTAACATCAACAGTAGTTACAACTATTTGATGAAATCTGACAAAAGTTAATACTCTCATGGAATGCCATGAACAAGGAATTGAACACGGAATTCCATGGAAACAAAAGATCCAAACAACAGTAGCTACTGTTGATGTTAGCATGAAAAACGTTCGTGGATTGAATTGGAATATCGTCTTGATATTCTTCGTGCTACGAAAGGATCTCATGTTGAAGTTTACTAAAGCAGTAGAAATAAACTTTTTAAGTTACTCTATGCACTGTTGTAATTATTTTTGCTGTAGGCCTATTATTTTTTTGTAATAAATTTCTGAAGTTGTACGGAGACTTTTGGGACACCCTGTATATTAGTTTAGTTGACAGCAATTACATAAATATATGTATTGTACAAAACAATGCATATAATAAAATAAAGTTTAATTTTCTATAACCAATGCATGTTTAACTAACAACAGAAGACGTTCGAATCACCGATTTCCTGAAACACAGTGTTGGTTTGAATAAAGATAGTGTAAACCACGGTAGCTAGAATACACGGTAAGGTCCACCAGCAGGATGCGCAGTAGATCTCCCCTTCTGTGACGTCAGTGGAACCCAACGTCCAGTGTTTCCTGCTTCTGGACATTCATTCTCTTATCTATTTTCACGATAACGAGTGTTCTTTTTTTGCGTTAGTGTCATCATTTTATGCTTTGTTCCATTTCTTATTTTTTGCAAGTGGATTACTTAATTAAAATAGTGGAGTATTTAATTAAAATAATTAGTGATGCCTTGCTGTGCAGCTCTCTTCTATTTCGAAAGGATTTTTAATGGAACCGACAAACAAATGGCTTGAAATTGTTTTTAAAATGGAAGAGGAATTTAAAAAATTCCATGGTAATGATTTGATAAAAGAATGTGGCGTGATGAGAAAATTGACAAACATTATAAAAGACTTATTTCCCGAAATAGATGACTTTGCCATTTCATGTTATGTTCGTACAAGAACTTTCATCAGATTAAAATCGCTCAATAAAAAGAAATCACTAAAGAGACATTATAAATTCACCAGCTGTGATGAATCAAGAAAAAAATCTAAGAAATTAGCTAAACTAGAATGATAAGCCATTATGGTGAGTGTAAAATTTTTAATTAATGAATTAATAACAGTCTTTTCTTTTTATAATATTCAGGCATGTAATTCATATACTCACCAGTAAAAAAAAAAAAAAAAATTGGCAAATATATTTTATATTGTGATTTTTATGCATTTTAAAGTATTTACATGTTTTCTGGAAAGACTATTAGTCTGATAATTTTCAATAATTTTATAATTTAAATTTCTGTATTAGTGTACTCAAACAAGTTTAGGGAGGTTTTAAAAAATTATCTAAAAAGTTTATGGCTACTGTTTAAAAAATTTTTACTCATTACATAATTTTTTAAACATTTGTGAATTCGAAAAAAATCCTAAGTTCTTATTCAAAAAAAGCTTTTCTTATATTTATCCAAAGTTTCTTTGAAAGTACTAGTGTATTTTTTAAAGTATGTGTTGTAAAGTATATAGTACTATGCCATTTTGAAAAGTTATAAATTTGATTAGCATTATTATAACAGTTTTATGTTTCTTGAATATTAAATCACGATTTTGAAAATATATGAATTTTGATAATATGTAAATTTATGAATGTATAAATATATATTTGAAAATATACAACATAACTATAGGTGCATTTTTCTCAAAGCCTCATGAATTCAAGCGAAAGTTTTCCGATTTTTCTCAAAGTATTTTGAATTAAAGCAAAATTGTAAAAATATTATTGTGAAAAGATTGTGTCTAAAATATTAAAATAGAACTGAAAAGGTAGGAAAACTTTTGCTTTTCGCGCAAATGTGTTTAAATAAAATATTAACAACTGCGTCGAAATTGAATACTTCTAAGAAATAAATGTAAACAAAAGATTGACCTTTTAAAAAATTCTAAACAATAAAGACATATAAATATATTAACTTGAATTTGAAAATGTTCAAAGTGTCACTCCTCTCAGTAATATCTTATACAGGATATTAAATAAATGTATAATATCCTTTTTTGAACGTAAAAGTTTTATAGAAAGCGAAAAGTGCGTTACCCAAAGACTGGACTTGGGTTCCAATGACGTCAGAGGGGAAAACGAAACCTGCGCGTGAACCCTACCGTGTATTCTAGCTACCGTGGTGTAAACTGTCTCTCAAAAAAGAATATACATATCTATACAGTAGAGTCTCGAAAATCCGAGTCTCAGAAGTCCAAGGTTCCGCTTAATTCGAGGCGTCAAAAATAAAAATTTCTACGTATTTTTTTCCTTGCCCGAAAGAATGCCAGTTCTTTTCGTTTCTTCTTGGAAGGAATGTCATTGCCGTTTTCGGTCACCCACCACCCTTCTTTCATTTGTTCAGGCAGATGGCTAAGGGTTGGAGTTGGTTTCTAAACTAGTTCTACAAGAATCTTCTTTTTCCAAGTTCCGTTATTAGGCGCTAGGGGTTTAATCTGTAGCCAGTTGCATTATAAGTTGCTCTGTCGTTTATTCAAAGTTAGCTTTTTTCACATTTCTAAATCGACTATTGTAGAAATGATACAAGATGCGGAGGAATGTAATTAGAGTTGCAAAAAACCCGTTTATTTCCAATAGACCCGATTTATTCCCCAAAGACCTGATTTATTCCCAAAACACTCAGTTTAAACCGGGTTTTTTCTAGCCTTTGCAACTCTAAATGTAATGATACAGAAGAGAACAACTCTCTGCCATTTGAAAAAATAATCTCTCTTAGTGAAGGTTCTGCATCTTTAGAACTGATTTTAAAATATGTAGAACAGCAAAATGAAGCCACCCCGCTGATGTTATGCTTTTTAAGTGTTGGCTAGATATATTGCATCTAAAAAGAGGAGTAATGTGTTAAAGCAGTAAATAATGGAATTTTTTTTAATTATAAAGTCTCCTGTATATCATTACAAAATGAATAAAGGTATGTACATTCTTTGTCATCCTAATTGAATAAAATTATAATTGGTAAGAATTTTCTACTTTTTCGGAAAATCCGAGTTTTTAGCAATCCGATGTGGTGTTAGCCCCATTCACCTCGGATTTTCGAGACTCTACTGTTTATATATACAGTGGTGGCCAAAAGTTTGGACATTTTTTGAAAGTTTCATGCTTTTCAACTTTGTGTGCTTGTAGAATATATTAATTTTCACTTAAATACAAACGTTTATATATCAAATTGAAGGTAATTTAATGTAGAATTTAATAATAAAAAAAGTATTACAATATCTGTATTACAAAAGAAGTTATGCTCATTTTAGTAGAACAAACAAACACAAATCGTTTTGAATAAGGACGTGTTTTGTAATAAAAGCGTACTAGCCAATCACAAACACTGTTCTGAGGACCAATCAAATGTCTGTAACTCTAGTTTAGGTTATTTGGATGGTAAAAGAGTTATTGTTGTGGAAATATTTTGCGGAATGATGCATACTAGTACAATTAAATACAGTATTTCTGTTTTTGAATATTTAAAGTCCTTTTTTCAATTAAACTAATTTTAAACAATGTCATCAACAAGAAGAACTAATTGGACATCTACAAAAAGAAGCCGAATTGTCATGTTGAGAGAAAATGGCCTCTCTTATACTGAAATTGCAAGACAAGTTATTGGTTCGGTGACTTGTTCTGGTGTACGAAAGTTCTGTTTACGTTATGAAAAAACGAAATCAGTGGAAAATAAGGCCAAATCAGGCCGAAAAAAATGCACAAGTGCTACTGCCGGTAGAAAAATTAAACGGCTATGCCTTCAAGATAGAGTTGCAAAGGCTGGAAAAAACCAGGTTTAAACAGGGGAATAAACCGGGTTTTTTGGGAATAAACTTGTTTTTTGGGGAATAAACCAGGTCTTTTGGGAATAAACCGGGTCTGTTGGAAATAAACCTGTTTTTTGCAACTCTACTTCAAGATAGAAAAATTTCATCAGATGCCATTACTTGTGAAATGAATGCAGCGGGTATTGCAGTAAATTCAAGAACAATAAGATGAAGGTTATCAGGATTTGGACTACAAGCTAGAATTCCAAAGAAAATATCATATTTAAATCAAAAGCAACGCGAAAAACGAGTTAAGTGGGCACACATTAAATGGTCAGAAAATCAATGGAAGCAAGCAATCTGGAGCAATGAGAGTAAAATATCGCTCTTTGGTAGTGATAGTAGAAAATACGTGAGACGTAGAGTAGGAGAAGCACTTCATCCTGATTGCATTGAAGCAACTACAAAAAACCCAACAAATGTCATGATTTGGGCATGTATGTTTGCAGATGGTGTGGGCCGAATTCAAGTGATTGATGGCATCCTGAATGCCAAAAAATACATCGAAACTGTCCTGGAACCAAAATTGATACCTTCCATCAAGGATCTCTTCCCCAACAACTCACCATTTATTTTTCAGCAGGATTCAGCTCATGCCACATAGCAAAAGTATGCAAAGCATGGTTTCAAAATAAAGGCATAGATATATTACCATCGACAGGAAACAGCCCTGATCTCAATCCAATTGAAAATTTGTGGCGACGTTTGAAAATTCTTGTACGAAAAAAACGTCCATCCAGTAAAAGACAACTTATTGAAGCTATAATTACTCTTGGCACCATGTGACTACGAAAGATGAACTCCAAACACTCGTTCACTCGATGAAAAGACGCTGTGAAGCTGTCTTAAAAAATAAGGGTTATCCTACTAAGTGTTTATTGTGTAAGTATCACTTTAAAAAATGCAAATCTAAGATAGATCTTACTATTAGTTGCATAACTTTTTTGTAATACTGTTGTTATTACTAAATTCTACATTAAATTTCCTTCAGTTTGATATATAAACATTTGTATTTAAGTGAAAATTAATATATTCTACAAGCACACAAAGTTGAAAAACATGAAACTTTAAGAAAATGTCCACACTTTTGGCCACCACTGTATATATATATATACACAAATATTATTACGTACTTTACAGTTGTTTGGGTTGTCCTACACAGATGAACCTGGACGGTATGGGTACAAAGTCCATACTCGCCGTTTATTTCAGAATTTTTTTTCTATTTTTATTAATTTAAGAATGATTTATCAGTTGCTTTATATTTTTTGAGATACATATCTAATAATCTATTAATAAATCAAGATCGTGATATCAATATGTTAAAAGATTTATTTCTTTATTTGTAATAGTAAAATAAAATCTTTGTTAAAATTTGATAAAAAAGCTTTTAAACATTTCATTAAAATATCTTTTTCGATAACAACATTGGTGAAACATGAATACATAATGAGCAAAATTGTTAATTTCAAAAAATATACTTTTCTCGAAATTTATTTTTTGATGTAAATTGCATTATTTATTATATTGCAATAAATTTCATAAAACATGAGAAACAAATACCATTCAATTGGGACTTAAAACGGCCTATAGAGGCGCTGATTGCAGCCGTCGGTACAGGAAAATTGCATAATTACCATCTCCACCGCCGATCGACGATTGGGATTTTTACGCTTTCTGATTATTTGTAAAATCAAACACTTTTTAAGTCATTTTTGGTATTATGGAGGATTATGAAGATATAAGAAGATATGATATAAGAAATTAATATATATTATTAGATTATATAGAAATATTAGATTATATAGGGATTAGATTATATAGAAATTAATTAGATTATATTACTGTAATATTTATTATATTACAGTTATAAATTAATTAGATTATATAGGAATTAATAGATATTATATAAGAAACCAAGTTCAACCAGAAATGACTTAAAAAGCGTTCGGTTTAACAACTAATCAGAAAGCATGATAATCGCAATCGTCTATCAGCGGTGGACAGGGAAATTATGCAGGAAAATTGGCCCTTTAACTAATGCTAAAGTGCCATTGAAACCATTATTCATTGTAAACGCGTTTAAAAGTGTTAGATTCGGATAATTTTTACTTTGACCTATAAACACAGAACACAAATAGTACATGAAATCTGAAATTGTGCATAAAAATAATCATTATCAACAAATTAAAAATGCATGTAATGCAATGGGATTGCAAGGGATTTTCCTGAAGGGAGAAGTTATATCTTTTTTCCACCAGATGGCGTATTCGAGCGCTTGAATTCCCAATACTCAAAACCATGTTATTATATGCAAAATGCTTATACTTTCAGTAGAAAATTTATAAACATTCTAACTACATTTTATTCATTACGAAACTATACGGTAAACCACATAAATTTTACATCTTTACAAAAACAGGTACAGTTATTTCTAGTTTAAATAATGTATATCTTTCAATATTTTCATTTTATTTTTTCATTACTTATTTTACGGCTTTGTTCAGGACCGAAGATCGCGCGGGCGAAGGAGAGAATGGCTATGGAGTAGGTCTTATCGGAAATTGAAGTAATTTAATATATTGAAATAATTTAATTATTTCAATTATTTTAAGCTTCTGTGGCTCGGATTAGGTGAAACTAGCAACAACAAATCGTTTTCCTCTAAAAAAAAATGGATCTTATAATAGGAATATCTATTTTCATTTCATCATAACAAACCCCCGAAACATTCATGAAAAGCATCACGTGATCAGATAGCCCGATCGGCGTTCATAACTCGCAAACATTTCGCCCGCGCGGCGCGCGATCAACCCAGGAAAAATCTGTGGGTGGTTTGATCACGTGATTGGGCTTTTTTTGTGTTTATAGTTTTACTTGGTTTGGTAGGTTGATTGATACAGCTGTAGCAGCATGATCGGATATCTGAAATTTTTCAACTTTTTAACATTCTAAAATGATTTTCTAAGCCTTATGATCCAACATAAAAATAATAGAATACCAAAGTATGATTTATAATATATATTATATATATATGTGTGTGTGTATATATACATCATATAGTTACATAACTGCTGTCAACTTACATGTCTCTAAAACTATAGCACCTACTAAAACTGATATATTAGTTTAGTTGATAGCAGTTACATAAATATATATATTGTACAAAACAATGCATATAATATTATAAAGTTTAGTTTTCTATAACCAGTGCACCTTTAACTAACAAGGGAGAGGACGTTCGGATCACCAAATTCCTGAAACACAGTATTGGTTTCAATAAAATTAATGTAAACTCTCTCAAAAAAAAAAAAAAAAAAAAAAAAAAAAGGTTATTTTTCGGTTAGCCGGGTGCTAGTGAAACAAAATACACACACACACATATATGTATATACATACATATATACACAAACATATATGGTGATATATATCTGTATATATATATTTATATTTTTTCACTGTCGCCCAGCTAACCTTAAAGTACCAAAAATTGTTACGTACTTCTGACGTTTGGGTTGTATACCTTCCAGGTTCCATATAGATACAAAGTCCATGCTCGCCATTTATTTCATTTCTTTCCCTATTTTTCTTAATTTAAAAATAATTTATCTGTTGCTTTATATTTTTTGGATAAATAGAATGTTAATAAATCAAGGTCGTGATACCAACATGTTAAAAGATTTATTTGTAATAATAAAATAAAATCTTTGTTAAAATTTGATTAAAAAGCTTTTGAACATTTTATTAAAATATATTTTTCGATGACAACATTGTTGAAACATAATTATTAATTTCTAAAAATATATTTTTCTTGAAATTCATTTTTTGATGTAAATTGCATTATTTATTATATTGCAATAAACATCATAAACACGAGAAACAAATGCTAAAATACTTATACATTCAGTAGAAAATATATAAACACTCTAACTAGATTTTATGCATATTTATTACGAAACAAGACGGTAAACCACGTGCATTTTACCTCTTTACAAAAATAGGTACTGATATTTCTAGTTTAAAATAATGTATATCTTTTACATTTTATTTTTATAATATTTTTTACATTGTAAAATATGCTTTGCATTCTATTCGTACTAAAAATTCACTGTTGAAGTACTCATTATAGAAACCTGGAGAAATTCGTGCAAATTGATTATATTTTCATTACTTATTTTACATTTGCTAAAAGAAAGAAAATAATAATAATAATAATGTTTAAATATTAAAAGGCACTGTAATGTAAAATTTAATCGTAAAATAGCTGAATTTGTCGTATTTAATTAAATAAGTAATTGTTAATAATATCAAATTTTACTTTTATAAAATATATTCCATTAATCATGAAAAATACAAAGCAACCGATAAAACATTTTTAAATGGAAAAATCAGACAGAAATTTAGGGGAAACGAACCCGCAATCTCCAGAATCAAGAGCAGTGCTCTAACCATTCGGCTATCAAGTTCACTTCAAAATTTCAACAAAATATCATTAAAATACGCAAATTAGTCAAATGAAGGCCCGCGTTCATTATCATTGATTTGGACGTCCAAATCAATGATAATGAATGCAGGCCTTTCAATTTCAGTCACAGTATAGACTCACTCTATATTTAAATCTCCATCGCCCGCGCGCCGCCTGATCTTCTTTCCTGAACAGCCCCTACATTTGCTAAAAGAAGAAAAATAATGTTTAAATATTAAAAGGCACTGTAATGTAAAATTTTAATTGTGAAATAGTTGAATTTGTCGTATTTAAATAAGTAATTGTTATTAATATCAAATTTTACTTTTATAAAATATATTCCATTTCTCATAAAAATACAAAGCAACCCATAAAATATTTTGAAATGAAAAAGTAGAAAAATCAAACAGAAAGGTAGGGGAATCAAACCTGCAACCTCCAGAGTCAAGTGCGTTCACTTCTAGACTTCAACAAAATATTAAAATATGATAATTAGTCAAATCAATTGGGACTTAAAACGGCCTATAGAGGCGCTGATCGCAGCCGTCGGTACAGGAAAATTGTCCCATTAATTAATACTAAAGTGCCATTCAAACCATTATTTATTGTAAACGCGTTTGAAAGCGTTAGATATTCAAATTTGGATAATTTTTACCTTGTCATATAAACACAGAACACATTTATCACATTAAATCTGAAATTGTGCAAAAAAATAATCGTTATGAAAAAATGAAAAATGCATGTAATGCAATGGGCTTCAAAGGGATTTTCCTGAAGCGAGCAGTTTTACCTTTTCTCCACCAGATGGCGGATTCGAGTTCTTGAATTCCGAATGTTCTGAAGAAGACTCACTCTATATTTTAGTCTCCTTCACCCGTCCGATACTCGACCTTCGTCTGTGAACACAGCCATTCCTACTTCCACGGTGTACTGATACTAAACCAACCATCCAATCAATCAACAGCACAACAACGTTTTAAAATTTCTTAAAAGACATAATAATTTTAATCCTTAAATCGTTTTATTAGATTTTTATTTATCTTAAATTACATTAGTTTGTTTCTACTCTTTTTACGATGTTAAGTTCAGTGATTTTTGAATCATGTTCTTGGCAGATTGTTAGATGGTTCCTGAACAACGTTTTGTTGTCTTATTTTGCATAATCATTCACATACCAGACACAGATTTTCTGTAATAAACAGTTTCTTCTAAAAAAAGAAGAAACAACATAAATCGCTTAAAAAGCAAGTAATGTTTCTATCTTATGAAACAAAACAAAACAGAAATAATTGAAATTGACTGTTTTTTTTCCTTATCTGTGGCAGGACTTGATGTTATTTTAAACTTATTGTGTAAGTATAACTTAGAAAGTATTCAATAATCATATCAATGATTTCTTTATGTAGACATTTTGTATTTGATGAATTCACAGACAAGGTAAGATGGCCACAATCATTTATTCACTCTGAATGTATTGGTGAATTATTGTAATTGTAAGAATTGTTGAAAATAGTTTTTTTTTAAGCTTTTCATCCAACACTCTTTTCAACGAAAATCGTGAAATAACTTCCAACCGTATGTGCATAACAGTTTGATGTTTTAATACAGTTTAGAAAGAACTGAATGTATTGTTATATGACTACACACAGAAAAGACAAGTAATGTTTTGTACTATGAACAATATAACATTATCCAATGATAATTTAGGTTCAGGTGGAGAACAGATGTGTCTGTGGACTGCAGTATGACCGTGGCGATTTTTTTCCAAAATGCCGTTTTGAAAATTATCGCCAAACTGAAATCCGGAGAAAACCCTTCTTTCAATATGGCAGTCACTTTAAAATCCATGTTTTTTTTGTTTTTTTTTAAATGATGAAGATAAATATTTTAAGCTTTATATATTTAAAGGTTGTCTTTTTAAGGTAAATATTCTAAAGGTTGTCTATGGCAGAAAAGCTGTGTCCCCTGAACCCAGTATTTAACAGATTTTTTAAAAATAAATACACTGCATACATATTTTTTTGTTTTTGTTTTAAAAGTATACATTTTTTTTAAAGAAATTTTATCAGTACTATGAAAAAATTTAATAATCTTGAAAGTCATTCCTATAAAGGAAAACATAATTTTCTTGCCATTTCAGAATTATGATCAGTTTTGAAAAATACATTTTAAAGCATATTATCTTAAAAAAAAAAAAAATTATCACGTATATTAAAAATTACAACTTTGCTTTTGTTTTTCAAAATTTATCAATTTTTCCCTCTGCAATTAGCTGAACATGAAAAGAATCAGATCATAAAATCCAGTTTGTATAAAACAAAAAAAAAATGGTACTTACATTCTGCAGAGAAATTCTTGCATTGCATATGGCTACCAAGTGAAAAAAAAAAACCCTAAGGAATTTTTTTTTTTTTTATTTCTCTCTTTCTCTCGCTATATATATATATATAATATATTATATAGAAATTTTTAACTATATGTAGAACATTTTAAAATCCTATATATATATATATAGGATGCAGAAAAAGCAATTAAAAAAAGATATTGTAGAAAATTATAACCAAAAATATAATACATTTATATAAAAAATATTTTATTAAAAAAATAAAGATCTGTTGACCACTGCTCCTAAAACAATATGACGATCTTTCAAATCAATATTTTGATTCATTTCGAGAATATGTCTGAATGGATCCACATCAAAATTATCCAAAATTTGACTCTGTAAACATAACTTAAATGGGTCCACCTAAAAATCATCAAAATTTAACTAAGTAATCATATCTAAAATGGAGCAGCTAGCTTCATTTCAACTTTCAATGGTCAGTCACAGAAGATATGTGTAGGATAATAATGCCATTACGTGGGAAAAAGTATGAAATAACTTTAACTAATAGTCTTCAAAATTTTTACTGCCACATGCCAAAATCCCCCCCCCCCCCTCCTCTTTCTTGTCATTTGAATTTTTAAAATTGTATTTACAAAAATGAAACCCTTTATTAAAAAATAGATATTGGAACTTAATACTTTATTCAGTTTGTAGGTCCGTAACTTTTTTTTTTGTTTTGGTCCTTGAAAGTCCTTTATTTTTATTTAAAGAAATGTGTACTCACACTGAGTCATGACAAAATTATGTATTTATTTTACTGATACAATAATATGGCACTGCAAAACTAAGTTTAAAGACAGACATACTAAAATTTGGTTACCAGACATTTGCATTCCGTTTCTAACTGCTCTTTGATTTACAGTAGACTCCCTTAAATCTGCATAGCTTAAAACCAGAGGTTGTGCAAATTTTAGAATTTTGCAGATTTCTGGTCACTGTTTTGTTTACATTTTTTAAACAATAATTTGAATTTAATGCACACGAAATTATAATGTATGCTTACAATAAAGTAAAATAATAAATATTTAAAATATCAAAAGTAAAGGTCAAGTAAATAATTAATAATGCTAAATATGCATAATGATGATGAGATAATTTTTTCTTGAATTATTCAGTGAAACTCACCTTATCAATGTACACTCATAATTCACATCAAAATCTTAAAATAACAAAGTTTTATTTCATATTTAGCCATACTTAATAGCCAAAAAAGCTTGATTGGTACATAGATTATTTGGTAAAAATATCGCAATTGCCACTGATATCAGCACTATCTTGAATAATTTTCACAAATAAATTCATACTTCCTTCATGAGAAAACATGAATATTAACCAGAATTACATATTGAAATGTGTACATAATGATATAAAAAATCCCTGTCGGCTCGGCCTACGGCCAACATTTTTCCCTTCACTGATTGCTCTAAAATAAACAAATAACCTTTCACGGACATCCGGGGTTGAGAGACGTTTTACAATGTTTTGGTACAAATTTGAGACCATGTGACAGTTAATCAAAGGGGTAAAAGTGGCATCGTAAGATATTGGTATGGGAAAAACAGATATTATAAGACAACCCTATGAAAAAAAATCACTGTACCTGCCACCCTGGCGTAAGAGCTTCACTTAGAATATTTTATACTTTTAAACTCGTATGTGCCGTGGCTCATATGCCCGAAAATACGGTAAATGTATTTGGTAAAAAGAAAGTGATCGCCACTGATATCAGCGCTATCTTGAAATTTTTCAGAAATAAATTTATGCTTCCTTCGTGAGAAAATATGAGTTGAATCCTATTAACCAGAATTACATTTTAAAATGTGTACAGAATGATATAAAAATTAAAGGTAAAATTTTACATCCACATCTTACTGGAAGTTTCATTGTTTACATTGGAAATGATGTGCAGATTTAAGGAATTTGCAGATTTTAGGGTTGCGGATTTGAGGGAGTCTACTGTATATCATAACTAGCTAGCAATATTTAGCTGCAGTAAATATATACACTGACGGAAAAAAAAATCCCAACACCAAGAGAAAATTATTGTAGAGCAATGAAATTTGGACAATGCATTTGTCTAGTTAACATGTTTAATTGATTAGACTTTCAAGATCACGGGTTAATTTAAGCTCAAGAAAATGCATTTCAAATGTGAAATGCTGTTACATTAATAGCCGGTGTAACCTCCAGAATTTTGAATGCAAACCTGCATGCATTGTGTCATACAGGTGCCGAATGTCACTTTGTGGTATAGAGTTCCATGCTTGTTGTACTTGTTGTGTCAATACAGTGCTGACTGTGGATGATGCTGGAGTTGTCGTCCAATGTTATCACATACGTGCTCATTTGGAGACAGATCTGGTGATCTCGCAGGCCAAGGTAACATGTCGACATTCTGTAGAGCACGTTGCGTTACAACAGCAGTATGAGGACAAGCGTTATCATGTTTGAAAACTCCCCCTTGAATATTGTTCATGAATGGCAGCACTACAGGTTGAATTACCAGACTGACGTACAATTTTGCATTCAGTGTGTTTGGGATAACCACTAGAGTTCTCCTGCTGGCATAGGAAATTGCTCCCCAGAATATAACTCCAGGTGTAGGTCCATTTTTTTCTAGGCCGCAGACAGTTTGGTTGTAGGCGTTGCCCTGACTTCCTTCTGACCAACACAAGGCCATCAATGGCACCAAGGCAGAACCTACTTTCATCAGAAAACACAACAAATCTCCACTCCGTGCTCCAATGATCTCTGGCTTGACACCACTGGCGACGCAAACGACAATGACTTGGCGTTAGTGGAATGCACGCTACAGAACGCCTGGCTCGGAGCTTCCCTTGAAGTAACCGGTTTCTAACAGTTCGTTGTGTCACTGTGGTACCAACTGCAGCTCGAATTTCTGCCACAGACGCAGTAAGATGCGCCACAGCCGTACGCCGAATACGGCAGTCTTCCCTCTCAGTAGTGCCACGTGGCCGCCCGGAACCCGGTCTTCTTGAGCCTGTACCATCCCTTGACCACTACTGCCAACAATAATGCCAACACCTGCTCTATTACAAAGCCAGGTTTCAGAGGAAATACTGGTTTGCTGACGTCATCAACCTCGGTCATGAAGCAGGTCGCAATATTCTCCCATTCCGTACTTGCTCATAGGAATAGTACCGTGCGTTTCAGAGACAACGTGTTGGGAAATCAATGTGTTTTGAATTCTGATATTAATTTAAAGTAGTTCAGTTCAAGATCGGATTGCTTTTAATTAAGGTAAGTACTTATTTACAGTATATATGTGTAATTTTATGAATATTAACAATGTTGATCATTGTGTATTAAAATATGTTTAATTTGTCGTTTCTGCGCGAGTAGGCTTAACTCCACAGCTTTGTCCGAAGCTCATGTTGCGAAAAATATTTTATTACGTTTGCACTATTTATTTATTAGTAAATAATCTTTCGCAACAATTTTTATGCATTATTCAATATTCAATATGAATTTGCTTCATTTGTAAATTTAATACTTTTTAGTTAACACCTACCTTTTTTTTCATACATATCAATGGAAAATTGTGCATAAATAATTTCACATACTTCGTATTTGTACGCTTATGACGAAGAAAGACTAAATTTATTTATTATTACTAATTTTATTTACATTAAGTCTAATCTGGATTGGAAGTGTAACTAATATCATAACACCTTTCTTATGCCACTAAAAAGTAACATAAAAAATTAATTATATGTAGTTTTAACTAACTTAAGTAATTTTGTAAATATTTATTCAAGAATTAGTATATAAATTGTGTATTTCAGAATAAATATAATTAGTCACACTTAATAAAAGATGTAAAAAGTAACTAAATATTTCATTTGTCATTACTGACCATGATCTTTAAAGTGTATAGCAAATAATCTATTCTCTAGCTTACGAATCTAGCAATTTTTTTAGAGCTATCATTTAAAATTTGTAATAATTTTAATGTTAAAAATAATCAAAAACTAATTAAAAGTTTTTTATGCAAACTTTAGTTATAAGAATACGTTTTGATAAATTCATGATTGTTTCATTCTCATGCTTTTCCTTTTCCCTTTTATTTATTTTTTTCATATTTAATATCTTCCATTGCTAAAATATTCATTTTTTTTTAACATACAGATATTACATTGAAAATTTCTGAACATGAAAATATTAACTTAATTAAATGTTTCTTATGATGTCACTAATTCACATGCAAAATGTTATCAATAATATCAGTTAGTAAAACTGTACTATAATGTACTGTCTATCATACGATAATTACATATTCGATTTATTTTGTACACATTACATAGTTTATACATATATATAATCTACAATAAAACTCACCAGAGGTGGTTTAATAATTATTAGAAAATATTAAATATATCAAGGGTAATATACCAAGAAAAATTTGGTGAATATTTAGGGCTACTTCACAACATCCAATTTAATAAAACAGGCTCCTTCACAAAAATCAATTTAATAAAATGGTCCCTTCACAAAATTCTTTATAATAAAACAGGATCCTTCACAAAATTCCTTTTTATTCCATAAAAACTTACTATTTATTATTTACTAATTATTTTGTGACATTTTAAAATGTGTAATTTGCAAACAAATAAGTTCACCAGAGAGGACAACTTCAGAAAAAGGATTTAAAAAGTATTTTTTAATCTTGGTTCGAATTTGAGTAACTGGATTTTAACTTTAATTACAAAATGTTATTTTTCACAAAAATAACCTTTACTTTTCACAAAATTTTATTTAAATCAAATATCATATTTAAAATGTGTAGTAATAATTAAATGTGTAGTATTTAATTGATAAAAAATATGTTATAATGATAAATGTTATACATTAAAAATGTCTTTTAAAAGACCCTTTTTTTAATTCAGAGGCCTTCACAAAATTTTTTTATCTCAAAACAGGGCAACTATATATTTAATATTTCCTAATAATAGTAAAATATCTCTGTTTATTGGTGATTATAAAAGAAATGCATATATGGAAAAATAAATCAAATATGTAATTATCAAATGACAGACAATGCAGTATATTAAGTTCTTACCTTACACTTTTTACTAACTGATATAATTTTGCATATGAATTAGTGACAGGAGAAGTATTTAAGTAAGTTAACATTTTCACGTTAACACATTTACAATTTAATCTATGTATAAAAAATATATAAATATTTTAGTCTATTTATGTAGCAACGACAAAGTAAACATATTTTAATAGATAATGATTAACATTGCTAATATTCTTAAAAATGCATGTATATACTCTAAATAAGTACTTACTTTAATGGAAAGCAATCCAGTCAATCGAAATATTATTAATTTTCTTGAAAATGTGCTAGAACTCAAATATGAACTTTAATTTGCACATTAACCAAAAGAAGAAAAAAAGTGTCTTTCACGAAGTGAAAATATATTTATAACACATGAAGAATATAAAATATTACTTAATAGAAAATAAAAAATAATGAATTAGATGAATATTCTTCTTAATATTAAATTTAAAAAATAAAATAAGACTTATACTTAGAAATTATACATTTTATATATAAAAAAATACACGATAAAAAAAAAGAGTTTTTTTTATGTTTATATATTATATTTTATATAATATGAATATTTTTACTATATATTTTATGAATTATGAAATATATATTTTATGAATTATACGTATTTTATTTCTATTATAAGACATAAAAAGAAGCGGAGAGAGGGGTGGGGGAAATGAAATATTTAAAAAAAGACAATATAATGAAATCTTTTAAAATGATTAAAATGAAAGTGTCTTTAATAAAATGAATATAACATATGAAATGGTTACATGAAGCAAATAAAATGTAACTTAAAAGAGAGAAAAAAATAGAGAACTACATTTATATTTTACTTATTTAGTTGTTAATAATAATAAAAACTCTGATATTTATGAATTATTCATATTTTATTTTTATTAAAAGATATAAAAAGGAGGAGGGGAGGGGGGGGGGGTTAAAAAAGATTTTTTATCTTTAAAAAGACACTATAATGAAAACTTTTAAAAGGATTAAAATGAAAGAGTCTTTCCTCAAATGAATATAATATTTATAACATGAAATGGTTACATGAACGTATATACATGGTTATATACCCTGCACACTCTAACTTATGGCTGAGATAAGTTTTGGAACGAACTCGGAAAGTTATGATGACGAACGGAAAATAAACGAGGTTTGTCATCAATGACCGAGGTTAGTGACGTCACTCTGAGTGTCCCCGGGCTTTCTTAATAGAGCCGGTGTTGATAATGCACAGTGGATACATTCTGGCCAAGTCTTTCTGCAATATCGCGGAAAGAAAATCCAGCTTCTCGTTGCCCTATTATACGACCTCGTTCAACTTCGGTGAGTTGTTGATAATGGCTTCTTCGTCTTTTTAAAGGCATTTTTGGCTAACATAAACTCAATACGTCAAATTTCGAAGATAAATAATGCTCATGAACTTTACAGCACACATTTAAAGCAAACCTGATTTGCAAGTTCTGAGTGGCGCCACTAGCGTCACACTTATGCGCGAGTCGCGAAATTTGAATCAATGTCATCTTTCAAATGTATAAACACACCTACCAAATTTCGTTTATCTAACACAAGTCTTTCTTGGTGTTGGGAATTTTTTTTCCGCCATTGTATATATATATATATATATATATATATATATGTTAATATAAAAGGAGATATTGTCTTTGCATCTAAATGGGCGAAACAGTTGTTAGTACTGATTTTTAGGTAGCATTATAAGATGGAATAGGGGTTTGAATCAATAACTCTGTTGCTAGTTCATTAAAAGCAGCAGTATTCAGCTAACCTGTAAAAATGGGACCTGTTTATACTGGAATCCTGCTTTAAACAGAAATATTTCATTATCTAGGGGAAATGAACACCATGCAATTATACCTGCTGAGACAAAAACCTGTCTAAAATGAATTTTTTATTTCTTGTTTCATTGTGATTCCATCTCAGCAGGTTTTACTGTGTATTTATATTCATAATTTACCCCTCCCCCTCCTACCCCCCCCCCCCCCCAAAAAAAAAAAAAAAAAAAAAAATATGTATCACAATTATCAGTACATCAAATAAAAAATTTAATGAATTTAGAAACAAAAATAAATAATTAAATAATAATAAAAAAAAGAACAAAGTTTTCAATTCTGACAAAAAATTTTTTTTAATCTGATTCTAGAATTCTTCATTTTATATATCGGGTGGTTATAATATAAATATCTCTATTTGGAGCTGTCTGTAGCTTGAAGGAATAACCGAATGAAAACCAAAATTGGTACACTTACTATTTGCAAAAGGGGATAAAGAATGGAACAATAAAAAAAACTTGGGTACTTTTCAGTTAGCTGGGCACCAGTGATATATGTACACATATAAATATATAAGTATATACATAAATATATATATTCATACATATACGTGTATATTATATGTATATATGTAGATATATGTGTGTGTATATATATATATATATGTGTGTATATATACATGTATATATATCACTGGTGCCTGGGTAACCGAAAAGTACCAAAAATTGCAATAATGGCTGACAAATGGCGCTTTTGAATATGAATTGTAATGTGTAATACAAGAACAAAGAATTAAGGTGTACAACCGGATGAAAAACCGAATTTATTGGAAAGTGTCACAGTGAATGTGGTTATGCTTTCACATGATGATGCCGATCAAGTTCAGTTCCTCATGGCCATTGTGCTGGAGGACACAATCCAGGCGGTGCACGAAGTGCTCAACTGCAGAATGTAACGCATCAGGAGTGTTGTTTCCTACATGTTGTGATATGTGATCTTTTAAGTCATTGAGGAGGGACACCTCCATGGTACACAACAGCGTTTTCACCGACATGCCTCGTAGCGCCATCTGTTGGTGATTATTGCAATTATTTTTTTTTTCATTTTTCCATTCTTCTTCCCCTTCTCGAATAGTATGTGTACCGATTTTGCTTTCCTTCGGGTTATTCCTTCAAGTTACAGACAGCTCTGACCAAATAGACTTATATTATAACCACCGTGTATTAGATTGCTGTATGATTCATGAAAAAGTAAACTTTTTTCATCTTGTTGAGTTTTAGGTTAAGCAATAAAAAACATCCTACATTTCAAATAAATTACATTATAATAATGCAATTAATATTTATCCACTGATTTTTTTTAAATCATTTTTGTATCAAAGTATTTCATAAAATTAATTTTACCCCCATGTAATTAACATTTTCTTTCTGAATTTATTAGATTATGATCAATAAGCAATAAATTTTGCATACTATACTTATATCTAAATACTTCCTGTCACATGACAAAGCATAAAATTTTGAAAAAGTCTTATATTATTTTAATTAAATGAATTAATTCAATGTCATTTAACCATTTCTGTGATTTTCTTAAATTTTAAAACAGAACTTTATTTTCAATCTTTTTCGCGGAGACTAGATGGTTCAGTGGTAGCTCTCTTTCTTCCCAAAGGTTCTGCCCTCTATTCTCAACTACAGAATTTGAAATTTTCGATTTTTACATTTCATTGTCTGATGGATAGAATTTTAAAAAGAACTTTCGTGTTTTCTTGTCATTTTAAGGGTTTTGTTCTTTTTAACTAAAATTAAAACGTGTAATTAAATATGTGTTTCAGATATACAAAAGTATGCTGTTACAATTGTCTGAAAAGCAGTTCTTGAATATTTTTAATTTGATTTAAAAAATAGCTTCCTCTTGTTATCATTTTATTATTAAATTTAGTTATGCTGCCATCTATGTTCTTATTGATAAAGTGTATATATAAATTTTAAGGATAATTATAAATTTCTGATTTGAATTTATCAATTGAAGGATAAAGTGCTTTGAAAGGAATATTAAACAAAACCTTTTGTGTGATCTTTGATCACACTTACCCACTTGTTGATATAAAAAATAAGGTTCCCAAAAAGTTTTGCACCTGGACCGGCTCCTGGTTCTTATACTTATACGAGTCCCAGTAAGACTAAAACAATTTTTGTTTTACCTTTGAAAGTAGTTTTCCAAAACATTTTTTGTACCTGGATTGTTAACCTATTTGTTCCAAGAATTGTGCCTTGAGATTCGCTATATTTTAAACTATCCTTTTTGGTTTTTAATAAAAAGTTAGGGTCCCAAAAAGTTTGCACATGGGCTTGCTCTTGGTCATTATGCTTATATGGGCCCTCAATAAGACTAAAAGTTTTGTTATGAGATGTAATCTTCCCAACTGGGCAAAAAAATCCGGGCCAGGATTCGAACCCGGATCCCTTGGCTGAAGCTGCCAATGCTCTACCAACTGAGCAATCCCAGACATAAGATTTCTTTACCTATTAGAATAATTGTGGTAGAATTACTAATCTAATGCACGTTTCCAGCATTTACTGGAGGTCTCATTACTTTATTCTGTTGTGCTGATTCAAATATCAGACCAGATGCTATGATCATTAATGTTAACTGGGTGACTTAGTTCAGCCATATTCATCTGGGATTGTTCAGTTTAATTAGCATTAGCAGCTTCAGGCAAGGGATTGCAGGTTCGAATCCTGGCCCGCACTTTTTCGCTCATTTGGGATGATTACATCTGGTATGATTTCTTTATCAATTAGAAGAATTGCGATAAAATTAATCTAGTGTAAAAGTTTTTTGTTTTAGCTTTGGAAGTAATTTAATGCACCAAAATATTTTTAGCACCTGAACCCATTTAACATATTTATTCCTTATCTTAAGGTTATTTATATTTTAAACATACAACTCTCTTTCCTTTTTTGTACTTGCAGTTATTTAACCTATTTGTTTTGAGAATTATACCTAGAGATTCTCTGTATTTTAAACTATCTTTTTTGGTTTTTAATAAAAAGTTAGGGTCCTGAAAGGTTTTGCACATGGGCCTGCTGTTGGTCCTTATACTTATATGTGCCTTCAATAAGACTAAAAGGGTTTTTTTGTTTTACTTTTGAAAGTAGTTTAATGCCCCAAAATATTGTTTGTACCTGGAGACATTTAACCTATTTGTTCCGAGATTTATTCTTTGAGATTCTTTATATTTTAAACATACAGCTGTTTCCTTTGTCTTTTATTATTAATGCCCGAGGACATGGGGCATCTGTATTGGTGGGTTTTTTTTTTTTGTCTTGCAGGAAAACTTGTCAGCAGGAAACAGCACAGTCAAATGACATGGAAGATCATGGAACAAAAAAGAAACCATTAGATTTTATGCAGAAAACAGAGACTAAATGTAATAGTGGATAGTTACAAGTAAGTAGTGATAATGAAATAAATAGTAAGTAGTAAAATGTTGCTGTTGGTTTTACATTCTATGTAATCTGCATTGTGGTAAAAAACAGGGTTTGTATGCTTTAATAACAATCTTATCTTTACTTGATGGACAGTATTCTTCCTTTGGGTTTGAGACTACAAAAATTCGTCTGCTTGGGAATAACATTCATAACAGCATCATTGAAAAGCATTGTGTTTAGAAAATGTATGCATATATATATTATTCTTTATATGGGGTTTTAGACGTTCTCAGGGACAGGTATAAGTTATACATGAATTCTTTTCTTTATTTTATTGCAATTTCTTGTGTATTTTTCATTTATTTATAAAATAAAAATTTTAATTAATATGTATATGGATTGATCAAAAATAAATTGTATAAAATAAATTTGCAATATTTCACACATGACACAAGCATTTACCTGTATTTATGCTTGTTCAAATGACACAATATGGTAAACAGCATGCTAGCCATTATTTTTAGACCACGTGATTCCCACTGTGTCATCACATGAATATTGGCCTTTGCCAACCTCTGCACAACCTCTGGTTTTAAGCTATGCGGATTTAAGAAAGTGTACTGTATTCCTTTTCGAAATAGTGATCGACGCCTGAAAATATATCTTGGCAAGAAATCCATCCAAAAGAAACAAACTAAGTAAAGAAAAAGTTGGCCTTATCATGTAGGTGCAGATTCCCAACATTTGGAAGGAGTCACTGGCTCCTAAACCCAAAAAATCCAGTGGCCACAATTGTAAAACAAACGCATAAAAACAATAGTGTTTATATAGGGTAAAAAACTGAAAAAAAAAATTACGCATAAAAACAATAGTAAAAAAACAAAATAATAATTAATTAATTAATTCAAAGTGTAAAGTAATTTATTTAATATAAACATGTGTACAACAAAATTTGAATATTAATTAAATCTTAAATCATGTACAGTCAGAAAATAAAGTTTGGCAAGATACGGTTTAAAAAAATTTGTATAAGCTAAGCAATCATGATAGCGGGGAATATCAGAAAAACATTATTTCTTATTTTGATTTTGCCAGACAAAAGTACAAATGAAAGAAAATCTGAATTTGTGAGAATATTTTGCACTATAAAAATCAAAACACACTTCAAACATTTGTTTATATATATATATATATTTAAATCATAGTCGATGTAAAATAAAATTATCAGATTCAAACTGTTACAAATAACATTGCTATTCGAATATATTTAATAGTTTGCTGTGTTAAACAGATCATTCTGAAATGTTATTAAAAGATAACAATAATGTTTGTTATGTGTTTTGGTCTTAATCTTTCAAAAAAATATCAACATTTCACGATGGGGACTGCGAATACCAGAAATTGATTACTTTTAAATCACATGGTGACTTCAACACCGAAAGTTAGTGGCCACAGCAAAAAATTTAGTCGCGACTGGCGACCGAGAATCTGCACCTATCGGTAACTTAATTCTTCTTATAAAGGAGAAAAACCTCCCATCTTTCCCTGTTCTAAATGTTTCAGTTTTTTTTTTTTTTTTTGCATAACTTACAATTTTCTCTTAGTTATGATTCATTAAAGAATATCTTCTTATTTTTTAATTTTAGGACTTGAAAATTCCGTATTATTATGTTTTATACTTACTGTAATAACTGATTATATTAGTTTGTTATACTATTTTAGTTATCCTACTATTTTAATTACTTTTCATTTATATTAATAAAATGTTGTGGTCCGCCTCATGTAGGTAGCACATATTTGCAGCCCCAAAAGTTTTTTTGAGTATGGCTGTTCTAAGCTAAGGAAAAGGATAAATATCCAGGAGTGTTCTATAAATGTTTGCCCTGACATATTTATTTTACTTGAGCATATATCTGTGTACAGGTATACAGGTATACAATACGGAAATAGGACAGAAGGCTGAGTTTTTCTTTTTTTTTTCCTTTTCAACACAGGGAAGTAGCATTTTGAATTTTAAAATATGTGAGTGGATTGTTTTTTTCTTTTTTACACTGTGTTAAAAATGTGTTATGTTATGGATAGATTTCATTTCTGCACATGTCCAGAAAGCCTCTACATTCTTAAATCTGGGAGATATCATTTCATGTTTAAACAAGAACGAAAAATCATGCGTCAAGTATAGATTATGTAACACTTTCCAACGCTTCAAAATAATTTTACAAATCATTACCGTTTAATAAGCTGAAAGATAACATCTTAGTAAACAATTTGGAAAACGCATAACATATTTAAAAACGTAATTTCAGGAATTCCCAACATATACAATATTCAGAAAAATATCTGAATACTTTTATTCAGCCCTGTATATGATCTATAGATTTGGATATATACAACATAGAATGCTAAATTTTAGTTTAGCTAGGAAACGCGTAGCACAGTTTAAAATTCTCCTACTGGAGTTTTTGTCAATAAACGGAAATGTGTTCACAAACGTTTATGCTGCCCTGTATATGAAATACAGAATTTATACACACCAAGTAATAGAAAAAAGTGAGTTAAATTTAAAATCGCGTTCAGCAACTTAAAATGCCCTTCAGGAATTAATTTTAACAGACAGTAGAGAGAATTCTTTTGTGTGTCTCTGTCAATAAATGATAACTGCTATACACACACTATTCTGTAGTAAGCCTCTTGTAATGCTCCTTAGTGATATATATAAATTTCAATGCATTTAAAATAGTAAAGCATAATTTAATTAAACCGCAAACAATTTTTCTCCATAGACGTAATGTAACGGAATTCTTTTGACTGTCCTTGTTTGTAATACACCTTAGTGATATATATAAATTACAATGTATTTGAAATTGTATAACATCATTAAAATAAACCTCAAATGATTTATCCCCATAGACCGTAATGTAACGTAATTCTTTTGAGTGTCCCTGTCAAAAAACTATAAGTGCTACACACTTCAGTTGAAATAGGGAACATGCTATACATAACGACAATAACATATAAAAATTGCAGGACAATCCGAGCATATTTACGGGAGTTAGAGCATGGACAGACGGCAGATGGCCAGACAAACCGAAGTCATAAACACTTTTCAACTAGGTTGGAAAGTGTTAAAAAAGGGAGAGGAGTGGTTGTTTTTTATCATTTATGATTTCTTACAAGCTATTGGTAAAAATTGAAAGTGTTATATAATTAAATGTCAAATTAAATTGGCAGTCACTATAACGGGGGCCCTTTACAGCCTGAAAACCAACATGTCCTTACTCTGCCAGTTTATGTATCAGAATGCAAAATTTTCCCCATTCACTCTCTATTTTTCTGAATGATTTGAAAAGCCAATCCCGAATACTGTATCATAGTTGAACTTGAGCTTTGAAATAAGAGCCAAACTCACCTCTAGTACATAAGGTTTCACTTATTATCAAAATACTCTACACTTCAATCATTTTTCAAGATGCTGTAAAGGCCATAGCACATGGGAGTCATTCATTCAACATTTTCTTCAACACATCTCTAGTATATAACATATCTAGAACCATATCTACATAACATATCTAGAACACAACACATCTCTAGTACTTAAGGTTTTACTTATTATCAGAATATTCTACACTTCAATCACTTTTCAAGGTGCTAATGTCTAGTACATAACATATCTAGAATGCAACACATCTCTAGTACATAAGGTTTCACGTATTATCAGAATATTCTACACTTTAGTCACTTTTCAAGATGCTATTGTCTAGTAAATAACATATCTAGAACATATCTACATAATATAGCTAGAACACAACACATCTCTAGTACATGAGGTTTCACTTATCAGAATACTCTACACTTCAATCACTTCTCAAGATGCTGTTAAGGCCGTAGCACATGGAAGTCATTCTTTCAACATTTTCTGCAACACAACATTATAGTCTACAAAAGTTGCTTGACCTTGCTGAAGGAGAGAATTTTGTTGCATATTCTTGCTTGCCCAACTGTTCCGAGATAGCATTGGTAAAGTTCAGAATTCATTCAGCCAACATTCATTCTCCATAATCTAAGGAAAGTGGGGGGGGTGGGGCTTTAATTCAATGCTCAAACAATTTAGTCAATAGGATAAAAGCTAGGAAGGTAGGATTTCAGCAACAAATATGTGCGAACTTATCAGATAACCTTGCTTGTTCAGCACATGATAGATAACCCTACAAAAAAGTTTGATGAATCTGTTTACCTAATACATAACAAACTGAATGAATATGTTTTGTAAAATGTTTATTGTTTATCTTCTCACATCTAGTATGGCCATTACAATTGACACAAAGCAAGTTAAATCTGTTGAAAATTGCATTAAAATGTCTTTATATCTTGTTAAATATAAAAACAGACATATGATCAAACAATATAGGATTAAATTTTGATGAGGCACCCTGTATCCTTGGGTAAACCTATTGATTACAACTCCAGTTTCTTTTATAAAAGTTATCTGTTGTAGTATGCTCTACCACCACATAACGTTTATTAATGGAATTTTGATTTACCTTGTATATCTTTAAACAGGGGTCGGAAATAGCATGCTAGTAATAGCAAAACTACAGTAATTGCTACTTTTTACAGTAGTTTGTAGTGTAGCACGCTACTTTTGAACAATGTAGTGTAGCAAGTAGCGTTGTACAAAAAATCAGCAGACTTGTTTCTACTTTAGGGTAGAGTCCTGCATCGGATCGGGTTATCTACTTTTACCTGCATTCGACCTGACCCTCAGATTGGGCCGAGTTGGCGCTCTATTTTTTCAAAAGGATGTCCAATATTTTTTCAGATTAAATATATATTGCACCACTGACACATGAGAGGGTAAAATCATCTTATTGGTTATTTAGCTCTCGCACGATGCCTTTGTTCTAAGATGACACCAAGTTCTGCAAACCTGTTTGCATCAAAACCACAAACGACTGCAAGAAGCCCTTAATCAGTAATTTCACTTCTAAAGAACATAGGATTTTGAAGCGCGAGAGTAATAAATGTGAGGCTAGGAAACCAATAACAGGAGCAATTCAGACTTAAATACAGGATTTAAAAAGTAGAGATAAATTTTAAACTTTTAATTTTCAATTTTAAAAAGGTTTAATTTTTATCCTTTCATATATACAATAAGACCTGCATAATGAACACTCCTGAAAAGCAGACACCTCTATTTAGCGAACACTTTTTCAATTCCTGACACTTATATATTTGTATGCTTATACCTTGGAATAGTCGGCACCTCTAAATCTATGCACACGTAGGAGGTATGTGGTGTATGTGTGCATAAACTATCACAAATACGATACATGTGTTTTTGTGTATATCATAAATGAAATGTTTTTAATGTTTTCCAAATTCTGAGAAAAGAAAAAATCGTTCTTGCACCATAAAAAAAGAAAAGTCTATGATTATATTTCTTATGTACATTTTATTTTTTCTCATGCAGTAAATTGAATATGTACCCATTCATATTCAAATACATATTTCTTTCCATCTGAAACATAGTTTGGTTCAAATCTTTTGTGAAAATCCCAACAATATGACTTACAAATAATCTATATATGACCCAGAAGAATTTTTCTAGGGTGAACCAGACTTGCAGAAAGAAAATAAGAGTCATCCTGACCCCTCTCCAGCCCTCCCAAAAAAAAAAATAAACAAAATAGAAGCAACCCGACCCAATGCAGGAAACTATTAAACGATCTCGAGGTAAGAATATTAAAGGACAACACAAACCTGATGCAGTATTAAACAACCCTGCTGTTCAGAGGTTTCACTATATTTGAATATTTAAGGATATAGATTTGTTCATTTTTGTACATCAAATATAAAATTGGTATTTGAGATATAATTGTAAATTACATTTCATAATAGCATTAAAACATGATTTATTGTCCCTTTATTGCGAGTTGAAGTGTTTCCGGTTCAGGTCGAGTGCAGATTGAAATACATCGGTTCAGGTCAGGTTGCAGGTCGCTAAAAATTATTTTTGCATGGTCAGGTCAGGTTGCAGGTCGAGGAAATTTTTTGTCAGGTTCAGGTGGGGGTGCAGGTAGACTTCAAATGAAATTTGCAAGTTTGGAGTCAGGTACAACCTGACTATACTTCTGAGGGAAATGTACCATTCTGCAAATCACGAAGCAGAAACTTGCTTCTTTTATGCAAATTTTGTTCTGCTCAGCATTTGTGAGTCTCAGTAGCAAATCTCATCTACAGTGTATACCAACACATCATACAAGTCATAGATTTTTCCATTGATACTTGCTACTAAAATCCAGTACTAATCCACCAAAAGAACTAACTTTCTTGGTGGCAACACTTGTCTATTTATTCGTTATTAGGTCTTCATGTTTTAATACCAGGTTTCTTTTTATTCAGAATTCTTTTATTTACAGATATATTTATTGTTTGGATTTAGAGTTGTTTTTCTATAATTTTGTAGATTATAATATTACTCTTAACTTTTCTACGAAATTTGTAATGTGTATATAAACTAACATTTTGGAGACAACATAAAACATTTTCTAGTATGTTAACTTTTATAATTTTTTAATTCTCTCGGTTATGTCGTATTTTTTAAATTGTATCCCGATAGATGCAATATAATGATGGATCACTTTATTATATAATTTCTGTCTGCAATTTCTAGTGTAAATTAAACCATTTGACAAAATCTAAAAGTAGCAAAGTAGTGACTACTTTTGAAAAGTAGTTTGTAATCGCTACTTTTTAAAACAAGTAGTTGTAATTGTAGTTAACTATATTTTCAATAAAGTAGTTATAGTTGTATTTAACTACATTTTTGATAAAGTAGTTATAGTTGTATTTAACTATATTTTCGATAAAGTAGTTATAGTTGATTATATTTTCAATAAAGCAGTGTAGTAGTTGTAGTTTGCTTCAATAAAAAGTAGTTTTTCTGACACCTAACTTTAAAGATTATTTTGATATGAAATGAATATTCATCTCTTCTTTCTTATTTTGCAGAATATTTTCTGAAAAATTGCCAAAGGGAAAATACGTGAAGGAAAACTGAAATTAAGAATAATTGAAAAGCTCAGTAAAAACAAGTAAATTTTCCAGATTTTTGAGGTGAACATTTCTAGAACTTCAGTTTAACAGTAATTTTTTTTCATTGGAAAGGTTGTACCTATTGAATTCCAAACCAGGAAGTATTCCCAATCATGTAATTGTTGTAAAAATCCTTACAAAGCATATTTTTATTTTAAGAATAGTGTATTTGAATCTTATAGGATCGACTTTGAAAATATTTTAAGGAGACAGCAGCCTTTACGTGATGGATGATAGATTTGATAATGTATAGAAGAATCTGAATCTGTCCTTTTATGTCCAAAAATTACAGCATGAAATTCTGGATTTAAATAACTAAATGCAAATCAACGAAAAAAATAATAACAAATTCTTAAATCTGTTATATAAGTATTAAATATTGAAACATTGTTTTTGAAAAACTTGACTTTAATATGTTTCTAATATAACACTTCTTTATGTATAAAAAATCAAAAAGGAAAATCTCTTTTAATTTTAATTGTTTCTGACCATTGTAATTGATCCAGATACTAAAGTTGTATTTCAAAAATTTCTGAAAATCATTCAAGATGCTTACAGATACCCAGTCTAATAAAAATTCCTTCGGCTGTGACAAATGTGGAAAAACATTTTCTGAGCAACTTGAGTTATCTGACCACTTTTGTACTGCTACATCAGAAAAGAGTTTTGCTTGTAACATTTGCTTGAAGCATTTTCGTAAAAAAAATCAGTTAAACTCACATCAACATATTCATACAAATGAAAAACCTTTTAAATGTGAGATTTGTGATAAAAGATTCTCTCTTAAGCGTTACTTGCATTATCATCAATTTATTCATGAAAAAACTTCAGAAATTTGCAATAGTGAATTTCCCGCAAAAGATAGCTCAGATAAACATTCTGAAATTTGCAATAATGAATTTTCTGAAAAAGATAGCTCAGATAAGCATTCTGATAGTTGCAATAACGAGTTTTCTGAAAGAGATAGCTCGGATAAACATTCTGAAATTTTCAATAATGAATTTTCTGCAAAAGATAGCACAGATAAACATTCTGCAATTTGCAATAATGCATTTTCTGCAAAAGATAGCTCAGATAAATATTCTGAAATTTGTAATAATGAATTTCCTGTAAAAGTTAACTCAGATAAAATAAATCATTTGAAAGGAAAGAATTTTATATGTACTACCTGCAATAAAAGATTTCCAAAAATGAGTACATTGACTAAACACTGCCGTACTCATACAGGAGAGAAGCCGTTTATTTGTGAAATATGTAAAAAAGCATTCTCTCAATCACCAGGTTTAAAAGAGCATCTTCGAATACATACGAATGAAAAACCTTATGTCTGTGAGACATGCAACCTGGCATTTAGAGTAAAATGTCAGTTGACAAGACATTCTTACATTCATTCTGGTACAACACCCCATAAATGCCATTTATGCAATAAAGCATACAATAGAAAATCTTCTCTAACAGTTCATATGTATTCACATACATCAGAAAAACCTTTTGTTTGTGGTGTATGCCAAAGGAGATTCTCAACAAAAGCTATTTTAAAAGATCATTTCTTGACCCATACGGGTGAGAAACCTTATGTTTGTGAGACTTGTAATAAAGGTTTTAAGCAAAAACAGCAGTTGAAGAGACATTCTGTCATTCATTCGGACATAAGACCCTATGCTTGTCATTTATGTAATAAAAGATATACTCAGAAAACTAATTTAACAGAACATATGTATACACATACATCAGAGAAACTTTTTATGTGTGACGTGTGCCAAAAGAGATTTTCAAAAAAATCTGTTTTAAAAGATCACCTCCTGACTCATGGGGATGAGAAACCTTATGTCTGTGAGACTTGTAAGAAGGCATTTAAGACGATAAAGCTTTTAAACAGACATTCCCATACTCATGCAAGTGTGCGTCCCTTTAATTGCCACGTATGCAACAAAGGATTCTTTTTTAATTTTGATCTAAAGAAACATGTCATCACACATACATCAGAAAAATCTTTCATTTGTAATGCATGCGGAAAAAGATTTTCATTTAAAAGTTCCTTAAAGTTACATTCCCTGACTCACATAAGTGAGAAAAATTTTGTCTGTGAAACTTGTCACAAAAGGTTTACTACCCAACAGAATTTAACAAGGCATCTCTCTATGCATTCTGGTGAGAAATCTTACATCTGCGAGGTTTGCAAAAAAGGATTCTTTTGCTTACGTGACTTAAAGAAGCATACACGTTATCACTCAAGTGAAAAGTCTTATGTATGCGAAATATGTAATAAAGCATTTGTTTTGAATAACCATTTGAAAAGACATTCTCTGTGTCATTCTAATGCAAAACCTTTTGTTTGTACAGTATGCAACACAGCATTTTCTAGTAAATTTTCTTTGACACAACATCAGTCTGTTCATACAACTGAGAAGTCCTTCATCTGTGAAACTTGTGATAAAAGATTCCATCAGAAGAGTACATTAAAACGCCATATTGTTGAAACCCATGAAACAAGTACCAGAAAGCGCTTTATTTGTGAGGTGTGCAATAAAGCCTTTTTGCATAATTCGAGCTTAAAGATTCATTTCCGTGTGCATACCAACGAAAGACCTTATATTTGTGAAATATGTAAGAAAGCATTTTCTGTCAAGGGGGCTTTAAACCACCATTATCTTACCCACACCAAAGAAAAACCCCATGTTTGTGAAGATTGCAACAAAGCATTTACTTTAAAAGAACATTTGAAAAGACATTTATCATCATGCAAAATAAAATCTGTTATCACCAATGAGTGAGTTCCTAAATATCTAACCAGGGCTTGATTAATTTGTGATGTTTAGGTAAGCGCAATCTAATTTCTGTGCTCTGTTTCATTCAAAGAAAATTTTCTAAATTCTACACTCGTGGAAACTCATCTGTGCATAGGTGCCAGCATCTTTGAAAATGGGCGGTCGTACTTATTGATTTTATGTGTTATCTGGACAGTTTCTAAGCAGAATATCAGGATGAAGTGTGATTGGTTAACAGCATGTGTATATTGTTCAGAGTTGTCCATTTGTCTTTTTTTTGTAAACTGTCAATGACACTGTATGAAACAAGTGAAATAAGTTAAACTCCAATGAATTTCCATGTATTTGATATATAAAATTATTGCCATGATTTGGTAAAATTGTATTCCTACATATTTATGAAAATCAATCATTTGTTAAAAAGGTATTCAATTACCAATGTCTGTATATTTAATATTTATTCTTCATATTACCATTTTTTACACTCAGACATTATCTAAAACATGGTAAAAGTTCCATAAAAAACGTTCCTTCTTCACTAAAATTGTTTAAAAGTTTCACATAAATCTGTCACCATTACACAAAAACATTTTCACTCCAGCCAGAACATCTGGTTCTCACTAGTAGCAGTAGTTCTCAAGCATCCATCTCTTCACTATTTATCTGACTGGAGATGGATGCTTGAGAATTAAAAGTGATGATGCTCTGGCTGGAGTGAAAACGTTTTTGTGTAAGGGTGACAGTTTTGTCTGAAACTTTTTAACATTTTTTGTGATGAAGGTAAATTTTTTATGAAACTTTTACCATATTTTTAAGGTAATGTCTGAGTGTGAAAAATGGTAATATGAAGAATACATAGTAAACAAACCATTTAGTTTAAAAGTAATTGCTGTTTAATGATCCTAATCTAATAAATACACACAGCAAATGTTAATGATGAGATGATACAATTAATTTTATGGAATACTTTCTGAAAATTTGATCAGATTTAACAAAATAAATCAGTTGTTAAATGTTAATTACACTATTATATTGCATATTCATATGCAGGGGAAAAAAGGATTTCATTTCATGTTATAACCTAAAATTTAACGAGAGAAAAAAAAAATTCGTCAACCATACTGCTATTTGATACACAGAAAATTCTACACAGTTGCACAGTCTATTTTTTTTTTAAAATTAGGTACAGATGCACCAGGAGGTTTTTTTTGCCATCAAAATGACAATTTTTTGCCTGGCATGGCAACTTGGCGATTTTGGCCGATAGACCAAATTGTGCATATTAATCAGAGCCCTCTGGCATTAATAACTGAGTCAGTTGGTCTGTTGTATTCTTGTATATGTTATTATAGTAAATTCTACAATGTGTGGGTATTATACTAAATTAAACGTGTGTGTTTTACAATAAAATAAATGTGGATGTGTTTTATAATAAAATAAATGTATGTGCTTTATTAAAAAAATGTGTGTGTTTTAGACTTACCAGATTTATGTATTAAAACAAGAACAAAAAATCATGCATCAAGCATAGATTATGTAACACTTCCAAAATAATTTTACAAATCTTTACAGTTTAATAAGGTGAAAGGTGATATCTAAGTAAACAGTTTGAAAAAAGCATAACATATTTAAAAACCCAATTTCAGGAATTACCAAAAATATTCGGCAAAATATCCAAATTCTTTTGCACAGCCCTGCATATGATCTATAGATTTGTATATATACTACATAGTATGCTAAATTTATTTTAGTTCAGTTAGGAAATGTGTAGCAATGCTTAAAATTCACCTTCTGGAATTTCTGTCGATAAATGGAAATGTACTCGAGAACTTTTGTGCTGCCCTGTATAGGGTCTATAGAATTTAAACACAACAAGTACTAATATCCATTACAGCGCAATCTGAGTATATCTACAAGCTTTAGAGCACACATATATACAGACGAACCAAAGTCATAAACATTTTTCAACTATGTTGTGGAAAGGGTTAAAAACACTCAATTAACTGATGGAATATTGTTTTAATACTAATATTTCTGTACAGGATTATTATATTTTCCAATTTTTTTAAATAATTTTATTAATTCTTTTTATAATTTTTTTTAATACATTTTTACTTATAGAAAGTAAATATTTAAAATGATGTTTATAATGGTGTAAATATTATCAAAACCAGACTAACACATATCTTTAATACTAAGAAAATAATAAATTATTCTGCCCCATCAACACTCTATTAAAAATTATCTTCAAATGTCATAGAATGCAGATACGATCAACCATAAATACATCATCCTGAGATGGAATCGGAGATTTATTTTTCTCTGGAGGTAGAGGAAGTATGCCGATAAGAGATATCGCATATAAGATATCGCACCCCATGATTTCTACATAAACTACCTGCTGCATTCTGGTGGTTGCAGGGTTCGTAAATATCATGATATTTTCAAAAATATCAAAAATATCCGATATTTTGATATATATCCGATATTTTCGATATATATCCGATATTTTCAAAACAGTCAATTTACTGCTGATAATAAATATTTTCAAGCATAATATAGATTAGAAACTAAAATATATTGCACTTAACATGAAAACTTAAACAATATACTAAAATTGCTTTTTTTCTCCCCCTTTTCTTCTTTTTTTTTTTCCACGTTGAACAAAATTGAAGATCAACTAATAAACAAAACAGAAACAATTTGCTTTATACACTTAAAGAAACAACTATAAGATTCAGTATCAACTATCAAGAAATCAGAAATTTATAAAACTTGTATTAAATACAAAATAGTTTTTTTTAAATTGAAAAATTTAAACATAAATGTAATGTCAGCTTATTTTTTTATCCCCTAACATGTACAATTTAAACTCAACAACACCAAAACCAGAAATTGATTCTTTTCTAATGAAGCTGTATAGAAATGATTATCTAAATTAGACAGTTTATCTTTCTATATCTATCCTGAATTAGTTATATCCTACATAATTATTAGTCCCATATAATCTACATTTAAAAATAAAAACTTCAAAGTTTGGATAAGATTTTTACTTTTTTCTTTAGCTAGAAAAGTCACTGCCAGAGACAAATGTTCTTTATCTACAGAATGGTACAGTCAAAATTAGTTGAAAATTTCATTTACACTTGTTTTGACTTAAAATATAAAAAAAATCTTGCACAGTGATATTTTGAAAATAAATATCAAATATTGAAAATAACAAACATTTTGATATTTTGAAAATAAATATCAAATATTGAAAATAACAAACATTTTGATATTTTGAAAATAAATTTCAAAAATATTGAAAATAACAAACATCTTGATATTTTGAAAATAAATATCAAATAATATCAAAATATCAAAAATCTTGATATTTTGAAAATAAATATCTGAAAATATCAAAAATATAAAAAATCTTGATATTTTGAAAATAAATATCGGATATATATCATGATATATATCCATTGATATATATCATGATATATATCCATTGATATATATCAACGAACCCTGGGTGGTTGTTGTCTAAAATTGATCCTCCATTATTAATTTTAGTCTAGTGTCAAACAAGGGCGGATCCAGCCGTCGATTTAGGGGGGGGTCACAGTCACAACTCTTTATAGATTTCTTAATGAAACAGTTTTCAAATACAGTAAAACACCTGAAAATGGAATCTGTCTATAACGGAATTCCGTTTTAAAAGTAAAATTTCATGGTTCTGGCAAAAAGAAAGCAATAATAAAATATGTACCTGCTAAAACGGAAATCAATCTAAAGCAGAATCTTTCCTCGTCCTTTTTAATTCCATCTTAGCAGGTTTTACTCTTTTATAGGGTAATATTATCTTTACAGTTTAATTAATCGGACAACATTGCAATAACAGTTAATCCTTTAAAAAAATGAAATCTATATTCATGGCATCAGGACCTGCCTTGTACTATCCGCATTGAAATTTTCAGGCTTCTACGTGCGGTAGATTTCACTAGCCATCGCACGCAGACACTACACTACACACTAGAGACACATACACTAGAGATGTGACTATGTGACAGGCTCAGTCCGAACCAGGCCCGGGCGGGTTCGGGCTCATTCTTTCTAAAACTGATAATTTTATTTATTCTCATATTGAAAAAAAAACTTTTTTTTCCCCTAAAAAATGACATATTCCATTCCAAGTCATTTTAATGTTATTTTAATCAGAATGAATAGAAGGGGGGAACAGAAATCTTATTTTTTCTTATAATGCTACTTTAAAATAAATTTACGATATTTACGACGCGACTGATTACTAGGTGATATGGCGCCAATGGGCACGAATAATATCTATTCGTAGATTTTCGTTTGTGACAGTAGGATATTTTTTAATTGGAAAGTTTTTTTTTTTTTTAGAGATTTGACACGAAATTAATATCTTTTTTATCTTTAGTCAATCAGCATTAGCTTAAGTTGCAATATTTTTAGTATTATATTGTGTATAACTGCCAGCAAGCCAGTGACGTATTATAAGTAAGAGGCTCTTGTATCTTAACTTATTAAATATATATATATACATTATACATAATGGTGAAGAGGGGGAAACGAACCTTTTATTTAGATAGAATGACTGGAAAAAAGTCTGGAACCACTATTTCAGATTAGAAAACTTTGTCTAATATGTTACTTTCGACTCAAAAAACTTTCTGCGATTAAATCAGGCAAAAAATTATATTCAAAAATAGTGCTGAAACTGAGTTTAATAGTGCACAATAATATAGGACTTGGCATATGTTAAAATGTACTTACCATTCTTTTTTTACTCCTTTACAAAAGGACGAGCAAAATAAAACTAATATTAATACAGCTTTTAAAATGTTTTGGACTGGTACATTCGATTGAAAACACTGAGAATGAAATTGCTATTTGACTCGTTGTCGTTATTTCCACCCACAACTATATTATCAGTCAACAGGCGCCAGTCAGAAAAAGGGATCACAGGAAATAAAAGCCCCAGGCCCTGTAATGAATAGGAACCCCAAAAGAGCTGGTCCCATAACATTTCTTAGAAAAGATGCCTTTTCTGATAAAATCAAGGTCTTCACAAAAACGTTGGTCATTATATGTCCAGCAGAGCAGGAGCATCTGCTTCTTGGTAAGGGGTTTTCTTCTTGTGAGAACTAATAGAAAGAAAACTAATGGCCTGCCCTGAGACGTGCCAGATAACTGATATATTTCATACAAATATTCTATATCTGTGTTTCTTCTATTTTTAGATTAACATTATTCATGAGCTCAAACATTTTTAAATCAATACACTTTACGTAAACTGGATTTACAAATAAAATACTTGTGAAAATAGAATCTGTATGTAACGGACATTGATCTTAAATAGAAATTTTTATGGTTCATCAAAAGTACACATTGCAGTTAAAACAGGCAATATACATCTTAAGATAACACCCTGTCTAAAACGAAAATTTCCTCCGTCAAATGCGACTCCATATTAACAACTTTTACTGTATTTGGAAATTATTTTCCCAATAAAATGTCATAAATCTAAAGACTGTTTTATCTTTAGATTTATGAAATTATATTGCGAAAATAATTTCAAAATGCAGTAAAACTTAGCCTTACGCTTTTCAAATCGCTGCAGCTGAAGTATAATAAATAATATAGATTTTATAAAACTAATAGTCATGCATGAACGTGAGGGATGAATTTTGTTTGTGTTTCATAGGTATATATATATATATTAGAATAAAACCTGATAAGGCGGAATTAAAAGGTACGATGAAATAAGTTCATTTTAGACAATTTCAGTCTTTGCAATATGTTACATTCTCTCACCGGGAATAAACTTTCCGCTTAAGAAAGGATTCCGTTATCGGCAAGTTTCGTTTTCTCATGTTTTACTGTATATGTATTTCTACTTTCGTTGTCCTGAGATTTAATTTACTTTATATATATTTACACTAAACACACTCTCAAAAACTCCAAACTGAAAGCGTTTCTGTTTCTTCGGAATATTGAAAAAAAACATACCAATATTTGAAAAAATAAAATAAAAACTTGACAAATGAAACCTGTCTATAACGGAATCCTGCCTTAGACGGAAAATTTATGGCCCTAGAGAAAAGGATATAAAATATATAGAATACCAGCTAAGACGGAAACCTGCCTTAAACGGAATTTTTTAACTTTTTTTGCAGTACCGTTTTACGTAAAACTTGGTACTAAGTCTTATTTACACCTTTTGAGAGAGCCCCTTGGATCCGCCATTGGTGTCAAATCTGTTGCCGCAGGGAAGTGCTGTTCTAAGTAGTGAAAATTTTATTGAATTTTTTAGAAAATTTTTTAATGTTATTTTCAGAAAATTATAAACGTACAAAGGTAAGTAATAAAAGTTACAAATTATTTTATGAAAATTTTGTTACTGATCCAAATTTTGATTTTTTATGTTTTGATTGACATATTATTTCCTTGAAGTTGTCAAATGGTGGCCGTTTATATTTTTGTTTATATGTTCCTAATATCGCACCCACAAACTATTCTAAATTTAATTCATTAATTTCAAAACTTATTTGTGAATTTTGTTTTGAAGATAAGTGGATTTTAGATTATTATTTTAAACAATTTATTCGGTTCCTATTTTTAATTTTTATTTTATAAAAGCAAGTCAAAAAATATCTAATTAAATCACATTTTACTTGTCACAATAAACTTGTTTGCTTATAATTAATTAAATATATACTCCTATAAACAATTAATTTTTTAGGCTGGGCAAAATGGTTCTTCATTAGTAATGTTACAACTCATATTTTTTACAAAAAAATTTTGAAAAGAAAATTTTATTGTGTTCCTAATATCACACAGGGTGTGCGATATTGTAAATAAAAATAGTCGGTTCTGCATCAGCGGCACCGTGCTCAAGGTCACTGCGGCAGAGGCAGAAACCGGAAGTATGTCACGGAGATAAGCAGAGTGGGGAGATATGACCGTGCTCTAAGAGGAAGGGGAGATAAGGGAGTAAAATACTGAATATTTACGTTGCCACACTTGGCAGATTTATCACCATCTCTCAAAACATTGCCAAGTAGTGGTGAATTCTGAAGCTTATCCTTAGAACCACGTGATTCATAAAGAATTATTTCCTTTTTTTTCCTTTAATTAGTTTATTATTTTTTAATTAATATTTTACCCTGATTAGTGATGAAATTTTTTTTTAATTTCATAACTTCAATACATACCTACTTTTTATTATAACAACCATTTATAAGCATGATCAACCATTTAGGAGATATGTGGTTATTCCAGGAAACATTACATTCAGTCTTTTCAAATTGAATTAAAACATCAAACCATTACGCATTAAACTGTCACACATAAGTTATTTCATGATTTTCACTAAAAATAACTGAGTGAAGGCTATGATGTCTTAGACTCATGTACAGTTTTCTTTTTTTAAAATGGTTATAAAAAAGAAAAAGGTGGCCATATTTTGGGGATTTTTACCTTTGATGGTAACCTGACTATTTTATTAAGTTATTGATTTGGCGTGGGCTTGGAAATCGAGCCAATAAAAAAGTCACCAAATGAGTGCATGTGCATGAGTGTAACACATCCGTTCGTTAAAGAAATCAGTGACATGATTAGTGCACACATTCCAAGTTATATTTACACAATAAGTTTAAAATAACATCAAGTCCTACCACAGTAAAGAAGTATGATTTTTGAAGAAACTGTTTATCATTGTGTGAAAATCTGTGTCCAATTGTAATATGTGAATGGTTAAAAGGAGTAGAAATAGTAGTCTTAAAAAGAGTAGAAACGAACTGATGTTATTTAAGACACATAAAAATCTAATGAACTGACTAAGGATTGGTATAATTACTTTTTTTATTTTATTGAACGCTGTTGATTGCTTCGTAGGTTGGTTGTTGGTTTAGTCCACATCCTTACAGAGAGTCGGTTCACAAACGTGATCTATTCACTGGTGCACAAAAGGAGACTGTAACATATGGAAAAGAATTAAAGGTGTTGCCGTGTGTTCAGATACTGACTCGACAGGGCTTGACTATGGCTGTGTTGAGAAACAAAGATCAGGTAGCACATGGGCTAAGGAGATGTGCGTATGGAGTTGGTCTCATCAGAGCAAGTATTTTGTAATAATTTAATTATTTGATGCTTTATGTAATGTAACTGTCGGAACGGGAAAAAGAGCAAATAAAAATTAATAAAACAACTTAAATATTGATACATCAATCTCCTAAAGATCGGAATATATCAACAGGAATAAAACTAGGTCACACCGCCAGGTGCCATGAGTAGCGCCAGTCAACGTCCCAACCGCCGTTCCCATGTCCTGAGGGACATATAATTCGTACGACCGGATTTGGCTCTCCGTATGCAATAAAACCGTCGGAGCACCGCCACCTGCGCATCACTCCGATTTTACCAGGTTTAGAAGCCGTAGGTCGTTACGACACGTGGAGGTTCCCAAAATCAAAGGAGACCTCCACAGAGACACCTGATGAATCGCCAGAAAGACACCCGATGACTTCATCGCCGGAACCCCATAAGAGGAACTGGACCCTAGGTCATATGTCAAGTTCCCACGACGGCCGAACGTCAAGTCCTAGGAAAGGAAGTAACGACTCAAATTTTTTTTTATTTATTTAGTTGTACAAATATTTTCGTTTGCTTTACATGATTACTGTTAAATAATTAATTTGAATGTTGATTAATATTATTAAATCCTTTAAATAATGATTAATTACGATTAAATAATTAATTTTAATAAATAAATTATTGAAAATGTTAAATTTAAAACAGAAATGGTATGCATCATACCACTTTAATAGTTCAGAAGGGGTAAAAACAACGACTGCATATCCTTATCTTTCCAAAACAATGGCTCTCGTAATAGGAATACATGCCTATATTTACTCAGACAAAATCCAAAACATACATGAAAGTATCATGTGATCTGATTTAGCCATATCAGCGTTCATAACCCGCAAAATTTTCGCCTGCGCTGCACTCGATCGACCCAGAAAAAATCTGTGGGTGGTTTGATCGCGTGATTGGGCTGTTTGTGTTTATGTTTTTCTTAGTTTGGTAGGTTGATTGATACAGCTGTAACAGCCTGATCGGAGATCTAAAATTTTTTAACATTCTAAAATGATTTTTTAAACCTTCATATTTTCTAATGATCCAACATAAAATAATAGAATACCGAAGTATGATGTATATTATATATATACATGATATATTTATATAACTGCTGTTAACTTATATGTTATTAAAACTACAGCGCCTACTAAAATTAATATATTAGTTTAGTTGACAGCAATTACATAAATGTATGTATTGTACAAAACAATCCATATAATAAAATAAAGTTTAATTTTCTATAACCAGTGCATCTTTAACTAACAAGCAGAGGATGTTTGGATCACCGATTTCCTGAAACACAGTGTTGGTTTGAATAAAGATAGTGTAAACTCTTTCTCAAAAAAGAATATATATATATACAGTAGAGTCTTGAAAATCCGAGGTTACGCTTAATTCGAGGCGTCAAAAATAAAAATTTCTACTTTTTTTTTCCTCACCCGAAAGAATGCCAGTTCTTTTCGTTTCTTCTTGGAAGGAATGCCATTGCCGCTTTCGGTCACCCAACATCCTTTTTTTCCCTTGTTCAGGCAGATGGCTAAGGGTTGGAGTTGGTCTCAAAGGGGTTTCTAAACTAGTTCTACAAAAATCTTCTTTTTCCAAGTTCCGTTAGGCGCTAGGGGGTGTAATCTGTAACCAGTTGCATTATAAGTTGCAATGTCGTTTATTCAAAGTTAGCTTTTTTCACATTCCTAAATCGACTATTGTAGAAATAATAGAAGATGAGGGCGAATGTAATTAGAATTGCAAAAAAACCGTTTATTCCCAGGTTTATTTCCAATGGACTTTACCCATAAAACGTCATCTGTGGGTAAAGAGAAGAAAAACACCAATAGGCGTGAAGAACATTTTATCTCAGCTTCCCCTTCGTCCAATAAACAGTCTTTTTCCGAAGGAAATTACCCTCAGAGGTGGGGTTGTTGCCACTCGTGGGTAAGGTCCATAGACCGGTTTATTCCCAAAACACTCAGTTTAAACCAGGTTTTTTCTAGCCTTTGCAACTCTAAATCAGTGGCGCAGCCAGAATTTGGTTCTAGGGGGGGTTTTGAGTTTCTAATAAAGATGGTCGCCGGTTATATGAATCATCGGTTAATGAAATCATTTTAACTGAATGAAATCATAATGCTTTTCTCCGCAATCACGTTGGTTATGATTCATTTAAACAGCGTTTACAATATTAGAGTTACAAACTATAAAATGCACCAATGAAATAACACAAAACTAGGTTAGATTTATAAAGTGTTTAAAAATGATGAGGGGAAAACTTAAAGATGGAAGAGCACAGTACAGCAAATAATTTTTACATAGAAAATAACAGAGCAGGAATCCATTTGTTCAATCAAAAATACACAAGGTTTCATTAGAAGAGAATCACGAAAAATTTCTAACTTTAATAATAATGAAGCAATTTTAACAAAATTTTCAATAGACTTACTTACCTTGCTTTTTGCCAAATGTAACAAGTCATTTAGAACTTTTAGGGCTAGAGTCTTGAAATTTTATATGGATGTTACTTAAAAGACGTAAATGCTCCCCAGAATTTATTTTTTCAATTCGAAATTTAAAAGAATGCAAGAATAAGAAGCATTCTAAAATTGCGATTTATGTGACACAATTGGTAAGAAAACTTGGAATTTGGCATGATGATTACTTTTATGTAGTAAATGCTTCCTTATAACATTTTTAAAAACATTTAAAAATTTAAAAGGACGAAATGAGCTGAAAACTTTCTAAAAGCATTCTAAATTATGATTTAGTTGAAACTGTTAGTGTTAGAAACTTGAAATTTAGTATAGAGGTTACTTTTAAGATAGAAATGCTTGGCATAAAGAATTTATTATAAATGGGAAATTTAAAGGTGTGAAACAGCTGAAAGCATTCTAAATTACGATTTATTTAGAACCTCACGTCATATCGGGCCTTTCAAAGACGATATTTTTTTCTATGCTAAAAGTAACTAAACGTCTGTATTTCGACACAATCCATTAAAAGCATCTTGGAAGATCAAAATTACGGCGCCTACAAAAATTTGGAAACGCTCTGATGAATAAAAGTATTAAAAAAAAATCTGAGAATTTTTCGATGACAATGCAAAAAGAAAGCTGGGTATTTTGGCGTGGGTTTGCTCGGCGTCTGCTCATGTTTTCAGTATTAAAAGTGACTAAGTCTTTTTTGACGCGACTCTGTTTTTCTGTGACTCTGTTCTCTTAGACTTTAGTCAAAGACTTAGACTTTTTTCACGGAATTTTAAAGAGGGGTTGGATACAGTTATATTTAAAATCGAATAAATTTCAGAGTTCGGACAATAACTTTTTTGTGTTGTTATTTTAAAGGACACGTCGCAAAAAAAAAAAAAAAAAAAAAAAAAAAAAAAAAAGACGCGATAAGAAAGCATTTTTTTTACAGCTAATCAATATTTTTCCAAGGTCTGTAAAACCATTATATTTATAACCATGGCTTTACAAATTTGATAAAATCTGGTAGCCAGTAAAAAAATATAACCTGCTCCCCTCTGAAGTCACTAATTTTCAAAAACACAAAAGTTTTTTATCAATTAATTGAGAAAATTAATAAGCCTATCGTAGGATTATTAGTTACATAGTTTATAGAATAGTTACATCATTTAAAAAGATGGTATAAACAAAGTTTTCTAATGAAATTTATCAAAATTATTTATCTATGAAAAAAAACGTAAAGGCTGCATTAACCGGTATGGTTTCAAATGTCTGGTGTCTGGATAAGTGAGTGCTGCAAAATCTATATCTGATGAGGGGGGCATGGATGAAACAGTGAAGCAGGAAAACGATTTCTGCCTATTTTCGTGTCGAAGTCAGTCAAATAATTATTTTTTATTAATTTAAAATTTGCATTTGCTAAACTTATTTTTACCTAATTAAAAATGCCGAAAATGAGAAAAAATGCCATTTGTGGTCATTTCTTAGGTCAATTTTTGTACAAAAAATTATAATAATAATTAAAAAAAATCAGGTTAAATAACTTGGTGGCAAGATAGAAAAACTAGGTCGCCAATGGCGACCTGGCGACTGCATTTGTCAAGACCTGTTTATAACTGATAAAAAATTTATAGAATTCAGACAACTGGGGTTATTTTTTTTAAACTATGAAACGAGAGACCCTTACGAGAAAAAGAAACAAACAAACAAACAAACAAAAACAACCAAACAAGAAGGTGTCTTTTAAAAATGCTTTTCTGTCTAATAATCAATATTTTTTAGTGAAAATTTCATTTAAAAATATAAAATTGATATGAGAAAAAGAATCATACAAATTTGAGGTAATTATCATGAGCCCAGGCACCGCCAGACGGGTCAGCTAGTATAATTTTAATGACATGCAGATAGCATTCGTTAAAATGTAATAAGTGTAAATCAATGCATAACTAATTTATTGCTGAACAATTTAAATTAATGCATGGTTAGCGTAAAATTGTGTGTAATTATAGATAGTATTTTTCTAAAAAATTGCATTTAACGCCTTTTTTTTTTTTCAAAATCCATACTCACAGGCAGGGCTTAAATTCTAGGAAAAAAGAGTACCGGAGCTCTAATTTACACAGCAGTAATAACAACCATCAACCCAAACCCCCTTTCATTAGAAGGAGGGATGCATTATGCTTGTTACCCCACCCGCATATTTATATTTCATACATTATTTGTAAAATTTAAAGTAATTTTGTCTTTTGTAAAAAAAATAATAATACATTTTGACTGTATCTATATTCAATTACACATAATGAAATTTAATAAATGAGTAGAGCAGAAAATAAGCAAAAGAAAAAAAAAGGAGAGCCAAAAAAATAATAATAGAACAAAAAACATTGAAATTGGAAATGAGGAATTTTCAGAAAATCCTACTCGCTAAGAATGTCTTTATATGAACTAGCAAAACATAAAACTGGAGCCAGGGTCGGACTGGGCCAGGGGAAAGGGCGCAGACCTTGGAATTTCAGAGGGCGCAAAAATTTTAATGAACTTAAATCAATTTTACGTATTTGTGTTGTGTCTGGCTTTACAAAGTGTAACACATTCGCATAGCACCAAATAAGAAAAGGGCTTAATATTATATTCCTGAGTTTAGATAGACGACTTCGCTATATTCCACGTGCATGTTTAAAGCTCCATTAAATCTACATAGTTTTTCAAACTATGTCATGTAATATCCAATGGTTGGAGTATCATAGTTGAGATTTTCTCCAACAGAGCGAAAATATGCCGGTACCAGGACTTGAACCTGGGTACTTTGGTTTGCCGTACCAACGCTCTTTCCTCTATTCATTATGTCATGTAATATTCAAAAACTCTAGAAAGTTGAATACAGATTACACTGTAGTAGATTGACTGTAGGCTAGGACTCTCCTACTTTATTATTTTGTCAATAGATACCTTAGAACAGTCATGGTATAAAACCGATCACTCCATACTAATTATCCTTCAAATAAGGTATAAAAATTGCATATGCACCAATTTATTGGGAATAATTTGTACTATTAAATTCTATTCATAAATTTTGTTTCAGAGATTGTATACATATCAAAAAATACACGAACGTTGATTTTTCAAATTGTAACACTTACGATTGAGTTCCATGGATCAAGACAGACCGGGAATATACTTATCTTAATTCTTCATAGAGTTATAAAATAAAATGTGTTAGGGATTTATCTAAAAATTTCGGAAAATAAAATTTAAATCTTACATGAAAATGTACTGAACACTCATTTAGTCAGCAGTAAAATTATACAGGAACTTTATAATAAACTTTCTTTATCTAAAGGGAAATACTACAAAATGTTTCTGGTAAGTGTCTAATACGTGTTATTTTCTGTAGATTCTTTGAAAACAGAAAGTGATCGATCCCCTTAGACTGTTGGCAGGTTCTCTGCATCTTGAAAACTAATTATTCAAATGAGCTGTACACTTACACAGTTTTTTTTTATACAAAAATTAATGTAGGTGATAATTCATAATTTTTTAATATGAATTTGTTAATAATTTTCATAATTAAAAAAATGTGTTTGGATACCAAAAAAACCTGGAATATATTTGGGTCTATTATTTCATTAATAAATTAATAAAAATTCAATCAAATGATTTTTATAAGTTTGTCAAATGGATTTAACATTAGCATCCTCAAACTTTAAACTCTTCTAGCTCTATGAAAATTTAACATAAAGTATATTTAAACTTAAATTATACCTTTTCGCAGGCTGTCTCGATCCAAGGAACTCAAATAGGGCATACAAAATAGGTGTTATTTGAAAATTCAAAGTTGGTATAATTTTTTGTATGTAGACGACTCCTGTAACATTCTTAATCCATAGATTTAATTAGTACATTATTTCCAATCGATTAGTACCGATAGATTTTTTTACAATTTGTTTTAGATGAATTGGTAGAGGATGATCACCTTTTTCTCCCCCAGCACTGTAAATTAACACACTTGATATATCCATAGTTGTGTCCATTAACGGAAAAAAAAATCCTTCTTAATTTTTTTTAGGAAATTCAGAGATTATTACAAGTTTAACGATTTTTATGATTTGTTTAAACAGTCATCGTGCTGTGAGATATGACTTGACTAACTCTTCCATTTTATACAATTCTTTTTTCACTCAAGCAACACAGAATTGTTGGATATCATTCGTCTATTGTTTTCTAGCTTCGTTGGCCAACGATTGAGTTTGGCTGCTTCCAATAGCTGAGCCAACGGTTAGCTGATCGTCGTCGGTCTAAAGATATGAGTTCCCATTTGACCAACAGTTATGTTTGCTAGCAAAACTGTGCTAGTAATAATATTAAAATATGGATCCTATTTAATGGATCCTATTGTAATGAATCCTATTGTAATGAATCCTATTTTAATTAGAAACTTCAACTAATTTGTTGATTTTTTAGGTGAAAATTAATTATGCTTCTAGAATTACCTATTAAAATTGCTTCTACTTTGGTTTCCTTGGTTTCAGAAATGTTTCCTCATTTAGCATTTGTATTTAAACAAATATCTCTAAAGCTATTATGCAAATAAATTTTACTTTTGTGACTACTAAAATGCAATAGGAGTGCTAAGAGATCCAAACTCTATTTAAAAAATATATGTTTATTTGATATAATATGAATTAGTTATCAACCAGTTATAAACATGGTATAGATGCAAGTTCTGATATAATCTGACAGCAAATGCTGTTTATTTACTACAGCTTTTTTTTCTTTAGTAAAGTAGCATCTTTAAATGTGGTCACTGACTGTGTCTGCCTCATCACACATACAAAATAAAGATTTAGTATGCAAAATTCGTTCAGAAAATATTCATATCGAGAACAAAAATGTACTTTCATTATAGAAATATAAATTTTGAAAATAAAATTCGTGCTTTATTTTTCTTTTGAAAAAGTACCATCATATTATAGCAGTATTTGAATGTCCAAATATAGGAGTATTTGAATGGGGAAATAACACTTGCTTGTGAAAATAATATACTTGCAACATTTGGGATAAGGAGAGGCAGGAGGAGGAAGAGGCATTTTGTGTGCTTAAAAATGACTTGATGCATCCTTAAAATGCTGAATTGATATCGCACTATAAAATATTCTACTGAAAAATGTCGTCAAAAATAGCGATTAGTAGCCTAAAATCACTAAAATAATTGAGTAAATTTACTTTTCTTAGCACACTCTTCCCATGATTTTCAAATTTCTTATCACAGTTAGAGTTCAAAGGAAATTAAGTTTCCATAATTGAAATAAATCCTCCGGGATTGTAACTCTGCAAGCGATAGGATTTTGCTGCCAGCGTTTTATAATTAAAAAAACCTATACAATAGTTTATGAATAGTAATAATCACTTTATTTAATGATCTATTTTTCCGTGATTAAATGAAACAATTTTTAAAAATTTAGAATACATACCAAAATTTTCCGAATAGTTATTTAATTACGGAAAGGCTGTCAATAAATAAAGCTAACCGAAAATTTTAGTAGGTATTTTGAATGAAAAAAAAAACGCTGGCCGCGGGATCCCAGCTTGCAGAATTGCAATCCAGAAGTGTCATCGAGGTTGTATTCCTCGAAAAGACAGGTTATGTTTTCCAGTCAATAACAAAATCCACACAAAACGTTTTTGCCTTCTAATATTTATCTCTTTCTTTTATAAAGTTGTTTTTCGAAAAGCATGGTTTCAATTATAGGTGCATTCAGGGACGGCTTTAAAAGGTCGCAAGGTCCCTTGGGTACTATATTGGAGGGTACGCAAATTTATTTGATCTGAGATTATGACCTAAAAAATATCATCCTAAGAACTGATGAAAAAAATCTCTCTCAGGGTGCGGGAGTAGCACATGGGCGTGAGCTTTAGTAGCCACGGCACACCAGGGCTATTAAAACTTTCCCTAGGTTTTCTATCCTCAATCGTATGCAAACACGTCCGCTTTGGTTTCAGATTCTGAAAATTCCTTCTATGTATCTTCAATTTCTTTATGATAATAAAAATCCCTCTCTTTTTCTATCTGTCTATTAGTTGATGATTAACCCTAAGTGAATTCTCGAAATTTAGATTAGTACACTAATCAGAATATATGTGTGTGGAATAATATTGGAACGGCTTTGGGGCGCAAAATTTTTCCTGGCTGAGGGCGCACCGGCCCTTGGGCCGATGGGCCGGCGGGCCAGTCCGAGCCTGACTGGAGCTGTGTGCCTGTGAGCTTCATCGCAAATTTACAATGTTTTACAAACACGAGCAAATTACAGCGACTAAACATAACAATACCACGAGTAAAAATACGGTGCGGTTAATTCTGGCATTTCTCATTGCTGTTCAAAAACCATTGAGACATAAAACAATTGAGTCTACATCTGTGATCGCAAGACAGATACATGCTCCAACGTGTGCGACACGCTACGTCACAAATGTAAGCGCTTTGGTAGGAAATGACGCAAAGTATTGGTGATGGGAGAAAAAGGAAACCATAATTTAAGATTCGATTTTTCAGAAATGCTCTTCCGCTGAACACCGGAGCGCAATGTTTATGAGCTCCGGTGAAGTCTGACCAGTATTTAAACATTGACTAAAAACAAAGAAGTATCGGAGCCGAGCTCCGGTAAGCTCCGGCGCAAATTCAGCACTGCTCACAGGCATGTATCTATCAGTCAATGAAATCACAATCAGTGCTTCTTTCCACCGAGGGACAGGATGCAATGCCTCCTCGAGAGCAATATCATGTAGTTATCAGCCGAAGTTATACTTTCCTGATAATTTAATAAAATCTCAAGATTATCGTAAATGACAGGTAGTACATATACGCTATAAGCAAGAACCCGAAGGCTCTCATCCTGTGAAGAAACATATCGGAGACTTGAGGCTTCCATGAAAAAAAAACTTATTTGAAGAAAGATAATTGAAAAAATGAGGCGGTCCCCCAGCGCTCAAAACGTCTATATCTTCACATCATGAAAACTCAAAATCGAATGCCTTTTTTTGAGATGCCACAAATTTATTCGCATAGCGTACAGAAGAAAATTCGTTAGGGAGAAACACATTCTAATTTTTTTGAACGCAAACCGCCAAACCAGATTACCATATCACATCAGCATCTTTATAACAACAGAAAACTAACTGTCCGAACTTAACATCTGCAGGAATTTTAGCATGCAGATGTATCGAGAAATAGACGTTGCATTTTATCTTTCTTTATTTATTCTGTGATCCAAAATGTATGCATTAAAGGCACGCAGATGCCAAACTGAAAATGATTTCATTTCTTATATGAAAACCGCAAGCACATACGAAAGAAAGAATTTAGAAATGTACATTAATTGAAAAAGGATCACTTCAAGCTGTGATAAAAGAGTTTAAGAATTATTGAATTTTAAATGCAAAGGAAAGAGATTTTCTTTTCACAGAAGCGCGATAGAATTAAAAATAGCTAAAAGAGGAAACACAACTAATTTATAAAATTTTAACGATAAATATATGAATCTCCATCATAAGCAAGACGTCAACTACCGGCAATTACCAACAAATGAAATATAGTCTTTAAATTTGTGTACAGACCCCTACGAAACAAATGATTCGAAAGAAACACCAATTCCAAAAATCTACTGACAATCGAAAAATAGCTTTTTATAACTTTAAGTACATTTTTTAAATTCTTACTTTTGCAAAGATTTTTTTTCCTGGGTACGCACATAGCTTGGTCTTTAGATATAACTGAGAGCAAAAAAGGCCGCTTGAAACTGAGAGAGACTTACAAAGTGTATGTTTTTTTTTCTCTGGAATTCGATGGTCTGTTATTGTTTCGAACGTGGAACAAACACAGAAATGCAATTAAGAAACAGACCACTGTATACTATATAACTCAAAGCGTCTGTGTCAGAGTATATGACCCTTCTTTTACTATAAGACGTCTCAACAAAGTGACGCAGTCCAAAAATCAAGTTTTGACATAACCGATGTGTGTAATATGCGCTTTCACAGTTTTAAGTAGAATTTTCGCCGTTTAATTAAATCACATTGTTGAATTGAATTTGATTTAAGAAAGCGGCGGATTCTGCCAAGGCGGAAAGCCAAAAAACTTAATTTTAACTTTAGTAGTTTTGATTCATATAAGCGGCAATTATAGTAATTTTTTTAGCTCTGGAGGGGGTTTTAACCCCCAACCCCCCCCCCCCTTGGCTGCGCCACTGCTCTAAATGTAATGATACAGAAGAGAACAACTCTCTGCCATTTGAAAAAATAATCTCTCTTAATGAAGGTTCTGCATCTTTAGAACTTCTTTTAAAATATGTAGAACAGCAAAATGAAGCCACCCCTGCTGATGTTATGCTTTTTAAGTGTTGGCTAGATATTGCATCTAAAAAGAGGAGTAATGTGTTAAAGCAACAAATAATGGAATTTTTTTTAATTATAAAGTATCCTGTATATCATTACAAAATGAATAAAGGTATGTACATTCTTTGTCATCCTAATTGAGTAAAATTATAATTGGTAAGAATTTTCTACTTTTTCGGAAAATCCGAGTTTTCAGTAATCTGAGGTGGTGTCAGCCCCAATTACCTCGAATTTTCGAGACTCTACTGTTTATATATATATATATATATATATATATATATATATATATATATATATATATATATATATATATATATATATATATATATATATATATATACAAATACAAATATTATTATGTACTTTACAGTCGTTTGGGTTGTCCTACACAGATGAACCTGGTCGGTATGGGTAAAAAGTCCATACTCGCCGTTTATTTCAGAATTGTTTTTTCTATATTTATTAATTTAAAAATTATTTATCAGTTGCTTTATATTTTTTGAGATACATCTAATAATCTATTAATAAATCAAGATCGTGATATCAACATGTTAAGAGATTTATTTCTTTATTTCTAATAGTAAAATAAAATCTTTGTTAAAATTTGTTAAAAAAAAAAAGCTTTTAAACATTTCATTAAAATATCTTTTTCGATAACAACATCGGTGAAACATGAATATATAGTTAGCAAAATTATTAATTTCTAAAAATATACTTTTCTTGAAATTTATTTTTTGATGTAAATTGCATTATTTATTATATTGCAATAAATTTCATAAAACATGAGAAACAAATACCATTCAATACTCAAAACCATGTTATTATATGCAAAATGCTTATACTTTCAGTAGAAAATTTATAAACATTCTAACTACATTTTATTCATTACGAAACTATACGGTAAACCACATGCATTTTACATCTTTACAAAAACAGGTACAGTTATTTCTAGTTTAAATAATGTATATCTTTCAATATTTTCATTTTATTTTTTCATTACTTATTTTACATTTGCTAAAAGAAAAAAAAATAATAATGTTTAAATATTAAAAGGTACTGTAATGTAAAATTTTAATTGTGAAATAGCTGAATTTGTCGTATTTAAATAAGTAATTGATATTAATATCAAATTTTACTTTTATGAAATATATTCCATTTATGATGAAAAATACAAAGCAACCGATAAAACATTTTAAAATAAAAAAGTAGAAAAATCAAACAGAAAGGTGGGGTAATCAAACCAGCAACCTTCAGAGTCAAGTGCGTTCACTTCAAGACTTCAACAAAATATCATTAAAATATGATAATTCGTCAAATCAATTGGGATTTAAAACGACCCTATAGAGGCACTGATCACAGCCGTCGGTACAGGAAAATTGTCCCTTTAATACTCCCGTAATAACTCCCCCCTCACTAAAGTGCCATTGAAACCATTATTTATTGTAAATGCGTTTTAAAACGTTAGATATTCAAATTTGGATAATTTTTATCTTGTCATATAAACACAGAACACAAATATCACATGAAATCTGAAATTGTGCAAAAAAATAATCATTATGAAACAATTAAAAATGCATGTAATGCAATGGGCTTGCAAGGGATTTTCCTGAAGCGAGAAGTTATATCTTTTCTCCACTTAAATGGCATATCCGAGTGCATATCCAAATGTTCTGAAAAAGACTCACTCCATATTTTAGTCTCCTTCGCCCGCCTGACACTTGATCTTCGTCTGTGAACACAGCCATTCCTACTTCCATAGTGGACTGACACTAAACCAACCATCCAATCAATCAATCAACAGCACAACAACGTTTTAAAATTTCTTGAAATACGTAATAATTTTAATCCTTAAGTCGTTTTATTAGATTTTTATGTATCTTAAATAAAATTAGTTTGTTTCTACTCTTTTTAACGCTGTTAAATTTAGGGATTTTTTAATCACGTTCTTGGCAGATTTTTAGATAGTTCCTGAGCAACGTTTTGTTGTCTTATCTTGTATAATCATTCACATACCAGACACAGATTTTCTAGAATAAACAGTTTCTTCTTCTAAAATAAATAAATAAAAGAAAAACATAAATCGCTTAAGATGCAAGTTATGTTCCTATCTTATGAAACAACAAAATATCATTAAAATATGATAATTCGTCAAATCAATTGGGATTTAAAACGACCCTATAGAGGCACTGATCACAGCCGTCGGTACAGGAAAATTGTCCCTTTAATACTCCCGTAATAACTCCCCCCTCACTAAAGTGCCATTGAAACCATTATTTATTGTAAATGCGTTTTAAAACGTTAGATATTCAAATTTGGATAATTTTTATCTTGTCATATAAACACAGAACACAAATATCACATGAAATCTGAAATTGTGCAAAAAAATAATCATTATGAAACAATTAAAAATGCATGTAATGCAATGGGCTTGCAAGGGATTTTCCTGAAGCGAGAAGTTATATCTTTTCTCCACTTAAATGGCATATCCGAGTGCATATCCAAATGTTCTGAAAAAGACTCACTCCATATTTTAGTCTCCTTCGCCCGCCTGACACTTGATCTTCGTCTGTGAACACAGCCATTCCTACTTCCATAGTGGACTGACACTAAACCAACCATCCAATCAATCAATCAACAGCACAACAACGTTTTAAAATTTCTTGAAATACGTAATAATTTTAATCCTTAAGTCGTTTTATTAGATTTTTATGTATCTTAAATAAAATTAGTTTGTTTCTACTCTTTTTAACGCTGTTAAATTTAGGGATTTTTTAATCACGTTCTTGGCAGATTTTTAGATAGTTCCTGAGCAACGTTTTGTTGTCTTATCTTGTATAATCATTCACATACCAGACACAGATTTTCTAGAATAAACAGTTTCTTCTTCTAAAATAAATAAATAAAAGAAAAACATAAATCGCTTAAGATGCAAGTTATGTTCCTATCTTATGAAACAACAAAATATCATTAAAATATGATAATTCGTCAAATCAATTGGGATTTAAAACGACCCTATAGAGGCACTGATCACAGCCGTCGGTACAGGAAAATTGTCCCTTTAATACTCCCGTAATAACTCCCCCCTCACTAAAGTGCCATTGAAACCATTATTTATTGTAAATGCGTTTTAAAACGTTAGATATTCAAATTTGGATAATTTTTATCTTGTCATATAAACACAGAACACAAATATCACATGAAATCTGAAATTGTGCAAAAAAATAATCATTATGAAACAATTAAAAATGCATGTAATGCAATGGGCTTGCAAGGGATTTTCCTGAAGCGAGAAGTTATATCTTTTCTCCACTTAAATGGCATATCCGAGTGCATATCCAAATGTTCTGAAAAAGACTCACTCCATATTTTAGTCTCCTTCGCCCGCCTGACACTTGATCTTCGTCTGTGAACACAGCCATTCCTACTTCCATAGTGGACTGACACTAAACCAACCATCCAATCAATCAATCAACAGCACAACAACGTTTTAAAATTTCTTGAAATACGTAATAATTTTAATCCTTAAGTCGTTTTATTAGATTTTTATGTATCTTAAATAAAATTAGTTTGTTTCTACTCTTTTTAACGCTGTTAAATTTAGGGATTTTTTAATCACGTTCTTGGCAGATTTTTAGATAGTTCCTGAGCAACGTTTTGTTGTCTTATCTTGTATAATCATTCACATACCAGACACAGATTTTCTAGAATAAACAGTTTCTTCTTCTAAAATAAATAAATAAAAGAAAAACATAAATCGCTTAAGATGCAAGTTATGTTCCTATCTTATGAAACAACAAAATATCATTAAAATATGATAATTCGTCAAATCAATTGGGATTTAAAACGACCCTATAGAGGCACTGATCACAGCCGTCGGTACAGGAAAATTGTCCCTTTAATACTCCCGTAATAACTCCCCCCTCACTAAAGTGCCATTGAAACCATTATTTATTGTAAATGCGTTTTAAAACGTTAGATATTCAAATTTGGATAATTTTTATCTTGTCATATAAACACAGAACACAAATATCACATGAAATCTGAAATTGTGCAAAAAAATAATCATTATGAAACAATTAAAAATGCATGTAATGCAATGGGCTTGCAAGGGATTTTCCTGAAGCGAGAAGTTATATCTTTTCTCCACTTAAATGGCATATCCGAGTGCATATCCAAATGTTCTGAAAAAGACTCACTCCATATTTTAGTCTCCTTCGCCCGCCTGACACTTGATCTTCGTCTGTGAACACAGCCATTCCTACTTCCATAGTGGACTGACACTAAACCAACCATCCAATCAATCAATCAACAGCACAACAACGTTTTAAAATTTCTTGAAATACGTAATAATTTTAATCCTTAAGTCGTTTTATTAGATTTTTATGTATCTTAAATAAAATTAGTTTGTTTCTACTCTTTTTAACGCTGTTAAATTTAGGGATTTTTTAATCACGTTCTTGGCAGATTTTTAGATAGTTCCTGAGCAACGTTTTGTTGTCTTATCTTGTATAATCATTCACATACCAGACACAGATTTTCTAGAATAAACAGTTTCTTCTTCTAAAATAAATAAATAAAAGAAAAACATAAATCGCTTAAGATGCAAGTTATGTTCCTATCTTATGAAACAACAAAACAGAAATAATTGAAATTGACTGTTTTTTTTTTCTTCTTAGCTGTGGCAGGACGATGTTATTTTAAACTTATTGTGTAAGTATAACTTAGAAAGTGTTCACAAATCATATCGGTGATTTCTTTCATGTGGCCATTTTGTATTTGATTAATTCACGGACTAGGTAAGGCGGCCACAATCATTTTATTCACCCTGAATATATTAGTGAATTATTGTAATTGTAAGAATTGTGGAAAATGTTTTTTTTTAAGCTTTTCATCCAAAACTATTTTCAATGAAAATTGTGAAATGACTTCCAACCGTATATGCATAACAGTTTGATGTTTTAATACATTTTCAAAAGGACTGAAAATGTATTGTTACATGACTACACACAGAAAAGTCAAGTAATATTTTGTACTATGAACAATGTAACATTATCCATTGATAATTTGGGATCAGGTGGAGAATAGATGTGTCTGTGGACTGCAGTATGACCTTCAAAACTATTTTCAATGAAAATTGTGAAATGACTTCCAACCGTATATGCATAACAGTTTGATGTTTTAATACATTTTCAAAAGGACTGAAAATGTATTGTTACATGACTACACACAGAAAAGTCAAGTAATATTTTGTACTATGAACAATGTAACATTATCCATTGATAATTTGGGATCAGGTGGAGAATAGATGTGTCTGTGGACTGCAGTATGACCTTCAAAACTATTTTCAATGAAAATTGTGAAATGACTTCCAACCGTATATGCATAACAGTTTGATGTTTTAATACATTTTCAAAAGGACTGAAAATGTATTGTTACATGACTACACACAGAAAAGTCAAGTAATATTTTGTACTATGAACAATGTAACATTATCCATTGATAATTTGGGATCAGGTGGAGAATAGATGTGTCTGTGGACTGCAGTATGACCTTGGCGATTTTTTTTCCAAAATGCCGTTTTGAAAATTATCGCCAATCTGAAATCCAGAGGAAACCCTTCTTTCAATATGGCAGTCACTTTAAAATCCATGTTTTTTTTTAAATGATGAAGATAAATATTTTAAGCTTTATATATTTAAAGTTTGTCTTTTTAAGGTAAATATTCTAAAGGTTGTCTATGGCAGAAAAGCTGTGTCCCCTGAACCCAGCATTTAACAGATTTTTTAAAAATAAATACACTGCATACATATATATTTTTTTTTTAAGTAAAGTAATTTTATCAGTATTATAAAAAGAAATTACAATCTTGAAAGTCATTGGCATTAAGGAAAACATAATTTCCTTGGCATTTCACAATTATGATCAGTTTTGAAAAATACATGTTGAAGCACATTATCTTTAAAAAAAAAAAAAAATAGAAAATGATCACATATATTAAAATTATAACTTTGCTTTTGTTTTCCAAATTTTGTCAATTTGCCCCTCTACAATTAGCTGAACATGAAAAGAATAAGATCATAAAATCCAGTTGGTAAAAAACAAAAAAATAGTACTTACATTGTGCAGAGAAATTCTTGTATCGCATATGGGTACCAAGTAAAAAAAAAAAAAATTAAATTAAATTTCTCTCTATATATATAAGATGCAAAAAAAGCAATTAAGAAAGAGATTGTAGAAAATTATAACCAGATATATAATACATTTATATAAAAAATATTTGATTTAAAAAAAAATAAAGATCTGTTGACCACTGCTCCTAAAACAATAAAATATGATGATCTTTCTAATCAATATTTCGTCTCATCTCGAGAATATGTCTGAATGGATCCACGTCAAAATTATCTAAAATTTGACTCTGTAAACATACCTTAAATGGATCCACGTGAAAATCATCACAATTTAACTAAGTAATCATATCTAAAATAGAGCAGCTAGCTTCATTTCTACTTTCAATGGTCAGTCACAGAAGATATGTGTAGGATAATAATGCCATTATGTGGGAAAAAGTATGAAATAACTTTAACTAATAGTCTTAAAAATTTTTACTGCCACATGCCAAAATCCCACCCCCCCCCCTTCTTTCCTAGCCATTTGAATTTTTAAAATTGTATTTACAAAAATGAAACCCTTTATTAAAAAATACATATTATAACTTAATAGTTTATTCAGTTTGTGAGGTCCGTAACTTTTTTTTGTTTTGGTCCTTAAAAGTCCTTGATTTTTATTTAAAGAAATGTGTCCAAACACTGAGTCATGTGACAAAATTATGTATTTGTACTGATACAATAATATGGCACTGTAAAACTAAGTTTAAAGACAAACATACTAAAATTTGGTTACAAGACATTTGCATTCCATTAGTAACTGCTCTTTGATTTACAGTAGACTCCCTTAAATCCACATACCTTAAAATCAGAGGTTGTGTAGATTTTAGAATTTTGCAGATTTCTGGTCGCTGTTTTGTTTACATTTTTTAAACAATAATTTGAATTGAAGACACTGTGATCGCCACTGATATCAGCGCTATCTTGAATTTTTCCAAAAATAAATTTATGCTTCCTTCATGTGAAAACATGAGTTCAGTCCTGTAACCAGAATTCCCTATTAAAATGTGTACAGAATGATAGAAAAATTAAAAAAAACTTACATTTTACATCTACATCTTAACTATAAGTTTCATTGTTTACATCTGAAATGATGTGTGGATTTTAGAAATTTGCAGATTTTAGGGTTGCGGATTTGAGGGAGTCTACCGTATATCATAACTAGCCAGCAATATTTAGCTGCAGTAAATATATATATATATATATATATATATATATACATATTTATTTTAATAAACTTATTTAAATGTAAAAGGTGATAATGTCTTTGCATCTAAATGGGCGAAACAGGTGTTAGTATTGATAGGTAGCATTATAGGATGGAATAAGTGGTTTAAATCAATAACTCTGTTGCTAGTTCATTAAAAGCAGCAGTATTCAGTAAACCTGTAAAAATGAGACCTGTTTATAATGGAATCCTGCTTTAAACAGAAATATTTCATGATCTAGGTGAAATGAACACCATGCAATTATACCTGCTAAGACAAAAACCTGTCTAAAATGAATTTTTTTTTCTTGTTTCATTGTGATTCTATCTCAGTGGGTTTTACTGTGTATTTATATTCAAAATTTACCCCTCATCCCCCCCCCCCCCCCAAAAAAAAAGTATATATATACAGTACAGTCTCTAAAATCCGGAATCGTTCCGGACATTGCTTTTCCGGATTTTCGATAATTCCGGATTTTAGAGATCCTAAAATAACAACTTAAAATTATAAGCAAAAATTATAAATAATAATCATAAAAAATCATAATACTTATAAAAATTCCTAAATAACATATTAAATGATTCAAAAACAAAATCAAACTTAATTTAATCTTATAAAATTAAATATACACAGAACATTTTTACGATTACGATTTTATTTAAATACTGTAGAAGATCTTTATAACGCAGTTCTGTATAATGCAATTCTCCATATAACGCATAACTTCTCAGATGTAAACAATGAATTTTACAGTTAAGGAACACCTGAATTCCCATATTATAAATAATTGTTATTCTCTATACTCCGTTCGCTAAAACGAGATAACGAAAGTAAACAAATGCACATGCGGATTGGCGATGCTTAAACCTGGCGCTGTGCCAGAAGCGCCAAACTGTCTGAATTGTTTGAGCTCCAAACGGCTGTTTGTTTCTTGTCTTTCACTTTTAAAATTGATGATTTTTTTCGATTGATTTGGTATTTTATATACACAAATGGAGTGTGAAAATTCTTCTTTGAGCCCGCCTAAGAAGAGAGTAAAAAGAAAAGCTTTGAGTAAGGTGGAGAAAGATATGATTTTAAATGTATATAAAATGGAACTTGAATCGAATCCTGAACTTCCGATTTCTCATATAGGAGATAATGCTGCTCGTATAACAGGCGTAGGTAAAGCTTCTGTTTTTCGAGTGTTAAGAGAGTATTTCTTGTCTTTCACTTTTAAAATTGACGATTTTTTTCGATTGATTTGGTATTTTATATACACAAATGGAGTGTGAAAATTCTTCTTTGAGCCCGCCTAAGAAGAGAGTAAAAAGAAAAGCTTTGAGTAAGGTGGAGAAAGATATGATTTTAAATGTATATAAAATGGAACTTGAATCGAATCCTGAACTTCCGATTTCTCATATAGGAGATAATGCTGCTCGTATAACAGGCGTAGGTAAAGCTTCTGTTTTTCGAGTGTTAAGAGAGTATAAAAATGTGGTGTGTTAAACTCGCCGAAGAAAATAAAATTACGTAAACGTGTTTTAGAAAATATAGATGATTTTGATAGGAATGCTATTAGGAGAAAAATCCACGAGTTCTTTTTGAGGAATGAATTGTCCACTATAAATAAAGTTTTGGAAGTTGTAAATGATGACCTTGATTTGCCAACCTTTAAAAGGACAACATTTTATCATATCCTGAAAGAATTAAACTTTAGATATTCTCGGAAAGGACGAGACAGTACTCTCATTGATAAAAACGAAATAATTGTGTGGCGAAGAAAATATTTAAGGCAAATCAAATCTTTCAGAGAAGAAGGGCGCAAAATATATTATATGGATGAAACTTGGTTGAATGCAGGCCATACAGTTAGTAAAGTTTGGAAAGATACCTCAGTAAAATCATCAAAACAAGCATTTTAGTCTGGTCTTTCTTCCGGATTAAAATCTCCTTCCGGAAAAAGAAAACTGATGATAATTACCCATATTGGTAGCGATTCTGGTTTCGTAAATGGAGGGCTTGACTTATTCGAATCAAATAAAAATAAAGATTATCACGAAAACATGAATTCAGAACGTTTTGAAAAGTGGTTTGGTGATATCTTATTTAGACTGGAAGATAACTGTGTGATAGTAATGGACAATGCTCCTTATCATTCCCGAAAATCAGAAAAAATACCGAATACTTTGTGGAGAAAACAAAAAATTGCTGATTGGCTTTTAACAAAAAATATCCCTTTTGAGGACGGAATGTTAAAAGCGGAACTGTTGCAGTTAATGAAGCAAAATAAAAATAAATATGACAAGTACACTGTCGATAAAATGGCAAAAGCACAAAATAAACTGTCTTACGATTATCCCCCTAGCATTGCGAGCTTAATCCTATTGAACTGATTTGGGCACAAATAAAGAACTTCGTTGCAAAAGAAAACAAAACATTCAAAATGCCTCATGTAAAAGATATATTCTCTCAAAGTATCAGCAAAATTGGCACTGAAGAATGGAAAAGATGCATTCAACATGTAACAAATACAGTGGAAAAACAAATGTGGGATTTAGATAATGCTATAGATAATATAGTAGATTCCATGGTAATCAATCTAGATTCTAATAGTTCCGATACTTCAACTTCATCTTCTGAATGATTTATGAGGTAAGTGGGCTTCAGTAATGTAAGATATAAATAGTTTTGTACTATTTTGTATTTAACAAAATTAACTCCTGATGATGGTTTATAACAATGTTGAATTCAGAAGGTTTGCCCCGGGAGGAAATTCCGTTCGGTGCATTAAAAGGTCCCCTCCCGGAATATTTCAGATTTTATTACTTTTAATGGTCAAAAAGTAAAAAGTATAATCCCGCCCCCCCCCCGAAACTATATAATGTCTCGCCTGGAGGTACAGAAATCCCACCAGGAAAAAATGTGTCTGAATTCAACGCTGCTTAAAATAAATAGAGAATAATTTATATTTTGACGTCTTAAACTTTTACATTTTTGTTTAAAATCTCGATGTAAGTCAGTTAGCAACTTGTGTTGTTTTCATATAGTTATCAAAATAAATGTTTAAAAAATTAACAAATCGAAATAAAAAATAAACTTCACCAACCTAGGGATTTGTGCCAGCGATTTTTCTGCAACCCGTTTGTTTACTTTCGTTATCTCCTTTCCCTGAACAGACTACAGAGTACTAAATTTGATACATTAGTTCAACTTTATCTCCTTAATTCAGAGCTTATTACTGAAAAAATTGCTGTGATTTGATACAGGTATGTTTGGACAATGTTTATAAAGTAAATTTAACAATGTGTGGAATGAACAACATTATGCAAAAAATTATAATCTGCACAACTCCTGATAATAAAGAATGCAATATAAAGATACTCTAATGTATTTTGGTATGTTTCACACATATTTGACCATGTTTTACAAGCTAAATTTAATTATGTGTGAAATGTGATTTATATAACGTACAACCTCGTGTTTTTAGGTTTGCGTTATAAAGATCTTCTACTGTATGTCTGTCAGTTTTTGTTGTCTTAGTTTAGGCTTATTGGCCATTACTTTCTCTCTAATCCCATATAAGGACATTAATTCATTTTCAGTTATAAAATTCCTCTGTTTTAATGCTAATATTGTTGTGTCTAAACTATTTATTCTTCTGTACTTATTTTTTTTCTTCATTTACCGAATCATCGGCAGCTTTTCCTTTGTTTATCACACTGTCAATGATTTCTGATTTGCCGAGTATAACAGACAATTGGTATATTTTCATCGATGCCCATAACTTCATCTATATCTGATTGATCCAGACTTATATTTCCATTTTTTACATACTCTAATAGTTCCGAAATTTCGTCTTTTTTTGTGAAACTTTAAATCCTTCAATGTCAATAGACAATTCATCCAGTGGTGTAGTCGAGGGGGGACGGCGTCCCCTCACTTTTTTATTTTATGTGGAGCGTCCCCTACTTTTTATTTTCAAGGGGGACGGTAGAGACGCGAGAGCACGCCATCTTTTCAAACTTACTAACTTTTTTAAATTATGAGCACGCCAATAAATCAACAATTTTAAGAAATAAGGCATTGATTTTTAATACTTTTCAACAACATGGAAAGTATTTATGGTGTCAGATCGCTTGTCTGTCTCCATCTGTTCGCATTCTACTTGGTAACTTCCAAAAGTTTGCTTGAATTTAGACAAAATTTTATGTATATTTTTTCAATGTAGCCTTATCACTATTGTGAATTATGTGTATAGCATCAGTATTTCGTTTACGAGTGATCAAAAAAGAGTTCTTTCATATTACTGTTTACTGGGCGGAAATTGTTTGAAATACGCATTTAAATGAAGTAATGCCATATGGTATTGAAATTCGTTACAACATATTTCCTATCAAAAATAGCATTTATCGTTCGTTTAGAGGGACGTTAAAAAAATTTTCGAAACACCATGAGCTATTAACAGTAATTGTTTGCAATGCATGGAAAACAGTGCACGAAACATTTATAGTTATTTTGCAAGGCCAAAGAATCCGGACACATTGTCAGACATGGGTTCAGTTGCTCGAAACGTGTTTTTGATTATATTTTGTATTTTTCAGCTGAAGAAAATATCCATTTGCTAAGTGATACGTAAATGATATTCGTATACAGGGCCACACAAAAATAATCCAAATACACTACCGTCATGGCCAGATATTTCTTGAAATGCGTTTTGCAGCTGGTTTAAATTTTAACCAGAGGGCCCATGCGAAGATTTCGCACTGAAATCTAATATTTTTAGGTACTTCTCTATTATCCCATCGACCACTTTTCATAACAAAAAACTACCGCCAAACTGTAAGATTAAACGCCAAAAATGCAGTCCCATTGACTTGATGTCAGAATCATTATGCGTGTTTGTTACGTCATCTAGTGGTTTTACATTCGACATTTGCATGTATTTTTCATTATGTTTTACTGATTTAGTAGTTATTTTATTAATTAAAATAACAATTGTGTCCTTAAATTCTTATTTTTTTTTTTGATATTCCAATGGCAACGTTCTCCCATTTATTTGGCGATAGTTTTTTGTTATGAAAAGTGGTCGACGGGATAATAGAGAAGTATCATTTTTTATCAATATGTAATATTTATTAGATGCAGGTTTAAACTTCTAAAGAAAAAGCAAGGATAAAAATATCTGCAAACAACATTTAGTTGTTAGTCAAGCCAGAATATCATCTCATTTATTCCATCAAAGTTAGACTAAAAACTGATCCAAGATTGCTAAAGGCACGCGCGCGAAAAAAAAATTAACAATCGTATTCTGACTGTATTAGAGGATGACGTCATCCGCTTCGGGAAAACCATGGGACTTAGAAATATAAATATAAACATTTCAATTTCGCTTTTTAATCATAAGTATAAAATAAACCCGTGCGGTGTTTTTTATAATAATTGCTATGAGCATCATATAATGTGATACTTTATTTTTTTGGCAACAATAATTTCAGGAAAATCTTTAATTTTTTTTATGAAAGCAATGCCGATTTAATTTTTATTTTTCAGCAAATTTTAATCAAAAACATGTTTTAACGAATTGTTAAGTGGGCTATGTCAGAAGCCGGTTCTAAAACCTTTTATATGGTATCTTATTCATTGTTCTGCGTTTCATATTTTCTGAGAAAAAGGGATGTTGACAGGAGAAATAATATATAAGGATGTGTTATGTGATGAACATATGATCATTAATTTCTATACATGACCACTCAAAATAATTCGAATGAATACGTTACCATTTATAGATAATTATTGCTTGGTATGCGTTTAAACTGAACGAAATTATATTTTCGATTAAAAAAAACGCTAGACATGCTTTTCATGGTACATGCGGTAAATCATAGAATGGCTACTCATACAAAATCTAGAAAATATAAAGAGGTGATTTTTTTTTTTTTTTTTTTTTTTGAAAATAAGTATTTCTGTAAAGTTTATTGAAAGAGGGAAAATAATACATATTATTAAACTGTGAGAGAATTAAATATATTGCTGTTGTATTTTCAACCCATTTTCCCCCTTTTATTTAAATATTTAATAAATAAAAGAAATTAATTTGAGCCACTTTTTTACCCGCTTTCTTTTATCTTACATTTTTGTATGTATGTGACAGTCAAATCTTGTGATTCATTTTTCACCCACTTCCTGTTGATGTAGAGCTTTGAAATTTGGAATATATATATATACCTGAGGAAAATACATGAATTGGACATTCATTTTCAGAAGAATAACAACTTTTAAAAGTTTCAGCTTATTTCAGCACTTAAAATTTCGAATATTTTAAAAGCCATTCTTTGTGAACATCTGCATGTTAATAGCTACCAGATAAATCGTGATGAAACGAGTTCAGAAGATTTACTTAACAATCAGGGCTCCCAAATGGTCCGCTTTTTGAATACCAGTATTTTCTTAGAAAAAATTTATTTTTAGATTTTTCTTGTAAATTTTGCAGAAACAACCTTCGGAAGTAAATTTTTGCAGAAAAGGTTTAGAAACCTACTAAGAAATTTTCTGTTAAAAAATATTGGTATTCAGTTGGCAAACCATTTGGGAGCCCTGGACAATTCATCCTTTTAAAATGTAAATTAAAAAATAATAATAAATAAGATTTTACGTGCATGTAAGTCCTGAAATTATATGTGTGCCAAGTTTTAAGTCAGTTGCTCTTGCTCGAATATTTCCACACAAATCATGATGAACCAATATTTTTGAACGTCTTTCTCCATTTCATCTCGTAAAAATTCAATACTTACAGATTAGAAGTAACCTAGTTACTGATTTAAAGAGTTACTAATTCTACAAAAATCTTGATGAAGCGCGATTTTCAGAAATTTTCTTTGTAAGGATACTGGTCTATTTCACCCCTTTCAAATTCGTATTGGGATGTTCTGAAAGTTCCTTCCATTTGGGAAAACTAATTCATACCGGAAAATTCTGCCCGTCAATTGACATTAGATATTGAAATTATTGTCTAATAATTAAATGATAGAATTTTCCGGTACGAATTGGTTTTCCCAAACGGAAGAAACTTTCCGAACAACCCAATATTTTTACACGTTGTTCAAAATTTTGTACAGAGTTTGGGCAGTGGCATATATAATCCAGAATGTTAAATAATCTTTTCATCATATATAACATACCTGCGAAATTTAATCTCAGCCGAAAACACTGTTTAAATGCTACCCTGCTAAGACACATACACATATTGACTCATTGCAAAATTACCAAACACAGACTTAAGGAGTCTTAAAGAAAGTACCGACTCGCACACATGCATACGCAGATACATAGAGAATTGTTACAGAAATAGGAAAAGCGGACTCAGGGAACCTATAAAAGTAAAGATATAAATTTCATAGTCTTTTTTTCTTGTCATGATTACAATATTTTCCTTACATTATACGTGTCCGTAATGTAAAAATGCAATAATTTTCAATGCTCTTAGTATACAATACTTATTCTACGACTTTCTCAAAAATAAACAATGTCTAACAAAAGTCTCGTTGCGTGGATTAGTGTTATTAAATTACGAATTCTATTTCAAATACGTATTTTCACACATGAAATAACGTTAACAATATTTTAATTTATGGGAAGCTATGAACGACCAACAGATAAAAAACTTTAATTAATTTAATTTAAATAAATTTTAATTTAAAATTTAATTTTTCAATTACTTTTCTCTGCAATTCAAAATGAAAAGCAAGATTTATAATCAAGTTTGCCCTATGGGTGATACAGATAAAGACCCTAATGATCGAGACTATAAGCGTCCCCCCACTTTTTTCTCCAGGACTACACCACTGAATTCATCATCGTCATCATTAAATATTATTGTCGGCAATAGATGGCGCCAAGCATTTTTGAGAATTTCTGATTCAATAGAATCGCTACTCACAAAATATTGAAGAATCTTTTCCTTTTGCTTCAGAATATCATAAACAATCGATTTTCCAATGCTGTATGTTTCACAAATACTATTGACAGATCTCCCTTGATCATGTGCTTTTAACAACAAAATTTTACCCGCTATTGACAGAGAAATATGTTTTTTTTTTTTACTAATTACAGATATAATTGAATGCACTAGGATGAACTAAAAGGAATTTAATATATATTAAAAAATCTTAAGCTTAATCTAACTGAACGATCGCTGATCATATAAAATCATGAATAAAATAAACCTCTCTCTAAAAAGAATTAGGGAAAATGACTGGTACGGCCATCTATCGGCGAAATGCCAAATACAAACTAGAATGGCAAACATTTAAGGAAATTGTTCGGTGCTGCCATCTATGAACAAAGTAAGTAAGCAAAACTAACAAAAATGTGAAAAATTAGATTAACATTTATGCAGTCCGGATTTTAGAGACTAGACTGTATATATATATTTATTATGTATCATAATTATTAGTACATCAATCAAAAAGTTACTAAAATTAGAAACAAAAATAATTAAATAATAAAAAAGAAAAGCAAAAAAAAAAAAAAAAAAAAACTAAGTTTTAAATTCTGCAAAAAAGATTTTTTAATCTGATTCTAGAATTCTTCATTCTATGTATTAGATTGCTATATGATTTGTGAAAAAGTAAACTTTTTTCATCTTGTTGAATTTTAGGTTATACATAAAAAAATCCTAAATTTCTATTAAAATACATTATAATAATGCAATTAATATTTAACCACTGCAGGGCTTAATTTCTAAGAAGTAAAGTACCGGATCCCTAATATTCTTTAGTACTAACACCCGTAGTGTACCCCTCACACCTCCGCCATCACTCCAATCTGGATATTTATATTTCATACATTATTTTCAAAATTTAAAACATTGTTTTTTTATTTAGCAAAATAAAAATTTTAAATACATCTATCTGCGTATACTTAGCTATCAACTATTCCACTTTTTTAATTATTACTACTACAGAAACCTTTGCTTAATCTTAATTAATCGCAGAATTCTGCGATTCAAAAAGCTCAGGATTATGATTCAGAAAGAAAGTTAACACAAAAAATGAATAGTTCGCAGCTATGCAGAATAGAAGAAGACTATTTTTGTTTACCTTTTATTCAGATCAAAATAGCATTAAAATGATTTGAAATGGAAATAAATAAAATGTTGAATTTAAAAGAGATTGAGCTCGAGCCTTCCCAAACCCGAAGACTGATATAAAAATCGATCCCATTTCATCTTCATCTTTTACGTAAGTGACACATTACGTCACTTATAAGCGTCTTGATACAAAAAGAAAGCAAACGATTGGAGATGGGAGGGAAAGGAAAGGGTATTTTAGTATTCATTTTTTGGTAGTGTTATTGCACTGGGTTCCAGAGCACAGTGTTAATGAGCTCCGGTGAATTCTGGCCAATATTTAATTTTTTACTGAAAACAGAGAAGTACCGGTGGACTCTGGTGCAATTTAAGCCCTGAACCACTGATTTTTTTTTAATCATTTTTGTATCAAAGTATTCCATAAAATTAATTGTATCACCATGTGATTAACATTTTCTTTGTGAATTTATTAGATTATGATCAATAAGCAATAAATTTTGCATACAATATTTATAGCTGAATACTTCCTGTCATACAACAAATCATAAAATTTTGAAAAATTCTTATCTTATTTTAATTAAATGAATTAATTTAATGACAGTTGACCATTTCTGCGATTTTCTTAAATTTTAAAACAGAACATTATTTTTAATCTTTTTCACGTAGTGGTAGCACGCTTTCTTCCTAACCCAAAGGTTCTGGCTTCTATTCTGAACAACAAAAGTTGAAATTTTTGATTTTTACATTTCATTGTCTGATCGATATGATTAAAAGAACTTTCGTGTTTTTTGTCATTTTAAGGGTTTTGTTTTTTTTAGCTAAAATTAAATATCATGTAGTTAAATATGTGTTTCACATATACAAACATATGCCGTTACAATTGTCTGAAAAGCAGTTCTTGAATATTTTTAATTTTATTTAAAAAAATAGCTTCCTCTTGTTATAACTTTATTATTAAATTTAATGGTGCTACAAAATATGTTCTTATTGATAAAGTGTATATATAAATTGTAAGGATAATTATAAATTTCTGTTTCGGATTTATTAATTGAAGGATAAAGTGCATTGAAAGGAATATTAAACGAAACCCTTTGTGCGATCTTTGATCACACTTACCCACTTTTTAATATAAAAAGTTAGGTTCCCAAAAAGTTTGCACCTGGACCTGCTCCTGGTTCTTATACTTATAGAGGCCCTAATAAGACTAAAAGATTCTTGTTTTATCTTTGAAAGTAGTTTTCCAAAACATTTTTCGTACCTGGATTTTTAACTTATTTGTTCAGAGAATTGTACCTTGTGATTATCTGTATTTTAAGCTATCCTTTTTGGTTTTTAATAAAAAGTTAGGGTCCCAAAAAGTTTGCACATGAGCTTGCTCTTTGTAATTATACTTATATGGGCCCTCAATAAGACTAAAAGTTTTTTTAATGAGATGTAATCTTCCCAACTGGGCAAAAATATCTGGGCTAGGATTTGAACCAGGGATCCCTTGGTTGAAGCTGCCAATGCTCTACTTACTGAGCAATCTCAGACATAAGATTTCCTTACCAATTAGAATAATTGTGGTAGAATTAATCTAATGTAATCACATTTCCAGCATTTACTGGAGGCCCCATTACTTTATTCTGTTGTGCTGATTCAGATTTCAGAATAGATGCTATGATCATTAAGGTTAACTGGGTGAATTAGTTCAGCCATATTTGTCCGGGATGGCTCAGTTGGTAGGCAGCTTCAGCCTAGGGATCCCGGGTTCGAATCCTGGCCCGCACTTTTTCACTCAGTTGGAAAGATTACATCTCTTATGATTTCTTTACCAATCAGAAGAATTGCTGTAAAATTAATCTAGTGTAAAAGTTTTTTGTTTTAGCTTTGGAAGTAATTTAATGCCCCAAACTATTTTTAGCACCTGAACCCATTTAACCTATTTATTCCGAGACATATTCCTTAAAATTATTTATATTTCAAACATACAACTCTTTCCTTTGTTCTTTTTATTAATGACTGAGGACATGTTTGGTGGGTTTTTTTTGTCTTGCAGGAAAACTTGTCAGCAGGAAACAGCACAGTCAAATGACATGGATGATCATGGTACAAAAAACAAACCTAGTCATTAGACTTTATGCAGAAAACAAAGACTAAATGTAACAGTGGATAGTTACAAGTAAGTAGTAATAATGAAATAACAATCAGTAGTAAGTAGTAAAATGTTGTTTTTGTTTTTACGTTCTATGTAATGTGCATTGTGGCAAAAAAACAGGATTTGTATGGTTTAATAACAATCTTCTCTTTATTTAATGGACAATATTCCTCTTTTGGTTTTGAGACTACAAAAATTCATCTGCTTGGAATAACATTCATAACCGCAGTATTAAAGAGCATTTTGTTTCGAAAATGTATGCATATGTATATTTTTTATATGGGGTTTTAGACATTCTCAGGAACAGGTATAGGTTATACATGAATTCTTTTCTTCATTTTATTGCAATTTCATGCATATTTTTAATTTATTTATTTATAAAATAAAAATTTTAATTATTATGTATATATGGATTGATCGCAAATACTTCGTATAAAATAAATTTGCAATATTTCACACATGACACATGCATTTACCTGTATTTATGCTTGTTTAAATGACACAATACGGTAAACAGACACGCTAGCCATTATTTTTAGACCACGTGATTCCCACTGTGTCATCACATGAATATTGGCCATTGCTAACCCCTGCACAACCTCTGGTTTTAAGCTATGCAGATTTAAGGAAGTGTACTGTATTCCTTTTCGAAATAGTGGTCGACGCCTGAAAATATATCTTGGCAAGAAATCCATCCAAGAGAAACAAACTAAGTAAAGAAAAAGTTGGCCTTATCATGTAGGTGCAGATTCCCAACATTTGGAAGGAGTCACTGGCTGCTAAACCCAAAAAATCCAGTGGCCACAATCGTAAAACAAGCGCATAAAAACAATAGTGTTTATAGAGGATAAAAAACTAAAAAAAAAAAATTAATTCAAAGTGTAAAGTAATTTATTTAATATAAACATGTGTACAACAAAATTTGAATATTAATTAAATCTTAAATCATGTACAGTCAGAAAATAAAGTTTGTCAAGATACGGTTTAAAAAAAATATGTATAAGCTAAGCAATCATGATAGCGAGGAATATCAGAAAAACAATATTTCTTATTTTGATTTTGCCAGACAAAAGTACAAATGAAAGAAAATCTGAATTTGTGAGAATATTTTGCACTATAAAAATCAAAACACACTTCAAACATTTGTTTATATATACAGTAGACTCTCTCAAATCCGCACAGCTTGGGACCAGAGGTTGTGCCGATTTTAGAATTTTGCGGATTTCTGGTCACTGTTTTGTTTACATTTTTTAAACAGTAATTTGAATGTAATAATACATGCAAAATTATCATGAATGCTTACAAAAGTAAAATATTAAAATAACTATGGGAAATAATGTAAATGTTACATAAATAATTAATAATACATGACTAAATATGCATTACAATGATGAGATAATTTTTTCTTGAATTATTCAATAAAACTCGCCTCTTAAAGGTACACTAGTAATTTACATCAAAACCATAAAATTACAAAATTGTATTTGATGTTTGGCCAGAATTAATAAAGAAAAAAAACTTGATTAATACATAAGTGTATTTGATAAAAAGATCAATCACCACTAATATCAGTGTTATCTTGAAAATTTTCGGAAATAAATTTACACTTCCTTTATGAGAAAGCAAGAGTTCTATGATATTAACTAGAATTACATAATAAAATGAGTACAGAATGATATAAAAATAAAAAAAACTTGAATTTCTCCCCTATATCTGAATTGTAAGTTTCACTGTTTACAACTGAAGCAATGTGCGGATTTTAGGGTTGCAGATTTGAGAGAGTCTACTGTATATATATATTTAAATCACAGTCTATGTAAAATAAAATTATCAGATTCAAACTGTTACGAATAACATTGCTATTCGAATATATTTAATAGTTTGCTATGTTAAACAGATCATTCTGAAAAGTCATTAAAAGATAACAATAATGTTTGTGATGTGTTTTAGTCTTAATCTTTAAAAAAAATATCAACATTTCACGATGGGGACGGGGAATACCAGAAATTGATTACTTTTAAATCACATGGCGACTTAAACACCGAAAGTTAGTGGCCACAGCAAAAAATTTAGTTGCCACGTGGCGACTGGCGACCGTGAATCTGCACCTATCGGTAACTTAATTTTTCTTATAAAGGGGAAAATCCTCCCATCTTTCCCTGTTCTAAATGTTTCAGGTTTTTTTTTTTTTTTTTTTTTTTGCATAACTTACAATTTTTTCCTCAGTTATAATTCATTAAAGAATATCTTCTTATTTTTTAATTTTAGGACTTGAAAATTCCATATTATTATGTTTTATACTTACTGTAATAACTGATTACATTAGTTTGTTATACTATTTTTGTTATCCTACTATTTTAATTACTTTTCATTTATAGTAATAAAATGTTGTGGTCCGCCTCATGTACCTAGCACATATTTGCAGCCCCAAAAGTTTTTTTGAGTATGGCTGTTCTAAGCTAAGGAAAAGGATAAATATCCAGGAGTGTTCTATAAATGTTTGCCCTGACATATTTATTTTACTTAAGCATATATCTGTGTTCAGGTATACAGGTATACAATACAACGGAAATAGGACACAAGGCTGAGTTTTTCTTTTTTTTTTCCTTTTCAACACAGGGAAGTAGCATTTTGAATTTTAAAATATGTGAGGGGATTGTTTTTTTCTTTTTTACACTGTGTTAAAAATGTGTTATGTTATGGATAGATTTCATTTCTGTACATGTCTAGAAAATCTATACATTCTGAAATCTGGGAGATATCATTTCATGTTTAGACAAGAATGAAAAATCATGCGTCAAGCATAGATTATGTAACACTTTCCAACGCTTCAAAATAATTTTACAAATCATTACCATTTAATAAGCTGAAAGATAACATCTAAGTAAACAATTTGGAAAACGCATAACAAAATTAAAAACATAATTTCAGGAATTCCCAACGTATACAATATTCGGAAAAATATCCGAATACTTTTATTCAGCCCTGTATAGGATCTATAGATTTGGATATAGACTACATAGGATGCTAAAGTTTAGTTTAGTTAAGAAACGCGTAGCACAGTTTAAAATTCTCCTTCTGGAGTTTCTGTCAATAAACAGAAATGTGTTCACGAACTTTTGTGCTGCCCTGTATATGAAATAGAGAATTTATATACACCAAGTAATAGTAAAAAGTGAGTTAAATTTAAAATCACGTTCAGCAACTTAAATTCCCTTCCAGGAATTATTTTTAACAGACAGTAGAGAATTCTTTTGTGTGTCCCTGTAAATGAACGATGACTGCTATACACACAATATTCTGTAGTAAGCCTTTTGTAATGCACCTTAGTGATATATATAAATTTCAATGCGTTTAAAATAGTGAAACATAATTTAATTAAACTGCAAACAATTTTTCTCCATAGACGTAATGTAATGGAATTCTTTTGACTGTCTTTGTAAAGTAACTATAAATGCTATGCAAACCATATTCCATATTAAGCTTCTTGTAATGCACCTTAGTGATATATATCAATTACAATGTATTTGAAATTGTGTAACATCATTAAAATAAACCGCAAATGATTTATCCCCATAGACTGTAATGTAACAGAATTCTTTTGAGTGTCCCTGTAAAAAAACTATAAGTGCTACACACTTCAGCTGAAATAGGGAACATGCTCATATACATAACGACAATAACATATAAAAATTGCAGGGCAATCTGAGCATATTTACGGGAGTTAGAGCACAGACAAACGGCCAGACGGCAGACAAACCGAAGTCGTAAACACTTTTCAACTAGGTTGGAAAGTGTTAAAAAAGGTAGAGGAGAGGTTGTTTTTTATCATTTATGATTTCTTACAAACTATTGGTAAAAATTTGAAAGTGTCATATAATTAAATGTCAAATTAAATTGGCAATCACTATAACAAGGGCCCTTTACAGCCTGAAAACCAACATGTCCTTACTCTGCCGGTTTATGTATAAGAATGAAAAAATTTCCCCATTCACTCTCTATTTTTCCGAATGATTTAAAAAGTCAATCCCGAATACTGTATCATAGTTGAGCTTGAGCTTTGAAATAAGAGCCGAACTCACATCTAGTACATAAGGTTTCACTTATCAAAATACTCTACAATCACTTTTCAAGATGCTGTAAAGGCCATAGCACATGGGAGTCATTTATTTAACATTTTCTTCAACACATCTCTAGTATATAACATATCTAGAACCATATCTACATAACATAACTAGAACATAACACATCTCTAGTACTTAAGGTTTCACTTATTATCAGAATATTCTACACTTCAATCACTTTTCAAGATGCTTTTGTCTAGTACATAACATATCTACATAATATAGCTAGAACATAACACATCTCTATTACATGAGGTTTCACTTACCAGAATACTCTACACTTCAATCACTTCTCAAGATGCTGTTAAGGCACATGGAAGTCATTCTTTCAACATTTTCTGCAACACAAAATATAGTCTACAAAAGTTGCTTGACCTTTCTGAAGGAGAGAATTTTGTTGCATATTCTTGCTTGCCCAACTGTTCTGAGATAGCATTGGAAAAGTTGGGAATTCATTCTCCATAATCTAAGGAAAGTGGGGGGGTGGGGCTTTAATTCAATGCTCAAACAATTTAGTCAATAGGATAAAAGCTAGGAAGGTAGGATTTCAGCAACAAATATGTGCGAACGTATCAGATAACCTTGCTTGTTCAGCACATGATAAATAACCCTACAAAAAAGTTTGATGAACCTGTTACCTAATACATAACAAACTGAATGAACATGTTTTGTAAAATGTTTATTGTTTATCTTCTCACATCTAGTATGACCATTACAATTGACACAAAGCAAATTAAATCTGTTGAAAATTGCGTTAAAATGTCTTTATATCTTGTTAAATATAAAAATAGATATATGATCAAACAATATAGGATTAAATTTTGATGAGGAACCCTGTATCCTTGGGTAAATCTACTGATTACAACTCCAGTTTCTTTTATAAAAGTTATCTGTTGTAGTATGCTCTACCACCACATAACGTTTATTAATGGAATTTTGATTTACCTTGTATATCTTTAAACAGGGGTCGGAAATAGCATGCTAGTAATAGCAAAACTACAGTAATTGCTACTTTTTACAGTAGTTTGTAGTGTAGCATGCTACTTTTGAACAATGTAGTGTAGCAAGTAGCGTTGTACAAAAACTCAGCAGACTTGTTGCTACTTTTAATGCTAAATTAGGGTAGAGTCCTGCATCGGGTCACGTTATCTACCTTTACCTGCATTCGACCAGACCCTTGGGTTGGGTCGAGTTAGCGCTCTATTTTTTCAAAAGAATGCCCAATATTTTTTCAGATTAAATATATATTGCGCCACTGACACATGAGAGGGTAAAATCATCTTATTGGTTATTTAGCTCTCGCATGATGCCTTTGTTCTAAGATGACACCAAGTTCTGCAAACCTGTTTGCATCAAAACCACAAACGACTGCAAGAAGCCCTTAATCAGTAATTTCACTTCTAAAGAACATAGGATTTTGAAGCGTGAGAGTAATAAATGTGAGGCTAGGAAACCAATAACAGGAGCAATTCAGACTTAAGTACAGGATTTAAAAAGTAGAGATAAATTTTGGGCATATTAAATTTTAACATTTTCAATTTTAAACAGGTTTAGTTTTTATCTGTTCATATATACAATAAGACCTGCATAATAGACACTCCCGACAAGCAGACACCTCTATTTAATGAACACTTTTTCAATTCCTGACACTTATATATTTGTATGCTTATACCTTGGAATAGTCGGCACCTCTAAATCTATGCACACGTAGGAGGTATGTGGTGTATGTGTGCATAAACTATCACAAATACGATACATGTGTTTTTGTGTATATCATAAATGAAATGTTTTTCAAATTCTGAGAACAGAAAAAATGTTTCTTCCACCATAAAGAAAGAAAAGTCTATGATTCTATTTCTTATGTGCATTTTATTTTTTCTCATGCAGTAAATTGAATATGTACCCATTCATATTCAAATACGTATTTCTTTCCATCTGAAACATAGTTCGGTTCAAACCTTTTGTGAAAATCCCAACAATATGACTTGCAAATAGTCTATATATGACCCAGAAGAATTTTTCTAGGGTGAACCAGACTTGCAGAAAGAAAATAAGAGTCATCCTGACCCCCCTCCACCCTCCCAAAAAAAAAAATAAATAAATAAACAAAATAGAAGCAACCCGACCCAATGCCGGAATCTATTTAACGATCTCGGGGTAAGAATATTAAAGGACAACACAAACCTGATGCAGTATTAAACAACCCTGCTGTTCAGAGGTTTCACTATATTTGAATATTTAAGAATATAGATTTGTTCATTTTTTTACATCAAATATAAAATTGGTATTAGAGATATAATTGTAAATTACATTTCATAATAGCATTAAAACATGGTTTATTGTTCCTTTATTGCGAGTTGAAGTGTTTCAGGTTCAGGTCGAGTGCAGATTGAAATACGTCGGTTCAGGTCAGGTTGCAGGTCGCTGAAAATTATTTTTGCAGGGTCAGGTCAGGCTGCAGGTCGCTGAAAATTATTTTTGCAGGGTCGGGTCAGGTTGCAGGTCGCTGAAAATTATTTTTGCAGGGTCAGGTCAGGTTGCAGGTCGAGGAAATTTTTGTCAGGTTCGGGTGGGGGTGCGGGTTGACTTCAAATGAAATTTGAAGGTTTGGAGTCAGGTACAACCTGACCTGTGCAACCTGACTATACTTCTGAGGGAAATGTACCATTCTGCAAATCACGAAGCAGAAACTTGCTTCTTTTATGCAAATTTTGTTCTGCTCAGCATTTGTGAGTCTCAGTAGCAAATCTCATCTACAGTGTATACCAGCACATCATGCAAGTCATAGATTTTTCCATTGATACTTGCTACTAAAATCCAGTACTAATCCACCAAAAGAACTAACTTTCTTGGTGGCAACACTTGTCTATTTATTCGTTATTAGGTCTTCATGTTTTAATGCCAGGTTTCTTTTTATTCAGAATTCTTTTATTTACAGATATATTTATTGTTTGGATTTAGAGTTGTTTTTCTATAATTTTGTAGATTATAATATTACTCTTAATTTTTCTACGAAATTTGTAATGTGTGTATAAACTAACATTTTGGAGACAACATAAAACATTTTCTAGTATGTTAACTTTTATAATTTTTTAATTCTCTTGGTTCTGTCATATTTTTTTAATTGTATCCCGATAGATGCGATATAATGATGGGTCACTTTATTATATAATTTGTGTCTTCAATTTCTAGTGTAAATTAAACCCTTTGACAAAATCTAAAAGTAAAGAAGTAGTAACTACTTTTGAAAAGTAGTTTGTAGTGGCTACTTTTTAAAACAAGTGGTCGCAGTTGTAGTTAACTATATTTTCGATAAAGTAGGTATAGTTGACTATATTTTCAATAAAGCAGTAATAGTTGTAGTTTGTTACAATAAAAAAGTAGTTTTTCTGACCCCTAACTTTAAACATTATTTTGATATGAAATGAATATTCATCTCTTCTTTCTTATTTTGCAGAATATTTTCTGAAAAATTGCCAAAGGGAAAATACATGAAGGAAAACTGAAATTAAGAATAATTGAAAAGCTTAGTAAAAACAAGTAAATTATCAAGATTTTTTAGGTGAACATTTCTAAAGCTACAGTTTAACAATAATTTTATTTCATTGGAAAGGTTGTACCTATTGAATTCCAAACCAGGAAGTATTCTCAATCATGTAATTGTTGTACAAATCTTTACAAAGCATATTTTTATCTTAAGAATAGTGTATTTGAAATTTATAGGATCGACTTTGAAAACATTTTAAGGAGACAGCAGCCTTTACGTGATGGATGATAGATTTGATAATCTACACAAGAATATGAATCTGTCCTTTTATGTCTAAAAATTACAGCATGAAATTCTGGATTTAAATAACTAAATGCAAATCAATGAAAAAAATAATAGCAAATTCTTAAATCTGTTATAAAAGTATTAAATATTGAAACATTGTTTTTGAAAAACTTGACTTTAATATGTTTCTAGTATAACACTTCTTTATGTATAAAAAATCAAAAAGGAAAATCTCTTCTAATTTTAATTGTTTCTGACCATTGTAATTGATCCAGATACTAAAGTTGTATTTCAAAAATTTCTGAAAATCATTCAAGATGCTTACAGATACCCAGTCTAATAAAAATTCCTTCGGCTGTGACAAATGTGGAAAAACATTTTCTGAGCAACTTGAGTTATCTGACCACTTTTGTACTGCTACATCAGAAAAGAGTTTTGCTTGTAACATTTGCTTGAAGCATTTTCGTAAAAAAAATCAGTTAAACTCGCATCAACATATTCATACAAATGAAAAACCTTTTAAATGTGAGATTTGTGATAAAAGATTCTCTCTTAAGCGTTACTTGCATTATCATCAATTTATTCATGAAAAAACTTCAGAAATTTGCAATAGTGAATTTCCTGCAAAAGATAGCTCAGATAAACATACTGAAATTTGCAATAATGAATTTTCTGAAAAAGGTAGCTCAGATAAGCATTCTGATAGTTGCAATAACGAGTTTTCTGAAAGAGATAGCTCGGATAAGCATTCTGAAATTTTCAATAATGAATTTTCTGCAAAAGATAGCACAGATACACATTCTGCAATTTGCAATAATGCATTTTCTGCAAAAGATAGCTCAGATAAATATTCTGAAATTTGTAATAATGAATTTCCTGTAAAAGTTAACTCAGATAAAATAAATCATTTGAAAGGAAAGAATTTTATATGTACTACCTGCAATAAAAGATTTCCGAAAATGAGTATATTGACTAAACACTGCCGTACTCATACAGGAGAGAAGCCGTTTATTTGTGAAATATGTAAAAAAGCATTCTCTCAATCACCAGGTTTAAAAGAGCATCTTCGAATACATACGAATGAAAAACCTTATGTCTGTGAGACATGCAACCTGGCATTTAGAGTAAAATATCAGTTGACAAGACATTCCTACATTCATTCTGGTACAACACCCTATAAATGCCATTTATGCAATAAAAGTTATAATCAGAAATCTGGTTTAACAGACCATATGTATTCACATACATCAGAAAAACCTTTTGTTTGTGGTGTATGCCAAAGGAGATTCTCAACTAAAGCTATTTTAAAAGATCATCTCTTGACCCATACGGGTGAGAAACCTTATGTCTGTGAGACTTGTAATAAAGGTTTTAAGCAAAAACAGCATTTGAAGAGACATTCTGTCATTCATTCGGACATAAGACCCTATGCTTGTCATTTATGTAATAAAAGATATACTCAGAAAACTAATTTAACAGAACATATGTATACACATACATCAGAGAAACTTTTTATGTGTGACGTGTGCCAAAAGAGATTTTCAAAAAAGTCTGTTTTAAAAGATCACCTCCTGACTCATGGGGATGAGAAACCTTATGTCTGTGAGACTTGTAATAAGGCATTTAAGACGATAAAGCTTTTAAACAGACATTCCCATATTCATGCAAGTGTGCGTCCCTTTAATTGCCACATATGCAACAAAGGATTCTTTTTTAATTTTGATCTAAAGAAACATGTCATCACACATACATCAGAAAAATCTTTTATTTGTAATGCATGCGGAAAAAGATTTTCATTTAAAAGTTCCTTAAAGTTACATTCCATGACTCACATAAGTGAGAAAAATTTTGTCTGTGAAACTTGTCACAAAAGGTTTACTACCCAACAGAATTTAACAAGGCATCTCTCTATGCATTCTGGTGAGAAATCCTACATCTGCGAGGTTTGCAAAAAAGGATTCCTTTGCTTACGTGACTTAAAGAATCATACACGTTACCACTCAAGTGAAAAGCCTTATGTATGCGAAATATGTAACAAAGGATTTGTTTTGAAAAGCATTTTGAAAAGACATTCTCTGTGTCATTCAAAGGAAAAACCTTTTGTTTGTACAATATGCAACACAAGATTTTCTAGTAAGTCTTATTTGGCGCAACATCAGTCTGTCCATTCAACTGAGAAGTCCTTCATCTGTGAAACTTGTGATAAAAGATTCCATCAGAAGAGTACATTAAAACGCCATATTGTTGAAACCCATGAAATGAGTACCAGGAAGCGCTTTATTTGTGAGGTGTGCAATAAAGCCTTTTTGCGTAATTCGAGCTTAAAGATTCATTTCCGTGTGCATACCAATGAAAGACCTTATATTTGTGAAATATGTAATAAATCGTTTCCTGTCAAGGGGGCTTTAAACTACCATTATCTTACCCACACCAAAGAAAAACCCCATGTTTGTGAAGGTTGCAGCAAAGCATTTACTTTAAAACAACATTTGAAAAGACATTTATCATCATGCAAAATGAAATCTGTCAGCATCCATGTGTGAGTTCCTAAATTTCCAACCAGGGCTTGATTAATTTATGATGTTTGGGTAAGCGCAATCTAATTTTTGTGCTCTGTTTCATTCAAAGAAAATTTTCTAAATTCTACACTCGTGGAAACTCATCTGTGCATAGATGCCAGCATCTTTGAAAATGGGTGTGCGTACTTATTGATTTTGTGTGTTATCTGGACAGTTTCTAATAAGAGTATCAGGATGAAGTGTGATTGGCTAACAGCTTATGTATATTGTTCAAACTTCCCAGTCAACACAAATTTTCCAAAGTAGTGTAGGTTATAAGGTCAGCTAATGCAGAGTTGTCAATTTGTCCTTTTTTGAAAATATCTAGGACAGTGTATGAAATTGTATGAAATTGTATGAAACAAACAAAATACATTAAACTCTACTGAATTTTCATGTATTTAATATATAAAATTATTGCCATGATGTAGTAAAACTCTATTCCTACATATTTATGAAAAATAAAAGTATTTATAAAAATCAATCATTTATTAAAAAGGTATTCAATATATACAGACATTTTATTTATGAAAAATAAAAGTATTTATAAAAATCAATCATTTATTAAAAAGATTCAATATGTACAGACATTGGTATGTCTGTATATTTAACATATATTCTTCATGTTACCAATTATTACACTCAGACATTACCTAAAACATGGTAAAAGTTCCATAAAAACATTCCTTCATCACTAAAAATGTTAAAGAGTTTCACTTAAAATTGTCTCCATTACACAAAAACATTTTTACTCCGGCTCGAGCATCATTAGTTGTAGTTCTCAAGCATCCATCTCTTTGCTATTTACCTGACTAAGATGGATGCTTGAGAATTAAAACTGATGATGCTCTGGCTGGAGTGAAAACATTTTTGTGTAATGGTAACATTCTTATGTGAAACTTTTAAACATTTTTATTGATGAAGAAATGTTTTTTATAAAACTTTTACCATGTTTGTTAAAAATTGGTAATATGAAGAATAAATGTTAAATTAAACATTTAGTTAAAAAAGAATTGCTGTTTAATGATCACAATCTAATAAATACACAAAGCAAATGTTAATGATAAGATGATACAGTGGAACTCCAGATATACGTTACCTGAGTTGTAACTATATCTGGATAAATAAACTGGATAAATATAACTATATCTGGATATATATATATACAGACTTGTATAAAACCAAAAACTTTCTGCGCACATAAATATTGAGTCAAAAACTTTCTGCAAATTAATTTAATGTTTAATAAAATTACGTGTTATATTATTTGGACGATATAAATTAAAAACAGTAGTTTAAAATAATTACCATTTAAAATTAATTAATATTAATTAAAGAATTATTATTTTGGTTAAAAATAATAATAAAATTAAAAATCCATGATAGGAAGAGCTGAATTCTTATCAATTAAATTTTTTCAATGCACTTAGAAACAACCCAATCCTTAATATTTTGACCTCTTTGCAAGCGTCTGTAATGTCACAACAATGTTTTGCATCTTTAAAATTTTGAATTGTGCGCAAACAGTAAATAAATCGTACATAAACGTACATAAATTGGGGAATATTTTTAATTTTTTGGCCCAGTGACAGAACTATCTTCAAGTGTCTGCAACGCTAATAATGTTTTCAAAAATAGTCTGCAATACGCAATATATCTTACAAAATTCGCGTTTTTTCCGCGATCCTCCAACGAAATTTGCCGTTTTTTCGAGATACTTCGACAAAATTTGCCGTTTTTTTCGAGATCCTTCGACGAAATTTACCGTTTTTTCGAGATCCTTCGACGAAATTTGCCGTTTTTTCGAGACGAAATTTACCGTTTTTTGGAGATACTTCGACGAAATTTGCCGTTTTTTCGATATACTTCGACGAAATTTGCTGCTTTTTTCGAGTTCCTTCGAAGAAATTTACCGTTTTTTGAGTTCCTTCAACGAAATTTACCGTCTTTTGGCAATCCTTCGACGAAATTTGCCGTTTTTTCGCGATCTGTCGGCAGAATTCTCCGTTTTTTCGCGATCCGACGACGAAATTTGCCGTTTCTTCGACGAAATTGACCGTTTTTTCGTGATCCTTCGACGAAATTAAGTCTTTTCGAGATACTTCGACGAAATTTGCCGTTTTTTCGAGATAATTCGACGAAATTTGCCGTTTTTTCGATATACTTCGACGAAATTTGCCTTTTTTTTCGAGTTCCTTCGACGAAATTTACCATTTTTTCGAGTTCCTTCGACGAAATTTACCGTTTTTTCGAGCTCCTTCGACGAAATTTGCCGTTTTTTCGCGATCTGTCGGCAGAATTCTCCGTTTTTTCGCGATCCGACGACGAAATTTGCCGTTTCTTCGACGAAATTGACCGTTTTTTCGTGATCCTTCGACGAAATTAACAGTATTTTCGAGATACTTCGACGAAATTTACCATTTTTTCGAGTTCCTTCGACGAAATTTACCGTTTTTTCGAGCTCCTTCGACAAAATTTGCCGTTTTTTCGAGATCCTTCGACGAAATTTACCGTTTTTTCGAGATCCTTCCACGAAATTTGCCGTTTTTTCGAGACGAAATTTACCGTTTTTTCGAGATACTTCGACGAAATTTGCCGTTTTTTCGATATACTTCGACGAAATTTGCTGCTTTTTTCGAGTTCCTTCGAAGAAATTTACCGTTTTTTGAGTTCCTTCAACGAAATTTACCGTCTTTTGGCAATCCTTCGACGAAATTTGCCGTTTTTTCGCGATCTGTCGGCAGAATTCTCCGTTTTTTCGCGATCCGACGACGAAATTTGCCGTTTCTTCGACGAAATTGACCGTTTTTTCGTGATCCTTCGACGAAATTAACAGTCTTTTCGAGATACTTCGACGAAATTTGCCGTTTTTTCGAGATACTTCGACGAAATTTGCCGTTTTTTCGATATACTTCGACGAAATTTGCCGTTTTTTTCGAGTTCCTTCGACGAAATTTACCATTTTTTCGAGTTCCTTCGACGAAATTTACCGTTTTTTTGAGCTCCTTCGACAAAATTTGCCGTTTTTTCGAGATCCTTCGACGAAATTTACCGTTTTTTCGAGATCCTTCGACGAAATTTGCCGTTTTTTCGAGACGAAATTTACCGTTTTTTCGAGATACTTCGACGAAATTTGCCGTTTTTTCGATGTACTTCGACGAAATTTGCTGCTTTTTTCGAGTTCCTTCGAAGAAATTTACCGTTTTTTGAGTTCCTTCAACGAAATTTACCGTCTTTTGGCAATCCTTCGACGAAATTTGCCGTTTTTTCGCGATCTGTCGGCAGAATTCTCCGTTTTTTCGCGATCCGACGACGAAATTTGCCGTTTTTTCGTGATCCTTCGACGAAATTAAGTCTTTTCGAGATACTTCGACGAAATTTGCCGTTTTTTCGAGATACTTCGACGAAATTTGCCGTTTTTTCGATATACTTCGACGAAATTTGCCGTTTTTTTCGAGTTCCTTCGACGAAATTTACCATTTTTTCGAGTTCCTTCGACGAAATTTACCGTTTTTTCGAGCTCCTTCGACGAAATTTGCCGTTTTTTCGCGATCTGTCGGCAGAATTCTCCGTTTTTTCGCGATCCGACGACGAAATTTGCCGTTTTTTCGCGATCTGTCGGCAGAATTTTCCGTTTTTTCGCGATCCGACGACGAAATTTGCCGTTTCTTCGACGAAATTGACCGTTTTTTCGTGATCCTTCGACGAAATTAATAGTCTGTTCCACGATCCTTTGACGAAGTTGGCGTTTTCTCCGTAGCCCTTCGGCAAAATAAGCATTTTTCGCATATCTTTCAACGAAACTAGTTTTTTTGACGAAATTCACGTTTTTTCACGGCCTTTTGACTAAATTTGCATTTTTTTCGCGGTCTGTTAACGAAATTAGCCATTTTTCGCGATCTTTAAATAAATTTCGCGTTTTTTCTGCGATTCTTCGACGAAATTCGCCGTTTTCTTTTGCGATCCTTCGACGAAGTTTGCCGTTTTTTCGCGTAAACTACGCACTATAGCGCTGAATGTCCGCTGAATGTATTTCTGTCTGCAGGTGCCCTAAAAAGTCTGCGACGCCCGTCGCAGCGTCGCGTACATTCTGCCACGGGGTTTTTTGGTATTTAAAAAAAAAAAAAAAAAAATTCCCCTAAAAATATTTTCTGCAAAGTTCCGAATTTTGCAGAAAATTTTCCGCGCACGGCGTGCGCGCGTGCGTCTATATTATACAACTCTGTATATATATATACTATCTGGATAAATATAACTATATCTGCATAAATAAAATCGTAAACGTCAGTTGTTCGTTTCAAGTCAGCGGTCCCAGCCGCTTGCCATTTAAAATTAGCTGAGTTATAGGTTTTGTGTTATACATTTCTCTCAGTTATACGTTATGTTTTTGCGTCCTCGAACAAAATTTTGCCTCATTTATATATTTTGTAACCGGAAACACTGACGACGCGTCGGATGAGTTTGATTTGAAAGTAAAGCCGTTCGGCAGTAGTAAAAGCAGTAGCGATACGGCGGCTGCATTATTAACATAAATGCAAAGTTTGCTGTTCAGTGTTAGCTCTGCCGAAAAGAAACAATCGAAGATTAGTGATTATTTCAACAAGATTCAGTAAACTACTAAAATGTATTTTGTTAAATGATTTACATGCCAAGGCGATTCCAATGATTTCCTTTAAGTACTCTTTGTGTGTTAAGAATATTTTTAATAAAGCTTTTATGATAAAATAACTTCATGTGTACTTTTCTTATGTACCTTTCTTCTGCTCTGTTCCATTTCCAAAAATTTGTGTTATTGGTGAAATACTTATAAAATTTCCGTTTTTGTTATAAGACGTAACTGCGCCTCAGCAGAACAAAGTTTTTACGATATATTTAAAAAATGTTCCGGTAGACCATTAATTGAGTTGTATGTTTTACTGAGTTATACGTTTTGTTCTCCGGTCCCGGGCTAAACATATAACTGGAGTTTTACTGTATAATTAATTTTAAGTTGGTCTGTTGTATTCTTGCGTGTGTTATGTAGTAAGTTCTACAATGTGTGGGTATTATAATAAATTAAATATTGTGTGTGTTTTATAATAAAATAATTTGTGTATTTTTATAATAAAATAATTTGTGTATTTTTATAATAAAATAATTTGTGTATTTTTATAATAAAATAAATGTGGATGTGTTATATAATAAAACTGTATGTTTTATGAAAAGAATTTGTGTATTTTTATAATACAAATTGTGTGTTTTATAATAAAATAATTTATGTATTTTTATGATAAAAATTGTGTGTGTTTTATAATAAAATAAATCTGGATGTGTTATATAATAAAACTGTATGTTTTATGAAAAGAATTTGTGTATTTTTATAGTACAAATTGTGTGTTTTATAATAAAATAAATGTGGGTGTTCTTTATAATAATAAAAAATTATTTTCTTTATAAAAAAAAAATATGTGTTCAAATTTATCTATTAAAACAAGTACAAAAAATCATGCATCAAGCATAGATTATGTAACTCTTCCAAAATAATTTTACAGTTTAATAAGGTGAAAGACGATATTACCTAAGTAAACAATTTGAAAAAAGCATAACATATTTAAAAACCCAGTTTCAGGAATTACCAACACTATTCGGCAAAATATCCGAATTCTTTTGTGCAGCCCTGTATAGGATCTATAGATTTATATATATACTACATAGTATGTTAAAATTATTTTAGTTCTGTTAGGAAATGTGTAGCACAGTTTAAAATTCCCCTTATGGAATTTTCATCAGTGAACGGAAATCTACTTGAGAACTTTTGTGCTGCCCTGTATATGATTTACAGAATTTAAATACACCAAGTAATAGACAAAAAATGAGTTAAATTTAAAAATGCGTTCAGCTACTAAAAACGTACTTCCAGCAATTATTGTTAACAGACAGTACCGAATTCTTTTGTGTGTCCCTGTAAATGAATGATGAATGCTATGTACACAATATTCTATAGTAACCCACTTGTAATGCACCTTTGTGATGTACTATATCAATTTCAATATGTTTGAAATAGTGAAACATTATTAAACTAAACCGCAAATGATTTTTCTCCATAGACCGTTATTCCTTTCTGTACAGGAACTATGCACACCATATTCTATAGTAAGCTTCTTGTTCTGCAGATGAGTGATATATATTAATTTCAATATATCTGAAATTGTGTTTAAATAAACAGCAGGTGATTTTTCCCAATAGACTGTAATGTAATGGAATTCCTTTAAGAGTCCCTGTAAAAAAACTATAAGTGCTACACACTTCATTTTCAATACCGATCATGCCATAGTAAACCTTAATAACATATATCAATAACAAGACAATCCTAATATATTTACACAAGTTAGAGTGCAGACAGAAAGTCAGCTTGGTCATAGCTACCATTCTTTCAGGCTGACCACTAATGAAGGATGATAGGGTGCCATGAAAATGTGTCAAATTCAATTTTATGCTAATAAATGTTCAAATTCAGATGATTTAAATGCAGCACCATTGTCAGAAATAATAGAATCTGGAAGTCCATGAGTGGAAAATATTAATTGAAGGTTATCAATGGTACTGAAGACACATGGAGAAAACTAGTATAACCTCCAACCAGTTAGAATAAAAATCCACTAAAACGAAGAATGTTTTTCTTTGAAATGGATCAGAGAAATCTACATGAAGAAATTACTAAAGCTTTTATCCACTCCCAAGAATGTATGGGATAATTTGTCAGGTGTTCTTTGATTCTTTTGGCACAAGCTGCATGTTTTTACTGCATTTTCGATGCCACTATCCATCTTAGGCCACTACACATAGCTGCGTGCAAGACTCTTCATTCTAACTATGTAGGGGGTGCATTATAAAGGAGGATGAGAATGTGTTTCTGGAGGTATAGCAAATCTACTACCCATATGACACAGTCTTGATGAACACTTAACTTATTACTATGACCAAAGTATGGTTTGAAATTGCAGTCAGTCATTTTTGTTGTTCCAAACATTCAAATTCATCAAAAAAATTCCAGAAAGTATATAGAGCAGGCGGAGGGGACAAAAATGACTACATCATCGAGTTACAGAATGAAATAATGATGCGAGACATCTAGTAGATTAAGGAATAACTGGTCTGCTTCATCATATCTTGATATGATATGAGCAGCCAAAAATATCCAGTTTGTGCCAAAAGAATCAAGGAACACCTGACAAAGCTCTCATACATTCTTGGGAGTGGATAAAAGATTTAGTAATTTCTTCATATAGATTTCGCTGATCCATTTCAAAGAAAAACATTCTTCGTTTTAGTGGATTTTTATTCCAACTGGTTGGAGGTTATACTATTTTCTCCATGTGTCTTCAGTACCATTGATAACCAATGAAGCCGCTAACTCGTCATTTTGGCAGTAATATCACATCATCAAGGTGCAAGATTTAGTGCCAAATTAAAGGTTAGATATAGTATTTTTTAAATATTTTGATCTGCTCAGGCATATCCTGGTAGGAAGCCCTGGCAGACTAAAATTTATGACAGAAAAAGACATCATGTAGTACAATTAATACACAATACACATAATATTTTACATTACACTTCCCTATATATTACTATGGTATCGACATCCAAGATGAACTAATGGTAAAGGAAAAGTTTATCAACAGTGCGTGAAAGAATAAATGATCTGACTTGGCATATCTTGGTAAAATGTGAGAAGAACGGGACACCAATTCGTCATTTTGGCAGTACTGTCACATCAATGTAATCTGTTATGTTTTTGATCACAAATATTTCCTGTTTCTGAGAATAAGCGTTCACTCTCAACACTAGTAGCAGAGGCAGACAAACACTTCCTTGCTAACTTTGACAGTGTAAGAGAAGAATGATGATTTTCTCGCCATCATGTCAATGGATCGTTGTGCTCAGGCGTATGGTGTATACTTTGAATAAAGTCTTCATTTATACCGACAGTGTCATTTCGTACCTTTTCATTTGAACACCCCTTGTAAATAAATAATCAAACAAGAATGAGAAATCATGTATCCAGCATAGATTATAAAACACTTTCCAACACTACAGAATGTTATTAAGAAATTTAATTGTTTCATACGATGAAAGGAGATATCTAAATAAGGGATTTAAAAAAATTGTAAAGACATGTCTGTGCAATGATTTCAAAGGGTAGCATGAAAACAGACTAGGTCACTGTTTTTCCATAGAATAAATTTTTATTCATTCTGGGATATAAAGCACATAAAATTTAAAAGGGTTACACTTTATAACGTGAGTTTTGTCATTTATAATTATCTGGACCGTAAGAGTTCTTTGAGATTTAAGTTCAAACTATAAACATAATACAGTTCGTATTTCGGATCAAGACTTCCCTTCCTTATGATAGTCAGAAATTGCATAAAAGAGAGACTTATCCTAGAAGCATAAAAAGAGACTAAACCTGTCTCTTTTGATTTTGCCTGTAATGATAGCAGTCTGAAAACTTTAAGCACAGGGCGTTGCCGTTCCTCAGATGATCTTCTCCGTCATCTCAGATAAAGGGGCTCTCCCCTTTCGTTCCCGGTCCGAAGTTTTTCCGAACCTCTTCAACTTGCTCTCAAATCCAGACTGTCCAAAAAATCTCTCTTCTCAGGATGAGGGGGAGGGGGAGAATTGGGCGTTTGCTGGTTTATGTAAGAGTTCCAATCGGGTTGCTCGCTCGTTCTGATTGGAAAAATTAAGTTTTAATCTGGCGCCATCGTTGCCAATTCCAGACTATAACAGATCTGAGAAAACCTCCATTTCAAGGATTTCGGAAGGTGAAACTAATTAATCACTTCCCCGCCGTAACGAATTTTCTTGTCACGTATCTTTGACTGTACGCGACACCGAGTCTGCCTTATTGTCTGTGAAGGGAGAAGACATTCTCTAGGAGTGAGAAAAAAATAGTTACGATGAAAAACCTCATCTGGTATCCACAATTAGAAAATTAACAGTCAATCTGTTAATTGTCTCATCTGGTATCCACAATTAGAAAATTTACAGTCAACCTGTTAATTAAATGGAAACTTTACAAAATACATAACTCAGAAAAAATTCATATTCAGCAATTGCTGCCCATGTTGGAAATCTTTCGTGCGGCCCTGTATATGATCTACAGAAATTGCAAACAACACGTAATACACTAAAAATTACATATCACAGCTGAAAGAGTACTTCTAGCAATTATATCTGTACATGAACAATAAATCCTACACACTCCATAATTTATAGAAAATAAGTTGTATTGAACCTTAGTGATCTTTTTAAATTTTATTATGTTACAAGTATCATTATATACAGTACACTCTCAAAAATCTACACAGTCTGAGACTAGAGTCCTGCGCTGTTTGGTTTATATCGGTCCTGAACCCGAAAATTCTCTTTCGAGTAGAGTCCGTCCTGTGCGGACCCGACCCGACAAAACAATTTTGTCAAGCCTAAACCTGACATGTTCAGACCCAAACAGCTATTATAACATGTTCAAAATGCACTGCAAACGATTTTTCCCTTAGACAATAATACAAAGAAATTATTTTGTACGTCCCTGTAATTGAACTACAAATGCTACTCATTGTACGATTCGGAAAAAGCATACCGTAGTCCACCTCAGTAATGCTTCATTATGTTTGAAATATCATAACATCAATAAAATGTGCCACACACAATTTTTCCCAATAGACTTGTTATGCATCTACTCCGAATTTTATATAATTCATATTTAATACATCCTTAATTTAAAGTTCTCGTTAAATAAGTTTAAGATAAAAGTATTTACTTTTATATCGATGCATTTCTGTTTTTTCACCATCTCTTGAATAAGCATACTTGCGTGTCTGAAACGACCGGCTCTTTCGTTTCGTTCACTGGCTTCAAATGAAAATACGTTACTTGGTAACAGGCAGTAACTGTGATTTCAGAATCGCGTTATTCACCGTGATCGGCTGGTCGCAACATTCTGTGTAAGTAGCCAATGGCGTTTCAGATACGAGTTTGTATACTTTAAATGGCAACATGTTTATGCAAAATATATGTTGACTGTTTGTTTAAAAAGCTGAACTTTCTATGATGTTTTTGCCTTTCTCCCTTCTCCCTTCTGTGCTGGTTATTATTTTAAGAATGTAGCTGCATATTTCATAGTTTCTTTAGTTTGTTCATTTAAAAGCAGAGTCATGCTGTTTTTATTGTTAGTCATCTTATTTTGAATAAACTAGTATGTTTTTAAAGGAACTGTTGTTTTTAAAGTCTTCCACGTGAAACACTGCTTTTATTGGAACGGCCATAATGTAATGGAATTCTTTTGTGTGTCTCTGTAAATGAACTATTAATTAATAATTTATTAATATGAAGTGTGTAGCACTTATAGTTTTTATACAGGGACACTCAAAAGAATTCCGTTACATTACGGTCTATGGAGAAAAATCATTTGCGGTTTATTTTACTGACGTCACACAATTTCAAACATATTGAATTTGATATATATCACTGTGGTGCATCAGAAGAGGCTAACTATAGAATAGGGTGTGTATAACCCTTATAGTTCCTTTGCAGGGACACTCAAAAGAATTCTGTTACATTACAGTCTATGGAGAAAAATCGTTTGCGGTTTCTTTTAATAATGTTTCACTATTTCAATTATATTGAAATTGATATATATCACTAAGGTGCATTACAAGAGGCTTACTATAGAATATTGTGTGTATAGCATTCATTGTTCATTTACAGGGATACACAAAATAATTCGGTACTGTCTGTTAACAATAACTGCTGGAAGCGCTTTTTCAATTGCTCAACGCGTTTTTAAAATTGCCATTTTTTCGATTACTTGTTCTCTATAAATTCTATAGATCATATACAGTGCAGCACAAAAGCTCTCAAGGACATTTACGTTTATTGATAGAAATTCCAGGGGGTGGGGGGGATTTTGAACTGTGCTTTCCTAACTGAACAAAATTTTAGCATTATATGTAATATATATACAAATCTATAGATCATATACAAGGCTGCACAAAAGAGTTTGAAATTGGGTTTTTAAATATGTTACGCTTTTTCCAAATTGTTTACTTAGATATCGCCTTTCACCTTATTAAAGTGTAAATATTTGTAAAATTATTTTGGAAGTGTTACATAATTTATGCTTGACGCATAAATTTCCGCTTTTGTTTTATTATCCTAACTAATTTATTACCAGAGGGCCAGCGCAAGGATTTTGCACTGTAGTTTTATCTAGTTACACTAGTAGCATCTCATTTAATCCATCAAAGTTACATTAAAAACGGATCGAAGATAGCAAAAGTCAGGCACGAGAAAAATAATTAACAATAGTATTCTAACTGCTTTAGAGGAGGACGTCATCCGCTTCGAGAAAAAACTTAGGGCAAAGAAAAATGAATTGAATACTTATACAGGGTGTTCCAAAATTCGACCGACAAATTAAGAGAGGTGATAGAAAGCATCAAAAGTATAAAAACTTACCATAAAACATGGGGTCGCAAACCCCGTTTAGTGGGAGAAAATCGCAAAAATATTAGGAAGGGTGTGACGTCGAGTGGAACAAAAAGGGCCAATAATAAATAGAAAAACAATTTATTTGATGTAAAGCATGATTACAATGCATTCTGTTGCAGGATTCAAAACCATATCTCTTTAGCCAACTGTGAAATGGACATCAAAAACAATGTTGAAGTGATGGTATAAAACTATATTGAAGTGAGCCAGTTATTCAATAACACTATCTTGATAATGAACAAAACTTTATTAGCAGGTTAATTAAAAACACATCCTTCAGAACAATTGATTAAACTATTAGTAAAAACCATAAGAAGGTTTAAATGTACTGACTGACTGCAGCCTCATTATAAAACAAACGAATACTCCCTGCAAACGTGGTAGTTTACTGCTGGCCAGGCAAGTGCACACACCACTACATCTGCTTCATATCCTTTTAAACTAACAAGTAAGGTTACAGTCACAGGTAATTGAAAAACATTAGCATAATACAAGAAACAAAACAAAAGGTTATGGTTGAAAGTTAACAAATATTCAAAAGTTTGCCAATCAGATTAAGATGCTATCAAAAACTTTAGCACATGACACCAACCAACCTACCATTTCTAGTGACTGTTTACATGGCAGTTTTAGTTGCTGGAATGAAGTTACTTTCTTCATAAAAAAGCACTCAGGATATATCGGTCGCGTTCAGAGACCGAAACCCGCGGTACTCGTATAGTTGGCGAATGACGTCATCTGATTTACTCAGGGTAAAGTTGTGTTAAAACGGTTGTGAACGCTTTTGGGTAAAGTTATGGGCATCTTTACAATCAAATACTTCCGTCAACCAATCTACCATTACATTTTGATCGTAGGAACATTGCAGAAACCATCCTAGCGACGTTAGCCAATGATATCATAGTCCTGTTCTGTTAAAAGTAGACCAATCAAATGGTCAGGATTCAAGTGTACAGTACGAGTCATAAAGAACGACAGTTAACAGTTGCTGTTAGCTGTAAAACAAACAAACAACCACATGATCACTTTACCCAACAATATTCTCCTGGTAATGTGGGTTACCCGAAGTCTGGGTAATTTCCGGCTCTGAACTCTACAGGTAACCCGCAAAAAGTCACGTGATATTGGTCCCTGAACGCTTCGGGTTACCCATGTGTTACCCTATGTAACTCGAAGTTCGGTCCGTGAACTTGTCCGTGATTGTCCCATCATTTATAAGTGAATATATTAAAGTAGTTCTCCCATCATTTATAAGTAAATATATTAAAGCAGTTCTTAATTTAAAAATAAATAGCAGTATATATGCATTTAAGCCACTTTAATTTTACTTAAAATTTCTATGACAGATGTTTGTTTACATTTAGTTTTATTAACTATATTTAACTTTAAACCTTTTTCATAAATACACATGAACTTTAAGATGAATAGGATCAATTTTAAATATATGTATTAAAAGGTGTTTAACAAAATAGAGTGGGGGGTGAGTGAAAGAGATGGGGGAACACTTACTGGGAAAATTTAACCAAAGTTAAAACAATAATTAATGTAAATTCCAACACATTCCAGTTCAACATCAGAAAGGAGACGACGAGACATTTTTAAAGGAATATGTTTTAACGCATCCAGCAATCCTTCGTACGTCGGTGTCGGCTGTGCAATAACCTTCGTGGCTGCAACTTCAAATCTATAAAAATGTGTCGTCGTCTCCTTTCTGACGTTGAACTGTAATGCATTGTAATCATGCTTGACGTTATATAAATGCTTTTTCTACTTATTATTGGACTTTTTCGTTCCACTCGACGTCACACTCTTCATAACTATTTTTGCGAGTTTCTCCCACTAAACGTGGTTTGCGGCGCTATGTTCTGTAGTAAGTTTTCATCCTCCTGATGCCTTCTATCATCCCTCTTAAATTGTCGGTCGAATTTTCGAACACCCTATCTAAAATACAATGTAATCTAATATACTTTTTACGCTACAAGTGAAATGCCACAGCTTTGATCGATGGAGTATTTTTCTTCTAACCATTTGAATTTTCAATCATAAATGTAAAATAAACACGTGCGGAGACATCCCACTTTATCCTCTTTGTATTATTTATTTTTTATAAACATTGTTGCGCACGCTATTAATGCGATATTTTATTTTTGTGGCAACATTGATTTGAGAAAAACCTTTCATTTCATTTATGAAAACAATGCTGATTTAAGTTTAATTTAACAGAATCATAAAACATGTTTTAACGAAATGTGAGTGTACTATAGCAGAAGCCAGTTCAAAAACCTTTCGAGAGATACCTCCTTCGTTCTTGTGTGTTTTGTAAACGCATAGAAAACGGGATGTTGAGAACAGGAATGATATAGTATGGGAAGTGTGCCTAATACCGCACCCGTTTTGAAATTTTGATTTAATTCGGCTTGACTTCACAAGAAATTGAAACTGATTGACGGTATGTGTTCATAAAACATTCTAATAAAACATTTTTCGCTTATAATGGTTTCCAATAAAAGAGACATATATATACAGGGTGGTTATAATGTAAGTATTTCTATTTTGAGCTGTCTGTAGCTCGAAGAAACAACAAGAATGAAACCAAAATCGGTACACTTACTATTCGAGAAGAAGGAAGAAGATTGGAACAATATAAAAAATAATTGCAATAATCACCGACAGATGGTGCTACTGAGTGTGAAATGTAATGTGTAATACAAGAACAAAGAATTAAGGCGTCAAACCGGATGGCACACCTAATTTATTTGAAAATGTCACAGTGAATGTGGTTACGCTTTCGCATGGCAGTGCCGTTCAGGTTCCACGTGGCCATTGTGCTGGAGGACACAATCCAGGTGGTGCACGATGTGCTAAACTGCAGAATGTAACGCATCAGGAGTGATGTTTCACGCATGTTGTGATATATAGTAAAGTCATTGAGGTTTGCTACATCTCCACAGTACACAATATTACACAATACATTTCACACTCAAAACTGCCATCTGTCAGCCATTATTGCAATTAATTTTTTATTCTTCCATTCTTCTTCTCCCTTCTAGAATAGTAAATGTACCAATTTTAGTTTCGCTCCGGTTATTCCTTCAAGCTACAGACAGCTCCAAATACAGATACATATATTATAACCACCCGGCATATATATATATATATATATTGCAAATAAATAGGCATAAACCTTAGTACAAACTTTCAAAAAATGTTTCTCCCAATAAATAAATAAGTAAAGGGATGGGGGACACTTAAATTTAGCATGGTCAATCATGTTATGGGGTACCTTGCAGAATGATGTCGAAGAGGAGACGTAGAACTGGTAAAAATACCGGTCCTTTAGAAAAAAAAGTGGAGGGGGGGGGATTTCCCCCCTAAAATATAATTTAGTAAAATATTTATCTTTTTGTGAAATCCGTTTAATCATCAAAACATTCACCTCTCTTCTTTAACAATACACATTGAAAAAAAAAAATTACCCCTTCTAAAATCCATTTAATCATTAAAAAATTTCCCCTCTTTTCTAACATAGATTAAAAAAGAAATCTTCCTCCAAACAATTTTCTAAGAAGCATTCCACGATTCATTAATCCCCCCCTCTGCAAGTCATTAAACTAGTCCATTAAACTCCTTCCTCTTACAGAATGGTCATATCTCCCCACTCCGCTTATCTCTTATCTTCGTTACGTACTTCCGGTTTCTCCTTTCGCTGCAGTGACCTTCATTAGACCTTGAGCACGGTGCCGCTGATGCAGAGCCGGTTATTTTTATCAACATTATCGTACACCCTGTGCAACATTAGGAACACAATAAAATTTTCTTTTCAAAAAATTTTTGTAAGAAATATGAGTTGTAACATTACTAATCAAGAAACATTTTGCCCAGCCTAAAATATTAATTGTTTATAGGAGTATATATTTAATTAATTATAAGCAAACAAGCTGTAAAAAATGTGATTTAATTAGATATATTTTGACTTGCTTTTATAAAATAAAAATAAAAAATAGGCACCGAATAAATTGCTTAAAATAATAATCTAAAATCCACCTGTCCTTCAAAACAAAGTTCATAAATAAAAGTTTTGAAATTAATTAATTAAATTTGGAATAGTTAGTGGGTGCGATATTAGGAACACATAAACAACTAGTCGGATGTGTCAATCCCAAAACTTTCTTCTATCTCACACAGGTTTCGCATACTCTAAAAGGAATCAGCACCAATTTATATCAAAGTCTAACTGAAGCTCAAGTTTTATTAAATTCCGTGCATTATTTCTTGAGATTTGACTATCGCTAAAATCGTGTAAATCCTTCAAAATGCTGCATAGCAGCGTCACCTGCTGGGCGATTTTTACCAAAAACTAATCAGCACTAATTTATATCAGAGACTAACTGAATATAAAGTTTTATTTAATTCCGAGCATTAGTTCTTGAGATAGAGCTATTGCGAAAATCGCGAAAAATGCTGCATAGCAGCGCCACCTGCTGGGCGATTTTTACCAAAAACTAATCAGCACCAATTTATATCAGGAACTAACTGAATATAAAGTTTTATTAAATTCCGAGCATTAATTCTTGAGATAGAGCGCCCACAAAATTTTTGTCACATACAGACAGACAGAGTCACAGACTGACATTTTCTAAAAATAGTCAAATCGTGTTCAGGACCTTCTAAAACGCATAAATCCGTCGAAAACCGGAAGTCGAAAATTTTCATGAATCCAATACTTTCTTCTTGTAAAGATAGAAGAAAGTAAAAATATAAATGGCCACCATTTGACAACTTCAAGGAAATGATAAGTCAATCAAAACATAAAAAATCAAAATTTGGATCAATAACAAAATTTCCATAAAATAATTCAAAACTTTTATTACTTACCTTTGTACATTTATAATTTTCTGAAAATAATGTTAAAAAAATATTTTTAAATAAAAAAAATCAATAAAATCTTCACAACTTCGAACAACACTTCTCTACGGTAACAGATATGACGGTAGACTAAAATTACTAATGGAGGATCAAATTAAGACAACAACCACTAGAATGCAACAGATAGTTTACGTAGAAATCATGGGGTGCAATATTAGCACACTTCCCCTACCTCCAGAGAAAAATAAATCTCCGATTCCACCTCAGGACGGTGTATTTATGGTTGATCGTATCTGCATTCAATGACATTTGAATATTATTTTTAATGGAGTGTTGATGGTGGAATTATTTAATATTTTCTTAGTATTAAATTTATGTGTTAATCTGGTTTTGGTAATATTTACACCATTATAAACATCATTAATATCATTTTAAATATTTACTTTCTATAAGTAGTATTCAAAAATATTATTAAAAGAATCAATAAAATTATTAAAACAAAGTGGGAATTATAATAATCCGTACAGAAATATTAGTATAAAAAAATATCCCATAAGTTAATCGAGCGTTTTTAACACTTTCCACAACATAGTTGAAAACTGTTTATGACTTCGGTTTGTCTGTATGTTTATACTCAGATTGCGCTGTAATGGATATTGGTGTGTTTAAATTCTATAGATCCTATACAGGGCAGCACAAAAGTTCTCGAGTACATTTCTGTTTATCATCATTACTTTTAACTATCAAGCATCCATCTCTAGTCAGATAAGTAGCAAAGAGATGGATGCTTGTGAACTATCACTAATAATGCTCTGACAGGAGTGAAAATGTTTTTGTGTAATGGTGACAGATTTATGTGAAACTTTTTGACATACAGTCGTCCCCACTTAATCGGGTAACGGATAATCGAATACCCCGCTTATACGAATAAAATTCGTTAGAACCAAAATCAGTCTTATAGGAATAATGTTAAATTTCCCCACTTTATCAAATATTTTTTACTTGCCGACACCGGTTATTCGAATAAAATCTGAACAATCTTTCTTACTGAAAATGCGTACTTTACCGAAAAATACTAGATTTTCCTTTCTAAAAATAAAATTATTGTTTTCCTACAAAAATACGCGTTCATTTTCCCCTCTTCGGGGTACTTTGGATAAAGGCATGGTGGTCCCCCTTTCCTTTCCTGGAACTGGAAATGGTCAGTTCACTTCTGAAACTAAGCTGTTGCAATATATTTCTGAGAACTGAGTAGAAGAGAGGTGGCTTAACCGAACAGGTTTAGTTCGAACTTCATGTCTGTGAATGGTTCTGTGAACATATGCTTACATTCTGGGACGTATTCTTTCTCTAATAATTGACTAGTAAGTACGATGAATACAAAACGAAAGGATTTGAGTTTATGCGATAAAATAAAAGTGTTAGATTCACTAAAAAATAAAAAAACACAAATTGAAATTGCAAAAGAATTTCAAATTTCTCAAATGCAAGTTTCTAATATTAAAAAAAATGCTGAAAAGATTGAAGAAGAGGGTTTTCCAGTAAAAGAGCAAAAGGTGCAATGATCAATGGGCCTATGATCATGGAAAAAGCTGTCAATAGCGAAGACTGTTGAAAACGGTGAAAATTTCTGTGCTTACAAGGGTTGGCTTTATAGGTGGCAACAAAGGAATAATTTAACTTTTAAAACTGGACATGGTGAAGCAGTATCAGTTGATGCTTCATGCATTGACACCTAGTGTAAAGAAACTCTGGAGCCTATCCTTGAAAATTACAGTCCAGATGACATCTTTAATTGCGACGAGACTGCACTCTTTTATCGAGCTTTACCGACAGGCGCTTTAGCTGAGAAAAAAGAAAAGGTTGCTGGATTAAAAAAGAACAAAGATCGGGTCACTTTATTACTGTGCGTAAATCAAACCGGAACAGAAAAACTTCAGCCTCTAATGATTAGGAAAAGTAAAGGTCCAAGGTGTCTAAAGAATGTCAAAAATTATCCCGTGAACTATACTCATTCTCGAAACGCATGGATGACAGGACAAATTTTTAAAAACTGGCTGATGAAACTAGATATGGATTTCAAAAAACGAAACAGAAAAATTGTGTTATTTTTGGATAATGTAAGCAGTCATAAAATCGATGACAGTTCTGCACGCCTCACTAATATTAAACTATAATTTCTGCCTCCCAATACAACATGCAAAATTCAGCTCTTAGATCAAGGCATAATTAGATCATTCAAAGCCCTTTACCGAAGACAAATAATCAAAGATCTTTTGCATCATTTGGATGATATCGAATCCTTTGCTGGCATTCATAAGAAAATAAGCCTTTTAACAGCCATGCACTTTTCTAAAAAAGCATGGGACAGTGTCCCTGTAAAAGTCATTGAAAATTGCTTCAGAAAAGCGAAATTTGTGAAATTGGAAAATTTCGAAAGTGAAATACAGGATGATGAAACCATAATTTATGATTTTGAGGACAGTAGAATTCAGAATTTCGAGGAATTAGAGACAGGAGATTTCGGACAGCTAAAATTTACTCAGACGGAGCTTGTGCAATTTATTGAATTGGATGAAAATGAGACGACAGAAGACGATGAAGAAATGACCATATCTTCCCCCCAAGAAAAAGATAATGAGAGTGATGATGAGACAATCGAGCCACCACCTTCTCTGAAAGAAGTAAATACATTTTATGCTGTAATTCGCCGACACTTTGAGGCTTGTGGAGGTGACTATAATATACTTTATAAATTAGAAAAAGAAATACAGAAATGTTCGACTTCCGTGAAAAAGCAGTCAACTATCACAGCTATCTTTCAGCCAAAGTAATATGTACATAAATTAATTTTTTTTTTGGAATATTAAAAATCCATAGGTATGTAATAATTTTTGTCTTTTTTTATTTTTAATGTTATTTCCTTCTTATTTTGTTACATATGTGTTATTCTACCATAGCGCAATAGATTAATGTGATGTATATGTTTCCCCGGATATTCGAATAATCCCTTAATCGAATACAACTTGTCAGAACCGTCAATATTCGTTTAAGCGGGGACGACTGTATTTAGTGATGAAGGAATGTGTTTTATGGAACTTTTACCATTAGGTAATGTCCGAGTGTAAAAAATGGTAATATGAAGAATAAATATTAAATATACAGATATTGGAAATTGAATACAGTTTTAATAAATGATTGATTTTTATAAATATTTTTATTTTCATAAATATGTAGAAATACAATTTTACTACATCACAGAAACAATTTTATATATCAAATACATGGAAATTCATTGGAGTTTAATTTATTTCACTTGTTTCATACAGTGTCCTGGACATTTTACAAAAACAGACAAATTGACAACTCTGCGTTAGCTGACCTTATAACCAACACTACTTTGTAAAATTTGTCTTAATTGACTAGGAAGTCTGAACAATATACATAAGCAGTTAACAATTCACACTTCATCCTGATATTCTGGTTAGAAACTGTCCAGATAACACATAAAATCAATAAGTATGACTGCCCATTTTCAAAGATGCTGGCATCAATGCAGACATGAATTTCCATGTGTGTAGAATTTAGAAAATTTCCTTTGAATGAAAAGAGAGTCCAAAAATTAGATTGCGTTTCCCCAAACATCACAAGTTAATCAAGCCCTGGTTGGATATTTAGGTACTAACAGATGTGTGCTAACAGATTTTATTTTACATGATAATAAATGCCTATTCAAGTGTTCTTTTAAAGTAAATCCTTTGCTACAATCTTCACAAACATGGGGTTTTTCTTTGGTGTGGGTGAGATAATGATGGTTTAAAGCCCCCTTGACAGGAAATGCTTTATTACATATTTCACAAACATAAGGTCTTTCATTGGTATGCACACGGAAATGAATCTTTAAGGTTGAGTTACACAAAAAGGCTTTATTGCACACTTCACAAATAAAACGTTTCCGATTATTCGTTTCATGGATTTCAATATGACGCTTTAATGCATTCTTCCGAGGGAATCTTTTATCACAAGTTTTGCAGACGAAGGACTTCTCCGTTGAATGAACATACTGATGTTGTGCCAAAGAAGGTTTAGTAGAAAATGCTGTGTTGCATACTGTACAAACAAAAGGTTTTTCATTAGAATGACACAGAGAATGTCTTTTTAAAGCGCTATTAAAAACAAATCCTTTGTTACATATTTCGCATACATAAGGCTTTTCGCCAGAGTGGTAACGTGTATGAATCTTTAAATTACGTAAGCAAAAGAATCCTTTTTTGCAAACCTCGCAGATGTAGGATTTCTCACCAGAATGCATAGAGAGATGCCTTGTTAAATTCCGTTGGGTAGTAAACCTTTTGTGACAAGTTTTACAAACAAAATTTTTCTCACTTATGTGAGTCAGGGAATGTAACTTTAAGGATCTTTTAAAAGAAAATCTTTTTCCGCACGCATCACAAATAAAAGATTTTTCTGATGTATGTGTGATGACATGTTTCTTTAGTTCAGAATTAAAAAAGAATCCCTTGTTGCATACGTGGCAATTAAAGGGATGCACACTTGCATGAATGCGGGAATGTCTGTTTAAAAGCTTTATCTGCCTAAATGCTTTGTTACAAGTCTCACAGACATAAGGTTTCTCATCCCCATGAGTCAGGAGATGATCTTTTAAAAGAGGCTTTTTTGAGAATTTCTTTTGGCACACGTCACAAATAAAAAGTTTCTCTGATGAATGTGTATACATATGTTCTGTTAAAGCAGTTTTCTGAGTATATCTTTTATTACATAAATGGCAAGCATATGGTCTTATGTCTGAATGAATATAAGAATGTCTTTTCAAATGTTGCTTATGTTTAAAACTTTTATTACAAGTCTCACAGACATAAGGTTTCTCATCTGTGTGGGTCAAGAGATGAACTTTTAAAAGAGCTTTTGTTGAGAATCTCTTTTGGCATACACCACAAACAAAGGGTTTTTCTGATTTATGTGAATACATATGTTCTGTTAAAGAAGATTTTCTATTGTATGCTTTATTGCATAAATGGCATTTATGGGGTGTTGTACCAGAATGAATGTAGGAATGTCTTGTCAACTGACATTTTACTCTAAATGCCAGGTTGCATGTCTCACAGACATAAGGTTTTTCATTCGTATGTATTCGAAGATGCTCTTTTAGACCTTGTGATTGAGAGAATGCTTTATTACATATTTCGCAAATAAATGGCTTCTCTCCTGTATGAGTACGGCAGTGTTTAGTCAATGTACTCATTTTCGGAAATCCTTTATTGCATGTAGTACATATAAAATTCTTTATTTTCAAATGATTGATTTTATCTGAGTTAACTTTTACAGAAAATTCATTATTACAAATTTCAGAATATTTATCTAAGCTATCTTTTGCAGAAAATGAATTATTGTAAATTTCAGAATGTTTATCTGTGCTATCTTCTGCAGAAAATTCATTATTGAAAATTTCTGAATTTTCATCTGAGCTATCTTTTGCAAAAAATACATTATTGTAAATTTCAGAATGTGTATCTGTGCTATCTTTTGCAGAAAATTTATTATTGCAAATTTCCAAATGTTTATTTGAGCTATCTGTTTCAGAAAATTCATTATTGCAAATTTCCAAATGTTTATCTGAGCTACCTCTTTTAGAAAATTCATTATTGCAAATTTCCGAATGTTTATCTGAGCTATCTCTTTCAGAAAATTCATTATTGCAAATTTCAGAATGTTTATCTGAGCTATCTTTTGCGGGTAATTCACTATTGTAAATTTCAGAAGTTCTTTCATGAATTAATTGATGATAATGCAAGTAAGACTTAAGAGAGAACCTTTTATCACAAATCTCACATTTAAAAAGCTTTTCATTTGTATGAATATGTTGATGTGAGTTTAATTGACTTTTTCTATGAAAATGCTTCAAGCAAATGTCACAAGAAAAACTCTTTTCTGCTTTATGAGTACAAAGATGATCAGATAACTCAAGTTGGTCAAAGAATTTTTTTCCACATTTGTCACAGCCGAAGGAATTTTTATTAGACTGGGTATCTGTAAGCATGTTGGGTGATTTTCAGATGTTTTTGAAATACCACTTTAGTGTCTGGATCACTACAGTGTTTAGAAACAATTAAAATTAAAAGAGATTTTCCTTTTCGATTTCTTATGCATAAAGAAGTGTTATATTAGAAACATATTAAAGTCGAGTTTTTCAAAAACAATGTTTCAAAATTCTGTACTTATATAACAGATTTAAGAATTTGTTATTATTTTTTTGATTGATTTGCATTTAGTTATTTAAATCTAGAAGTTCATATTGAAAATTTTAGACATGACAGATTCATAAGATTATCAAATCTATCATTCACTACATAAAGGCTTCTGTCACCTTCAAATATTTTCAATGTCGATCCTATAAAATTCAAATACACTATTCTTAAAATAATAATATTCTTTGTGAGGAATTCTACATCAATTATATGATTGAGAATATTTCCTTGTTTGGAATTTAATAAGTACAAACAATTTCCCTTTTTAATGCAATATATATATATATATATGTATTGTTAAACTGGAGTTATAGAAATGTCTGTCAATTTCACCTCAAAATTCTTGAAAATGTACTTGTTTATACTAAATATTTTGATTATTCTCAGTTTCAGTTTTCCTTCATGTCTTTTTCCTTTGGTAAATTGTTCAGAAAATATTCTGTAAAATAAGAAAGAAGAGATAAATATTCATTTCATATATAAAAATAATTTTTAAGAAAGGTATACAAAGTGAATCAAAATTCCATTTATAAATGTTATGGGGTGGTAGAGCATACTATATCAAATAACTTTTGTAAAAGAAACCGGAGTCGTAATCAATTGATTAACCTGTAATATAAACTCAAGAAATGCATACAACAGAGAAAATTTTAGTGTAGAATAAAACTGGGTGCCATGTTTACACTGTGGCAGTTGGAAGTGATGCAAACTATGGCTAACAAATAAAAATATAAAGTTTTGTTATACTCGTACAGTAGAGTCCGTCAAATCCACACAGTTTGGGACAGTTGTGCAGATTTTAGAATTTTGCAAATTTCTGGTTACTGCTTTGTTTACATTTTTTAAACAGTAATTTGAATGTAATAATGCACTCAAAATTATAATGAATGCTTACAATAAAGTAAAATAGTAAAAATTTAAAAAACTAAAAACAATGATTATAATATTAAAAGTAAAGGTTTCATAAATAATCAATGATGCACGACTAAATATGCATAATAAAGATGAGATAAATTTTTCTTGAATTATTCAATGAAACTCGCCTCATATAATGGTGCACCAGTAATTTATATCAAAACCATAAAATTACAAGTTTTATTTGATGTTTTGTCAGATTTATTAACCAAAAAAGCTTGATTAATACATAAATATATTTGATAAAAAGATCACTATCACCAATTATATCAAAGTCATCTTGAATTTTTTCGGTAATAAATGTATACTTCTTTTATGAGAAAGTTCAATGATATTAACCACTTACCTAATGAAATGTGTACAAAATGATATAAAAAATTTTAAAAATCTTGAATTTTTCTCCTATATCTTAACTGTAAGTTTCACAGTTTACTTCTGAAACGATGTGCGGATTTTAGGAAATTGCGGATTTTAGGGTTGCATATTTGAGGGAGTCTACTGTAATTTCTATAGCCTGTTTTTTAAGACTACTCTTTTACTGTACTCACCCACGCGCACTCACCCAGTCAGAAAATCAACTTGCAAGTAGTGAATAGAATGATGCAATTCCCTACCCCTGCTCAACTCATAGTTAAGAGAGTATTTATTGGAAGTTAAGAGTCTTGGTCAGTCAGAAAAAATACTGTGTTTCTCTAAGACAAAGTTCAATGCTTACCCCCTCAGTCCTGTCGAAAGTGCGTTTACTGTTACCCCTTATCACTGTCAGTTGACAAAATTTATGACTAGGAAGGGAAAAGTGTGGCGTTACATAGACAATTCAAATTTTTAAACATTATTAGTAACAACTAAGAAGATAAGTTTACAGAATAAACTGCTCTACAAAGTGAAACATTGGTAAAACAAAAAAAAATTTCGGAGGCTTTGAAAAAAATTTATGCTTTTATTATTATTTTCTTTTTTACTAGTTTGCTTTTCTTCTACTATCTACTATATAGTATATAAAAGACAAATGAAAAATTCGTTTTGACTGCTTATAACTCGAGTTCTGCTGAATGGATTTTGATGGAACTTTCCATTGCACAGTTAGATAGATAATTTTTCAGGGAATGTTTTAGTATATAACACATTATTCTACGTAGGTTAGTTATAGAATTATGATGGAAAGTTCTGGTTTTTTTTGGACGAAGAGGTTATCATTCGTCATTTTTTAGCGACCATTATCGTTAGTGAAACAATTGAAACGGCTGTATCATTTAGAAAATAATACAAATATAAGAGAAAATAATACAAAGATAATATAAGAGAAAATAATACAAAGATAATAAAAGAAAAACTGTTACCAATTTTTTAAAAAAATAAGAAAAAGAAAAACAGTTTTGATAAGAAATCTATACTTATAAAAGAGTAGCTTGATTTTCTCATAATCAACGCCGAGCCTCAACCGTTTGTCCTAGAACAATGAAATTTGGAAGACATGTTCTTTACACAATGTAGGCACCTACTAAAAAGGGATTTCTGAAAATTCACGCCCTAAGGGGGTTAAATAGGGGTCGAAAGTTTAAGATAATTTCGTCTTTTTGGCATATCTCAGCAGGAGTTTTAAGTATGAGTGTGAAATTCGGGTTAAAAATTCTACTAAAGAATAGTTAAACATGTGTTTCAGGCGATTTTACAAATTCAACCACTAAGTGGGTTAAATGGGGGGGTCGAAATTTTTCGGTGATTTCACAATTTCACCATATCTTATCAGCAGTTTTAGGTAAGAGCGTGAAATTCAAGAAAACATATCTACTAAAAAAATAATTAAACACGTATTTCAGAGATTTTAGAAATTCAACCACTATGGGGTTAAATGGGGGTCTAAAGTTTTAGGCTATTTTGCCATATTCCAACAACAGTTTTAGTTAAAAGCGCGAAATTCAGGATAACAAATGCACTAAAATTTAGTTAAATACACATTTCAGCGATTTTAAAAATTCAACCACTAAGGGGTTTAAATGGGGGGGGGGGGTCGAAAGTTTTTAGTTATTTCACTTTTTTGCCATATCTCAGCAGCAGTTTTAGGTAGGAAAGTGATATTTAGGATAACAAATCTACTAAAAAAATAATTAAACATGTATTTCAGTGATTTTAGAAATTCATACATTAAAGGGGTTTTAGGTCATTTTGCCTGTTCACCATAACTCAGCAGCATTTTTAGCTAGGAGCTCGGAATTCAGGATTACAAATGTACAAAAAATATAGATAAACATGTATTTCAGCAATTTTAGAAATTGAGTAACTAAGGAAGGTTAAATAGGAGGTCAAATATTTTAGGTCATTTTGCCATATTTCAGTAGAAATTACAGGTAGAATCAAGAAACTCAGGATAACAAATCTACTAAAGAATAGTTAAACATGTATTTTAACCAATTTTAGAAATTCAACTACTAAGGGTGTTAAATGGGGGGGGGGGTCGACAATTTTCGATGATTTCACCTTTTCACCATATCTAATCAGTAGTTTTGGATAAGAGCGTGAAATTCAGGATAACAATTCTGCTATAAAAAAAATTAAATGCATATTTCAGCAATTTTAGAAATTCACTCATTAAGGGGGCTAAATGGGAATCGAAAATTTTAGGTCATGTCGAATGTTTGCCATATCTCAGCAGCATTTTTAGTTAGGAGCTTGAAATCGCACATTCAGGATAACAAATCTACTAAAAAATAGTTAAACATGTATTTCCATGGCTTTAGAAATTTAACCACCAAGGGGGGTTAAATGGGGGTCGAATTTTTTGTCATTTTGTCATATCTCAGTAATAGGTAGGACCATGAAATTTAGGATAACAAATGTACTAAAATATAGTTAAATATATATTTTAGCAATTTTAGATAATAATCCATCAAGGGGAGTCACAGAGTGTCGAAAGTTTCAGGTAATTGTGCCATATCTCAGCAGCAGTTTTAAGTAAGAATGTGAAACTCCGCTTTACAAATATACAAAAAAAAATAGTTAATCATGTATTTCAACGATTTTAGAGCTAGCGAGTTTGTGGGCAACATCGGCTGTGAACCCGATTGCAGAAGATCAGACAAAAAAGGGAACTATTGCTGATTTTTTTTACATATTTCGTTTGATATTTTTTCCAAGGAATATACATTTTAATTTCCCATTTTATAATATTTTTTTGGATTTTCGTGTTTTAGTAATTGGATTTAAAATTTTAAACAAAATATTACACTTCCACATTTTTTTCCAAAATACATTTTTTGAAAGTAAAAAATTGCGATTTAAATACTGATTGCGTATTTATGGGCTAGGGTATGAACAAGGATGCCTTACGGTGATTACCGTATAGTCAGATTACAAGCGTGCAACCGAATGGGTGCTGTTAAAATTATTTTATTTTAATGATTTATGCACGCAAAATAACTGAACCACGTTGTAGTGATCGCTGCATTAACAATGTATGGCTGAGAAATACACAGGGCCCCGTTATTTTGATCACCTCATTAATAATTTATGGGCGTGACAGTATATATATATTATTTAGTTATTTTTGTATAGTTTAAAATAAAGTATTTTATTTAAATTTCTCTGTTTGCATGTAAAATGCAATTCCTGGGCCCCAAGGGAAGTCAAGATAGTACAATGTAGAATGTATTTGGGCCCCATTCAGAAGCGACCGGCTAATAATGTTATAAAACGAAAATACAGTAAATTCTCGTTACAACGAATTCCATTACAACGAAAAATCCCGTTACACTACAAAATTTGACAAATCCCCTTTTCAAATTTCATTAACCCCAATGTATTAAAAATTCCGATTTAACGAAGTGTATTTTATTAAGCATTTCGTTACAACAAAAAATCTTCATCGAGCTCTTTTTTTCTTTTTCAATTGCTTAACAGAAATCAAATATACTTTGACTAGAATGTCGAAGATAAAAATAACGTTGTTTTGGGGACAGGTGCTATTTCAGATTTTTCTCCCTTTTGCTATTTTTTCTTTTGTCTACTTCTGTTTCCGAATTCCTTTTCTTTCATTATCCCATACGCTTCAAAATCATCAAGTGAGAGACAGCAGGTGGACTTCACTATGAAAGGAGTGTTTGTGCTTATTCTGGGATATTTTGTTTATATATATTAATTTAAAAACACAACTTATTTATGTTGTTTCAAATATTTTATTAACTTATGAAATATTTTCATGACTTAAGTAAGACTTCCAAATTTATTTCTAATAATTAAACAAGAAGGAAAAATAAAATGCCGCGCATAGATTGCAAAACACATTCCAACGTATGAAAATATTGCTGCGAAATATTTTACTGCGACAAAAAGTCTGTAAATAAAGTCCAATATTAATATTTTCCCCCAAGATAATATTGGGCACTCATGGCACACTGATCACAGCTCGTATGACAAAATTCACAAAAGCAGAGTACAAACAAATAGTTTGGACTTAAACTTTAGTCTTTAATAAACTAAGCCATTTTGTTAGAAAATTTTTTTATGAAGAATGAAATACAAGGTCTCGATTAAGTCTCTAAAATCGAAGACAATGGCTAGTCACTTAATTCCTTCATACAATGTTGAGCAATCTTATTTAAATCTTTGTTTTAATCAGAACATCATACATAATCTAGACAGTAATTCAGCTAAAAGAGTTCATAAAATTTTAATTTTTGGAATTTTAGAAATAAGTGTTTGGCACGAAATTTGATACAGAAAGTCACCAAGCTGTTAAGATTTCTGCTACAAATGACATCTCTACCGGCCTATACATTCTACCCATTATTTACAAATTATTTTTGCAGAAACAGCATGCGTATGCATAGAAGATTTTTCTAGTATTTTAAATATTTTCTTGAAAAAATGCTTAGTTTAAAAAAGTATAATATCACGAAGTATTTTCAAACAATGGTTGCCTATAGATGGTAATGTATTTGAATTATTTTATATGGTGTTGCATATCGACAATGATACAATAGGCTGTCACGTATTAAAAAAATTTGTGCATCATCCCCATAAACATAAACCAATGACAAATGTTACAAACGCTCTTTTCTATAAAGAACTAGTCCTCTAAATTCATAATTTTAAAATTTTCAGACCATTAATATGCTTTTTTAAAAAACAGAATCACATTTGGACAATATTTATCAGAGAACTTCAAATTTATTAATATGGAATGCACTTGTTTAATATAACAAAATTAGAAAGGCTTCAGAAATGCAAATATTCACTTTTTGTGGATAGCCAAAAAATAAAACTTACCTATTTTGCAAATAAATATTTGCAAAATATTTATTTGTTATTATTGCTATTAACATGATTACCAATGCCTTCTATATATTAAATTTTAAAACAAAATATCTAAAATTTCATAAATACAGTAAAACCTGTGTAAATGACAGCTTCCTATAATGGAATTTTACCTTAGATGCAAAAATTTCACAGTCCCGTGGAAAGGAATACCATATAATAAGTAATGAATTCAAAGGAAGATACGGGAGAAACGCTATTCCTTCCATCCCCTGAGCATCGACATGCCACTCCCAGGAGGTTTTGGATTTTATGCTTATTAACATTATAGAAAGGTAATCCACCCCCCCTCCCATGTTGTGGACAGACAGGGAGATGAACGAATAATACTTTTCAATTGTATTGGGAAGGCCTATAAACTTTTACTGAATATGTAATATATATTTTTAAAGAAATTTCAAAAGACTAAAAAAAAATGAAAATTTTTTGCCCCTTCTGGAAAAGGTTTGCCCGCCCTGGAAGTATCGTCTGGTATAGGTGAAAATTAGCGGTCACCACTCGCAACATGGCGATTAAAGTTTAAAAGTTGGCGATTAAAAAATCAGTTATTGATCGCCGAGTGAAATACACCATTTTTTATGGAAATATGCATCTCTACATTGATTACATCTAATTAGAGAACTGGTTAATTCTTTTTCCTACCAGATGCAAACAGATTTCAACGACTTCGCTGTATTTTAAATATTTCGGCTTTTTCTCATGTGCTCTTTAGTTGGATTATTTTTTCAAGAAATACAGTTTTATTCTGCAAAATATATTCATCAGCTTTGATTGCACATGCATTTCAAGTAATTTATTCCTTTTTTCCCACCGGATACAAGCGGATTTTAAGGACATTTCTGTATCTTCAATATTTCAACTCCTGCCACATGCTCACCAGTTGAATTATTTTTCTTCAAGAGATACTGTTTAATCATGCGAAATACACTCATACTCATACAATAGGTATAAAACTCTTATAGAAAAATAAGTTTATATACAAATACAACAATTATAATTTATCTTGATGTCAAGAAAATTTAAAACATAATAGTGGCCACTCATGAAACCGAGTCTTACCGGCCACTGGCTACTAACTAAATTTCCCAGTTTTCACCTATATCGTCTGGCTATGGGCCTAAGTTGACATGAAAAAAGCAAGTTAGCACATTTGGTTCAAAATGACAAATGACATTCATATAATGGAAAAAAGTACCAAAATATTTAAATAGTTTTATTCAAAAAAATATGAGAATATATTAATAACCTGCAAGTTAAAATGCAAAACCAAATTTTAAGACCAATTTCAGCTGATCTGAGCATGCACAATGATCATTTTATGGTCTTTTTCTGTCACAATACAAAGTAGAGGATTCTTATGATTCATTCATATTACCAATTATATACTGATTTTTGTAAGAAATACTACCTATTACATTCTCCCCTATGTTGGAATTTCTGAAAGATTTTTGCAGATCTACGCCGATTATGACTCCCAGAACCCAAAACCACCCCCAGTTCAAAACTTTATCTATCTATCTATAAAACCCTTTGGTTTCTCTCCTCTTCCAGCTCTGCTTACAGACACAAGTAGATTTCAAAGTGGGTGGTCCCAACTGCTGCATCCTGGTAAAAAGGTCATTTCTACTGCAATTCTCAATAAACAGGTGTCCCAAAGTCTACATCTTTGAAATCTACCTGTACCTGTAGACCGAGCTGTCAGGGATTTTTATTTTGGTATGTAATTGGCATGGAATGCAGAAGTCTTATAACCAAATTTTAACATGTATGTCTTTCATCTTTGTTTTGCAGTGCCATATCATTGTATCAGTAAAACAATACATAATTTTATTACATGACATATTTTATATTTATATAGCATTTGTAAACAATATCTTAGAATAATAGTTATAGCTTTGTCTATCAAGGGTGCACTGGTTTTTGAGAAAAAAAATGAGTTTTCACATAAATTTTGTTTTAACTTAAAAAAAAAAAGGGCAAACCAGACTTTAAGTATTCATTGTTATTGTATTTCTTAGTGAAAGAGGTTAACTGAACTATAAATCAGATCATATGAGAATGGACTAGATTAATTTTGACACAGTTATTCAAATTGGTAAAGAAATCATATGAAATGTGATCTTCCCAACTGAGCAAAAAAGTCTGAGCCAGGATTCGCACCTGGGACCCCTTGGATGAAGCTGCCAATGCTCTGCCAACTGAGCAATCCCGGACGAAGATGGCTGAACTAATTCACTCAGTTAACCGTAATGATCATAGCATCTGGTCTGATATCTGAATTAGCACAACAGCATTATCTGTGATACATTGCCAATTGCAAAGAATGCAGAGTTTAGTGGGGGGAGGAGTCCCTCTGACAAATTTTGAAATATAAAATCAATGTTATATTTTTTAATATTAATTATATATGTGTTCATTTTTTTTTAAAATAATGTGCTTAAAAATGCCCTTTCTAAAATTAATTGCAATTCTGAAATGCACAAGGAAATTACATTTTTCAATATGGTGATGACATTTTTATAGTGGTAATGAAATCATCTAAAAAAATGTATACTTTAAAAAAAAAAATACACATATAATGTATTTATTTTTAAAAAATCTGTTAAACATTGGATTCTGGCATACACATCCTTAGCTTAAAATGTTTATCTTCACCACTTAAAAAAAAAAAACATGGATTTTAGAGAGTATTGAGAGCAAGGTTTCATTTTTCAAAACCCATTTGAAAAATCAGGACTCTCAAGATTCTCCCCAATCATAACCTATGTGCTTTGTGGCTGAGAACTGACTATTTACACAGTTCCTATGAGAATTTCTCTCATGAAGTAAACATTGATTTTATTCCGTTTTATGGCAATTGACAAAGTTTTAAGCAAGGAGGAAAAAATAGCTAACAATTTGTAAATAGAAAAATCCAGAGGAAGAAATTGCTAAAAGTTTGTAAAAATCGAAATATTCGGAGGGAATATTGCTAAAAATTTGTAAAAATAGAAAAATACCGACGAAAATATTGCTAAAAGTTTGTAAAAATTGTGAAGAAAAATTTGCTAAAACTTTGTAAATAGTCTCAAAACGAAATAAAATCGATGTTTACTTTATGAAACAGCTTGCCCTAGAAAGCAAGTGTTCTGATTGGGTAGAATTTGGTGGTTGCGGATTTTTTTGTTTGGCATTAGCGCACGTCAAAAAAATCGCCAAATCTAGTATCTCACTTGTTCTAGGATGTTGCCAAAAATAGTTTTGGATAAAAAGCTTTAAGAGGCTATTACCAACAATTCTTACAATTATAATATTCACCAATAGGGGAGACTGGTACACATTGGACCACTTTTTCAGTTAAAATTTATTTTCTCTTTAATGGACAAACCGATCTGCATGAAAATATTTTTAAATATTCCTGAAACCTTTATACATTCATCATAAGTTTCTCATAAAATAGTTTTCAATACATTTTTCAAAAAAAAAAAAAAAAAATTATATGCATCTGTAAAGTGGACCACTATTAGGTATTATCTGAAATACAATATAAATCTATTTTTTATTAATCTGATTCTTTTTTACTTTCCCTTTACCCGCAAAATAACATAGTAATATAAATTTACAAGTAATATTTTGAAACAAAAACAAAAACAAAAAAATTAATTATATTTTGAAAATAATAAGAGATATTAATACAGGAACAATTGCAATTTAGTTGAAGTTATCACTTAAGTACAAAAAAATCAGCGCACATTAAAATTTGCAAATGAAATTCCAAAATACTTATGAGTAAGATTGGAATTTTCCTGAAACATTTTTGGGACTGGGAGCAATATTATGAAATCATTGACATCAACAATAGATTTGTCTACAGTTTCAGAAAAAATAAACTGATTTCCATTCAATTTGCATCTCATGAATTTTGCATGAATAGAATCATCACCAATTAGACTACAGTTATATTTATCAAAGACAGTAAATACAAAACAAAATATTTCTTAATGTGTTGAATAAATTGTTATTTTTCTTTGTTTAATTTATTTTACAGTTAAATAACTACTTTTAAACAATATTTCTTTATAGTAAATAAGCAATTATTAAATATTTTGAACATTCTGCATTACAGAAGCAAAGTGGATTGTGGACCACTGTGACCCAGGAGTGGGTGGTCCACTGTGCCCCATGTTGAAGTTCAATAAATAATCATATTAATATTGTTTATAGCTTTCTTTTAAACATATTAACTTTAAAGTTAAATAAAAACAAGTACCTTAGCTTTGCAAAAAAGCTGTTTTATCAGATTTATCTACAACCTTTAATTACTAAAAAAATTGAAGTATGATGATGAAAAATTTTACTTTTAGAAGCTCAAAACAACCAATCAGGATAAAATAGTTCAATCTGAGCTAAACATATTTTCTGAAGGCTCTAAATAATCAGTTCAATGCTGTTGTCTATTACAATAGAAGAGAAGCTTTAAAAAAATTTAAATAAATGAAATATTAGGGGGTGGTCCACTGTGCGCATAAGTCCAGTGTGTACCGGTCTCCCCTACATTCAGCTTGAATAAAACGATTGTGGCCGCCTTACCTTGTTGGTGAATTCATGAAATAGAAATTGGCCACATTTGAGAAATCACTCACATGATTAGTGCACACTTTTTAAGTTATACTTACACAATAAGTTTAAAATAGCATCAAGTCCTGCCAGAGATAGGGAAAAAAAACAGCCAATTTCAAATGTTTCTATTTTGTTTCATAAGATAGAAACATTACTTGTTTCTAAGCGATTTATGTTGTTTATTCTTTTTTTAGAAGAAACTGTTTATTATAGAAAATCTGTGTTTTGTTATGTGAATGGTTAAGCAAGATAAAGCAACAAAACGTTGTTCAGGAACTATCTAAAAATCTGCCAAGAATGTGCTTCAAAAATCACTGTATTTACAGCATAAAAAGAGTAGGAACATGTTGTTTAAAATACATAAAAATCTAATGAAACGACTTGAGGATGAAAATTATTACAAACGTTGCTGTTTTGTTGATTGATTGATTGGATGGATTGGATGGTTTAGTATCAGTCAACCCTGGAAGTAGGAATGTTAGGGAGCTTGTTCACGTCCGACGATCAAGTCGCCCACGGGCAAAGGAGAAAATATATATGGAAAGGGTCTATTTCGATTGACGTCATGTTGGAGGTCACACACTACAAATAGGCAGTTTTGATTGGTGGAAGTACCCTGACCATCAGGTGAAGTACAATGGTTGATTAGCTGATTGCAACTTCTCTATAAGCAATCAGCAGCGTTGTATAAAATTTAAGGGAAGTAATTATTCCAATTCGTTTCATTAGATTTTTATGTGGCTTAAATAACATTAGTTCGTTTCTACTCTTTTTACTCTATTAAATACATTGATTTTTGAAACACATTCCTGGCAGATTTTTAGATAGTACCTGAACAACAATTTGTTGCCTATCTTGCTTAACCATTCACATATTACAGTCGACTGCAAAATGAGTCGAGCACCGGGACCCCTTCAGAAAAATTTCAAATGCCCGTCGGCCCCTTTAGCCCCCCCCTCCAAAAAAATAACCTTACTACCCTTCCGAAAAAAACGCGCTTCACTCGCCAAGGTTGGCTTGTCCACGGACGCAAAAAAAAATGGACCAAAGGATATTATCCTTTGGTCCATTTTTTTTTGCCCTTTCTGGCCTTCAGAAAGATTCTAGTCCCTTTTGCAGGTCGTCTGCATTTTATCCTGTAGCAAGTAGGCGGGCAGCAGGTATCCCTCCTTTTCGCCGCATTGTCTCAAATACACGACTTTGCCGACCCGTTTGCGCTCCAAGATGCGTCCCTTGTTCAAAAACTCGTAGAGTCTCGCTTCCCTATCGGCCTTATACCCCGATGCCAAGCGGTAGGCGAGGAGATGAATCAGGGCCGTGTGTTCAATCACCCAGTCGGTTTTCCATTCGGGTAAAATGTCGCTGCTGAGACAGCTACCCACTTCTCGAGCCCAGGCGTGAACATTGCTTTTCCCTAGCAACAGAGCCAACTCTAACGTTCCCCAATACATTTTTCCATTCTTTCCCACCGCTCCGAAAAGATTAAAGTAGAGTTGGCGGTCCATCAAACCCACTCGAAACTGCATGACTGTTTTTTTCTTCTTCTCCTCTCCCTTCCCGTCTTTTTATCCCCCTTTCCTCCTTTCCAAACCCGTTTACGCCGCTCGACCGGCCGCGCGCGCAGCTCTCTCCCGATTCGTCGCTGAGTGTCCCGCCCCTCGAGCGGGCTCCGCCTCCTCAGCCTCAGTCGCTCGTCCGCTTCGATCCGCGCGGCATTCTCGTTCTTGCTCTCACCATGTCCTTTTGCATCCAGTATCAGCCCACACCGTATCACCACTACGTCCTGACCGGACTCATCGGTCAAGACGAACTCCTCTACTGGTTCGCCCGAGATGTCATCAGCGTCCTGGGCCTTCATAGGCCTTCGCGAACCCTGACCAACGTGCAAGTGCGGCACGTGGCCCCGACCCTGAAGAATACGCCGCCTCACTACCTCAAGAAACGCGTAGTGCGGCACGAAGCGGCCATGCGACTGTTTCAAATGTCGAGGGTCGAGTCGGTGCAAGAGTTTGGCAGGCGACTCGGCTCGGATCAAACGTACGTCCGCATCTTG